>CM026404.1:78223259-78317275 GCA_014843695.1 Archivesica marissinica
AGAGAGAGAGAGATAGAGAGAGAGAGGGAGAGAGGGGAGAGATAGAGGAGAGAGAGAGAGATAGAGAGTGAGATGAGAGAGAGATAGAGAGAGAGATAGAGAGCGAGAGAGAGAGAGAGAGAGAGAGCGAGAGAGAGAGAGAGCGAGAGAGAGAGAGAGAGAGGGGAGAGCGAGAGAGGAGAGAGATAGAGAGAGAGAGAGATTAGAGAGAGGAGGCAATGTGGAATCCACTGCCATGAGGGAGAGAGAAGAAGAGGCAATGTGGAATCCATCACCATGAGGGAGAGAAGAGGCAATGTGGAATCCATTGCCATGAGGGAGAGAGAGAAGAGGCAAATTGGAATCCACCACCATGAAGGAGAGAGGAGGCAATGTGGAAACCACCACCATGAGGGAGAGAGAAGAGGCAATGTGGAATCCATTGCCATGAGGGAGAGAGAAGAGGCAATGTGGAATCCATCACCATGAGGGAGAGAGAGAGAGGAGGAGGCAATGTGGAATCCACTGCCATGAAGGAGAGAGAAGAGGAAATGTGGAATCCATTGCCATGAGGGAGAGAGAGAGAAAATGTGGAATCCATCGCCATAAGGGAGAGAGAAGAGGAAATGAGGAAATGTGGAATCCATCGCCATGAGGGAGAGAGGAGGGAATGTGGAATCCATCACAATGAGGGAGAGAGGAGGAAATGTGGAATCCATTGCCATGAGGGAGAGAGAGAGAAAATGTGGAATCCATCGCCATAAGGGAGAGAGAAGAGGAAATGTGGAATCCATCACCATGAGGGAGAGAGGAGGGAATGTGGAATCCATCACAATGAGGGAGAGAGGAGGAAATGTGGAATCCATTGCCATGAAGGAGAGAGAGAAGAGGCAATGTCGAATCATCGCTATGAGGGAGAGAGAGAAGAAGCAATGTGGAATCCACCGCCATGAAGGAGAGAGAGAAGAGGCAATGTGGAATCCATCACCATGAGGGAGAGAGAAGAGGCAACTTGGAATCCACTGCCATGAAGGAGAGAGAAGAGGCAATGTGGAATTCATTGCCATGAGGGAGAGAGAAGAGGCAATGTGGAATCCATAGCCATGAGGGAGAGATAAGAGGAAATGTGGAATCCATCGCCATGAGGGAGAAACAGAAGAGGAAATGTGGAATCCAACACCATGAAGGAGAGAGAGAAGAGGCAATGTGGAATCCACCACCATGAGGGAGAAAGAGGAGGAAATGTGGAATCCATCACCATGAGGGAGGGAGAGAAGAGGAAATGTGGAATCCACCATCATGAGGGAGAAAGAGGAGGAAATGTGGAATCCATCACGGGGTGACACTATAATAAACAGACAGGACCTTAAAATAGGGGTGACACTATAATAAACAAACAGGCACTTAAAATAGGGGTGACACTATAATAAACAGACAGGCCCTTAAAATAGGGGTGACACTATAATAAACAAACAGGCCCTTAAAATAGGGGTGACACTATAATAAACAGACAGGCCCTTAAAATAGGGGTGACACTATAATAAACAGACAGGCCCTTAAAATAGGGGTGACACTATAATAAACAAACAGGCCCTTAAAATAGGGGTGACACTATAATAAACAAACAGGCCCTTAAAATAGGGGTGACACTATAATAAACAGACAGGTCCTTAACATAGGGGTGACACTATAATAAACAAACAGGCCCTTAAAATAGGGGTGACACTATAATAAACACACAGGCCCTTAAAATAGAGGTGACACTATAATAAACAGACAGGCCCTTAAAATAGGGGTGACACTATAATAAACAAACTGGCCCTTAAAATAGGGGTGACACTATAATAAACAAACTGGCCCTTAAAATAGGGGTGACACTATAATAAACAAACAGGCCCTTAAAATAGCGGTGACACTATAATAAACAAACAGGCCCTTAAAATAGGGGTGACACTATAATAAACAAACAGGCCCTTAAAATAGAGGTGACATTATAATAAACAGACATGCCCTTAAAATAGGGTGACACTATAAAAAACACTCTACTTCACGTTATTACCACATAGCTTAACTCTTTCAGCGCCGACTAAATTGAGAGCATGATCAGGATCTATGTTGTTTGCTATTCGGATAGGTGCTTCAGCTCCACTGTCTGAAGAGCAATCAACATACAGCCTGATCAGACAACACATTCTGTTCTGTCTGATCGGGTTCTCAGCTTTTTGCAAAGTCGCTTTTATGCGACATTGGCGGTGAAAGAGTTAAAATAAATATTTCTTATAATTTTATTTCTACCTGCCGAAACTTGATTGTGTGAGGTCAAAAAGAGGCCAGAGATGAAAGGCCAGCAATTAATTCATAATAGCAAAATAGGAGCCAACTTAAGCACTCCAATTATTTATAAATAGCAATGACTATTCTGCATAATATTTCTATTATTTTCCTGCCTACCAAAATGAACGGAAAATTGTTGAGTCTACATAATATTTGTTTATCACATGTTGTTATGAACTGAAATCTGGACGCATCTGACGTACATCGACAGAATATCAGTAAACAAGATTAATTGGGAAAACCAAATACTACTATGGTAATCATGTGATTTATTTGGATTTTCTTCCAACACATATTTACTTACGTACAATGAAACCAATATGTATGCGGATGTAAACAGAACGTAAAATGCATTTATCATATTTATTTTCGAGTCGTTTTCTCATACATTAAGGGAAGCACATTGCAAGTTAACCCTTTCAACCCCACAGGCCTCTAAATAGGCTTATGAAAAGTGTAGATCCAGATGAGCCGGCTCGTGACGAGCCGTCTCATCAGGATCTGCACTTTTTTGCCAGTAATAATTATTACTATTTTTAGATAAAATTACCCATTTTGATAAATGAACTGGTCCAAAGGTAATTTTCTTATTAATTTATTGGTCTGAAAATATCACGCACCAGTCCATGTCAGTTACTTGGGGTTGAATGCACCAGTCCATGTCAGTTACTTGGGGTTGAATGCACCAGTCCATGTCAGTTACTTGGGGTTGAATGCACCAGTCCATGTTAGTTACTTGGGGTTGACTGGGTTAATGGGCTACAATATATCAATTACTATTTAGAAATACTACTGACAGATACTACAAAATGTGAGAGATCATAGAAACAGTAAAACCATATAAAAGCACTCAAGTGAAACTTGATACACACACAATAGTTATTGTAGGTACATAGCACTTCAGGACTGTGAATGGAAACTTGTGAAAGAGGAAATCTGACAAAATTCTTAAAAACAGAGGATCCACCATTGAAAAAGTGAAAAAAGATCTTTTTCCGAACAGCTTACACCAAATTTGACAATATTTATTTTTCAAGATTTTGATTAAAAAAAAGAAGAGGAAATCCTTAAAACAGAGGAAGGTTCACAACTCTGCCACTTGTTAACCCATTCTGCCACTTGTTAACCCATTCTGCCACTTGTTAACCCATTCTGCCACTTGTTAACCCATTCTGCCACTTGTTAACCCATTCTGCCACTTGTTAACCCATTCTGCCACTTGTTAACACATTCTGCCACTTGTTAACCCATTCTGCCACTTGTTAACACATTCTGCCACTTGTTAACCCATTCTGCCACTTGTTAACCCATTCTGCCACTTGTTAACCCATTCTGCCACTTGTTAACCCATTCTGCCACTTGTTAACCCATTCTGCCACTTGTTAACCCATTCTGCCACTTGTTAACCCATTCTGCCACTTGTTAACACATTCGTCCACTTGTTAACCCATTCTGCCACTTGTTAACCCATTCTGCCACTTGTTAACCCATTCTGACACTTGTTAACCCATTCTGCCACTTGTTAACCCATTCTGCCACTTGTTAACACATTCGTCCACTTGTTAACCCATTCTGCCACTTGTTAACCCATTCTGCCACTTGTTAACCCATTCTGACACTTGTTAACCCATTCTGCCACTTGTTAACACATTATTCCACTTGTTAACCCATTCTGACACTTGTTAACCCATTCTGACACTTGTTAACCCATTCTGCCACTTGTTAACCCATTCTGCCACTTGTTAACCCATTATGCCACTTGTTAACCCATTCTGCCACTTGTTAACCCATTCTGCCACTTGTTAACCCATTCTGCCACTTGTTAACCCATTCTGCCACTTGTTAACCCATTCTGCCACTTGTTAACCCATTCTGCCACTTGTTAACCCATTCTGCCACTTGTTAACCCATTCTGCCACTTGTTAACACATTCGTCCACTTGTTAACCCATTCTGCCACTTGTTAACCCATTCTGCCACTTGTTAACCCATTCTGACACTTGTTAACCCATTCTGCCACTTGTTAACCCATTCTGCCACTTGTTAACACATTCGTCCACTTGTTAACCCATTCTGCCACTTGTTAACCCATTCTGACACTTGTTAACCCATTCTGCCACTTGTTAACCCATTCTGCCACTTGTTAACACATTATTCCACTTGTTAACCCATTCTGACACTTGTTAACCCATTCTGACACTTGTTAACCCATTCTGCCATTTGTTAACCCATTCTGCCACTTGTTAACCCATTCTGCCACTTGTTAACCCATTCTGCCGCTTGTTAACCCATTCTGACACTTGTTAACACATTCTTCCACTTGTTAACCCATTCTGACACTTGTTAACACATTCTTCCACTTGTTAACCCATTCTGACACTTGTTAACCCATTCTGACACTTGTTAACCTATTCTGACACTTGTTAACCCATTCTGCCACTTGTTAACCCATTCTGCCACTTGTTAACCCATTCTGACACTTGTTAACCCATTCTGACACTTGTTAACCCATTCTTTAACCCATTCTGACACTTGTTAACCCATTCTGCCAATTGTTAACCCACCAAGTAACTGACATGGACTGGTGCATGATATTTTTAGACCAATAAATTAACAAAATTACATTACAAAAGTAGCTAATTTGGTCTAAAAATAGTAATATTACTGGCAATAAAGTGCAGATCCTGATGAGACGACTCATCACGAGCCGGCTCATCTGTATCTACACTTTTTGTAAGCCTATATAGAGGTTTGTAGTATTGAAAGGGTTAATGGCAATTTAATGTACTCAAGTGCTCCATATTATCACATTTTATATTTTGATCTACTACTACTCAGAATCTATATACAATATTATATAAGTGGACAATAATTGGTCGAGCCACAAGTTCTTACTAATTATAACCTCACAGGTTAAATGACTGGATTTAAAATACAAACTGCATGTTGTCATTGTAAATGACCCGAGAGAATATGTAAACTTGAAATTGTTAATACGAAAATAAACATAAGATAAACATGTTTATCTTTACATTTATTATTTATTATCGCGTATGTCATATGGCGACTCTATATAACCGTTATTGGTGTAGGAAGACCCGGGGTGCATGGCAACTCTATATAACCGTTATTGGGGGAGGAAGACCCGGGGTGCATGGCGACTCTATATAACCGTTATTGGTGGAGGAAGACCCGGGGTGCATGGCGACTCTATATAACCGTTATTGGTGGAGAAAGACCCGGGGTGCATGGCGACTCTATATAACCGTTATTGGTGGAGGAAGACCCGGGGTGCATGGCGACTCTATATAACCGTTATTGGTGGAGGAAGACCCGGGTGCATGGCGACTCCATATAACCGTTATTGGTGGAGGAAGACCCGGGGTGCATGGCGACTCTATATAACCGTTATTGGTGGAGGAAGACCCGGGGTGCATGGCGACTCCATATAACCGTTATTGGTGGAGGAAGACTCAGGGTGCCTCTACGAGCAGCATTTCAGGCACGGACGGACACCTCAGTAGAACCACCACATGAATATCCTGTGCCACTTATTATTATTCAAAATTTCCGATATAAATCAGTGACAATTTCCATTATAAACCAGTGACAATTTCCATTATAAACCAGTGACAATTTCCATTATAAACCAGTGACAATTTCCATTATAAACCATTGACAATTACCATTATAAATCAGTGACAATTTCCATTATAAATCAGTGACAATTTCCATTATAAACCATTGACAATTTCCATTATAAATCAGTGACAATTTCCATTATAAATCAGTGACAATTTCCATTATAAATCAGTGACCATTTCCATTATAAATCAGTGACAATTTCCATTATAAACCATTGACATTATAAACCAGTGGTAATTTCCATTATAAACCATTGACAATTTCCATTATAAATCAGTGACAATTTCCATTATAAACCAGTGACAATTTCATTATAAATCAGCAACAGTATCCATTATAAACCAGTGACAATTTCCATTATAAATCAGTGACAATTTCCATTATAAACCATTGACAATTGCCATTATAAACCAGTGACAATTTCCATTATAAACCATTGACAATTTCCATTATAAATCAGTGACAATTTCCATTATAAACCAGTGACAATTTCATTATAAATCAGCAACAGTTTCCATTATAAACCAGTGACAATTTCATTATAAACCAGTGACAGTTTCCATTATAAACCAGTGACAATTTTCATTATAAATCAATGACAATTTCATTATAAATCAGCGACAGTTTCCATTATAAACCAGTGACAATTTCCATTATAAACCAGTGACAATTTTCATTATAAACCATTGACAATTACCATTATAAATCAGTGACAATTTCCATTATAAATCAGTGACAATTTCCATTATAAACCATTGACAATTTCCATTATAAATCAGTGACCATTTCCATTATAAATCAGTGACAATTTCCATTATAAACCAGTGGTAATTTCCATTATAAACCATTGACAATTTCCATTATAAATCAATGACAATTTCCATTATAAACCAGTGACAATTTCATTATAAATCAGCGACAGTATCCATTATAAACCAGTGACAATTTCCATTATAAATCAGTGACAATTTCCATTATAAACCATTGACAAATGCCATTATAAACCAGTGACAATTTCCATTATAAACCATTGACAATTTCCATTATAAATCAGTGACAATTTCCATTATAAACCAGTGACAATTTCATTATAAATCAGCAACAGTTTCCATTATAAACCAGTGACAATTTCATTATAAACCAGTGACAGTTTCCATTATAAACCAGTGACAATCTTCATTATAAATCAGTGACAATTTCATTATAAATCAGCGACAGTTTCCATTATAAACCAGTGACAATTTCCATTATAAACCAGTGACAATTTTCATTATAAATCAGTTACAATTTCATTATAAATCAACGACAATTTTCATTATAAATCAGCGACAATTTTCATTATAAATCAGTGACAATTTCCATTATAACCAGTGACAATTTCCATTATAAACCAGTGACAATTTCCATTATAAATCACCAACAATTTCCATTATAAATCTATGACAATTTCATTATAAATCAGCAACAGTTTCCATTATAAACCAGTGACAATTTCCGTTATAAACAAGTACAACTTAATAAAAAGGAGACTCACCTAGAACAGATTCAATTAATTGGATTTAACAAACTGCTGTTGGGATTTAGCCTAGGAACAGGCATTGATATATTGTGCCTGGTCAGTCATATAAATATATTTTAATATCGAGATCATTAATTGGGCTGTATTGTGTTTCTGATATCATTTTGCCAGAAGTAAATTAGTGAAAAATCAACAGACTGGAACCCAGGATACGACAGACTGGAACCCAGGCTAGGACAGACTGGAACCCAGACTAGGACAGACTGGAACCCAGGCTAGGACAGACTGGAACCCAGGCTAGGACAGACTGGAACCCAGGCTAGCTGGGATTCATAACAGACAGAAGATATAGCACGTTAGGGTTATGCAACCTGTGTACATACATAACAATTGTTACACATTGTTTCACCAACTGTTACGTCATATTTTACACAATCAAGAGGCATCGCGAATATGCGTAACCAGTTGTGACGATAGATAAAAGCAAAGCACGGATCTGTAGTCCAGTGGTAACATGCTGGACTGGTAATCCAGGGATCGCAGGTTTGATCCCCGTCTGACATAGTCAAATGGTGATGCATTTAGCAATTAATAGAAATGTGGACGTTGTGCAGAATAAAACTATACCACTGCATGAACAAGGAATGTGATAAAGAGAATATTAGTATTTAACCCAATCAACCTCAAGTAACTGACATGGACTGGTCCATGATATTTTTAGACCAATAAATTAATAACAAAATTAAATTTGGATCAGTTCATTTATCAAAATGGGTAAAAAAAATTCTAAAAATAGTTATATTACTTGAAAAAAGTGCAGATCCTGATGAGACGGCTTGTGACGAGCCGGCTCATCTGGATCTACACTTTTTTGTAAGCCAATTTAGAGGTCTGTGGTGTTGAAAGGGTTAACAATGCTGGCTTAATTTTGTATATGGTAACCTTGAAGTCATGATGGCACAGTGCTTAAAGGTGTGAGAGGCATGGTGTTTGCGACGCCATGGTAATCTATGGATCGCAGGTTCAATCCCCTGTCTGACCCTAATAAAATTAACAGTCTTTCAGGTGGGACTTTAAACTGAGGTCTCGTGTCGGTGCTGTACACCGTGCACATAAAAGAACCAGAGGACTCTGGAATGGGTCTCTGTCTGTATCATTGCACTATCCTCCAAAATATCTAAAATGACTAATCTCTTCAGGAGGCGTCGCTCATATGGGCAACCGGTAGCGACGATAAATAAACGTAAAACACACAAATGACACATGAAACTGAGAGAAGAATGGAAACATGAAAGGTATTTAAACCTAGTAGATAGACAGAAAGTTATGTTATGTTATGTTATGATTCGGGTTTTACGCCTGCATCAGCACCATTTTGGGCTATATCGCCGGCGGGCAGTTTACCTAACAACACCTTTCCTGGGCAGGCTCCAGCGGTTAACCAGTACTTGGGTGCACCAACCTCCGTAAGAAACTGCCAACTTTTTCATATAAATGAGACACGGCCTGAGCGGGGCTCGAACCCGTGACCATCAGTGATGATAGGTTACAGTGGTATACAAGTCAGCGACCTTAACCACTCGACCACGGAGGCGGACAGATAGACAGAAAGATAGACAGTAATGGTATTAACAAGCAGTGCACATGGTACGTTATTTCTTATTGGACGAATTACACACTTCTAGTCCAATCAAACGTGAAATATTCGAGATACATTGTTATTGGTGAATGTATCTTCTGATGCGAGATTTGATAATGATGAATACCTGTAAAACCTTGAATGAAACCGATTAGCTGAATGAATGAAGTAGACTGGTATATCAGTTCATGCTACACTTCAGACTGGTTCATCAAGGCCAAACTGTTCGATCATAGGTTATTCTATAGGATATAAGCCGAAAACGATCCAATATGTAAAATATTGGACTGTGTGAGGTGCGTAGTGGAAGTCGTGATAGCGCAGAGGATGCATGTTCACTTCAGGTGCGAAAGGTCCGGAGTTCGAGCCCCGCTGGAGCCTTTACGATTGTGCCCTTAGGCAAGGCATTTAATTGCCACGTTGCCTCTTCTCTCTCCCTTGTTGTGGTGATGGATTCCCTCAGGAATGAGGTCTAAAGAGTGATTAATATAAGTTGTAAGAACTTGTTTCGCAATTGAGCTAAAATAAATTTGTATAAACTAAGACAAGTTTTTTACCACCATTTTATGGCCTGAATGTGGCTTACCATCTTATAAGCGAGTTCTTGACTTTACATTTTACATATTGGATTTGTTTGAGGCTTATATCTTACTTAAAACACACACTTATATAACAAGATCCGACTAAATAAAATTGTTAATGTCGTATATTTACGCGTAGGCTTTAACATAATACTCTTGGCCTTTTGACAGCAGTCCAATATTAATAATAATGGACTGCAAGTATAAAGGTATGGCGTCACGACAGTGTTTTAACCCTTTCCTTCATAGAGATTTAGGTTAGTATACTATTATATCTCCATACAAACGACAGCCATTTAGCTATCATACAGTGGATAAGTAGTCACCATATCTATCCCACCTCCATAGATATTACTGGGACTACATGAGATTCTGGCCTTTATTATGAACATTGGTTTGGCTACTACATTGTCAATGTATGTCGTATTGGTAATGGCATCAAGAGGTGCTTCTATGAGGGAAAGGGTTAATTATGAACATTGGTTTGGCTACTACATTGTCAATGTATGTCTTATTGGTAATGTCGGCAAGAGGTGTGTCTATGAGGGAAAGGGTTAATTATGAACATTGGTTTGGCTACTACATTGTCAATGTATGTCGTATTGGTAATGGCGTCAAGAGGTGTGTCTATGAGGGAAAGGGTTTGTTATGAACATTGGTTTGGCTAATACATTGTCAATATATGTCATATTGGTAATAGCATCAAGAGGTGTGTCTATGAGGGAAAGGGTTAAGTAAGAATAAACTTGGTTTTATGGGTTTAACGCCAACACAACAGCTTAGGTCATGTGATGACTCTGCAGCTATTACCGGTGGAGCAGGACACTGGGTGCACTTCCGAGCAGTATTGCAGGCACGGACGGGCACACAGGTAGAACCACCGACCTACTCCAAGAGAATAAGGTAAACACGATCTCAAAGTATATATTCAGTTGATATGTTATGTTATATTTCGGGTTTTATGCCTGCATCAGCAACATTTTGGGCTATATCGCCGGCGGGCAGTTTACCTAACAACACCTTTCCTGGGCAGGCTCCAGCGGTTAACCAGTACTTGGGTGCACCAACCTCCATAAGAAACTGCCAACTTTTTCATATAAATGAGACACGGTCTGAGCGGGGCTCGAACCCGTGACCATCAGTGATGATAGGTTACAGTGGTATACAAGTCAGCGACCGTAACCACTCGACCACGGAGGAGGACATATTCAGTTGATGTCCCATGTTCAAATAGCACCAAATATCATAGAGTGAGATAACTAAGCAAGGTTGAGATAACTATGCAGCCAACCCGGGAACACCTTTCACTTACAGGGCGAACGCTCTATCGACTAAACTAGCCCGGCTGCTTACACATAATAGCAGCCAGTCTGTGCCGTGACATGGTGTGTAATTGACACCCATTGACCTGACAGCTGTCAAGTGGTATGACTTATCCATGAAACCATGTGATCGATTCCTTAAAATGTACTACAACAAGATAGGGTTAAAATACACAATATGACCATTAAATAGAACATATGAATAGAAGCTGTGCTTTATAATGGGCCCGGTGTATCATACTGGACAAAATTTGGTATGAAAATTGAAAACAAATAAATGATGTTTTTAGGGAGAAGTGGGCCGGCCACCAGGGGGCGAAGTCAGGGTCCCTAGGGTCACATAAGTCGCCCTCTAGAATCAGCCCTGGACCGTCACTAACAAATATCCTTCCATAGCGGAGACAGATTACCAGTAACATCAGGTATTATAAATTGAGTTACAATCTATAAGATACAATGTATTGAGTTACAATCAATAAGATACAATGTATTGAGTTACAATCTATAAGATACAAAGTATTGAGTTACAATCTATAAGATACAATGTATTGAGTTAATTATGAATGTGGCAGTTTAAAGTTAACAAACATAACATATTTTTTAAACTCAATAAAAGCTTGTTGGCTTAAGAGAATCTTAGACGACAAAAATAAAGGACTCTGGAAATGTATTTATGCAAAGCAAATAGAGAAATATGGGGGTGAAATGTTACTAGATTGCAATCTGTCTGATAATGATATTCATAACGTCAGTGGTGGTAATTCATTTTTACATGATATTCTAAAGTCATGGTTTAATATTTCTGCACAATTTAGTAATTCTAGTGTTTCTTTTAAACAACATATCATCTGGAATAATTCTGAAATTAAAGTGGAGGGAAACACTGTCTTCTATAGGGATTGGTTCAATAAAGGAATAAAATATGTAGATCAATTATTCAATTTTAGGAATGGTAAATACTCAACATTTGATGACATGATAGAGTTATTTAATTTAAATGAAAAGGATTTCTTAACCTATCATAAACTAAAACACAGTATACCACAATCATACGTAAATAAAATGAACCAACGACTCCTTGCAGAAACAAGAACAGAAACGTTAATTGACAAACTAAAAACCTCAAAAAGCCCCAATCAACTATTATATAAAACACAAATGGACAATTCAGAGATTGAAGGAATTAAATCAGAAAATAAATGGAATACCATACTAGGTAAACAAGATTTTGAATGGAAACGTATTTACTCAGTTCTGTATTTTGCGACAATAGATACGAAGTTAAGAAGTTTTCAATACAAATTCTTGAAGCATATTCTACCGACTAATACACATTTATTAAAATGCAAATTAGTTCCGACAAGTCTTTGTGATTTCTGTAATATGAATGTCGAAAATATTGAACATTTGTTTTGGGAATGCCCATGTGTACAACACATGTGGAAACAACTAAGCACATTTCTAAAAACAAAAAATATAGATGTGGATATAAATTTTGAGGTAATTTGTTTTGGTAAAATAAACAACTCAGTAATAAACAATACAATTAATTTCGTAATTATTCTATGTAAATCTTTTATATATAGAATGAAGTGTAGAAAAGAATTGCCACGTTTTGAATGCTTTAAAAGCTATCTAAATATTAGAATTAATTTAGAACGGGAGATTGCTTTACGAACAGACAAATTAGAAAAATACAACTCCAAGTGGGTAGCGTTTATATAATCAATTAATTCCTCTATTTTTTTTTGTTGTGTGTAATTTGAAAATAAATAAATGGAAACGATCACCCATATGCTTTTTTCTTTTTCTTCACCCTTCTCTTTTTTGCTTTACAATTTATTTTTCAAACTAGGGATACTTATCCAGAAATAACCCTTTTGTGTATATACATGGAAGGCAAACGTCTTATGATATCATTAATGTTGTAACATTGTGTAAATGCTTTTTATGTACATACATGAAAGAAATAAACGGGGTTACTCGAAAAGGGGCCTCAAAATTAAAAAAAAAAAAAAAAATGTATTGAGTTACAATCAATAAGATACAATGTATTGAGTTACAATCTATAAGATACAATGTATTGAGTTACAATCAATAAGATACAATGTATTGAGTTACAATCAATAAGATACAATGTATCGAGTTACAATCTATAATATACCATGTATTGAGTTACAATCTATAAGATACAATGTATTGAGTTACAATCTATAAGATACAAAGTATTGAGTTACAATATATAAGATACAATGTATTGAGTTACAATCAATAAGATACAATGTATTGAGTTACAATCTATAATATACCATGTATTGAGTTACAATCTATAAGATACAATGTATTGAGTTACAATCTATAATATACCATGTATTGAGTTACAATCAATAAGATACAATGCATTAAGTTACAATCAATAAGATACCATGTATTGAGTTACAATCTATAAGATACAAAGTATTGAGTTACAATCAATAAGATACAATGTATTGAGTTACAATCAATAAGATACAATGCATTGAGTTACAATCAATAAGATAACATGTATTGAGTTACAATCAATAAGATAACATGTATTGAGTTACAATCTATAAGATACAATGTATTGAGTTACAATCAATAAGATAACATGTATTGAGTTACAATCTATAAGATACAAAGTATTGAGTTACAATCAATAAGATAACATGTATTGAGTTACAATCTATAAGATACAATGTATTGAGTTACAATCAATAAGATACAAAGTATTGAGTTACAATCAATAAGATAACATGTATTGAGTTACAATCTATAAGATACAATGTATTGAGTTACAATCTATAAGACACCATGTATTGAGTTACAATCAATAAGATACCATGTATTGAGTTACAATATATAACATACAATGTATTGAGTTACAATCTATAGGTACCATGTATTGAGTTACAATCTATAAGATACCATGTATTGCACTACAATCTATAAGATACAATGTATTGAGTTACAATCTATAATATACAATGTATTGAGTTACAATCTATAATATACAATGTATTGAGTTACAATCAATAAGATACAATGTATTGAGTTACAATATATAATATACAATGTATTGAGTTACAATCTATAATATACAATGTATTGAGTTACAATCTATAATATACAATGTATTGAGTTACAATCTATAATATACCATGTATTGCACTACAATCTATAAGACACCATGTATTGAGTTACAATCAATAAGATACCATGTATTGAGTTACAATCAATAATATACAATGTATTGAGTTACAATCTATAAGATACCATGTATTGAGTTACAATATATAACATACAATGTATTGAGTTACAATCTATAGGTACCATGTATTGCACTACAATCTATAAGATACAATGTATTGAGTTACAATCTATAATATACAATGTATTGAGTTACAATCAATAAGATACAATGTATTGAGTTACAATCTATAATATACAATGTATTGAGTTACAATCAATAAGATACAATGTATTGAGTTACAATCTATAATATACAATGTATTGAGTTACAATCAATAATATACAATGTATTGAGTTACAATAAATAAGTTATGTTATATTTCGGGTTTTACGCCTGCATCAGCACCATTTTGGGCTATATCGCCGGCGGGCAGTTTACCTAACAACACCTTTCCTGGGCAGGCTCCAGCGGTTAACCAGTACTTGGGTGCACCAACCTCCGTAAGAAACTGCCAACTTTTTCATATAAATGAAACACGGCCTCAGTCAGGTTACAGTGGCAATCAATAATACAGTGTTTGTAAACAGGTAATAGAAAATTTATTAATGACAACATGGTGTAAACTAGAATACAACATTTATTCAAAAATAAATGGCATAAAACACTGATAACAAAACACAAGCATGACTATACCATGGTAATATTTAATTTCAATATACACAATGTGTCTGATGCAATATTTCGAAATAAGAATGGAAAATTACAACAATTCGATGATATGACAGGTATTTTCAATTGGTCATTAAAAGTCCAATTAATAAATCCCCGCTTAAAAAAATGATCATGTGATCCAAGGGAAGTAATTGGCTTAAAATCATGAGTAAGATTGTATTGGTTGCCACACTTTATTTTTACATTTTTCAGAAACCAAAGACACATACATGTACAATATGATTCCCAGATCGGACAGGTGGGTTTTCTCCGGGTACTCGAGAAAGCGCCAACGAGAGTGATTAATATAAGTTGTTAAAACTTGTTTCGCAATCGTTGTAAAATAAATAAAGTTTAAATTTAAAAAAAATAAGATTCCCATGACATCATTGTTAACTGAACATTGAGAACAATTATTTTGAAATGCTATTTTTGAATTTAGGTAAAAATAGATTTTTCCGATCCCATCACCATGGGTTCATGGGTTGGAAAGCTCTCAATGGACATATTTTATCGTCGCTACCAGTTGCCCATATGAGCAACGCCTCCTGAAGAGATTAGTTATTTTAGATTTTGGAGGATAGTGCATGATACAGACAGAGACCAATTCCAGAATCTCCTCTGGTTCTTTTACGTGCACGGTGTAAAGCACCGACACGAGACCTCGGTTTAACGTCCCATCTAAAAGACTGTTAATTTTATTAGGGTCAGACGGGGGATCGAACCTGCAATCCCTGGATTACCAGTCCAGCGTGTTACCACTGGACTACATATCCGTCTGTATATCCGTCAATTAACACTTTCCATGGATGCGACCACAACATTGTTTATTCAAACATCCTGGGGCAATTTTTTTTGTATTGGAACCCGGATGTTGTTGGAACAACACGCAAATTTTTAGAGAAGAACTCTTAACTTTATTTAACCCTTTCAACCCCACAGGCCTCTAAATAGGCTTATGAAAAGTGTAGATCCAGATGAGCCGGCTCGCAACGAGCCATCTCATTAGGATCTGCACTTTTTTGCCAGTAATAATTATTACTATTTTTAGATAAAATTACCCATTTTGATAAATGAACTGGTCCAAATGTAATTTTCTCATTAATTTATTGGTCTAAAAATAGCATGCACCAGTCCATGTCAGTTACTTGGGGTTGAAAGGGTTAATTAAGTTTTATATTAACAGGTGTTATTATCGTTGCACAGTGTACATAACTGATCCATCCAACTCCAGGACTATGATTTTAGAATAGTTTTAGTTTGTGAATTTGTAAATACTGAAAACTAGAGACGCCCAGGTTGACCGGCTGAATTTAGTGCAGGCGCCATCTTGAATTTTTAAAGAAGAAAAACCGAAAATATGAGAACTAGGGATGTCAACGAGTAGTGATTTTGGTACTCGAGTACTCGGAAAGGTATTCGATCGAGTACTCAGTTACCGTTACCGTGGATTATGCTTCTTGTCTCGTCAATCAGATTGGTCCTGCTTTTAATCAATTCATTGCTTTGATGTGTTGTCAAGTCTTTCAAAGTACTTCCATACCACAGATTTAGGTGGAGGCATTCTCACAATTCACTTATATTACTATACTACTATTATATTCTAAAGATCTCTTCACAGTTTAACAGCGTTAACGTTAATGGCAAAAGTTACGATATTTATTATTTAACAACTATTTCGGTATTGCCCTGCTATGGGTAGCTGCTTAAAGTTCTAAATTGAGTAATCAAGTAAGTGTCAATTATAACATCAAAAAATTCCGACCACCAGACAAAAGATGTCATTCACACGACAGACAATCGGACGACCCGCCTCAGTAGTGACAATGATAAAATAATTTGCATCAAACTTACGCTTACCAATTAAATTAATTATTCGGTCACTGTGGCCGGCTCTGTGTGATATACAGATATTGTTAATCATCATGACACGCTGTATATTGCATTGTTTGGTACAGCGGAAGTTTCGCTAATCCCACTGATCACGATTTGTTCACAGGCAACTCCGTATTTGCGCAAAATAAAGATTTGTTGATTTTATTTTTTTTAACCGAGTACTCGATTATCTGAAAAGTATTCGATACTCGGACGTTCGATCGAGTACTCGAGTACTAGTTGACATCCCTACTTTTAACCAATGATGTATTCTTAAACTGTGCCATACGAGACCTCCACCCCTGCTGATGTAACATAGACGTGCTGTAAACATTATTTGATGTACTTTTAGAAAATAACTCTTAGCTTTAGCCGTCGTAATAACTGTTGACTTGCAATGCTGGTTGCATGCTGTGTGCTATACGCTTATTAGACTAGGCTGTGCTTGCTTCTTACCCATACCATACTGAAGACTCTATGTTGCAAGATATGTCTAATAATAAGGAACTTGGGCCTTCAGCCGCATCTAGGCCTAGGAGGAATGTAATGTCTACTTACATGCGCACCTCCAGTGCCAGTAACGGCGCAGAACTGAATGCTAACACTAGCAAGTCAATTAGTAAAAACTATAATTTGGACAAAATGAAAACACTTGAAAAGAAAAATAGCGGATGCTCAAAACAGTCATGTGAGATGAAAGCGGGGAGAAATCTTGTAATGGAGCTCAGCACCGCGGCATATGAAATGGCGAAGGAGTGTATTGCTTCCACACTGACAAGAGACGATTCTACATTTTATATTGACTCCAGAAATTCGGTTGATCTGTAGACACTTGTATTAAAGTATTTAACAGAAAACTAGATGGCTTGCAGGGAAGTTGAATAAATTTGTTTTATCTCAAATAGTTGTTAACGGAAGTCGTACAGATCAATTCATCAGTGATGTATTACCTGAACTGTGTGCTGAATTAAAGTCCCGAAGCGTCACCTTATCTACATTAAATAAGGACATTCTTGCTGCTATGAACAATGCATCCAGTGAATATAGTAATATTAACAGCCCCATAAATTCTGAAGTCAACGAAGCCGACGTCAGCGCACACAAAAACATGGTTACCGACAATTTATATATTGACAACGTAGATGGATCTAGCGTACATAGCCAGATAGTTGAAAATGAGAAAGAGTACAGATGCTCGATATGCGACAAAACCGCAAGGGAAGAGACAATTGAATGTGAAGAATGTCGTGAATGGTTCCATTTTAGTTGTGTAAATGTGAATGATAAAGTAATCACAAAACTGTCTGAAGTTGACTTTGTATGCAGCCTGTGTACTGACAATCTTCTATACACTGCGTGTACCTCCAATAAGGATCATGACCCCGCTATTCCAGTCACCTCTGCTGGTCCACTACCTGGAAACCAAATACACAGTGTCTCGACACCTAATATCGAAAGGCATGAGCCCGTACAGCCTGCCACCACTGAATTAGATACACAGTGCAAATCCATATATCATATAAATCCAGTGTCAACACCACTAACATTTCAACTTCAAATTTTGTACCGAGTAGTAATGACATTCGACTCTCGTCAGTAAAAACTCGAAAAACACAAATCAAGCCAAAGCAATGGCATGAAAATACAGAAAAGGCTTATATTATACAGCTAGGGGGTGAAATCTCTCGTCTGAAATCGACACTTGAACTATCCAAAACAGTACAGAGTCTCAACAGTAAGACTAATGCACATCTAATATGTCCTGATTCTGAGGAGGTAGTACCGCCGAGCCTCCAAGCACAGGCTCAACCTATTAACGAAGCCCACAGGCAGCATACAATTACAGCTACCAGTGACACTATGCAGTCATCCCACAGTTGTTGTCAGTCCGTGGAACAGAGGCTGAATGACTTAAGATTTAGGCAAATTGAGTCGCAAATGATGCAGAATATGCACTTTGTATACGCCCAACAGACACAAATGGCACTTCATTTTCAGTCCTTACATGCTCAGTCTATATTCACCTCATGCTTCAATGCATCTAGCGGCATGTCTCAGCCTCAAGCAAGACAACCAGTGTACCCTCAATATGTACAAGCGCCCATATATGGACAAAATAACAGTGCACCTCAACATATGCACCACATACCGGATTTGGGACCAGCTACAGTACCTCCATTTAATCCCCACTATGGACATGGACAACATTTTATCCCATCTTTACTCCAGGGACACAACAATATATTACACTGCAACATGTACAGGTGCCCCAAGTGCCGAGATATGTGCAGACCCAACAGCAACCGGTGGTCGGACCTCACCCTAGCATGAATACTCGCCCGAATGTACACCGGGGCAGCACAACCGCATCAGAACAGCCAGGCTAATCATACGCACACTGTGCGCCAGAACGTCAGGTGGATGGAAATGGACAAACGTAATCGACATACATTACAAATGGAGCACACGCCAGTACACCCTGTAAATACTACGTTTACTGCCCCAAGGGAGCGAGAGACCGTTGCCGAACCCGCAATGAAATCAACTGAACAGCCACAGGAATCGAGTCTCCGACCGCACAGCGGCCCTCCTCCGGATGTCCAGGTGATATGTGTGGAAGGCAGCGACGATCCAACAGTTACTCAGGACCTTGTCAGTACGCACGCGAACACGACAGTGATATGTATAGAAGGTAGCGACGATGAGCCCCTCAGTACTCCGGACGAAAACAAACATGCAGCGGTGGACAATGACAATAATGAACAACCCTGTACCCCAGACTCCAGTAACCAGTCGAACACCATCACAGACGTAAACAAACCTACTGCGGTGCATTTTTTGGTCATTCCATCGGTGAAGCAGAAACCACCAGACACAATCCTTCAGGTAGAACAGAGCACAAGGCTATAAGCATAGTGACCACAAACATTGAAGGTGCAAAAACAAACTCTTTATACCTAAAAGAACTGTGTAATCGTTACGATATTATATGTATTCAGGAACACTGGTCAGAAGCATGAATTGTTAAGCATTTTATTAAATAAAGACTATCATATCAGATGTACTGACACTTACGAGAATCTAACAGGAGATAAACTACCAAGGGGGAAAGCTGGAGTAGCCATTGCCTGGCCAAAAGAATGGGTTAGTAGAGTGACAAAATTAGAATGTGGAAATGAAAGGATTATCGCGGTTGAGATTGATGCAAGCGCCAAACTACTGATAGTCAGTGTATATCTCCCAACCAACTATTCAACATTAGACTCCATCAATAAATACCGAGAATGTTTGGATATATTACACGATATTGTAGTCAAATACGGACACAGTCATAAGATTGTAGTTGCGGGGATTTCAACGGTACACTTCTCCAACCACGGCCGTACAACAAGCATGATGTCCTTTTGACGAGCATGGATACTTCAACTTCCTGAACTCTGAGGAACATACATTCATACACCATTCCGGGGCCTCTAGCTCCCAGATTGACTATATTATTGGCAACTCTGCCGACTTAGTGACTGAATGTTGTGTAATGGAGAACTCTAGTTTAAATCTATCTAGTCATTGCTCGGTGAATGCAGTGCTCGATGCGTCAGTGGATGTGAACATTATTAGCAAAGGAAATTCCCATAAATCTGTAAAGGCGATCAGGAAATTTGAATGGCCGAAAATAGACAGTGTTAAATATTTAGAAATCTTGACGAATGAATTAAATTCAGCTACATGTGATGAATTAAAGACAGTGGAGAATAAGATTGAGTTTTTAAATATGATTTTAAACAAAGCAGCAAAAATGGCAGTACCGTCTAAACTTATAAAACTGAAAGGACCCTCATGGAAGGCATCTCCGAAAGTTTTACAACTTATCAGTCAAGCAAAATCAAAGCACAGGAAATGGGTGGAAAATGGAAAATGTAATGACAATTTGAAGAGGGAGAAGATCAAAGCACAAAGAGATCTCAGGAGGCAAATAAGACGGGAACAATTTATGGATCGTCAGAACTTTTACTCTCAGATTATGGCTAATCCCTCAACACAGTTATTCTACAGGCTCATAAACAGGAACAGAAATGGTTACGCCAATAGCACTGAATGTATCAACATGGATGGGGAAGAACATTACTCTCCAGATGACCAAAGTACTTCGAAGATTTGTCTGTCCCGAAGGGACGACGGATATGACTCCACTTATATGGACATGGCGAATGTGCGAATCAATCTTATCACACAAATATGTGAGTCAAATATTACAGACATTAAACCCATTACTGAGCAGGAAGTCATCAGCGCAATAAATAAACTGAATACACAAAGCTGCAGACGAATCAGGTCTTGTGGCCGAGCAATTGAAAGCCAGCAAAGTGATCATAGTCCCATTCATCACTGATACATTCAATCAGATTGTTGGAAACAGATCTGTGCCAGATGTCATGAAAGCCGGTATTGTGACACCTGTCCTGAAAAAATCCAAAGATGCCACAGTGTAAGATAACTATAGGGGAATTACAGTGACGCCAATACTTAGTAAACTGTTTGAATATACAATACTTCCTCGGCTCTCGGAGCGTGCTCAACAGTCACCACTTCAGTTTGGCTTTACAGAAGGACATTCTCCCTTAATGGCAGCTCTACTAATCTCTGAAGCGAGAGCAGAACTAAAACTCCACTATTCCTAGTCACATTGGATAGCAGGAAAGCCTTTGATATTGTTAGTCATACCATTTTACTTGATAAACTCTATGAATTGGGGATACATCCAGTGCTGTGGTCATTAGTGAAGAACATGTACTCTGGCTTGACGTCACGTGTGAAATGGTTATATGAAGTAGGTCCAAGCTTCGGTATCCACCAGGGTGTCCGCCAGGGTGGGATATTGTCTACTTTCCATTACAAGACTTACATTGACAGTGTGTTAGTTGAAATGAAGCATAATCAACTCGGTCTGTCTATTGGCAACACATATATAGGATGCCCAACCGTCGCCGATGATGTATGCCTACTATCGTCGTGCAAAGATGAACTCCAGTGTATGTTAGACGTGGCCTCGAGAAATGCTCGTCAGCACAGAGTGACAATACACCCTACGAAAACTAGTGCTATAGTCATAAACAAAACAAGTCGGTATGGGAAATCAGACTGTATCTGGTCATTGAATGGCAATGATGTGAATCCAAGTGCCAAGGCAACCCACCTCGGGATACTTCGTGCGGAAAGTAAGGAAAATGAATATTAATATCGAAGATAGACTGAGTTTCGCGCGGAGAACTATGTATTCATTACTGAACACAGGATTTCACGGTTCCAATGGGCTAAACCCTGCTGTATCACTGCGTATATACCAGTGCTACGTTCTGCCAAGTCTACTATTTGGACTTGAAGTGCTACCTTTAAACATAACACAAATGGCAACGCTAGCTAAATTTCATATAAAAGTTCTACGCAGACTTCAATCGTTACCCGACAGAACTGCAACCAATGCCGTGTATCTCCTACTTGGAAGTCTACCTGTTGAAGCTGAAATCCACAAACGTAAATTAAGTTTACTGTACAACATATTAGTATGCAAAAATGAGACGATACAGGATCTAACAAAAAGACAAATCATAGTCAACTTGGACAATTAGCTAAGCTATTACTGCAGAGTGGGGGAAGTACTGAATCTGTATGAATGACCTACTATTCCAACTCTACAAGATACGCTACCGAATATGAGTAAATTAAGATGGAAAATTCAAGTAAAACGTGCCATTAATGAGTATTGGACTGATAGGCTTAAAGCTGAAATGGAAAATAAATCAACCTTAAAATACATGGATCAAACTGCTCTACAAATCGGCTCAACCCACCCCGTATGGCGTTGTTTACCGTCAACTGTCGCAGAAGTAAAAAAGGGCATCACTAAATGCCGTATGCTTACCGGAACCTACATGCTGCAGGCAACAAAGCACAGATTCAATTCTACTGAAGACCCAATGTGCAAACTGTGTGCGACAGAAAACGAGGACATCATACACATGCTCACTACATGCCCGGTCTTATTCGACGCCAGGAAGGAATTATTTGCTGAATTAAAGCGGACTGTTATCTCTGTGATTGGTTTCGAGGCCTGGAGACAGAACTTTACGGACAAAACAACCATTACCAGACTAATTATTGACTGTTCTAGCTTTAAGCATATTATTACCCGCAAGTGTGACATTGATACTATAACAAGAATGTCATCAGACCTATGCCATAAACTACATGTGCAGAGAATATACACATTAATCTGAAAAGATGGACTCTGATGCATATATATACATCCAAAATGTGCTGACACCTGTACCGGCGAGGAACATTGTACATACATGTATATAAATACCACTATTTTAGTAGTTGCTAACTATCTACATTCTTTTAAACTAGTATTGATGCAATGGTGGAGGTATCTGATAGGACACAGAGCGTTTTAACTTATTTAGCATTACTACGTGTGTGAAGTGATTTTACGAGGTGAGGCAACCTCTGTGTTCCATTCTTGGAAGGAGATACGGAGAAAAGAAGAAAGAAGGTTTTATGATGGCTTCAAATTGTAAAAGAAAGCAACGTATCGGATTTATGACAGTTTGTATCATTTTTGCAAATATTATACATTTTCCCCGAATATTCGAATACTGGAACAGTATTCGGATATTCGGACGTTTGAGCGAATATTCCAATAGTCGAATGTTCGTTGCCATCCCTAATATTAAACATGCTATGTTTTGATTATATATCTATGAATGCAGTGAAACAACATAATGAATTATACATTCATACATAGCTATATACAGATGGTCACCCGCGGAAACAATGTCCCTTGACTATTAGCATATCTAACATCCGAGGGTAGCATGCCCCTTCGGTTCAAATATCTATAAAATGCCCCTGGACCCAAAATGCCCCGGGACCCAAAATATCTGTTACATATAAAGCGAACATATCGATTGGGCCCTAACATCTCTACCATGCCCTTTAACCCCTAATATCTGTACATATAAGGAGAGTATATCACATGGGCCCCTAACATCTATCCATGCCCTTTGATCCCTAATATCTGTACATATAAGGGGAGTATATCACTTGGGCCCTAACATCTATCCATGCCATTTGACCCTAACACCTGCAACATAAAAGGAGAGCATGTCTCATAGGTCCTAACATCTGATCCATTACTGCAGGAAAGCATGTCTCTTGGGCCCTCAACATCTCTACCCCACCCCTTGACCCCTAATGTCTGCAACACATGATCCATTACTGCAGGAAAGCATGTCTCTTGGGCCCCCAACATCTCTACCCCACCCCTTGACCCCTAATGTCTGCAACACATGATCCATTACTGCAGGAAAGCAACCATTTGTGCCCCAACATCTCTACCCTACCCCTTGACCCCTAATGTCTGCAACACATGATCCATTACTGCAGGAAAGCATGTCTCTTGGGCCCCCAACATCTCTACCCCACCCCTTGACCTCTAATGTCTGCAACACATGATCCATTACTGCAGGAAAGCAACCATTTGGGCCCCAACATCTAACATATAAGGAAAGTATGTCCCTTGGGCCCTGACATCTCTCCTATGCTCTTTGACCCTTTGACCCTTTGACCCCTAATACCTACAACATATGATCTGAGTTGACAAGTTTTCATTGTCTGCGTGTGTTTGTTTGTTGTGCGGGCGGGCGTGCTCGTTTGTTTGTTGTGCGGGCGGGCGTGCTCGTTTACTGTCAAATAGCTGTTAATGCTACAACAAATGTGTATCATTTCATTTTTTTCCGTCGTGAATGGTAGGATTTTTCCAAAATGTTAAAATTTGCAACAGAGTCTTCTTTCATTGAACACACGTCGTGTAAAGCCGAGCCTTCATATTCCGGTAGGCCTCTAACATCCTGAAATAAATAGTCGGTGCTTTTCAAAATCAGTCTTGTTTCCATCGCTTCAGGTGCGAAAGGTCCGGAGTTCGAGCCCCGCTGGAGCCGTTACGATTGTGCCCTTAGGCAAGGCATTTAAATTCCACGTTGCCTCTCTCTCCCTCGTGGCGATGGATTCCATCAGGAATGAGGTCTCGAGAGTGATTTATATAAGTTGAAATAACTTGTTTCGCAATCGAGCTAAAATAAATTTGTATAAATCTAAAACAGTTACTTTCATGCTTTCGAAGGAATTTTTGAGTCTTCTCATTGAAAGAATATAGGATATATATACTCGCGGAAGTCGTGATAGCGCAGTGGATGTACGATCGCTTCAGGTGCGAAAGGTCTGGAGTTCGAGCCCCGCTGGAGCCGTTACGATTGTGCCCTTAGGCAAGGTGTTTAATTTCCATGTTGCCTCTTCTCTCTCCCTCGTCGCGATGGATTCCATCAGGAATGAGGTCTCGAGAGTGAGAAGTTGTAAGAACTTGTTTCGCAAAATGTTTTGCACGGGTATTTTTCATATCAGCAGTTTTACATCAGAATTGCCACTGTAGCTGGACATGGCTGTTGAAGAATTCAGCGATTGGGCAGGATTTGTAGCATTAATAGACAGTTATGCAGGATTCATTGTATTTATAGCTACTGTAGCTGGACATGGCTGTTGAAGAATTGGGCATGATTTGTAGCATTAATAGCCAGTTATGCAGGATTCATTGTATTTATAGCTACTGTAGCTGCACATGGCTGTTGAGGAATTGGGCATGATTTGTAGCATTAATAGCCAGCTGTGCAGGATTTATAGTATTTATAGCTACTGTAGCTGCACATGGGGCTGTTGAAGAATTGGGCATGATTTGTAGCATTAATAGCCAGCTGTGCAGGATTCATAGTATTTATAGCTACTGTAGCTGCACATGGCTGTTGAGGAATTGGGCATGATTTGTAGCATTAATAGCCTGTTGTGCAGGATTTATAGTATTTATAGCTACTGTAGCTGGACATGGCTGTTGAAGAATGCAGCAATTGAGAAGGATTTGTAGCATTAATAGCCAGCTGTGCAGGATTTATAGTATTTATAGCTACTGTAGCTGGACATGGCTGTTGAAGAATTCAGTGATTGGGTAGGATTTGTAGCATTAATAGCCAGCTGTGCAGGATTTGTAGTATTTATAGCTACTGTAGCTGGACATGGCTGTTGAAGAATTCAGCGATTGAACAGGATTTGTAGCATTAATAGCCAGCTGTGGATTTATAGTATTTATAGCTCGACGATGATTTTCAGTGCCATTGGATTTTCGACAACATGTTGTTTGTTTATTTCTTTTGACAGGTCATATGAATATGCATAGAGTGCTCATTTGCATAGTACATTACACTGGTGGAATACGAAACATAATATGAAAATACACAGACTTTACCGATGAATAATGAAATACGGTCATTTGACGAGATGTTTTTCGCAACTTTTTTCAATTCTCGATAATTACCCGATGATATGTTTCTTGGTAAATTTTTTAAACTTTATTTATTTTAGTTTTAACAACTTATATTAATCACTCTCGTTGGCGCGGATGAAAGCGTAAATGTGGTCATTCACGTGGGAGGAAACCGGAGTACCCGGAGAAAACCCACCTGTCCGATCTGGCGACCATCGTACCATCTCACATACTTGTCTCAATATTGGTACATTTATTCAGGACTGAGAATCTTTGTTGGTCATTTTCGGGTCGAAATTGATTAAAAATTGATAGACGGATCTGTAGTCCAGTGGTAACACGCTGGACTGGTAATCCAGGGATCGCAGGTTCGATCCCCCATCTGACCCTAATAAAATTAACATTCTTTCAAATGGGACGTTAAACCGAGGTCTTGTGTCGGTGCTGTACACCGTGCACGTAAAAGAACCAGAGGAGACTCTGGAATGGGTCTATGTCTGTATCATTGCACTATCCTCCAAAAATACTAATCTCTTCATAAGGTGTCGATCATATGAGCAACTGGTAGCGACGATAAATAAATGTAAAAAAAACAAATTAAAAATTGATTGCACTTTATCGACTTTATGGCCGCTTATAAGAACACATTGAACGATTTTAGCAGAAATATATCGGTCGTCGGACGCATTAAGGTATAGGTCGCTCAATCCACTTAAATTATATAGCAACGTTGAATGGGGTGATTTGAAAATGGTCGCATATGACAAAGGTCGCTTAATACATGTGGACTCCTGAGCTAGTTAGACTGTATTAAGAACCCAACCTGTTTTAAGCAGCCAGTTCTCCAATTTCCCGATTGCAAAGATACAGCAGCAGAAATCTATCAATCAGTAGCCTGTTTTAAGCAGCCAGTTTCTGAAACACCGTTGACTGTCTGCTTAAGACAGGTTTGCCAGTATTTATTCTAGCCACAGGGGTTGTTGAAG
The DNA here is from genome assembly GCA_014843695.1 of Archivesica marissinica. Classification (NCBI taxonomy): domain Eukaryota; kingdom Metazoa; phylum Mollusca; class Bivalvia; order Venerida; family Vesicomyidae; genus Archivesica; species Archivesica marissinica. The sequence continues at coordinate 78,250,431 of CM026404.1, forward strand.
AGGGTCTAAGGACTGTTCAATGTACCTGGAAAACTTGTAGGAACTGATGCGGCGGAACAGATGGGATCTCATCTGCCATACCGTATCCCAGCTCTAGCAATCCAAGACCGCTCCCAGGAACCCACTTTCTGCAACAAAGTACAATGCCAGTGAAACGCACATTTTCTATGGTATAACCAAGTATTTCTATTCACAAAAAGAAAAGAACAGAACAGATATTTTATTGAGACTTGTAAATCGTATATCGTCAAATACACATACATAATTATACAACATATAAATACTAATTCACGTGAATTGGTACAAAACAGTTTGTAATAACATCAATAGTGGAGGATGAACACACTACATATAAATATTTAAAATAGGTTAATATACAGTCTACATCCATTATGTTGAATTCCGTCGAACCGAACAAAATACTTCGACATAGCCGAAATTTGATATAAATGGAGCCAGTTATATGTAACATGATAGTGTCTGAAATGGGACTTTTATCCGACTTCTAGATAACCGGATAATTCGACATAACCAACTTTGACATAACTGATGTAAACTGTACTATTATATCGCCATACAAGCGACAGCCATTTAGCTATCATGCAGTGGATAAGTAGTCACCATATCTATCCCACCTCCATAGATATTACTGGGACTACATGAGATTCTGGCCTTTATTACGAACATTGGTTTGGCTCAATGTATGTCATATTGGTAATGGTGTCCAGAGGTGCTTCTAGGAGGAAAAGGGTTAAACTGCTCCCTAACTTTAACAGGGATCATTCTAAAGGGCGATGTGGGCGAAATTGACGCCCTAGGGACCCTGACTTCGCCCTCTGGGGGCCCCACTTCTCCCTAAAAAAATAAATTATTTTTGGTTTTTAAGATTTTCAAACAAAATTTTGTCTAGTAAGATACACTGGTCCATTATAAAGCACTCCTTCTATTCAAATGTTGTATTTAATGGTTGTACTGTGCATTTTAACCCTATTTTGCAGAAGTATATTAAAGAACACCATTTAAGGAAGCGATCACGCACTTTCTCACTTCTCCCAAAAATTCTGACCTAGAATGAACCCTGTTAAACTTTAAGGTCTAGATTCAACTATTGTACTTACTCCAATGCAGGTATCAATCTCTGTGTTCCGTGTATTTGCCGCCCAAATCTCTCATATGCCTCTCTGTCATCCAACGATAGACGTCCCACAATGTCAAACTTTGGTGAGAAGTTTACTAAACAAACATCACTATCGCTAAGCTGCAGACCTCTTCTACCCAATTCCTGGAAACAGAATTCATAGAATCCGATAAGGACAACAATTAATACAATAAACCAGTCTATGAAGATCGTAGACTAGAACCCTACATAAAATATACAAATAATACGACATGTAACGTCTAAGAAACAAAGTTCATAAATTGGGTTATTACCGGACCTCAGGGAATTGTGTGTATTACGTTTATTTATTGTCGCTACCAGTTGCCCATATGAGCGACGCCACCTGAAGAGATTAGTAATTTTAGATTTTTGGAGGAAAGTGCAATGATACAGACAGAGTCCCATTACAGAGTTTCCTCTGGTTCTTTTACGAGCACGGTGTAAAGCACCGACACGAGACCTCGGTTTAACGTCCCATCTGAAAGACTGTTAATTTTATTAGGGTCAGACGGGGGATCGAACCTGCGATCCCTGGATTACCAGTCCATTATTTTACCACTGGGCTACAGATCCATCTGTGACCTCGGGGAAGTAGTTGCAACTTGATGTTTTGACCAATCAGGACATCACACTTCTTCAACTGCTACTGTTAACTCTGCACACTAGCAGTCAACATCACAGTCAAATATGTAGAATTTCATTAGAATTATGTCGCAACGAGACGATTGTATTAAAATTCCACGACATAATATACATCCAGAGTTTTTAGAGCTAAAAATAAGAAAAATTACATTATTGAATTTTGAACTATTATAGCCTTAATTTACCCAGCATGCAATGAGTTAACGGAATTATAAAAATATTTCGTTACTGGAAATGTCTCCCGCGATGACAGTCAATTAGTCAAGATAAATATATTAATCCCTAAAACATTACTACACTGCGACAAACTCAGCCGAGATATACTGGGTAGGGTGACAAACTCAGCCGAGATAGACTGGGTAGGGTGACAAACTCAGCCGAGATAGACTGGGTAGAGTGACAAACTCAGCCGAGATAGACTGGGTAGGGTGACAAACTCAGCCGAGATAGACTGGGTAGGGCGACAAACTCAGCCGAGATAGACTGGGTAGGGTATCTGATTCGGCATTGATGCCTGTAATAATATTGTATATACAGTCAAACCTGTGTTAGTGGTCACCTCCATTAAGCAACCAACCTGTATTAAGCAGCCAGTTTCCCAAAACGCTGTTTTATGTGTTACCTCTATTAAGCAGCCACCTGTGATAAGCAGCCACTTTCTGTGATTCCCCTGGCTGGCTGCTACAGATTGGTATGACCGTATACAAATTTATTTTTAGCTCGATTATGAAACAAGTTCTTACAACTTATATTAATCACTCTCGAGACCTCATTCCTGATGGAATCCGTCGCCACGAGGGAGAGAGAAAAGGCATGTGCAATTTAGATGCCTTGCCGAAGGGCACAATGGTAACGACTCCAGTGGGGCTCGAACTTCGGTATATACCGGTATATTCGAGGCGGTTTTCATTTTCACAATTATAATAGACTGAGCACTTACATGTGGATTGACATCATTGTAGAATATCGATCTGGTGTCAGCACACTTCATCTGGAACGAAAGAATACAAGATAGTTCATCTGGTATATCGTATGCCCATAACTTTTATATATGGTCATCATGAAAGAACACGACATATACTCGTTTCAGTTGAGCATCATACTCTTGCAACTGTCAAACAAACACAGGATGACTTTTGGCTGCTGTCCATACTCGCCTATATGGCAACCTCCCTACTTTGGTCCTGAAATCTGTGGACACAAGGACCCAGTATAATTTGCATATTTGGCCAGTGTTGAAGTTGAAGATATTATTTTTTTTAACTCTTTCGGCGCCAAATATCAGACAAAACGCTTCTCTCAGCTAAATCTGTAAAATTATTATTATTAAACAGTTGATAACATATATTTAGTCAATAAACAGCCCACAGGCCTTTGAAGTTATTTATAGTCAATTAGACCAATTTACCTGACACACAGGTGATACAGATTCTATGTTTACCTGTAAACTAAATATCATGTAAATACCTTTTGTTTTTTTAAACGAAAACGCAGAAATAGGTCACATACCTCGTCCTACATTTCATACTGACATCTAACTCATGCATTACCCGATCCAAGACCTCTGTAAGCACTTAGTGATCGTTTTCAACGATTCATTGCTGCATAAAAAACCAACCACGTAACAAGTTTAAAATCAAGTTTTTTATCAATTTTTTCAGTTTCCATCTGGGTATGAACTACATTGGGCAGTTTAAAGTGTGTGGAGGCCATCGGGGTATGAACTACATTGGGCAGTTTAAAGTGTGTGGAGGCTGAAGGCGATGAAACAGTCAAGTACTCGCTTATAAGATGTCCTATTTACCCGTGATTCATTACTTATATTTACATTAATTATTTCTTTTCAATGACACAAAGAAAATATAGCACATTTTGTATTTAAAAATGATTCAGATTTGCAACTTACCGTGCGCCTGAACACTGCATATCATTAGTTGGGAATCCTCATACGAAAATGTATACAATCAAGGCACATACGTTGATCGAAGGAAATGCAATAGCGATGTAAATATTTTACCGTAAAGTAGCATCACTAACAACATTGGTGACGCGATGTTGTAAAATTAGGTGTATTAGTTGGCGTACGGCGACACAGGCGCCGAAAGAGTCAAGAACTCGCTTATAAGATGGTAAGCCACATTCAGGCCATAAAATGGTGGTAAAAAACTTGTCTTAGTTTATACAAATTTATTTTAGCTTGATTGCAAAACAAGTTCTTACAACTTATATTAATCACTCTCGAGACCTCATTCCTGATGGAATCCATCGCCACGAGGGAGAGAGAAGAGGCAACATGAAAATTAAATGCCTTGCCTAAGGGCACAATCGTAACGGCTCCAGCGGGGCTCAAACTCTGGACCTTTCGCACCTGGAGCGAACGTACATCCACTGTGCTATCACGACTTCCACCAAAATTTGTTTTATAAGAGAATATGTATACAATCAAACCTGTGTTAGGGGTCACCTCTATTAAACAACCGACCTGCATTAAGCAGCCAGTTTCCAGATTCTCAATATGGTGTTTTGTTATGCATTCAACCTCTATTAAGCAGCCACCTGTGCTAAGCAGCCACTTTCTGTGATTCCCTCCTTGGCTGGCTGCTTAAGACAGGTTTGACTGTAGTATTAATACTTAACAGATAATGCCAACTTAGTTTTGTATTCTCTATGTGCAAACAGTGCTATGATACAAAGGGAAGTAACTTTTGTAGTGTTTTCCCTTGCAATTCCCTACAGTGATTTTGATGGGCAATAGAAAACAGAAAAGAAATCTATTAGAGCCTTTACAAAATAATTAACACAATTTGGTGATTTTTACAAGAGTTGTAAACGGAATATTCACATATTAAATTATTCAATTTAGATTGCCGGTAACTGAGCAACGCATGTCGGACTGACGAAATAGAAACTACACGAGGTGAGGAAATTGAAAACCACATGTATGTATAATTAGCGTACGGTCAGCCTTGATTAACATGTATGTATAATTAGCGTACGGTCAGCCTTGATTAACATGTATGTATAATTAGCGTATGGTCAGCCTTGATTAACATGTATGTATAATTAGTGTACGGTCAGCCTTGATTAACATGTATGTATAATTAGCGTACGGTCAGCCTTGATTAACATGTATGTATAATTAGCGTACGGTCAGCCTTGATTAACATGTATGTATAATTAGCGTACGGTCAGCCTTGATTAACATGTATGTATAATTAGCGTACGGTCAGCCTTGATTAACATGTATGTATAATTAGCGTACGGTCAGCCTTGATTAACATGTATGTATAATTAGCGTACGGTCAGCCTTGATTAACATGTATGTATAATTAGTGTACGGTCAGCCTTGATTAACATGTATGTATAATTAGCGTACGGTCAGCCTTGATTAACATGTATAATTAGCATACGGTCAGCCTTGATTAACATGTATGTATAATTAGCGTATGGTCAGCCTTGATTAACATGTATGTATAATTAGTGTACGGTCAGCCTTGATTAACATGTATGTATAATTAGCGTACGGTCAGCCTTGATTAACATGTATAATTAGCATACGGTCAGCCTTGATTAACATGTATGTATAATTAGCGTACGGTCAGCCTTGATTAACATGTATGTATAATTAGCGTACGGTCAGCCTTGATTAACATGTATGTATAATTAGCGTATGGTCAGCCTTGATTAACATGTATGTATAATTAGCGTATGGTCAGCCTTGATTAACATATATGTATAATTAGCATATGGTCAGCCTTGATTAACATGTATGTATAATTAGCGTACGGTCAGCCTTGATTAACATGTATGTATAATTAGCGTACGGTCAGCCTTGATTAACATGTATGTATAATTAGCGTACGGTCAGCCTTGATTAACATGTATGTATAATTAGCGTACGATCAGCCTTGATTAACATGTATGTATAATTAGCGTATGGTCAGCCTTGATTAACATGTATGTATAATTAGCGTACGATCAGCCTTGATTAACATATATGTATAATTAGTGTACGGTCAGCCTTGATTAACATGTATGTATAATTAGTGTACGGTCAGCCTTGATTAACATGTATGTATAATTAGCGTATGGTCAGCCTTGATTAACATGTATGTATAATTAGTGTATGGTCAGCCTTGATTAACATGTATGTATAATTAGCGTATGGTCAGCCTTGATTAACATGTATGTATAATTAGCATACGGTCAGCCTTGATTAACATGTATGTATAATTAGCGTACGGTCAGCCTTGATTAACATGTATGTATAATTAGCGTACGGTCAGCCTTGATTAACATGTATGTATAATTAGCGTACGGTCAGCCTTGATTAACATGTATGTATAATTAGCGTACGGTCAGCCTTGATTAACATGTATGTATAATTAGCGTACGGTCAGCCTTGATTAACATGTATGTATAATTAGTGTACGGTCAGCCTTGATTAACATGTATGTATAATTAGCGTATGGTCAGCCTTGATTAACATGTATGTATAATTAGTGTACGGTCAGCCTTGATTAACATGTATGTATAATTAGCGTACGGTCAGCCTTGATTAACATGTATAATTAGCATACGGTCAGCCTTGATTAACATGTATGTATAATTAGCGTACGGTCAGCCTTGATTAACATGTATGTATAATTAGCGTACGGTCAGCCTTGATTAACATGTATGTATAATTAGCGTATGGTCAGCCTTGATTAACATGTATGTATAATTAGCGTATGGTCAGCCTTGATTAACATATATGTATAATTAGCATATGGTCAGCCTTGATTAACATGTATGTATAATTAGCGTACGGTCAGCCTTGATTAACATGTATGTATAATTAGCGTACGGTCAGCCTTGATTAACATGTATGTATAATTAGCGTACGGTCAGCCTTGATTAACATGTATGTATAATTAGCGTACGATCAGCCTTGATTAACATGTATGTATAATTAGCGTATGGTCAGCCTTGATTAACATGTATGTATAATTAGTGTACGGTCAGCCTTGATTAACATGTATGTATAATTAGCGTATGGTCAGCCTTGATTAACATGTATGTATAATTAGTGTACGGTCAGCCTTGATTAACATGTATGTATAATTAGTGTACGGTCAGCCTTGATTAACATGTATGTATAATTAGCGTACGGTCAGCCTTGATTAACATGTATGTATAATTAGCGTACGATCAGCCTTGATTAACATGTATGTATAATTAGCGTATGGTCAGCCTTGATTAACATGTATGTATAATTAGTGTACGGTCAGCCTTGATTAACATGTATAATTAGCGTACGGTCAGCCTTGATTAACATGTATGTATAATTAGTGTACGGTCAGCCTTGATTAACATGTATGTATAATTAGCGTATGGTCAGCCTTGATTAACATGTATGTATAATTAGCGTATGGTCAGCCTTGATTAACATATATGTATAATTAGCATATGGTCAGCCTTGATTAACATGTATGTATAATTAGCGTACGGTCAGCCTTGATTAACATGTATGTATAATTAGCGTACGGTCAGCCTTGATTAACATGTATGTATAATTAGCGTACGGTCAGCCTTGATTAACATGTATGTATAATTAGCGTACGATCAGCCTTGATTAACATGTATGTATAATTAGCGTATGGTCAGCCTTGATTAACATGTATGTATAATTAGTGTACGGTCAGCCTTGATTAACATGTATGTATAATTAGCGTATGGTCAGCCTTGATTAACATGTATGTATAATTAGTGTACGGTCAGCCTTGATTAACATGTATGTATAATTAGTGTACGGTCAGCCTTGATTAACATGTATGTATAATTAGCGTACGGTCAGCCTTGATTAACATGTATGTATAATTAGCGTACGATCAGCCTTGATTAACATGTATGTATAATTAGCGTATGGTCAGCCTTGATTAACATGTATGTATAATTAGTGTACGGTCAGCCTTGATTAACATGTATGTATAATTAGCGTATGGTCAGCCTTGATTAACATGTATGTATAATTAGCGTACGGTCAGCCTTGATTAACATGTATGTATAATTAGCGTACGGTCAGCCTTGATTAACATGTATGTATAATTAGCGTATGGTCAGCCTTGATTAACATGTATGTATAATTAGTGTACGGTCAGCCTTGATTAACATGTATGTATAATTAGCGTACGGTCAGCCTTGATTAACATGTATGTATAATTAGCGTACGGTCAGCCTTGACTTATACAATGGACAAGGACTTGAATATTTATCCAGTCCAATTGTGCATACAAAACAATCATGCAGTTAGTTGTTCTCCGAAAGATGGCGTTTTTTCCCCACTTGTTTTGAGGTAATTTAATACTTGCCAACTGCGACTTCGTCAATATTGGTATGAGGGTGGGGTAACACAACAGTAATGTTGCTTTGGGGTTTATTTACTGTTGAGATTTCAAACACTTGAGACGGAACATACTGGGTCCTGGCAAATGGACCAATCAGTTACAACCCAGCATTTTGAAAGAAAAATACAGACGTCTCATGATTATATAATTTTAAAGAAATTTACTTATTTATTGCCTTGAAGAGCAAAGTCCATGGATAGATGAGACAGACTTTACAGTGAAGTCCATGGATAGATGAGACAGACTTTACAGTGAAGTCCATGGGTAGATGGACAGACTTTACAGTGAAGTCCATGGCTAGATGGACAGACTTTACAGTGAAGACCATGGATAGATGGACAGACTTTACAGTGAAGTCCATGGGTAGATGGACAGACTTTACAGTGAAGACCATGGATAGATGGACAGACTTTACAGTGAAGTCCATGGATAGATGAGACAGACTTTACAGTGAAGTCCATGGGTAGATGGGACATACTTTACAGTGAAGTCCATGTATAGATGGGACATACTTTACAGTGAAGTCCATGGATAGATGGGACAGACTTTACAGTGAAGTCCATGGGTAGATGGACAGACTTTACAGTGAAGACCATGGATAGATGGACAGACTTTACAGTGAAGTCCATGGATAGATGAGACAGACTTTACAGTGAAGTCCATGGGTAGATGGGACATACTTTACAGTGAAGTCCATGTATAGATGGGACATACTTTACAGTGAAGTCCATGGATAGATGGGACACACTTTACAGTGAAGTCCATGGATAGATGGACAGACTTTACAGTGAAATCCATGGATAGATGAGACAGTCTTTACAGTGAAGTCCATTGATAGATGGGACAGACTTTACAGTGATGTCCATGGATAGATGGGACAGACTTTACAGTGAAGTCCATGGATAGATGGGACAGACTATACAGTGAAATCCATGGATGGATGGGACAGACTTTACAGTGAAGTTCATGGATAGATGGGACAGACTTTACAGAATCATAATGTAGGAAAATCAACATGTCCGAGTCATTTTTGTAAAACGCAGACAATAATGGTTTATTAGTTTATACAAATTTATTTTAGCTCGATTGCGAAACAAGTTATTTCAACTGATATAAATCACTCTCGAGACCTCGTTCCTGATGGAATCCATCGCCACGAGGGAGAGAGAAGAGGCAATGTGGAATTTAAATGCCTTGCCTAAGGGCACAATCGTAACGGCTCCAGTGGGGCTCGAACTCCGGACCTTTCGCACCTGAAGCGAACGCGCATCCACTGCATTATCACGACTTCCATTCTGGTTTATTGAAGTCAAATCAGATTAATGTACTGCAATACAAACAAGTTTGAATATTTGCAAGTGTAGATTAACTGCATTATAGCCGTTTCCCATTTGAAACTTGGTGGTATTCTGGAATATACCCTGGGGTTTGATACCCCCCCCCCCCCACGCATGGCCATAATAGCTCAATTGTTGACTGTTAGTCATTAACAGAGAAGAAAGTTTAAAATTCTATCATTGCCGATTCACATGATATGTATGTCCATGCATGATGTTAGTGTTCCCACAGAGTGACTCATATGATGCTTATAAAAGCTTCGTACTTACAGTTAGACAATGCTTGTGCTCATAAAATGTATTATGTAGTCGAGCACTTTTGTAACGACCGTGAAGATTCTGAAAAACAATAATCCTGTATTATTTTATGCTTTTCAAACACGTGGAATAACACATTATATTTCTCACTGCTTTGCATGTGCGGTACATAGCCACCATATGATGTTGAAATGTTATAACTGCGAACATTTTCGGTCTCAAACTGTCAGTGACGTCATATATGACGTATTTCATGACGTTAGTTATGGTTTGCTAAACACGACGTTGCGCCGTTTTCTATCATAAAAACATTTTCCAGCATAAAAGAAAAATAAAATTTTGTTTGCTTAGGTGAATGATGACATATTATTTCACTCGTGAATATAGAATGGTATTATTATCACTCGTGGTTGGCGGATCTCGTGATAATAACGTTTTCAATGCTCATTCGATGAAATATAATTCGATGATTCACTGAAACAAACAAATAGCCTCCTACTACACAGTAGTTTGACTCATATACCATAAACTAAACATCAAACAAACAAAATGTAAACAAACAAGAGCACCGTGCACAAACACTTGGCTGACAAAGGTCAAGGTCAAGGTCTTCTTTTCTATAATTTTGCATCTGTATTTGTGAAGCGCAATAGAATAATTTTTAATTTTGGCGCTATATAAATGCTATGTATTTGTTTACTATTTTAGCCCAATTCTTCTATCAAAGCTCATAATTATGACTTCTATAAAAACTAGGGATGGCAACGAATATTCGAATATTCGGTCGGACGTCCGAATATCCGAATACTATTCTAGTATTCGGAAAAAAAATTATATTTGCAAAAATGAAATAAACTGTCACCATCCTAAAACCTTCCAATACAAAAGAAATCGCCCCAGGATGTGTGAATAAACCATGTTAATTGACACTCTACCATGTAATCGGATAATTACAGTAGGTGCTAGGGTAGGTAGTGATTAATTATGATGTCAAAACTGTTAAGACGAGAAAATTCCTTTGAAATATAACTAAACTAATACAGACGGGTCTGTAGTCCAGTGGTAACACGCTGGTCTGGTAATCCAGGAATCGCAGGTTCGATCTCCTGTCTGACCCTAATAAAATTAACACTCTTTCAGATGGGACATTATACCGAGGTCTTGTGTCAGTGTTGTACATCGTGCACGTAAAAGAACCAGAGGAGACTCTGGAAGTATCATTGCACTATCCTCCAAAAATCTAAAATGACTAATCTCTTCACGAGGCGTCGCTCATATGGGCAACCGGTAGCGACGATATATAGGCGTAAACACACAAATTTGAAATATTACAGAAACTTTGCAACAACATCCACCGTATCCATTATTACCGTTAGCATGTCGGTAGATAACGTGCAGAACCAGTTAATGTTACGCAGACTGTGCAAGCCGGCCCACGCGTCTCTCGTCAGCAATCGGTTTGTGAGCAACTGGTAACTGAGATAATTCTTCAAACTGTCCAAGTCTGATACAAACGATGCCAGTATAACTACACCTGTAACAGACAATATGTAGCATTTCATACACTTTAAAACAAGCCCAATGTATGCCCCAATGGAGGCTAATTACCCGTGATCCATTCCGTAACACGTTTATATAGAATAGGCTGTCCGATAAGCGCAGTGGTTAGTGCGCTCGCTTCCTCACCAATGCAACCCGGGTTCAATCCTCGGACCGGGAAGTATGTGAGATGGTACGGAAGTTGCCAGATCGGACAAGTGGGTTTTCTCCGAGTACTCCGTTTTCCTCCCACACGAATGACCACATTTACGCTTTCATTCGCGCCGTCGAGAGTGATTAATATAAGTTGTTAAAACTTGCTTCGCAATCGTTGTAAAATAAATAAAGTTTAAACTTTGATTAATAGTTTGTTCCAAATACTGTAAAACATCTGGTGACCAGTTAAGAATTTTGTTGAGTGTAGGTTTGGTTTAAACATATTTATTCCAACATTCACAAAGCAATACATGTACACAAAATCAAGTATATAGGAAAGGATTAAAACGGAAGCAGAGCTTATATAGTTTCTCTCCTTAAGTGTAGGTTTGAAAGTTTAAACTAAGAAGCAGACAATTTGATATTTGCATTCATACAAGAACAAGAGCATGTAGAGATTTCAAGATGAAGCTATGTCGCTATTGTTTGGGTAGCCAAATTTTTGAACGACTAAATTAATTAGCAAATTCTAAAAAATCTAGAGCAGACAACTAACCTGTAACTTTACCGACTGTGGACAACATTTCTTCCTCTTTTTGAAGAGCATCTAACACACTATTGGTTCCCCTTTTATGCATCCTCAATAAATTAAGGTGATAAATATGTTTGAAATGTGGTAGTTGCTCCTTGAAAAGGAAAAGAACACAATAGTTGACTATGTTTTAGTAACGTCATACATTCTTCCCATAATAGCTACAACATTACAGTCAAACCTTTCTTAACCCATTCAACACAAAGTAACTGACATGGACTGGTGCATAATATTAACCCATTCAACACCAAGTAACTGATATGGACTGGTGCATGATATTAACCCATTCAACACCAAGTAACTGACATGGACTGGTGCATAATATTAACCCATTCAACACCAAGTAACTGATATGGACTGGTGCATAATATGTTTAGACCAATAAATCAATAATAAAATTACATTTGGACAATACAAGTTCATTTATCAAAATGGATAATTTTGTCTAAGAATAATAATATTACTATGAAAAAGTGCAGATCCTGATGAGACGGCTCGTCACGAGCCGGTCATCTGGATCTACACTTTTTGTAAGCCTATTTAGAGGTATGTGGTGTTGAAAGGGTTAAGCAGCCAGCCATTGAAGTCGGAGAAAGTGGCTGCTTAGCGTAGGTGGCTGCTTAATAGAGGTCAAATATATAATAAAACAACCGATTGAGAATCAGGAAACTGGCTGCTTAATACAGGTTGGCTGCTTAATAGAGGTGACCGCTAACTCAGGTTTGACTGTATTATGACTGGACAGCATACCACCATAAGTGTATGTCTGGAGCGGGCATGTACTGATGAAGGTTGTTTTTATTATTTAGGTTAAAGGTGCTACCAACAGTTTACATGTAGATCATATGGCGAATCTTCAGCTTTTGTTGGTGGAGGATGACCCCGGGTGCTCCTTTGAGCAGTATTTCAGGCACGGACAGGCATCTGGGTAGAACCACTGACCTACTGCAAGCCAGCTAGATACCTTCCTCACTTGCAACAATTTGACACCCCTAGTGGGATTTAAACCTACAGCAGTGATGGGCAAGTGATTTGTAGTCTTAGGTAAACCTACAGCAGTGATTTATAGTCTTAGGTAAACCTACAGCAGTGATGGGTAAGTGATTTGTAGTCTTAGGTAAACCTACAGCAGTGATTTATAGTCTTAGGTAAACCTACAGCAGTGATGGGTAAGTGGTTTGTAGTCTTAGGTAAACCTACAGCAGTGATGGGTAAGTGATTTGTAGTCTTAGGTAAACCTACAGCAGTGATGGGTAAGTGATTTGTAGTCTTAGGTAACCTACAGCAGTGATTTATAGTCTTAGGTAAACCTACAGCAGTGATTTATAGTCTTAGGTAAACCTACAGCAGTGATGGGTAAGTGTTGTCTTAGGTAAACCTACAGCAGTGATGGGTAAGTGATTTGTAGTCTTAGGTAAACCTACAGCAGTGATGGGTAAGTGATTTGTAGTCTTAGGTAAACCTACATCAGTGATTTGTAGTCTTAGGTAAACCTACAGCAGTGATGGGCATGTGATTTGAAGTCTTAGGTTGGGGCACCAAGTACTGGTTAACCGCTGGAGCTTGCCCAGGAAAGGTGTTGTTAGATAAAACTGCCCGTCGCTCAAATGGGCAACCAGTAGCAACGTTAAATAAACTTAAAAACAAATAATACCTGAATGCTCATAAAGTGACCTTCATCTTTCACTGTGCACACTATTTTCTTCACACCTGCCCTTTTCAATTTCTTCACAATATTTCCATGAGCTAAAATAGGAATAAGAGGTTACTCTTTATAATTAGTTAGCAGGGCTACAGCTAGAGGGCTATTTGGGAGAAATAGCCTCCATGAACTGCCTCACTTCTCCCTAGTTTGGTTCAGGGTGAAATTTTTCATATATAATACATAATGTACATACTCGCATATAAAGCGAGTTGCTTACCACAAAATTATGGCCTCAAAGTGTCTGACTAATCTCTTCAGGAGGCGTCGCTCATATGGGCAACCGGTAGCGACGATAAATAAACGTAAAACACACACACATAAGGCGAGTTGTTTACCACAAGCTTCCCATAAACAGTGTTAAATGAAATCCATAATTATGTTTTAGAAAAGAAGGCTACAACACTGAACATTTCTTAAACTTGCACTGGCCAAACATGCCATTTATCCATGGACTGGTGTTCAGTTTATCAACCTGACTTATATGCGAGTGCATGCCAAAACCCACAGATTTGAGGAACAAAGTAGGGGGCTATCTTATAGGTGAGTATGCAGGAATTAATACTTGCATGCATTAAAACAGAAATAACTCTAAAATAGAATTGGTGCTTCTGTATTCTATTTACAAAAATTTAATAAAAGGGAAGTAACTTTTAAATGACTTTACTGCATATTCGCTAGAAAGTAGGAACCATTATATGGTAACACATAGTAATAAATCTGTAGTCCAGTGGTTAACACGTTGGACTGGTAATCTAGGGATCTCAGGTTCGATCCTCCGTCTGACCCTAATAAACTTAACAGTCTTTCAGATGGAACTGGGTTGAAACTAGTTCTGGATCTGAGAACAATCCACAGAAATAGCAAGCAATATTTGAAAACACAATGTTTGATGTGTATCGAGTTATTGTGAGCGCGGTCGGCACCAATGTTGTACAATCACCACCACTTCAACCATACCTGGATTGTTATGTTATGTTATATTTCGGGTTTTACGCCTGCATCAGCACCATTTTGGGCTATATCGCCGGCGGGCAATTTACCTAACAACACCTTTCCTGGGCAGGCTCCAGCAGTTAACCAGTACTTTGGTGCACCAACTTCCGTAAGAAACTGCCAACTTTTTCATATAAATGAGACACGGCCTGAGCGGGGCTCGAACCCGTGATCATCAGTGATGATAGGTTACAGTGGTATACAAGTCAGCGACCTTAACCACTCGACCACGGAGGCGGACCCTTATACCTGGATTGTCAATCACCAACAGATCTGTATCAATACTGCCTTCCTTCTGCATATAACATGATATATAGCTCACCACTGCATCTACAACAGTAAATAAACATGATTTATAGCTCACCACTGCATCTACAACAGTAAATAAACATGACATATAGCTCACCACTGCATCTACAACAGTAAATAAACATGATATATAGCTCACCACGGCATCTACAACAGTAAATAAACATGATATATAGCTCACCACGGCATCTACAACAGTAAATAAACATGATATATAGCTCACCACGGCATCTACAACAGTAAATAAACATGATATATAGCTCACCACGGCATCTACAACAGTAAATAAACATGATATATAGCTCACCACTGCATCTACAACAGTAAATAAACATGATATATAGCTCACCACTGCATCTACAACAGTAAATAAACATGATATATAGCTCACCACGGCATCTACAACAGTAAATAAACATGATTTATAGCTCACCACTACATCTACAACAGTAAATAAACATGACATATAGCTCACCACTGCATCTACAACATATAGCTCACACGGCATCTACAACAGTAAATAAACATGACATATAGCTCACCACTGCATCTACAACAGTAAATAAACATGATATATAGCTCACCACGGCATCTACAACAGTAAATAAACATGATTTATAGCTCACCACTACATCTACAACAGTAAATAAACATGACATATAGCTCACCACTGCATCTACAACTGTAAATAAACATGATTTATAGCTCACAACAGCAAATAATTCCAAAACATATTTGGCACAATTGTTTGTCATAACAATTATTATAAATAAGTAAGTAAATTATTATAGCAGGGATCATTTTAGAGGATGATGTGGGCGAAATAGGTACCCTGACTTAGCCCTCTGGGGGGGAGGGGGGGAACTACTCCCTAAAAAAATGTTTTTATTATTATTTTATTTTGTTTTTACAATTTTTATACAAAATTGTGTCCAGTAAGATACACAGGCTCATTATAAAGCACTCATTCTATTCAACTGTTGTATTTAATTGTCATACTGTGCATTTTAACCATATTTTGTTCAAATTGATTAAATAACACCATTTACGGGTGCGATCGCACGTTAACTCACTTCTCCCAAAAATTCTGACCTATAATGATATGTTATGTTATATTTCGGGTTTTACGCCTACATCAGCACCATTTTGGGCTATATCGCCAGCGGGCAGTTTACATAACAACACCTTTCCTGGGCAGGCTCCAGCAGTTAACCAGTACTTGGGTGCACCAACCTCCATAAGAAAGTGCCAACTTTTTCATATAAATGAGACACGGCCTGAGCGGGGCTCGAACCTGTGACCATCAGTGATGATAAGTTCCAGTGGTATACAAGTCAGCGACCGTAACCACACGACCACGGAGGAGGACTAAGAACTCAATACAACATACCTAAACCAGTTTTGCCCCCATTCGGCATGTTGTCAGTTGTGGTACTGTATCTATGTGACACGGACTGTAGCTGCAGGATCCGGCTTGTGCACTTGCCAATCCTGACACAAGCATTCATGTATAGTACATTCATACTTGTATTGTCAACTGAAAAATAATTTTACAATATTAACATCCACAGGAAGTCGGAGGATTTCACTTCTGCAATTTCTGTTCAGGAAGTGAATTACTAAAATTTAGACTTTCTTCGATGTGCGATTTAACACCCTTGTTTTTTTTATGGGTCTAGTAAAATAAAAAATGTGAAAACACTTTTTTGAGTTAAGGCAAATATGACAAATGTATTTGAAGGTATTGGTAGTGTTTATGTAAATACTTTTTAGAGTTGTATTATACCTTTTATCTTATGTAGTCATGCCTTTTCATTGGTTGTTGTGGATGTCGAAATAGCGCTCATGGTAGCCATTGCACATGTGCAAAGTTCATGCAAATTGCTTAAGCTTAACTAAAACCCCGTAAACAATAATGTTTTGCAATGTTCAGAAAATAAAATAAAATATTTATTTATGGTCTAACACACCGTTGTTAGAACTTACATTTCACCGCTATCACCAGGGCCGCAGATACGCTCCCTGTTGGGGACAAGTGATCAAATGATGACATGTGAGAAAGTTGCCAGTCGCTTGTGGAGGTTGGAGAATATACTATTGGTTTCTACCCAAGTCGCATGTGGAGGTTGGAGAATATAGTATTGGTTTCTACCCAAGTCGCATGCGGAGGTTGGAGAATATAGTATTGGTTTCTACCCAAGTCGCTTGCAGCGGTTGGAGAATATACTATTGGTTTCTACCCAAGTCGCTTGCGGAGGTTGGAGAATATAGTATTGGTTTCTACCCAAGTCGCTTGCAGAGGTTGGAGAATTAGATTGTTTCTACCAAGTCGCTGCGAGGTTGGAGAATATAGTATTGGTTTCTACCCAAGTCGCATGCGGAGGTTGGAGAATATAGTATTGGTTTCTACCAAAGTCGCATGCGGAGGTTGGAGAATATAGTATTGGTTTCTACCAAAGTCGCATGTGGAGGTTGGAGAATATAGTATTGGTTTCTACCAAAGTCGCATGTGGAGGTTGGAGAATATAGTATTGGTTTCTACCAAAGTCGCATGTGGAGGTTGGAGAATATAGTATTGGTTTCTACCAAAGTCGCATGTGGAGGTTGGAGAATATAGTATTGGTTTCTACCCAAGTCGCTTGCAGAGGTTGGAGAATATAGTATTGGTTTCTACCCAAGTCGCTTGCAGAGGTTGGAGAATATACTATTGGTTTCTACCCAAGTCGCTTGCGGAGGTTGGAGAATATAGTATTGGTTTCTACCCAAGTCGCATGTGGAGGTTGGAGAATATAGTATTGGTTTCTACCCAAGTCGCATGCAGAGGTTGGAGAATATACTATTGGTTTCTACCCAAGTCGCTTGCGGAGGTTGGAGAATATAGTATTGGTTTCTACTCAAGTTGCATGCGGCGGTTGGAGAATATAGTATTGGTTTCTACTCAAGTTGCATGCGGCGGTTGGAGAATATAGTATTGGTTTCTACCCAAGTCGCATGCAGAGGTTGGAGAATTGAGTACTGTATTGTCACATCAGTTACGTTCCCTGGACACAGTTCAGTTGTCTCTTGTTACTGTCATGGTAGTTACTTTCCCTGGACAAAGTTCAGTTGTCTCCTGTTACTGTCAAAGCAGTTACTTTCTCTGGACAATGGAGACAATTTGTTACTGTCAAAGGAGTTACTTTCCCTAAACAATGTTCAGTTATCTCTTGTTACTGTCAAAGGAGTTACTTTCCCTAAACAATGTTTAGTTATCTCTTGTTACTGTCAAAGCAGCTACTTTCCCTAAACAATGTTTAGTTATCTCTTGTTACTGTCAAAGCAGCTAATTTCCCTAAACAATGTTTAGTTATCTCTTGTTACTGTCAAAGCAGTTACTTTCCTTAAACAATGTTCAGTTATCTCTTGTTACTGTCAAAGCAGTTACTTTCCCTAAACAATGTTTAGTTATCTCTTGTTACTGTCAAAGCAGCTACTTTCCTTAAACAATGTTCAGTTATCTCTTGTTACTGTCAAAGCAGTTACTGTCCCTAAACAATGTTCAGTTGTCTCTTGTTACTGCCAAAGCAGTTACTTTCCCTAAACAATGTTCAGATGTCTCTTGTTACTGCCAAAGCAGTTACTTTCCCTAAACAATGTTTAGTTGTCTCTTGTTACTGCCAAAGCAGCTACTTTCCTTAAACAATGTTCAGTTATCTCTTGTTACTGCCAAAGCAGCTACTTTCCCTAAACAATGTTTAGTTATCTCTTGTTACTGCCAAAGCAGCTACTTTCCCTAAACAATGTTTAGTTATCTCTTGTTACTGCCAAATCAGTTACTTTCCCTAAACAATGTTCAGTTGTTGTCTCTTGTTATTGCCAAAGCAGTTACTTTCCCTAAACAATGTTCAGTTGTCTCTTGTTACTGCCAAAGCAGTTACTTTCCCTAAACAATGTTCAGATGTCTCTTGTTACTGCCAAAGCAGTTACTTTCCCTAAACAATGTTTAGTTGTCTCTTGTTACTGCCAAAGCAGCTACTGTCCTTAAACAATGTTCAGTTATATCTTGTTACTGCCAAAGCAGCTACTTTCCCTAAACAATGTTTAGTTATCTCTTGTTACTGCCAAAGCAGCTACTTTCCCTAAACAATGTTCAGTTATCTCTTGTTACTGCCAAAGCAGTTACTTCCCTAAACAATGTTCACTTGTCTCTTGTTACTGCCAAAGCAGCTACTTTCCTTAAACAATGTTCAGTTATATCTTGTTACTGCCAAAGCAGCTACTTTCCCTAAACAATGTTTAGTTATCTCTTGTTACTGCCAAAGCAGCTACTTTCCCTAAACAATGTTTAGTTATCTCTTGTTACTGCCAAAGCAGCTACTTTCCCTAAACAATGTTCAGTTATCTCTTGTTACTGCCAAAGCAGTTACTTTCCCTAAACAATGTTTAGTTGTCTTTTGTTACTGCCAAAGCAGCTACTTTCCTTAAACAATGTTCAGTTATCTCTTGTTACTGCCAAAGCAGCTACTTTCCCTAAACAATGTTCAGTTATCTCTTGTTACTGCCAAAGCAGTTACTTCCCTAAACAATGTTCACTTATCTCTTGTTACTGCCAAAGCAGTTACTTTCCCTAAACAATGTTCAGTTATCTCTTGTTACTGCCAAAGCAGCTACTTTCCCTAAACAATGTACAGTTGTCTCTTGTTACTGCCAAAGGAGTTACTTTCCCTAAACAATGTTCAGTTATCTCTTGTTACTGCCAAAGCAGCTACTTTCCCTAAACAATGTTCAGTTATCTCTTGTTACTGCCAAAGGAGTTACTTTCCCTAAACAATTTTCATTTGTCTCTTGTAACTGCCAAAACAGCTACTTTCCCTAAACAATGTTCACTTGTCTCTTGTTACTGCCAAAGCAGTTACTTTCCCTAAGCAATGTTCAGTTGTCTCTTGTTACTGCCAAAGCAGCTACTATCCCTAAACAATGTTCAGTTGTCACTTGTGACTGCCAAAGCAGCTAATTTCCCTAAACAATGTTCAGTTATCTCTTGTTACTGCTAAAGCAGCTACTTTCCCTAAACAATGTTCAGTTGTCTCTTGTTACTGCCAAAGCAGCTACTTTCCCTAAACAATGTTCAGTTGTCTCTTGTTACTGCCAAAGCAGCTCCTTTCCCTAAACAATGTTCAGTTATCTCTTGTTACTGCCAAAGCAGTTACTTCCCTAAACAATGTTCACTTGTCTCTTGTTACTGCCAAAGCAGCTACTTTCCTTAAGCAATGTTCAGTTATATCTTGTTACTGCCAAAGCAGCTACTTTCCCTAAACAATGTTTAGTTATCTCTTGTTACTGCCAAAGCAGCTACTTTCCTTAAACAATGTTTAGTTATCTCTTGTTACTGCCAAAGCAGCTACTTTCCCTAAACAATGTTCAGTTATCTCTTGTTACTGCCAAAGCAGTTACTTTCCCTAAACAATGTTCAGTTATCTCTTGTTACTGCCAAAGCAGCTACTTTCCCTAAACAATGTTCAGTTATCTCTTGTTACTGCCAAAGGAGTTACTTTCTCTAAACAATTTTCATTTGTCTCTTGTAACTGCCAAAACAGCTACTTTCCCTAAACAATGTTCACTTGTCTCTTGTTACTGCCAAAGCAGTTACTTTCCCTAAGCAATGTTCAGTTGTCTCTTGTTACTGCCAAAGCAGCTACTATCCCTAAACAATGTTCAGTTGTCACTTGTGACTGCCAAAGCAGCTACTTTCCCTTAACAATGTTCAGTTGTCTCTTGTTACTGCCAAAGCAGCTACTTTCCCTAAACAATGTTCAGTTGTTGTCTCTTGTTACTGCCAAAGCAGCTACTTTCCCTAAACAATGTTCAGTTGTCTCTTGTTACTGCCAAAGCAGCTACTTTCCCTAAACAATGTTCAGTTGTCTCTTGTTACTGCCAAAGCAGCTACTTTCCCTAAACAATGTTCAGTTGTCTCTTGTTACTGCCAAAGCAGCTACTTTCCCTAAACAATGTTCAGTTGTCTCTTGTTACTGCCAAAGCAGCTACTTTCCCTAAACAATGTTCAGTTGTCTCTTGTTACTGCCAAAGCAGCTACTTTCCCTAAACAATGTTCAGTTGTCTCTTGTTATTGCCAAAGCAGCTACTTTCCCTAAACAATGTTCAGTTGTCTCTTGTTACTGCCAAAGCAGCTACTTTCCCTAAACAATGTTCAGTTGTCTCTTGTTATTGCCAAAGCAGCTACTTTCCCTAAACAATGTTCAGTTGTCTCTTGTTATTGCCAAAGCAGCTACTTTCCCTAAACAATGTTCAGTTATCTCTTGTTACTGCCAAAGGAGTTACTTTCCCTAAACAATGTTCAGTTGTCTCTTGTTACTGCCAAAGCAGTTACTTTCCCTAAACAATGTTCAGTTATCTCTTGTTACTGCCAAAGCAGTTACTTTCCCTAAACAATGTTCAGTTGTCACGGGCATCCGGCTAATTTTGCAGAATGATTCTCATCATTCTATCTACAGGGTTCATTCTAGGTCAGAATTTTTGGGAGAAGTGAGAAAGCGTGTGATCGCTTCCTTAAATGGTGTTCTTTAATATACTTCTGCAAAATAGGGTTAAAATGCACAGTACAACCATTAAATACAACATTTGAATAGAAGGAGTGCTTTATAATGGGCCAGTGCATCTTACTAGACAAAATGTTGTTTGAAAATCGTAAAAACCAAAAAGTAGGGAGAAGTGGGGCCCCCAGAGGGTGAAGTCAGGGTCCCTAGGGCGACAATTTCGCCCACATCGCCCTCTAGAATGATCCCTGATCTATCTATATATCTTACTTATGTCAAACACCATGCAGGGATGTACAGTAGTCATATTCCTCCTATAATATATACTTTCAGTAATTGATTCAAACCTTTATTGGCTTCGCATCATCATCATTATATTCAGTGATTGCGGAACTCTTCGCGGAGTATATTCGCAATTAACAAATACTATGCATGGCAGCAGTCAGTGGAACATAGTAAAAGAATCTCTGTACATATAAGTGTCGCTTTGTACAGAAGTTAAGAACGATAAAAACGGCTGACGATCTATGGGGTGTTGTAGTCCTATAAATGAGACCTTTACATAAATAAAAATTCTGTTATTTCGAGGTCTTATCGTTAAAGGTCATTTTCGCATAGCACTTTCTGCCCTGATCCGGGATTTCTGGCCAATATTTTGAAGCTTTTCAGACATGAACGGTTATAAATGTGTGCATTGGTGTTAAGAATAATCCTAAATATAGATATTAAGAACGTTTAAAATATATTGTCTAACCGTTGTGCATATCATCGACAGGTGAGATTCTCATTTTTTCTGCTCTGTTCCAGTCAAAACGTACCCAAGTCAAAACGTACCCAAGTCAAAACGTACCCCAAAAAGTCAAAACGTACCCTGGGTATAAGTCAAAACGTACCCACCAAGAAGTCAAAACGTACCCACCCAGAAGTCAACACGTACCCACACAGAAGTCAAAATGTACCCTACCATAAGTCAAAACGTACCCTACCATAAGTCAAAACGTACCCTACCATAAGTCAAAACGTACCCTACCATAAGTCAAAACGTACCCTACCATAAGTCAAAACGTACCCTACCAGAAGTCAAAACGTACCCTACCATAAGTCAAAATGTACCCTACCATAAGTCAAAACGTACCCTACCATAAGTCAAAACGTACCCTACCATAAGTCAAAACGTACCCTACCATAAGTCAAAACGTACCCTACCATAAGTCAAAACGTACCCTACCATAAGTCAAAATGTACCCTACCATAAGTCAAAACGTACCCTACCATAAGTCAAAATGTACCCTACCATAAGTCAAAACGTACCCTACCATAAGTCAAAACGTACCCATGGGATAATATAGACCGTGAATAACTGGAAATAGATTGGAAATATTATGTGTCAAGTAAAAAGTTGTAGATAGGTAAAATCATTCTTAGAAGGTATTAGTATGAGAAAAAAATGGTATACTTGAGATTAAAATATGCATATAAATTGGTAATATTTTCTCTCAACATACATGAAGGTATTTTTTCCTGTGAGTTATAGATTGCATAAAAGAATTTGATATTTGTTAATGTGTTTGTGTTGGTAATTGGAAACACGCTTGCTTTAATTCATGATAATGCTGGAGTGTTTGCAGATATGATGGCCGATTGATCAATGATAATTGGATTTGATTGATTAATCCGGGTTAATAATGTTGATTGAAGACCTTGGAATGTGAGTTTGCGCACGCACGGTGCGTCGCACGCACGCACGCACACACAGCCACGCGCATCCTGCTGAGCCTGGATAGAGGAACAAAATTAGACTGTCGAAACAGGTATATATATAGAATGCACAATATAGATACACCTCCACAAACGTCACCTCCCATGAGCGACACCCTCTTTATAACGTCACCATTATTCCCACCCGTTGTGTTTTAATACAATTTCACCTTTCACGAGCGACACCTCCCAACAACACACACTGACAGTCATCGGAAGCAAATAATCGCTAATTGTTACTTTCAATTTCCAATAAACAGTAATTATCTTAATCTGTGGCCATATCCAGGGGCCAATAATCTCCAGATGGGACTGTAAGTGTGAAAATAAGCATTGTTTACAGGTTATCTTTCAATACATTTCTTGACATGATTGGCAGGTTGTTTTAAATACCGCGTATATCTTTTGATCTCATAAGAAGAAAAAGGGAATTTTGCAGGTGCATACAATATACGGCAATGTCTCGTCTGTCAATAAAGGAGACTGTTTATAAACTGCATATGCTTGTTTACGGTGAACTTGGAAGAACTCCCATGTTTGTACGTCGTAAACTTTTAATGATTAAATATTGGATTAAACTATTAACTCTCAGTGATAGATCATTATTATTTAAAACATATAAAATGTTAAAAAGAGATACTGATACTGGACTTACCTATAATAAAAACAACTGGGCTTATCAAATTAAAATTATTCTAGATCAATGTGGTCTAACATATCTTTGGCAGCATCAGTTTAATATGTTACTAAATTTTAATCAAATCAAACAAAGACTACTAGATATATATCAACAAAGCTGGTATTCAACATTAAATAATTCAACACGACTAGAAACATATTGTTTATTTAAACATTCTTTTAAATTTGAATCATATCTGGATATCATAACTGAAAGTAAATATAGAACAGCACTAACTAAATTTAGAACATCATCACATGATCTTTTTATAGAAAAGGGACGTTACTTAAATTTACCTAGGCACCAACGACTATGTACTCAATGCAATATGAATATGATAGAAAGTGAATTTCATTTTCTCCTAATATGCCCTAAATATACTGACTTAAGACACAAGTATTTTAAAAGATATTACTATACCTGGCCTACGTTACAAAAATTGACCAACCTTTTAACAGCCGAATCAAAAGAATTATTATTAAAACTGTCCAAATATATTTACTTTGCAAATTTACTAAGAAAGTAACTTCATTACACAATTAAAATTATTTGTATTTGTTAAGCACTTCTCTGAAAATCCATGACCGTCTACTCATATATATTGTGTATTTGCTATAAGCATATGACTATGTTCTATGCAATAAATTATTATTGTATTGTATTGTTTAATAATTATCTCATTAAAATGAGTAGTAAAGTATTTTTAATTGGCATGCGTTATTTATCAGACTTTAATTTGTATTGGAAACATTAATTAATGAACACAAGTGTCATCAATTTGCATAATTTAGCGATTTTATTTATTTAGCTCAATCCACACCGAGACAACATATAAACATGAATGTTATAAAGAGGTTAGGGATAGAGGCAGTAATCCCACAAAACAGGGGCAGTAAACTAAAGCTGAAAAGTAGAATACTCTTCGTTTGAAGATCAAATTTAACACTAATGTCCAGATTACTGCTTCATAACACATGCATAATGTTTTAATAAAGTGTTATTTTTATTCCAGGATGGCATCGCCGTCTGAACTATCGTAGTGGGACACCTCCGCCACTCTACTACCGCTGTAGGTCCGATTGGTCTCAGAGAAGAAGCTGAAGAAGCGTCAGCGGAAGGCGACCAGGTCGATGCAGGCCATGATCTTCGGGATCTTGGACGACTACACGGCAGGGCAGATCTCGACGTCCCGCCTTCTGAAGAAGCTCTCAGCAGTGTATGCGCCGACCATCTAGACACTACACCTATAGTGATACGTCTATACTGTTCGAAGTTTGTAATTTAATAATTTGAACACACATATAATAAATAAAACAAATGTTCTGTATAATTATACTTGTTTAGTTCTGTTTAAAATTCCAAATGGCCAACGTTTTACTTCTTGAGTGGGTACGTTTTGACCGAAGAATGGGTACGTTTTGACTTATAAGTTATAGTTGGGTACGTTTTGACTTAAAATGCGGGTACGTTTTGACCAGCACCCAAATGAATGTTGAATAATTAACCTAATTAACCTATCACATTTTTGCTATTTTATTTTCGAAAATAATAATGTAACTTTTTCATTTACCTAAGCGTCTAACAGTTGTCAAACTCAGTAACTGTCATTGACCTTCTGTGTAACCAACTTGCTAATTATTGTGCACGAATCCATTGTCGTTTATTTAACATGACATCACATACTGACCATTTTATCACATAATTCATGACTGGAAATGAAATTGTTTCTGTAACAAAATAACTATAAACCCTTTGATTTTCAGAAAACAGTAAAATCATTTACACCAAAAAAATGCTCCCTGGGCGCTGACATTTTGTTAATCTATAAACTAATGTTGTTGCTATTCGATTATGAAAGATGAAACTTGTGTTGTGTATACTTCAGTGCACACATTGGTAATAATGATGTGTGCTAGACATATTGTGATATAAATTGTGTGATGTCGAATTGTTAATAACATATAAAAACTCCTCCGGTTTAGAGATTATAATTTCCAATTTGTGAAGAGAGATCGTATTTTGTGTGTGTGCAGGTTATTTAAAGTTTTGTCCATGAAATCGGTGAGTAGCCGACGAAATAACAGTTGTCTGCATACTGCATGTACTATTTATTATATAATGATTGATTGCAGGTAACAAAACACCACGTTAAATGCAATATTATAACAATTTAATTATTTCTATAAAGTTTCTCATGATTTCTCTACTTTCAGTTTAGAAATGCTATTTATAGATAGACAGGATGGGGATATAATGAAATGGTAAACAATGGAAATGGATTTTAGTTCATATGCAATACATTTGATGTTTTGTTTATATTTGAAAATGTGTACATTACTTTTCTATGATAACAGTATTTTTTCAAAATGGCTGATCCACTTTGTTTCTCTCATTTTACCTCACTAGAGGGCACTACAGCTCAGCCAATCGAACGTAAGCTGGTTGTGCATAAAGCTATGTATAGCGCAGTATGTAGGTCAACTATGCTAGGTGTTGTACATTATCTAGTGCAGTTAGAACAATATATTGGATGGGAAGTAGCACGAGGAGAGGGCTGTTTTGATGCGTTGTTTGTAAGTAATGTTAGCGCATCGTGCGCAGCGCAATGACATCGTATTTAATAATCTTTCGATTTCGCCAAAAAAAGAACGTTTGATATCTTTTGCGCAATGTTATTTACGTTATTTTCGACATGTCGATTAATGATTATCTTACGGACTTGCACTTGGCATTATTTACCATGTATGCGTAATCCGGTATATAGTATCGTCGCAAGTGTTCACGTGTTATTCCTCGAATTTAGTGTAATTACACAACTTTCATTTTTTCGGAAATTCATGGAATATTTTCATCGGAAATTAATTTCAGACTATCGACAATCGGCATTGGATAGTCAAAACCAGTTTTGGTTTAACGGGCATGAATTTATAACCGATTAAAATTGTTCTGTTCAATACACTCGAGTGGTCAATATTAGATGCAGTAAATTTCTAGCTTTTTCCTAATACATGTAATACATATAGCATATTGTGTTTGACCTTGTTTGCATCTATGTATCTAGTTTGTATACACACATGTCCGCCTCCGTGGTCGAGTAGTTACGGTCGCTGACTTGTATACCACTGTAACCTATCATCACTGACAGGGCTGGGGTATTCGTATTCAGTATTCATCTGTATTCGAATACTGATTCTTCAGTATTCGTAAGTAGTCAGTATTCATGACTTTTTTTTAATACAAGTATTCACTGATGGTCACAGGTTCGAGCCCCGCTCAGGCCGTGTCTCATTTATTTGAAAAAGTTGGCAGTTTCTTACGGAGCTTGGTGCACCCAAGTACTGGTTAACCGTTGGAGCCTGCCCAGGAAAGGTGTTGTTAGGTAAACTGCCCGCCGGCGATATAGCCTGAAATGGTGCTGATGCAGGCGTAAAACTCGAAAATATATAAAAATATATATATTGTATACACACATACAAGTGATCCCTATACATTGTATGTTAACTGTAATCTTAAAACATTTTATGTTAATCGTAATCTTAAAACATTTAATGTTAATCGTAATCTTAAAATAGTTGTACCTGTGAGGTAATTACTGATCAATTCAGGGCTCATTCTAGAGGGGGACTTCGATGAAACAGTCACTCTAGGGACCCTGACGCCCCCTGGGGGCCCTCATTTCTGCTTAAAAAAAAATTATTTTTGGCAATTTTCATACAAACTTGTCGGTCTTGTCCAGTATGATACACTGGCCCACTAGGAAGCACTACTCCTATTCAGTTGTTGTATTTAATGGTCATATTGTGTATTTTAATCCTACTTTGTTGAAATTTATTTATTAAATAACACAATTTAAGGACGAAATCGCGCGCTTTCTCCCATAAATTATATGACATAGAATGAGTTGTGTCAATTCCATTCCAAATCTGATTTGGGGGATGTTTTTAATAAAAAAACTATAGTACTGAGTAATGTCCCTGATCTTAGCTGCCGTTGTTTTATTACAGTTATTACACGATGACTCAAGATCGATACAATTCAGTCAACAAATTGCCTTATGTGTTAATGAACGTATCTGTATTAAATATACTGTATATATATTATTTTACTTTTCATTTCTGTACACAGAATACAGGGACTGTGATATCCGACCACTTTGGTTGGGCATGTTCGAGGTCACCGACCGTCGGGAGTACTCCCGGCCCCCGTCATCTGTCATCTGTTGGGTGTTGAGGATCATGAGTATTCCCGGGGAGTCAATCCGATTGAGTTCAGGGCACCAACAGCATAGTCTGTCGGTTCCTGTGTTCGGTATCAGTCCACATAATTATGTATTGCATAATATTTTTAATCCATGTGCCTTCTTTGTTTTGTTAACCTAATACATTGTATGTGGACCTTGTTTTAGTAAGGAAATAGCTTTATGCTAATGATCTGTATGTTATATATATATATATATATATATGTGCCCTGCCAAAATTAAAGTTTCTTGTATACATTCTTGAAAACTTTATTTACTTTACAATGATCGCGAAACAAGCTTTAGCAACTTATAATGATCACTCTTCATTCAACTTCAATGTCTTTACTCATCAAGATCTGCCAGGCAGACATAACAACGAGATGAAAGTGTATATGTGGTTATTCGTGTGAGAGTAAGTCGGAGTACCTGGAGAAAACCCATCTGTTTTTTTATGCAAATTTATTTTAGCTCGATAAGTTCTTACAACATATATTGATCACTCTCGAGACCTTTACTGGTGGAATCTACCACTACTGATGGAATCTACCACCACGGGGGAGATAGAAGAGGCATGTGGAATTTAAATGCCTTGCCTAAGGGAATAATCGTAACGGCTCCAGCGGTGCTCGACCTACGGGCCTTTCACACCTGAAGCGAACACGCTACCACTGAGCTATTACGACTTCCACTTTTTTTACAACCCATCTGGTGACCACTGTACCATCTCACATACTTCTCGGTCCGAGGATCGATCCCAGGTTGCATTGGTCAGACGCGAGCGTACTAACTACTGTGTTATCGGACAGCCATTTGTATCCTTGATAAATCTGATTTGTTCACAATGGTTATCATACAAATGTACATAAAGCTGAAGTTTAATATTGAATTTAGTTTTCATTTAATGAGATATGCACACTAATATACATTGTGACACAACAGAAAAATACATGTTCACTGGCTTTCTCGCCTGTAACCCGTTGCACGCTAGTGTCAGATAAAATCACTTTTGCAACAGCATAGAGCCAGATCAGACGATACTGAACAATCCGTCTGATCAGGCTCGATGCTGGTTGCTATTCGGATAGTGGAGCTAAAACATTTGGCTGAATAGCAAACACCACAGTACCTGATTGCAGCTGATCTGGATCTATGTTAATTGCACATGTGGTTTTATTTACTCAGCAGGCAAACCACTCTTGCGGAGTACCCGGTGTCTATCGCCAATGACTACACATATATATAAACTGTCGCTATTGACAAAAATGTTTATTCGGTGTTTGGAAGCACCCGATTATCATAATCATATTGCATTTAATTATTGGTCGATAAAGCAGGTTTTCTGATTGGTGAGACAAAATTGTTACTTTGGGATTGTAAACTGGTTGGAAATAGTGTTTTGATGAGCGACTGGTTGACAAATTAATTATTTTGCCCCAGTTAGCAAAATTCCTTGCCGCTAATTTTCCTCCAAAATTCATGCCCAGTTGATTATCAGCTGTTGTTTGATTTACACAACCTGGCTGTGTGTAGCACTGGTTTAAAAGTGTAGAGGTTGAAGTGAAAACATGTTTTGTTTACATTTAACAGAGTATTGATTTTTTTCCCTGCAGGCTACATGATTGTAAGACTTCCTAGATCAACCCCATTTTAATACTAGACATGGGTCAGGTACACAGTAGCGCTTTATAAATATGAACTATATTGGGACGCGTTTATTTTGTTTGGACTTGTTTTACTGGTTTGTGATCGCTACATATTCGTAAGAGGATTACATCCTTGTGGTGTTGTTCAGCTGTCGTGAATAATAATTATGTCCCGTTTACAAAATCAAGAGAGAAAATTCGGGGCCGCATTGTTACTGTCGTTGACTGCAAATCTCAAATCATTTATTCCTCACCGCTGTAGGTTGGAATCCAACTTGGGGCGTCAAATTCATTCATGTGAATAAGCTATCCAGCTGGCTTGCGGAAGGTCGGTGGTTCTACCTTGTTGCCTGTCCGTGCGTGAAATACTGCTTGGAGAGGTATCTGGGTCTTCCGCCACCGATATTAGCTGGAGAGTCGTCGTATAACTTAAGCGGTTTGTGTGGCTTTAAATTCAAAAACAAACCGAGAGCGAAAATTCAAATAATAAAATTAATTTGTGACAGTCTGAATGTAGCATTGTGAAATTGTTTTGAAGTTTTGAACACATTTTAACTTTCAGGTACAACAAGAAATTACACTAATAAATCAAAATATATGCATACATCAGCATAGCCAAATCCATTGCCCGACCGCTAGGGACATCAGCATAGCCAAATCTATTGCCCGACCACTAGGGATATATGCATACATCAGCATAGCCAAATCCATTGCCCGACCGCTAGGGACATCAGCATAGCCAAATCCATTGCCCGACCGCTAGGGACATCAGCATAGCCAAATCTATTGCCCGACCGCTAGGGATATATGCTACATCAGCATAGCCAAATCATTGCCCGACCGCTAGGGACATCAGCATAGCCAAATCTATTGCCCGACCGCTAGGGATATATGCATACATCAGCATAGCCAAATCCATTGCCCGACCGCTAGGGACATCAGCATAGCCAAATCCATTGCCCGACCGCTAGGGATATATGCATACATCAGCATAGCCAAATCCATTGCCCGACCGCTAGAGACATCAGCATAGCCAAATCCATTGCCCGACCGCTAGGGACATCAGCATAGCCAAATCCATTGCCCAACCGCTAGGGACATCAGCATAGCCAAATCCATTGCCCGACCGCTAGGGACATCAGCATAGCCAAATCCATTGCCCGACCGCTAGGGATATATGCATACACCAGCATAGCCAAATCTATTGCCCGACCGCTAGGGACATCAGCATAGCCAAATCATTGCCCGACCGCTAGGGACATCAGCATAGCCAAATCCATTGCCCGACCGCTAGGGACATCAGCATAGCCAAATCCATTGCCCGACCGCTAGGGACATCAGCATAGCCAAATCCATTGCCCGACCGCTAGGGATATATGCATACACCAGCATAGCCAAATCTATTGCCCGACCGCTAGGGACATCAGCATAGCCAAATCTATTGCCCGACCGCTAGGGACATCAGCATAGCTAAATCTATTGCCCCGACCGCTAGGGACATCATCATAGCCAAATCTATTGCCCGACCGCTAGGGACATCAGCATAGCCAAATCTATTGCCGTCCGACCGCTAGGGACATCATCATAGCCAAATCTATTGCCCGACCGCTAGGGACATCATCATAGCCAAATCTATTGCCGTCCGACCGCTAGGGACATCAGTACTAACCACTGCAGGACAATCGAAGGTTACCTACTGTTATCCTGATTGGTAGGGCAAATGCTTTGAAAATCGTATTTTTTGACACACACTATTTTTAATATTTGAATGTTTACGGCACCGATGACGGTCAGTTATCCCATTAACTATTCAAATCAGACGATATGCGACCTGCTTGACAGATCCTTGTTAATTGCTCCTATTGACGACAATCCCGAAGACATACATTAAACCGAGACATTTTGTTTTCCCCGAGGCACTAAATTGTCACTAAACTTGAAAGTACTAGCGATATGCTAGGGGACTTGTATGCTCAATAATGCTGCTTTCACTTTTTTAGTTCACCTGAACAAAGCTCATGTGAGGTATTGTTACTGCAATGTGTCTGTCTGTGAACATTTTCAAACGTCTTCTCCTCAGTAACCATTGGGTCTATAGCCATCATTTATGGTCGTGATACTTGGGTAAGTGGGGGATTACATAATTGTTGAAATCACGTCATTACGTAATCCAAGATGGCCACTGTCTAAACTTTGCACAAATTGTTAAAATATATTCTCACGAACTGCCAGCCGGATTTTGACAAATCTTGGTAGGTATGTACAATGCTCTTTCAAAGTTGTTCAAATAATGACTGGGATCAAAAATGGGAGTGTCCCGTGGGATCAAGTATGGGTCAAAAGCGAATATGGTCACGTCATATATCAAATCAAAGATCTGGAGTTCGAGCCCCGCTGGAGCCGTTACGATTGTGCCCTTAGGCAAGGCATTTAAATTCCACATTGCCTCTTCTCTCTCCTTCATGGCGATGGATTCCATCAGGAATGAAGTCTCGAAAGTGATTAATATAAGTTGAAAAAAACTTGTTTCGCAATCGAGCTAAAATAAATTTGTATAAACTAATTCGAAGGTATCGACGAGGTGATCGCTCTGATGCAATTATTAACACAATGAGATAATATTGTCATCAACAATCGTTCTTTTATTATAGCCTTTTCAGATTTATATCTTGTTTATTGGGTGAGCGATACAGTGCCATCATGACCCTCTTGTTTATTGGGTGAGCGATACAGTGCCATCATGGTGGCCCTCTTGTTTATTGGGTGAGTGATACAGTGCCATCATGGCCCTCTTGTTTATTGGGTGCGCGATACAGTGCCATCATGGTGGCCCTCTTGTTTATTGGGTGAGTGATACAGTGCCATCATGACCCTCTTATTTATTGGGTGAGCGATACAGTGCCATCATGGCCCTCTTGTTTTTGGGTGAGTGATACAGTGCCATCATGGCCCTCTTGTTTATTGGGTGAGCGATACAGTGCCATCATGGCCCTCTTGTTTATTGGGTGAGCGATACAGTGCCATCATGGCACTCTTGTTTATTGGGTGAGTGATGTTGGTGGATACAGTGCCATCATGGCCCTCTTGTTTATTGGGTGAGTGATACAGTGCCATCATGGCGGCCCTCTTGTTTATTGGGTGAGTGATACAGTGCCATCATGGCGGCCCTCTTGTTTATTGGGTGAGTGATACAGTGCCATCATGGCACTCTTTGTTTATTGGGTGAGTGATACAGTGCCATCATGGCACTCTTGTTTATTGGGTGAGCGATACAGTGCCATGATGGCCCTCTTGTTTATTGGGTGAGCGATACAGTGCCATCATGGCCCTCTTGTTTATTGGGCGAGCGATACAGTGCCATCATGGCCCTCTTGTTTATTGGGCGAGCGATACAGTGCCATCATGGCCCTCTTGTTTATTGGGTGAGCGATACAGTGCCATCATGGCCCTCTTGTTTATTGGGGGAGCGATACAGTGCCATCATGGCCCTCTTGTTTATTGGGGAGCGATACAGTGCCATCATGGCCCTCTTGTTTATTGGGTGAGCGATACAGTGCCATCATGGCCCTCTTGTTTATTGGGTGAGCGATACAGTGCCATCATGGCCCTCTTGTTTATTGGGTGAGCGATACAGTGCCATCATGGCCCTCTTGTTTATTGGGGAGCGATACAGTGCCATCATGGCCCTCTTGTTTATTGGGTGAGCGATACAGTGCCATCATGGCCCTCTTGTTTATTGGGTGAGTGATACAGTGCCATCATGGCCCTCTTGTTTATTGGGTGAGCGATACAGTGCCATCATGGCCCTCTTGTTTATTGGGTGAGTGATACAGTGCCATCATGGCGGCCCTCTTGTTTATTGGGTGAGTGATACAGTGCCATCATGGCGGCCCTCTTGTTTATTGGGTGAGTGATACAGTGCCATCATGGCACTCTTGTTTATTGGGTGAGTGATACAGTGCCATCATGGCACTCTTGTTTATTGGGTGAGCGATACAGTGCCATCATGGCCCTCTTGTTTATTGGGTGAGCGATACAGTGCCATCATGGCCCTCTTGTTTATTGGGTGAGCGATACAGTGCCATCATGGCCCTCTTGTTTATTGGGTGAGCGATACAGTGCCATCATGGCCCTCTTGTTTATTGGGGAGCGATACAGTGCCATCATGGCCCTCTTGTTTATTGGGAGCGATACAGTGCCATCATGGCCTCTTGTTTATTGGGCGAGCGATACAGTGCCATCATGGCCCTCTTGTTTATTGGGGAGCGATACAGTGCCATCATGGCCCTCTTGTTTATTGGGGGAGCGATACAGTGCCATCATGGCCCTCTTGTTTATTGGGGAGCGATACAGTGCCATCATGGCCCTCTTGTTTATTGGGGGAGCGATACAGTGCCATCATGGCCCTCTTGTTTATTGGGGAGCGATACAGTGCCATCATGGCCCTCTTGTTTATTGGGGGAGCGATACAGTGCCATCATGGCCCTCTTGTTTATTGAGTGAGCGATACAGTACCATCATGGCCCTCTTGTTTATTGGGTGAGCGATACAGTGCCATCATGGCCCTCTTGTTTATTGGGTGAGCGATACAGTGCCATCATGGCCCTCTTGTTTATTGGGTGAGCGATACAATGCCATCATGGCCCTCTTGTTTATTGAGTGAGCGATACAGTACCATCATGGCCCTCTTGTTTATTGGGTGAGCGATACAATGCCATCATGGCCCTCTTGTTTATTGGGTGAGCGATACAGTGCCATCATGGCCCTCTTGTTTATTGGGTGAGCGATACAGTGCCATCATGGCCCTCTTGTTTATTGAGTGAGCGATACAGTACCATCATGGCCCTCTTGTTTATTGGGGGAGCGATACAGGCCACCATGGCCCTCTTGTTTATTGGGTGAGCGATACAGTACCATCATGGCCCTCTTGTTTATTGGGTGAGCGATACAATGCCATCATGGCCCTCTTGTTTATTGGGTGAGTGATACAGTGCCATCATGGCCCTCTTGTTTATTGGGTGAGTGATACAGTGCCATCATGGCCCTCTTGTTTATTGGGTGAGCGATACAATGCCATCATGGCCCTCTTGTTTATTGGGGGAGCGATACAGTGCCATCATGGCCCTCTTGTTTATTGGGGGAGCGATACAATGCCATCATGGCCCTCTTGTTTATTGGGTGAGCGATACAGTGCCACCATGGCCCTCTTGTTTATTGAGTGAGCGATACAGTACCATCATGGCCCTCTTGTTTATTGGGTGAGCGATACAGTGCCATCATGGCCCTCTTGTTTATTGGGTGAGCGATACAGTGCCATCATGGCCCTCTTGTTTATTGGGTGAGCGATACAGTGCCATCATGGCCCTCTTGTTTATTGGGTGAGCGATACAGTGCCATCATGGCCCTCTTGTTTATTGGGTGAGCGATACAATGCCATCATGGCCCTCTTGTTTATTGGGTGAGCGATACAGTACCATCATGGCCCTCTTGTTTATTGAGTGAGCGATACAGTACCATCATGGCCCTCTTGTTTATTGGGTGAGCGATACAATGCCATCATGGCCCTCTTGTTTATTGGGTGAGCGATACAGTACCATCATGGCCCTCTTGTTTATTGGGTGAGCGATACAATGCCATCATGGCCCTCTTGTTTATTGAGTGAGCGATACAGTACCATCATGGCCCTCTTGTTTATTGGGTGAGCGATACAGTACCACCATGGCCCTCTTGTTTATTGGGTGAGCGATACAGTGCCATCATGGCCCTCTTGTTTATTGGGTGAGCGATACAGTACCATCATGGCCCTCTTGTTTATTGGGTGAGCGATACAGTGCCATCATGGCCCTCTTGTTTATTGGGTGAGCGATACAATGCCATCATGGCCCTCTTGTTTATTGGGTGAGTGATACAGTGCCATCATGGCCCTCTTGTTTATTGGGTGAGCGATACAGTGCCATCACTTGTTTATTGGGTGAGCGATACAGTACCATCATGGCCCTCTTGTTTATTGGGTGAGCGATACAGTGCCATCATGGCCCTCTTGTTTATTGGGTGAGCGATACAATGCCATCATGGCCTCTTGTTTATTGGGTGAGCGATACAATGCCATCATGGCCCTCTTGTTTATTGGGTGAGCGATACAATGCCATCATGGCCCTCTTGTTTATTGGGTGAGCGATACAGTGCCATCATGGCCCTCTTGTTTATTGGGGAGCGATACAGTGCCATCATGGCCCTCTTGTTTATTGGGTGAGCGATACAGTGCCATCATGGCCCTCTTGTTTATTGGTGAGCGATACAGTACCATCATGGCCCTCTTGTTTATTGAGTGAGCGATACAGTGCCATCATGGCCCTCTTGTTTATTGGGTGAGCGATACAGTACCATCATGGCCCTCTTGTTTATTGGGTGAGCGATACAGTGCCATCATGGCCCTCTTGTTTATTGGGTGAGCGATACAGTACCATCATGGCCCTCTTGTTTATTGGGTGAGCGATACAGTGCCATCATGGCCCTCTTGTTTATTGGGTGAGCGATACAATGCCATCATGGCCCTCTTGTTTATTGGGTGAGCGATACAGTGCCATCATGGCCCTCTTGTTTATTGGGTGAGCGATACAGTGCCATCATGGCCCTCTTGTTTATTGGGTGAGCGATACAGTGCCATCATGGCCCTCTTGTTTATTGGGTGAGCGATACAGTGCCATCATGGCCCTCTTGTTTATTGGGGAGCGATACAGTACCATCATGGCCCTCTTGTTTATTGGGGGAGCGATACAGTACCATCATGGCCCTCTTGTTTATTGAGTGAGCGATACAGTACCATCATGGCCCTCTTGTTTATTGGGTGAGCGATACAATGCCATCATGGCCCTCTTGTTTATTGGGTGAGCGATACAGTGCCATCATGGCCCTCTTGTTTATTGGGTGAGCGATACAGTGCCATCATGGCCCTCTTGTTTATTGGGTGAGCGATACAGTGCCATCATGGCCCTCTTGTTTATTGGGTGAGCGATACAATGCCATCATGGCCCTCTTGTTTATTGGGTGAGCGATACAGTGCCATCATGGCCCTCTTGTTTATTGGGTGAGCGATACAGTGCCATCATGGCCCTCTTGTTTATTGGGTGAGCGATACAATGCCATCATGGCCCTCTTGTTTATTGGGTGAGCGATACATGCCATCATGGCCCTCTTGTTTATTGGGTGAGCGATACAGTGCCATCATGGCCCTCTTGTTTATTGGGTGAGCGATACAGTGCCATCATGGCCCTCTTGTTTATTGGGTGAGCGATACAGTACCATCATGGCCCTCTTGTTTATTGGGTGAGCGATACAGTCCATCATGGCCCTCTTGTTTATTGGGTGAGCGATACAGTACCATCATGGCCCTCTTGTTTATTGGGTGAGCGATACAGTGCCATCATGGCCCTCTTGTTTATTGGGTGAGGATATTCATGGCCCTCTTGTTTATTGGGTGAGCGATACAGTGCCATCATGGCCCTCTTGTTTATTGGGTGAGCGATACATCATCATGGCCCTCTTGTTTATTGGGAGCGATACAGTGCCATCATGGCCCTCTTGTTTATTGGGGAGCGATACATGCCATCATGGCCCTCTTGTTTATTGGGGGCGATACAGTACCATCATGGCCCTCTTGTTTATTGGGTGAGCGATACAATGCCATCATGGCCCTCTTGTTTATTGGGTGAGCGATACAGTACCATCATGGCCCTCTTGTTTATTGGTGAGCGATACAGTCCATCATGGCCCTCTTGTTTATTGGGGAGCGATACAGTGCCATCATGGCCTCTTGTTTATTGGGTGGGTGTCCATCATGGCCCTCTTGTTTATTGGGTGAGCGATACAGTACCATCATGGCCCTCTTGTTTATTGGGTGAGCGATACAGTGCCATCATGGCCCTCTTGTTTATTGGGTGAGCGATACAGTGCCATCATGGCCCTCTTGTTTATTGGGTGAGTGATACAGTACCATCATGGCCCTCTTGTTTATTGGGTGAGCGATACAGTGCCATCATGGCCCTCTTGTTTATTGGGTGAGCGATACAGTGCCATCATGGCCCTCTTGTTTATTATCTAACACATTTATAAATACATCGCCTTGTGTTCCCATAGAATATAGCCACTACATGTGTTTGCATATTTTCCACAAATGATGTGTAAAATTAATCTAAGGGCATGACCTTGTCAATAGGATGCAAAATTAGTCTCATTGCCATTTCGTTGGCTCTTAGCAAATTGTTTATGCATCAGTAAGAAAATGAGGTGGAGCTGGTATATTCTAGAGTGGAAAAGAGGGTAGGGTTGGTGAGAAAAGTGGCAGGGCGAAGTGGCTAAGAATGTACATGTATTTGGAAGTTACCCACTAGAATATTTTGCTAACTTAGTGATTGACAGCTAATTAAGCTTGACCAATGAGGCTGTAGGTTAGTACATATCGGTTAATGGGGCAGACAAGTTTGAGTATACAAATGTTTGACCGCCCGAAGGCACTCGCATGTTAAGGCTTATGAAATTTTTTTTTTTAAAGGCAGACATACATGTACATATAAAGGTCCAAAGATGGGCAAGGTGGCGCGTCCTGTCATCCCACTCCAGGAAAAACCCTATTGGAACAGGGTTCATTCTAGGTCAGAATTTTTGGGAGAAGTGAGAAAGCCGAGTGATAGCTTCCTTAAATGGTGTTCTTTAATATACTTCTGCAAAATAGGGTTAAAATGCATAGTACAACCATTAAATACAAAATTTGAATAGAAGGAGTGCTTTATAATGGGCCAGTGTATCTTACTAGACAAAATTTTGTTTGAAAATCGTAAAAAAAAACCAACATGTATAAATCATTGAATAAGAAACACAGCAGCAACTCGAGTACTTGTACATGGGGGTGGGTGTTTGGACTAATCCTGGGAGCATAATAGCAACTAGTAGATCAAAGTTGGCTCACATTTTCCGACCAGAGGCAACACATGGTGGTCATCTTCAAAACCTATGTTCAGATTCTGCTGGATAGTTTAATCCGTTTTGATGCGACTTGGTGTGCAGCATTGTGGCAACTAGTAAATCAAAAATTTAATCGTTCACATTCGATTTCCAATTCCAAAATATTTTCCATTTCTCCTTCAACATTGATGTAGTTTCTTCTATGGAGCAACTACCGAACATGTACAATGTACTAGATAAAAACCTAAAATGGTCACCGTTCATCAGGGCTCATTCTAGAGGGTGACATGGGCGAGGCAGTCACCCTTGGTACCCCGACTTCGCCCCCTGGTGGCACCACTTTTTCCCTCTGGAGGCACCACTTCTCCCTAAATTCTTTGTTTCCATTTTGTTGTTTGTTATAATTTGCAGACAAAATAGTGTCCAGTAAGATACACTGGCCAGCGTAAAGCACGCCTTTTATTCACATGTTGTACTTAATGATCATATTGTGTATGTCTAAGCCCTATGGTGAAATTTATTAAATAATACCTTAGATGACGCAATCGCGCGCTTTCTCACTTCTCCCAAAAATTTGGATCTAGTTTGAGCCCTGCAGTTAGTAATCTGTTTTCAAGTTTGTATCCAAACCGTCCGACAATATTAGCTGATGTGATTATTTTAACTATGGCACCGTCGTCTCACCTTGGTGATTATAATTTGAAATCCAGTACGCCCATCTTGATTGATCATATTGTGTATGAAACCTATGTTATACATTGTATATTGTATTGATATCACGAGGTAATATGGAAATCGTTTATTTTAGTCTGAATAATTAATTGGGATTTATGTCTTGTACCACACCAAACAACATCTGATCTGTCTGATGTGACTGAATTTGCATATACAGTAAAACCTGTCTATAAAGGCCACCCTCGGGAAAGTCAAAAAGTGGCCTTTGTTAGCAGGTGCCATCTCAATAGAGGGTTAAAATGCATTGAAAATGGCTCAACGGGAGAGAAAAATGGTGACGGATATATAGTCCAGTGGTAACACGCTGGACTGGTAATCCAGGGATCGCAGGTTCGATCCCCCGTCTGACTAATAAAATTAACAGTCTTTCAGATGGGACGTTAAACCGAGGTCTCGTGTCGGTGCTTTACACCATGCAGGTAAAAGAACAAGAGGAGACTCTGGAATGAGAATCTGTCTGTATCATTGCACTATCCTCCAAAAATCTAAAATGACTAATCTCTTCGGGAGGCGTCGCTCATATGGGCAACCGGTAGCGACGATAAATAAACGTAAAACACACACAAAGAAAAATGGTGGTTTTTAGAGATAGGTTTTTCATAAGCGGCCTTTATTCGGAGGTGGCCTTTAGCATAGGTTTGACTGTATATCTTAATGTGTACTATTTCTGTTCTGATTCGCTCTTACACATGTATCGAGCAGTGAATTTCTTTGCACTTTAGTGAACAGTGCCTGAGTTAAATACTGCCCTGTGTGTTAACTACCTGTAGTATATATCACTTATAAATAACTAATAGGATAATCAGGCCTGTGGCCACACTGAGGCAAATGAAGCACTCGTCTCCGTTAGAATTTGGCAAGTAACGACAGGTATAGGAAAACTCTGATAAAACTGCCTTCAAAATGCACAGACAAGCGTCCACAAAATAATTCGGGGGTGGGGGTCGCCTCTGTTATTTTCAGATTCTGGCTACGGCATTGATATTGCACAGATATATGTATGATCTCCAACCTTTCAGTTATTCCAATTTGAATTATCATTACAACAGTGTACACGCTCCGCCTCCGTGGTTGAGTGGTTACTGGTGCATACTTGTATACCACTGTAACCTATCATTACTGATGGTCACGGGTTCCAGCCCCGCTCAGGCCGTGTTTCATTTATATGAAAATGTTTGCCATTTTTTACGGAGGTTAGTGGACTGGTTAACAACTTGCGCCTGCCCAGGAAAGGTGTTGTTAGGCAAACTGCCCGCCAGCGATATAGCCCAAAATGGCAGGGTTCCCACTGTCGGTCGCCAATGGCGACAAAAAACAAATATTGGCGCTAAATTTTGTGAATTGGCGAAAATATTTGATGCAACTTTCTTTCTTTTTTTGGCACATGTTTTGTCAAATACGTGGCTTAAAATATTTATTTGCGAACTATATGGCTCTAAGTTTTTTAAATTGGCTCCAATGTTTTTCTTCTGGCGCAGACAAACATTCAGTCAGATGGAGCCCTGGATGTTGTTGATGCAGGCGTAAAACGAGAATAAACAAGCATCAGTGTACATGTATGCTATAGAAATGTACCCCATCTATGATAGTAATCCAGTGATCGCAGGTTCGATCCCCCGTCTGACCCTAATAAAATTAACAGTCTTTCAGATGGGACGGTAAACCGAGGTCTCGTGTCGGTGCTTTACACCGTGCACGTAAAAGAACCAGAGGAGACTCTGGAATGGGTATATTGTATTGATATCACGAGGTAATATGGAAATGGTTTATTTTAGTCTGAATAATTAATTGGGATTAACCGTGCACGTAAAAGAACCAGAGGAGACTCTGGAATGGGTCTCTATCTGTATCATTGCACTATCCTCCAAAAATCTAAAATGACTAATATCTTCATGGCGTTGTTCATATCGCAACCGGTAGCGATGATAAATAAAAGTAAAATACCATCTATGATACCGAGTGCTCTTACCTTCTTTAAGTGTGTTTCATGTCTTGTCAGTCAAATACTGAAATACAGAGCATACTGTTGAGGTGTTATTGATAATTGCGATATCATTGTATTGTCGATTCCCGCTTTTCGATTTGATATTGATTTCAAATTCTGAAGTATTTAAGGTGTTCCGTATCGTACTACTATTATTCGTGCCTACCTCGAGGACGACAATGACGCGTTCATTAGTTCAGTTAAACCACAACCCGCAACGGTAAACAAAAATGGCGAGTAGTGGTACCCCTGAAATAATTGATTTCGAGTCAAGAGGATCCAAAAATAGTGACGTTTGGAACTTGAGCAAGTTTGACTGTTTGGGAGGAAACAAGCAAGCGAATAAAACTTCAGGTGTCTGTAAATTATGTCACTTGATCATGCCATACATTTTCTACTGTTCATTGTCTAGCAGTCGATCTATCGTATATCATTCGATATTTGTATCAGTCTATCTGTTGATAAATTGATTTTTTACATTTTTTTTCTTCAATGACACCTCTAGCTTACGGTAATTTCCTTTCTGGCACATCTTGCTCACTGTATCTATTGTAATTAATTAAAACTGCACATTTGTAACTTTCTAGGGCATACACACGTGAAGACGAGACGGCTGTAGGAGAGACCTTGTCTTTGGTTTACTAGTATGGCTGCAAACCTCTTTGACCATCCTTATGCTGCCACTGTTGATAACACTGATTCAAATGTAGATGAAACTTCGGAAAGTGAAACAAATTTTAAAGACTCGCCAAGAAAAGTACTAGTTCAAGAGAACAAGGGAGCCACTTTGAGCATTCTGAATGAAATAGCACACAATCAAGACTTTTCTTGCCTAGATGTTGTCAAACACGCTCTGAATGAAAATGGTTTTCATATAGAAAGTACTGCATCTAGTTCAGATGAAATTGAAATGGATATAAATGCTAAAGAGAAAAAAAAAGAAGTAAAGGACACTGATCCCTCAGACAGAACAAATACGAAGGATATTGACAAATCCGAACCTTCGGACACTGAAACATCTAAACTTCTAGATGTATTTCTTGGTATTAAAAGTGTGTTTGAAAACAAAGTTAGTGACCTAATAACAGATAAAAGTGCTATTGAGCAAAAGCATGATACAAATAGTGACACAAAGGAAGGTAAAACTGATGAAGTTAATAAAAGGACAGATGGGGCAGGTGCAAATGGTATAGCAAATTCAGGAAATGTGCCAGATATTAACTCTAAGAAAAGGACAAGTCCTAAAAAAATGGAGAATTCAGATGTGCCAATTAGCAATAATGGTGATTGTACTGAGGAAATGGATACATCAGCAAATGATGTTGATGAAGAAACGGATGATGCCGATGAGGGGGAATTTGATAATAGTTTGGAGAATTCATCCGAATTGACTAGTGAAATAAAAGCTGGAGTGGGAAATGGAATTGTTGTCTCAGTGATGAAAAAGAAGAGAGGAAGACGAAGAAAGAGAAAGAATTCTGGTTGGACAAAACAAAATCCTTATAAGATAAGGAGATTAAATAGCAGTTCACCAAGGAGTGTTTCCCTAGAAGCAG
Organism: Archivesica marissinica; assembly: GCA_014843695.1. Lineage (NCBI taxonomy): Eukaryota > Metazoa > Mollusca > Bivalvia > Venerida > Vesicomyidae > Archivesica > Archivesica marissinica. Next base: position 78,293,596 of record CM026404.1, read on the forward strand.
CGTCACCTGTCAAAAAATCGGTAGAAGAACAACTACCTCCAAAAGATAATGTAGACATGGTAGATGGGGGTTTGAACAAAGACGGAGAAGCATGTGAAGATAGTGTTGTAAATATGATAACATCGGCAGACTATGGTATGCAAACAGAAGAAGAGAAAGCGAGCACCAGTAAAGGTAAATGAAAACTAATGTATTTCATGTTTATACATCCTAAAGTAAAACTTCCTTGCTGGCCTTAATATATTTGAATATGTGTACACGTCAGTCATGTAATTATTGCCCATATTATTTTCTGTGTCATTCACTGCAACCATCTGATGACTGTCTTCCAAAATAGCTAAAATAAAGACTGTCCCTTCAAATACCAGGTGTTTGAGAAAGAAAACTGGGTAACTCTCTCATATCATAACACAATTTCAACCTAAGAATGTCGGGTATGCAGCTATGGAACATTTTAATGTTCTCTATGTGTGTTTATGTACATGTATGTAGCATATATAGTATGTTGTACTTTCAAGGAGAAACGTCACAATCTGATGGTCAGGACAACCCGGAAGAACGGTTACGTAGGCGGAGTAGAACACCGGGCAACAAGGAAGGCTACTTGCTGGGAGATGAAGCAATCTTCAATGAGATGGTCAAAATGGAGGGGGGCGTAGACATAATCAAAAGTAAGTTTTTTTACTGGTATTATTTTTTTCTGACACAAGGCGGCAAATGTTTTCAACCGTCAGATATTTTTACCAGAAGACATGAGAAACGCATTCAATGTGTAATTATAACAGAATTATGATTTATACTAATCTATAATTAACTTTCTCCTTAACCCTTTCAATACCACAGACCTCTAAATAGGCTTACAAAAAGTGTAGATCCAGATGAGCCGGCTCAATACGAGCCGTCTCATCAGGATCTGCACTTTTTGCCAGTGATATGACTATTTTTAGACATAATTACCCATTTTGATAAATGAACTTGTCCAAATGTGATTTTCTGATTCATTTATTGGTTTATTAATATCATGGACCAGTCCATGTGAGTTACTTGGTGTTGAATGGGTTAAAAGTACTACCTGTACATACGATACTACTTAGCATATATTCCCAGCCATAAGTCAATCTCGGATCAAATTTTGGCTTGAAAGTCGGATCCTACCATAAGTCGAAGGTACTTTGTGGAATTATGACAATAGTTACGTTACAACCAGGGATCAGTTTAGTGGGCGAAATTGTCTCCCTAAAGACCCTGACTGCCCTCTGGGGGCCCCACTTCTCCCTAATAAAAAACAAACAAAAAAAACCCAAATATTTTTTGATTTTTACGATTTTCAAACAAAATTGTGTCTAGTAAGATACATTGGCCCATTATAAAGCACTCCTTCTATTAAAATGTTGTATTTAATGGTTGTACTGTGCATTTTAACCCTATTTTGCAGAAGTATATTAAAGAACACCATTTAAGGTTCTTCCAAGCGATCACGCGCTTTCTCACTTCTCCCAAAAATTCTGACCTAGAATGAACCCTGTACAACTATGGTATTTTCTCTCATGTTTGAATGAAACTGGGCTCAGATTGAGATATCATGTTGACTTTATTCCATTAAAAATCATAAAAAAATGATTCATAATGTTTATATTGTAAATAATTGTCAAAGCCACTTGTTGAGTTATATGAAATTGAATAAAACAAACTTAACAAACGGTCATAATAATCCAGCAAATAATTGTTACAACTTTTTTCCCCAAAAGTTGTTTATTTGCTTGTATCTCAGCAATATGTCAACATATTACTTTTATCAATTATTTTGGTTGAGAAAAAAAGTCAACTTAAGGCCAGGAATACATTGTATGACTTTTTAATATGGAAGAACATATTTTGCTAATTTTTAGTTTTTAACCTATTCAACACCAAGTAACTGACATGGACTGGTCCATGATATTTTTAGACCAATAAATTAATAACAAAATTACATTTGGATCAGTTCATTTATCAAAATGGGTACCGTATTTAGCTGTGTATAGTGCGCACATTTCTTACTGAAATCCTCATCCATTTTATCTACTGCGCATTATACACCAGTACAGACATCAGGACATTTTTTCCCGGACCAAAATTTCGTGAAAAAACTGAAATTCGACCCGAACGGCCCACAGTCATTCTATAAGTTGTTACATTCGACAATCGTTATAAACTAGCTATTAAAACCAGTTGCCGATAGTCTATATAAATAAATCAAATGAATAAGACCACAAAATTAGCATATATTTCGTTTATTTTGGCAAACTTTGATGAATTTAATTGAAAAGGTAAATGCATAAAAAATGGCGATTTGATAACATCACATGGTTTTATCGTATGTAATATTTCGCGTACTTCGTCGTACAATGTACAATGCATTGCATAAAAAAAAAACTTTTTTGGCTGCAGTATTTCAATTGATTGTAGCGATAATTAATTTCGACAAACCTTTCACAATGGGTCCCAGTTAATTAGGTAGGCTTCACATGTTGAGAAGTTTGAGCATCTGCTGACATGTTTGAGAACGTGTTGAGATGTTTGAGAACGTGTCGAGAAATTTGAGCAGGTGTGCCCGAGTGCGTTACCGTTACTCGATGAGGTATATCTCGAGTGATTAATATAAGTTGTAAAAATCACGGAGCACAATTTTTAGCGATTCTTGAGAAATGTTAAATTTTGACTTGGAAAATTGCGTTTTTCACGTGCGCAGTATACATAGGAACTCAGTTTTTCCGCCGATTTTCGTGCCAGATCGTGGGTGCGCACTATACACGGTAGCGCACTATACACAGCTAAATACGGTAATATTTTTTCTAAACATAGTTATATTACTTGAAAAAAGTGCAGATCCTGATGAGACGGCTCGTCACGAGCCGGCTCATCTGGATCTACACTTTTTTGTAAGCCAATTTAGAGGTCTGTGGTGTTGAAAGGGTTAATGGACATTTTCCGGATTCTCAAACATTTGGTAGTCTCTGGTGATACTTTCCATGATGCTATATATGGAAATAATTAATACGCAAGAACCCATATTCTGCTAAAATAAGTGCATAATTAATATTAATTAGAATACAAGACAATATTTAGATATGTGTGCAGTAGTTGGCTATAAAGCAATTATAATCCAGAATGTTCATGCCGTCGTGATAGCATACTGAAGGAAGGAATTTATTTGTGTTTATACATATTTATTTTAGCTAGATTGCGAAACAAGTTCTTAAAAACTTATATTAATCACTCTCTAGACCTCATTCTCCATGGAATCCATTGCCGAGAGAGAGAGAGAGAGAGGAGAGAGAGAGAGAGAGAAAGAGAGAGAGAGAAGAGAGAGAGAGGTGGAATTTAAATGCCTCCAGAGGGGCGTAAACTCCGGGCATCTTGCACCTGAAGTCTGGCTATATTGTAACCTTTTGAGGATGAGGTCAAACTAGTAGATCAAATGGTGCTAATTATATCACTCTGATCCGAAATCCAAAATGATGGCCATCTTGAAAATATAATTTTGAATTCTTCTGAACGACTTTGTCAATTTTTGTGTGGAGATTCAGGGCTACTAGGTACATTTGTAGTTGATCAAAATCTGTTAAAATCTAAATTTTGAAGAAATTTGGTGTAGTGAGTAACAGGAATTGACCGTAAATTACTCGTGAAAATGAACCCCAAAAAAATCCTGAAATTGGTACAATCTCTATACTCACGATCTCGTCTATACGGCGACCCCCTACTTTGGTCATGAAATCTGTGGGTTTTGGCATGCACTCGCATATTGGTGTGATAAAATGGACACCAGACACAAGTATTAATTGCATGTTTAGCCAGTGCAAATTGAAGTAATGTTCAGGGTGGCTTGCTTTCATTTCTAAAACTTAATTATGGATACCATTTGGGAAAAAAAAAAACTGATTTTTTTCAATTTTTTATTATTTTTTAGCACTCGGTTATAAGACGGGAAGCCACTTTGAGGCCATAATCTGGTGGTAAAATGGTCGTCATATACGACGGGAAGCCACTTTGAGGCCATAATCTGGTGGTAAAATGGTCGTCATATACGACGGGAAGCCACTTTGAGGCCATAATCTGGTGGTAAAATGGTCGTCATATACGACGGGAAGCCACTTTGAGGCCATAATCTGGTGGTAAAATGGTCGTCATATACGACGGGAAGCCACTTTGAGGCCATAATCTGGTGGTAAAATGGTCGTCATATACGCAAGTATGTACGGTAAATAAAATTCCCGAAATCTTGAAAATAATGAAAAAGAATTCCTGAAAATCTGTATTAACAAAAGCATGGTGTAACACATTCAAAGTAAATGCATGAGTCATCACTGGACTTTAAATTATTAATGTAAAACATTACAAGCTTGCGAAGTTTTCCCCATCACAACTGGAAATTATTTTAAATGTCAGGTTTCCCGCAAAAGAAATCGCTGCTGTTTCACAAGGGCAAAAAGGCATCCCCGGGACAGATAAAGCCACTGTCTACAGTAGAAATGGATAAATACAAGCAACCCTTCAACTATGGTAATGTATACAATGTACTACGCATTTATTGTTGGTCTATTTTTTTAAACTTTATTATCTAAATGTTCATTCGTAACTGTTTCATTTCTGTTGGTGTCTGAATGTTATTTTGGGAACCATTTCCTTTTGGTTTATATCTAAATGTTCTTTTGTCAACCATTTCCTATAACCTTAATGTCTTTGGGATCGGCTTCTATTAACTTTGCTATATTCTTTGGGATCCGCCTACTTTCACATTTGTGTCCGACTGTTCTTTGCAAACCATTACTGTTTCTATTCATGTCTCAACGCGCACTTTTGGAACAATTTCCGTTAACCGTTATCTTATTCTTTGGGAGGTCCGTCTCTGTGGTCGAGTGGTTACGGTCGCTGACTTGTATACCACTGTAACCTATCATCACTGATGGTCACGGGTTCGAGCCATGCTCGGGCCGTGTCTCATTTATATGAAAAAGTTGGCAGTTTCTTACGGAGGTTGGTGCACTCAAGTACTGGTTAACCGCTGGAGCCTGCCCAGGAAAGGTGTTGTTAGGTAAACTGCCCGTCGGCGATATAGCTCGAAATGGTGCTGATGCAGGCGTAAAACCCGAAATATAAATAAAAATATTCTTTGGGAAGTGCCTCCTTTGGCATTTGTATCTGAATGTTCTTTGGCAACCATTTTCTTTTACATTTATGTCTCAATATTCACTTGGAACGGCCCCTTACCACTGTAGGTTTGAATCCCACTTGGGGTATCAAATTCCTTCAAGTGACGAAGCTATCCAGCTGACTTGCAGTAGGTTGGTGATTCTACCTGTGACCCCGCCCTTGCCTGTAATACTGCTCGCAGATGCATCTGGGGTTTTCCTCCACCAATAATAGCTGGAGAGACGTCATATGACCTGAGCTGTTGGTGCGACTTTAAACCCTAAAAACAAACACTTGTAGCCATTCCCTTTTATGTTTGTATCTCAATGTTCATTTAGAACCATTTCCTAACATTGGCGTGTATCAATTATTTCCGTTTTATGTCTGAATGTTCATTTAGAATCATTTCCTCTACATTGGCTTGTATCAATTATTTCCGTTTTATGCCTGAATGTTCATTTAGAATCATTTCCTCTACATTGGCTTGTATCAATTATTTCCGTTTTATGTCTGAATGTTCATTTAGAATCATTTCTTCTACATTGGCTTGTATCAATTATTTCCATTTTATGTCTGAATGTTCATTTAGAATCATTTCCTCTACATTGGCTTGTATCAATTATTTCCGTTTTAAGTCAGAATCTTCATTTAGAACCATATCCTAACATTGGCTTGTATCAATTATTTCCGTTTTATGTCTGAATGTTCATTTAGAACCATTTCCTCTACATTATGTCTCTATTTTCCTTTGGAATAATTTCTTTTTTTATGTTCATATCTGGATGTTCTTTTGGGACTACAGTGTACATCCGTTATGTCAAAGTCGGTTATGTCGAATTCTCCGGTTATCTCGAAGTCGGATCAAAGTTCCGTTTCAGACATTATCATTTTACATATAACTGGCTCCGTTTATATAGAATTTCATTACGTCAAGCTTCGGTTATGTCAAAGTATTTTGTTCGGTCCAACGGAATTCGACATATGGATGTAGACTGGAATTTCCTTTTATGTTCATATCTGGATGTTCTTTTGGGAACTATTTCCTTTCACATTTATATCTGATTGTTCTTTGGAATTTCCTTTTATGTTCATATCTGGATGTTCTTTTGGGAACTATTTCCTTTCACATTTATATCTGAGTGTTCTTTGGAATTTCCTTTTATGTTCATATCTGGATGTTCTGGGGAATCATTCCTTTTATGTTAGTGTCAGAATGTTCTTTAGGAACCATCTCCTGACAGTTTATATACCATTTCAACAATTTCTGAAGAATCAGTATCGATGCATCCTGGTTCAATACATGATTTTTATTTTGAAAAGTTGAGCAACAGAACATGAAAACAGTTGAAATAACTAACGGCATTGTGCAGATACTTCAATCAATTTCCGTGTTCCTTTTTATCAGCTTTTCAGTATCTGGTGGAAATGGGGTGTTTATGTTTACTATTTAATGATTTACCGCATGGATGTTCTTTGGGAACCATTTCCAGGTTTTAAAAGAGAAGTTGTTATCCGGGGAGTGTATGATGAGAGTTCGCTTGTGGGAACTCCAAGAAGTCGGCCATGTGACGTGTATTACTTTCCTCCTGTGGGGAACAAAATTGTAAGAATAGTTCATTTACCCCAGAATTCACATAGTTCATTTACCCTAGAATCCACATAGTTCATACTAATCTATTACATTTTAGGCTGGAAACGTGAGCTTGTATTTCGTGGAGCGTATTGTGAGAGTTCGGTGAAAACGCAGGCCGACACTTACTACTTTCCGCCTTCAAAAGGTCCAAAACTTGTAAGCACCTTCACTATAGTAACATCATAAGCACATGTATAGAACTGTTAAAGGAGATTAGATGAGCTTTTCAAATGCTTCAAAGATTTGTAGTTTTATATCAAAAAACCTGTTTTATCACATAACTGTGCTTATATTCATCACATATTTTCTTTTATATGTCCACACGTGTAATAACACCTGGAAGGATTCTGATTGGTCGCGGCATGACATTGACAGTTTGCAATACCATTCGACATATACATGTTGTTTGTGTTCATGCTTTATTTGTTGAAAATCAACTGCTTAGATCAATAAAATGCTAAATATGCACTAGTGGAATACATGATTAAAATTGTGTCGATTATATATTTTGGAATTTTGACATAATTATAACACTGTTTAAAGCGTCAATATAATGCTGCTTTGCGTAGTGACATGACATGACCAATGCAACCCGGGTTCGATCCTAGGACCGGGAAGTATGTGACATGGTACACTTGTCGCCAGATCGGACAGATGGGTTTTCTCCGGGTATTCCGATTTCCTACCACACGAATGACCACATTTACGCTTTTATCTGCGCCAACGAGAGTGATTAATATAAGTTGTTAAAACTTGCTTCGCAATCGTTGTAAAATAAAAAAAGTTTAATCTTAACCCATTCAACACCAAGTAACTCACATGGACTGGTCCATGATATTCATAAACCAATAAATGAATCAGAAAATCACATTTGGACAAGTTCATTTATCAAAATGGGTAATTATGTCTAAAAATAGTCATATCACTGGCAAAAAGTGCAGATCCTGATGAGACGGCTCGTCACGAGCCGGCTCATCTGGATCTACACTTTTTGTAAGCCTATTTAGAGGTCTGTGGTGTTGAAAGGGTTAAGCATACAATGTATATCAATTTTATATTAATTTCCAGATAAAAGTTTTTATCAGTCAGTGTTACTGCTAAAAAATTAATCATCTTTTTTTTTATCACCAATTTAAGTGTTGACAGCGGAATATTTATTTTCATAATTCTTAAAACATGTGTTTTTGTTTGTTTTTTTCTCTCTTCATGTTGTGTCCACTATCCAGGGAACCCCTTTTTATTTCTAAATACATAGTCATTCACCTAAATATATGTTGTGGAGAAGTATTTTGTAAATATGCATATTATTTCGTTTGATTATCTGGTGTTCATAATTAATCATTTTCCTCAATTATAGCAGGCATAACATATTATCGATAATTATTTATAAAAAGTATGTACTTCCAAATTGTACTTTCCAAATTGCACTTCCAAATTGTACTTCCAAATTGCGTTTCCAAATTGCCTTCCAAATTACACTTACAAAATGCACTTCCAAATTGCCCTTCCAAATTACACTTCCAAAATGCACTTTCAAATTGTACTTTCCAAATTGCACTTCCAAATTGCACTTCCAAATTGTACTTCCAAATTGCACTTCCAAATTGTATTCCAAATTGTACTTCCAAATTGCACTTCCAAATTGCACTTCCAAATTGTACTTCCAAATTGCACTTCCAAATTGCACTTCCAAATTGTACTTCCAAATTGTACTTTCCAATTGTACTTTCCAAATTGCACTTTCCAATTGTACTTTCCAAATTGTACTTTCCAAATTGCACTTCCAAATTGCACTTCCAAATTGTACTTTCCAATTGTACTTTCCAAATTGCACTTCCAAATTGTACTTTCCAAATTGTACTTTCCAAATTGTACTTCCAAATTGCACTTCCGAATTGTACTTTCCAAATTGTACTTTCCAAATTGTACTTCCAAATTGCACTTCCAAATTGCACTTCCAAATTGTACTTCCAAATTGTACTTTCCAAATTGCACTTTCCAATTGTACTTCCAAATTGTACTTTCCAAATGGCACTTCCAAAATGCACTTCCAAATTGTACTTTCCAATTGCACTTTCCAATTGTACTTTCCAAATTGCACTTCCAAATTGTACTTTCCAAATTGTACTTCCAAATTGCACTTCCAAATTGTACTTTCCAAATTGTACTTTCCAAATTGTACTTCCAAATTGCACTTCCAAATTGCACTTCCAAATTGTACTTCCAAATTGTACTTTCCAAATTGCACTTTCCAATTGTACTTCCAAATTGTACTTTCCAAATGGCACTTCCAAAATGCACTTCCAAATTGTACTTTCCAATTGCACTTTCCAATTGTACTTTCCAAATTGCACTTCCAAATTGTACTTTCCAAATTGTACTTCCAAATTGCACTTCCAAATTGTACTTTCCAAATTGTACTTCCAAATTGCACTTCCAAATTGCACTTCCAAATTGTACTTCCAAATTGTACTTTCCAAATTGCACTTTCCAATTGTACTTCCAAATTGCACTTTCCAATTGTACTTTCCAAATTGCACTTCCAAATTGTACTTTCCAAATTGTACTTCCAAATTGTACTTTCCAAATTGCACTTTCCAATTGTACTTTCCAAATTGCACTTTCCAATTGTACTTTCCAAATTGCACTTCCAAATTGTACTTTCCAAATTGTACTTCCAAATTGCACTTCCAAATTGTACTTTCCAAATTGTACTTTCCAAATTGTACTTCCAAATTGCACTTCCAAATTGCACTTCAAATTGTACTTCCAAATTGTACTTTCCAAATTGCACTTTCCAATTGTACTTCCAAATTGTACTTTCAAATGGCACTTCCAAATGCACTTCCAAATTGTACTTTCCAATTGCACTTTCCAATTGTACTTTCCAATTGCACTTCCAAATTGTACTTTCCAAATTGTACTTCCAAATTGCACTTCCAAATTGTACTTTCCAATTGTACTTTCCAAATTGTACTTCCAAATTGCACTTCCAAATGCACTTCCAATTGTACTTCCAAATTGTACTTTCCAAATTGCACTTTCCAATTGTACTTCCAAATTGCACTTTCCAATTGTACTTTCCAAATGCACTTCCAAATTGTACTTTCCAATTGTACTTCCAAATTGCACTTCCAAATTGTACTTTCCAAATTGTACTTTCCAAATTGTACTTCCAAATTGCACTTCCAAATTGCACTTCCAAATTGTACTTCCAAATTGTACTTTCCAAATTGCACTTTCCAATTGTACTTCCAAATTGTACTTTCCAATTGTACTTCCAAAATGCACTTCCAAATTGCACTTCCAAATTGCACTTCCAAATTGTACTTCCAAATTGTACTTTCCAAATTGCACTTTCCAATTGTACTTCCAAATTGTACTTTCCAATTGTACTTCCAAATTGCACTTCCAAATTGTACTTTCCAAATTGTACTTCCAAATTGCACTTCCAAATTGCACTTCCAAATTGTACTTCCAAATTGTACTTTCCAAATTGCACTTTCCAATTGTACTTCCAAATTGCACTTCCAAATTGTACTTTCCAAATTGTACTTTCCAAATTGTACTTCCAAATTGCACTTCCAAATTGCACTTCCAAATTGCACTTCCAAATTGTACTTCCAAATTGTACTTTCCAAATTGCACTTTCCAATTGTACTTCCAAATTGTACTTTCCAATTGTACTTCCAAATGGCACTTCCAAATGGCGTTTCCAAATTGCAGTCATGTTTATCTGCTAATTGGATGATATACCAGATGTGCATTATTAGTTACATTTGTATTAATCTGATTAAGAGAAGCAATTGGTCGATATTAGCAACAGTTTTAATGTAATACCAGACCTTGTACAAGCCACTTGACTATACACATTGCCACTTCCCATCAGAAATTATATATTTAGAGCGATTGATATAAATTTGTAAAAACTTGTTTCACAATCGAGCTAAAAATAGATTTGTACAAACTGATTAAAGTGAACTTTATGTAGACATTGATTGTGAAACTTTGTTATTTTCAGCGCTCCATGGTACAGATTGCTGAATGGGGTAAGTTAATGTGTCAATTAATGCTTCAAATGCTAAATCAATAGTCGCCTATGTATCCAATTTCTTCAGGGAATATAGATTCAACTGGTGAATCAACGAAACATTGAGCTACACAAGACAGCTTAAAGACATATTCCTGTTGGATACTATGACATTGCAATGTATGCGAGTGTACCATGTACTGTATGCTAGTGTACCATGTACTGTATGCTAGTGTACCATGTACTGTATGCTAGTGTACCATGTACTGTATGCTAGTGTACCATGTACTGTATGCTAGTGTACCATGTACTGTATGCGAGTGTACCATGTACTGTATGCTAGTGTACCATGTACTGTATGCTAGTGTACCATGTACTGTATGCTAGTGTACCATGTACTGTATGCTAGTGTACCATGTACTGTATGCTAGTGTACCATGTACTGTATGCTAGTGTACCATGTACTGTATGCTAGTGTACCATGCAATGTATGCTAGTGTACCATGTAATGTATGCTAGTGTACCATGCAATGTATGCGAGTGTACCATGCAATGTATGCTAGTGTACCATGTACTGTATGCTAGTGTACCATGTACTGTATGCGAGTGTACCATGTACTGTTGCTAGTGTACCATGTACTGTATGCTAGTGTACCATGCAATGTATGCTAGTGTACCATGTACTGTATGCGAGTGTACCATGTACTGTATGCTAGTGTACCATGTACTGTATGCTAGTGTACCATGTACTGTATGCGAGTGTACCATGTACTGTATGCTAGTGTACCATGTACTGTATGCTAGTGTACCATGCAATGTATGCTAGTGTACCATGTACTGTATGCTAGTGTACCATGCAATGTATGCTAGTGTACCATGCAATGTATGCGAGTGTACCATGCAATGTATGCTAGTGTACCATGTACTGTATGCTAGTGTACCATGCAATGTATGCTAGTGTACCATGTACTGTATGCTAGTGTACCATGTACTGTATGCTAGTGTACCATGCAATGTATGCTAGTGTACCATGTACTGTATGCTAGTGTACCATGTACTGTATGCGAGTGTACCATGTACTGTATGCTAGTGTACCATGTACTGTATGCTAGTGTACCATGTACTGTATGCTAGTGTACCATGTACTGTATGCTAGTGTACCATGTACTGTATGCTAGTGTACCATGTACTGTATGCGAGTGTACCATGCAATGTATGCGAGTGTACCATGTACTGTATGCGAGTGTACCATGCAATGTATGCGAGTGTACCATGCAATGTATGCGAGTGTACCATGCAATGTATGCGAGTGTACCATGCAATGTATGCGAGTGTACCATGCAATGTATGCGAGTGTACCATGCAATGTATGCGAGTGTACCATGCAATGTATGCGAGTGTACCATGCAATGTATGCTAGTGTACCATGCAATGTATGAGTGTACCATGCAATGTATGAGTGTACCATGCAATGTATGCGAGTGTACCATGCAATGTATGCGAGTGTACCATGCAATGTATGCGAGTGTACCATGCAATGTATGCGAGTGTACCATGTACTGTATGCTAGTGTACCATGTACTGTATGCTAGTGTACCATGTACTGTATGCTAGTGTACCATGTACTGTATGCGAGTGTACCATGTACTGTATGCTAGTGTACCATGCAATGTATGCGAGTGTACCATGCAATGTATGTGAGTGTACCATGCAATGTATGTGAGTGTACCATGCAATGTATGCGAGTGTACCATGCAATGTATGCTAGTGTACCATGTACTGTATGCTAGTGTACCATGCAATGTATGCTAGTGTACCATGTACTGTATGCTAGTGTACCATGTACTGTATGCTAGTGTACCATGCAATGTATGCTAGTGTACCATGTACTGTATGCTAGTGTACCATGTACTGTATGCTAGTGTACCATGTACTGTATGCGAGTGTACCATGTACTGTATGCTAGTGTACCATGTACTGTATGCTAGTGTACCATGTACTGTATGCTAGTGTACCATGTACTGTATGCTAGGTACATGCAATGTAGCGAGTGTACCATGCAAGTTGTGAGTGTACCATGCAATGTATGCGAGTGTACCATGTACTGTATGCGAGTGTACCATGCAATGTATGTGAGTGTACCATGCAATGTATGCGAGTGTACCATGCAATGTATGCGAGTGTACCATGCAATGTATGCGAGTGTACCATGCAATGTATGCGAGTGTACCATGCAATGTATGCGAGTGTACCATGTACTGTATGCTAGTGTACCATGCAATGTATGCTAGTGTACCATACAATGTATGTGAGTGTACCATGCAATGTATGTGAGTGTACCATGCAATGTATGCGAGTGTACCATGCAATGTATGCGAGTGTACCATGCAATGTATGCGAGTGTACCATGTAATGTATGCTAGTGTACCATACTGTATGCTAGTGTACCATGTACTGTATGCTAGTGTACCATGTACTGTATGCGAGTGTACCATGTACTGTTGCTAGTGTACCATGATGTATGCGAGTGTACCATGCAATGTATGCTAGTGTACCATGCAATGTATGTGAGTGTACCATGCAATGTATGCTAGTGTACCATGCAATGTATGCGAGTGTACCATGCAATGTATGTGAGTGTACCATGCAATGTATGCGAGTGTACCATGCAATGTATGCGAGTGTACCATGCAATGTATGCGAGTGTACCATGTACTGTATGCTAGTGTACCATGCAATGTATGCGAGTGTACCATGCAATGTATGCTAGTGTACCATGCAATGTATGCGAGTGTACCATGTACTGTATGCTAGTGTACCATGTACTGTATGCGGTGTACCATGCAATGTATGCGAGTGTACCATGCAATGTATGCGAGTGTACCATGCAATGTATGCTAGTGTACCATGCAATGTATGCTAGTGTACCATGCAATGTATGCTAGTGTACCATGCAATGTATGCTAGTGTACCATGCAATGTATGCTAGTGTACCATGCAATGTATGCTAGTGTACCATGCAATGTATGCGAGTGTACCATGCAATGTATGCTAGTGTACCATGCCATGTATGAGTGTACCATGCAATGTATGCTAGTGTACCATGCCATGTATGCGAGTGTACCATGCAATGTTGCGAGTGTACCATGTACTGTATGCGAGTGTACCATGCAATGTTGAGTGTACCATGCAATGTATGCTAGTGTACCATGCAATGTATGCGAGGTACATGCATGTATGCGAGGTACATGCAATGTATGCGAGTGCCATGTCTGTTTGAGTGTACCATGTTGATGTATGCGAGTGTACCATGACTGTATGCGAGTGTACAGTGTACTGTATGCGAGTGTACAGTGTACTGTATGTGAGTGTACCGTGTACTGTATGTGAGTGTACCATGTACTGTATGCGAGTGTACAGTGTACTGTATGCGAGTGTACCATGTACTGTATGCGAGTGTACCATGTACTGTATGAGTGTACCATGTACTGTATGCGAGTGTACCATGTACTGTATGCGAGTGTACCATGTACTGTATGTGAGTGTACCATGTACTGTATGCGAGTGTACCGTGTACTGTATGCGAGTGTACCATGTACTGTATGCGAGTGTACCATGTACTGTATGTGAGTGTACCGTGTACTGTATGCTAGTGTACCATGTACTGTATGCGAGTGTACCATGTACTGTATGCGAGTGTACCATGTACTGTATGCGAGTGTACCATGCAATGTATGCGATTGTACTATGCAATGTATGCGAGTGTACCATGCAATGTATGCGAGTGTACCATGCAATGTATGCTAGTGTACCATGCAATGTATGCGAGTGTACCATGCAATGTATGCTAGTGTACCATGTACTGTATGCGAGTGTACTATGTAATGTATGCGAGTGTACCATGTACTGTATGCTAGTGTACCATGCAATGTATGCTAGTGTACCATGTACTGTATGCTAGTGTACCATGTACTGTATGCTAGTGTACCATGCAATGTATGCGAGTGTACCATGTACTGTATGCTAGTGTACCATGCAATGTATGCGAGTGTACCATGCAATGTATGCTAGTGTACCATGCAATGTATGCTAGTGTACCATGTACTGTATGCTAGTGTACCATGTATTGTATGCTAGTGTACCATGCAATGTATGCTAGTGTACCATGTACTGTATGCGAGTGTACCATGCAATGTATGTGAGTGTACCATGCAATGTATGCGAGTGTACCATGCAATGTATGCTAGTGTACCATGCAATGTATGCTAGTGTACCATGCAATGTATGCTAGTGTACCATGCAATGTATGAGTGTACCATGCAATGTATGCTAGTGTACCATGCAATGTATGCTAGTGTACCATGCAATGTATGCTAGTGTACCATGCAATGTATGCTAGTGTACCATGCAATGTATGCTAGTGTACCATGCACTGTATGCTAGTGTACCATGCAATGTATGCTAGTGTACCATGCAATGTATGCGAGTGTACCATGCAATGTATGCTAGTGTACCATGCAATGTATGCTAGTGTACCATGTACTGTATGCTAGTGTACCATGTACTGTATGCTAGTGTACCATGCAATGTATGCGAGTGTACCATGCAATGTATGCTAGTGTACCATGCAATGTATGCTAGTGTACCATGCAATGTATGCGAGTGTACCATGCAATGTATGCGAGTGTACCATGCAATGTATGCTAGTGTACCATGCAATGTATGCGAGTGTACCATGCAATGTATGCGAGTGTACCATGCAATGTATGAGTGTACCATGCAATGTATGCTAGTGTACCATGCAATGTATGCGAGTGTACCATGCAATGTATGCGAGTGTACCATGCAATGTATGCTAGTGTACCATGCAATGTATGCGAGTGTACCATGCAATGTATGCGAGTGTACCATGCAATGTATGCGAGTGTACCATGCAATGTATGCGAGTGTACCATGCAATGTATGCGAGTGTACCATGCAATGTATGCGAGTGTACCATGCAATGTATGCGAGTGTACCATGCAATGTATGCTAGTGTACCATGCAATGTATGCTAGTGTACCATGCAATGTATGCGAGTGTACCATGCAATGTATGCGAGTGTACCATGCAATGTATGCTAGTGTACCATGCAATGTATGCTAGTGTACCATGCAATGTATGCTAGTGTACCATGCAATGTATGCTAGTGTACCATGCAATGTATGCGAGTGTACCATGCAATGTATGCTAGTGTACCATGCAATGTATGCTAGTGTACCATGCAATGTATGCGAGTGTACCATGCAATGTATGCTAGTGTACCATGCAATGTATGCGAGTGTACCATGCAATGTATGCTAGTGTACCATGCAATGTATGCTAGTGTACCACAATGTATGCTAGTGTACCATGAATGTTGCTAGTGTCATGCAATGTATGCTAGTGTACCATGCAATGTATGAGTGTACCATGCAATGTATGTTAGTGTACCATGCAATGTATGTGAGTGTACCATGCAATGTATGCTAGTGTACCATGCAATGTATGCTAGTGTACCATGCAATGTATGCTAGTGTACCATGCAATGTATGCTAGTGTACCATGCAATGTATGCTAGTGTACCATGCAATGTATGCGAGTGTACCATGCAATGTATGCGAGTGTACCATGCAATGTATGCGAGTGTACCATGTATGTATGCGAGTGTACCATGCAATGTATGCTAGTGTACCATGCAATGTATGCTAGTGTACCATGCAATGTATGCGAGTGTACCATGCAATGTATGCGAGTGTACCATGCAATGTATGCTAGTGTACCATGCAATGTATGAGTGTACCATGCAATGTATGCGAGTGTACCATGCAATGTATGCTAGTGTACCATGCAATGTATGCGAGTGTACCATGCAATGTATGCTAGTGTACCATGCAATGTATGAGTGTACCATGCAATGTATGAGTGTACCATGCAATGTATGCGAGTGTACCATGCAATGTATGCTAGTGTACCATGAAATGTATGCGAGTGTACCATGCAATGTATGCTAGTGTACCATGCAATGTATGAGTGTACCATGTAATGTATGCTAGTGTACCATGTACTGTATGCGAGTGTACCATGCAATGTATGCTAGTGTACCATGCAATGTATGCTAGTGTACCATGTACTGTATGCGAGTGTACCATGCAATGTATGCGAGTGTACCATGCAATGTATGCTAGTGTACCATGCAATGTATGCGAGTGTACCATGCAATGTATGCGAGTGTACCATGCAATGTATGCGAGTGTACCATGCAATGTATGCGAGTGTACCATGCAATGTATGCGAGTGTACCATGCAATGTATGAGTGTACCATGCAATGTATGCGAGTGTACCATGCAATGTATGCGAGTGTACCATGCAATGTATGCGAGTGTACCATGCAATGTATGCGAGTGTACCATGCAATGTATGCGAGTGTACCATGCAATGTATGCTAGTGTACCATGCAATGTATGTGAGTGTACCATGCAATGTATGCTAGTGTACCATGCAATGTATGCGAGTGTACCATGTACTGTATGCTAGTGTACTATGCAATGTATGCGAGTGTACCATGCAATGTATGCGAGTGTACCATGCAATGTATGCTAGTGTACCATGCAATGTATGCGAGTGTACCATGCAATGTATGCGAGTGTACCATGCAATGTATGCGAGTGTACCATGCAATGTATGCTAGTGTACCATGCAATGTATGCGAGTGTACCATGTACTGTATGCTAGTGTACCATGTACTGTATGCGAGTGTACCATGTACTGTATGCTAGTGTACCATGCAATGTATGGAGTGTACCATGCAATGTATGCTAGTGTACCATGCAATGTATGCGAGTGTACCATGCAATGTATGCTAGTGTACCATGCAATGTATGCTAGTGTACCATGCAATGTATGCGAGTGTACCATGTATGTATGCTAGTGTACCATGCAATGTATGCGAGTGTACCATGCAATGTATGCGAGTGTACCATGCAATGTATGCGAGTGTACCATGCAATGTATGCTAGTGTACCATGCAATGTATGAGTGTACCATGCAATGTATGAGTGTACCATGCAATGTATGCTAGTGTACCATGCAATGTATGTGAGTGTACCATGCAATGTATGTGAGTGTACCATGCAATGTATGCTAGTGTACCATGCAATGTATGCGAGTGTACCATGCAATGTATGCGAGTGTACCATGCAATGTATGCTAGTGTACCATGCAATGTATGCGAGTGTACCATGCAATGTATGCTAGTGTACCATGCTAGTGTACCATGCAATGTATGCTAGTGTACCATGCAATGTATGCGAGTGTACTATGCAATGTATGCTAGTGTACCATGCAATGTATGAGTGTACCATGCAATGTATGTGAGTGTACCATGCAATGTATGCTAGTGTACCATGCAATGTATGCTAGTGTACCATGCAATGTATGAGTGTACCATGCAATGTATGCTAGTGTACCATGCAATGTATGCTAGTGTACCATGCAATGTATGAGTGTACCATGCAATGTATGCGAGTGTACCATGCAATGTATGCGAGGGGGAGAGAAGAGGCAATGTGGAATTTAAATGCCTTGCCTAAGGGCACAATCATAATGGCTCCAGCGGGGCTCGGACTCCGGACCTTTCGCATCTGAAGCGAATGAGCATCCACTGCGCTATCACAACTTCCACGAAGGCTGAAACATTCAAAGTTCTTTATATATCTATTTTCATCGCGTTTGCATTTCCTTCGTTTAACGCATATTTGTAACCATTTTCGTATGAGTATGGGCAGCGTTCCTGGCAAGAAAAGGTGTTTCTTGCAGTTTACGCTGTTCCAAGGATGATCTATTTACCAGATCCGGCACACATTTTAAATGCAAAGTGTGCTATATTTATCTTTTTGTCATTGAAAAGAATAATTAATGTAAATATAAGTAGTGAATCGCAGGTAAATAGTTTCCATAGGTGTATGAACTACATTGTACATTGGGTGACGTGTTTAAAGTTAGCGTCGACGCCTTCGTCGCCACACGCTTTAAGAATATCAAAAGAAACGCTGCCCAACATTTTGAATGCACATGCACGTAACATTGAATACGGCTGCACATCATTAGTGAGGAAATTCACATGAAAATAGATACAAACAGGTATACGTTCATCGTAGGAAATGCAATGACGATTTTAATATAGTCATAAAATATTCCCCATTTCGGCCAAAAATAATCCCAAGAATCCTTTTCTCCACACCTTAATAAGAAACTGAGAACCAAACTATATTTTGTTTTGGGATGTGGTTTATGTTTATTTATCGTCGCTACTAGTTGCCCATATGAGCGACGCCTCCTGAAGAGATTAGTCATTTTAGATTTTTGAGGATAGTGCATGATACAGACGGAGACCGATTCCAGAGTCTTCTCCTCTGGTTCTTTTACGCGCACGGTGTAAAGCACCGACACGAGACCTCGGTTTAACGTCCCATCTGAAAGACTGTGATATTAGTCATTTTGGTACGATATAGCCTGGGGTTCGAACCTGCAAATCCCTGGATTACAAGTCCAACGTTTTAACCACTGAACCAATGATTGGGCTACTGGGCATAGGTAATAAATAAATGACAATTTTGTACAGTTGCTAAATTTATGTTTCCAGTGGCAACCCATGACACACCATTGACCACTGACAATTTCACTTTTATGCGGCGAGCAATTGGAGCCGATGGCGAAATGGTACGCAACGCAGCACAAAATCGAGGCAAAGCATCTGTGGATGCGGCTCTGAAGAAAAGAGTCCAAAAGATGGAGAACGATGATCACATACACGATGATAACGATGGCCAATATGATACACCAGAAGTAGTGATTGAAAGGGACTTGGATGATTTCCTTGCACCAATTATCTCGGCTGTAGACAAGGAATCGACACCAAAATGTGAAGTGAAAAGGGGCCGCCCGCCGAAGATCAAGGACCCTGTAAATATTCCGACAATACCAATCTTAGCAAATATACCGAACCTGGAGGAACTGAAGGATGAGAAGGTTGAGAAGGTTGAGAAAGTTGAGAAGGTTGAGAAGGTTGAGATGATGCACCCGTCCAATGAACAAGTGATCGTTTCACCGTCAAAGAAGAAAAAAGAGCATAAATCTACTGCGCGCAAAAGTACCACCCAGAAAACATTTAGAAAGTAAGCGTGCGATTTGTGTCCATATTTGTAAATAAATATCTAACTTTTGATAGTTTTTCTAAACGCAGATATATTTATCCATCTAGTGTAGCCATGTTTATAAATCTATCATATGTAATAGTTCTCTAAACACAGATATTTCTATCCATCTAGTGTAGGCATGTTTATAAATCTATCATATTTGATAGTTTTCTAAACACAGATATATCTATCCATCTAGTGTAGGCATGTTTGTAAATTAGATCATATTTGATAGTTCTCTAAACACAGATATTTCTATCCATCTAGTGTAGCCATCCATGTTTATAAATTGATAATATTTGATAGTTTTCTAAACACAGATATATCTATCTATCTAGTGTAGCCATGTTTATAAATTGATAATATTTGATGGTTTTCTAAACACAGATATATCTATCCATCTAGTGTAGCCATGTTTGTAAAATAGATAATATTTAATAGTTTTCTAAACACAGATATATCTATCCATCTAGTTTAGCCATGTTTATAAATTGATAATATTTGATGGTTTTCTAAACACAGATATATCTATCCATCTAGTGTAGCCATGTTTGTAAAATAGATAATATTTGATAGTTTTCTAAACACAGATATATCTATCCATCTAGTGTAGGCATGTTTATAAATTGATAATATTTGATGGTTTTCTAAACACAGATATATCTATCCATCTAGTGTAGCCATGTTTGCATGTTTATAAATTGATAATATTTGATAGTTTTCTAAACACAGATATATCTATCCATCTAGTGTAGCCATGTTTATAAATTGATAATATTTGATGGTTTTCTAAACACAGATATATCTATCCATCTAGTGTAGCCATGTTTATAAATTGATAATATTTGATAGTTTTCTAAACACAGATATATCTATCCATCTAGTGTAGCCATGTTTTAAATTGATAATATTTGATAGTTTTCTAAACACAGATATTTCCATCTAGTGTAGCCATGTTTATAAATTGATAATATTTGATGGTTTTCTAAACACAGATATATCTATCCATCTAGTGTAGCCATGTTTATAAATTGATAATATTTGATGGTTTTCTAAACACAGATATATCTATCCATCTAGTGTAGCCATGTTTATAAATTGATAATATTTGATAGTTTTCTAAACACAGATATATCTATCCATCTAGTGTAGCCATGTTTGTAAAATAGATAATATTTGATAGTTTTCTAAACACAGATATATCTATCCATCTAGTGTAGCCATGTTTATAAATTGATAATATTTGATGGTTTTCTAAACACAGATATATCTATCCATCTAGTGTAGCCATGTTTATAAATTGATAATATTTGATAGTTTTCTAAACACAGATATATCTATCCATCTAGTGTAGCCATGTTTGTAAAATAGATAATATTTGATAGTTTTCTAAACACAGATATATCTATCCATCTAGTGTAGCCATATGTTTATAAATTGATAATATTTGATGGTTTTCTAAACACAGATATATCTATCCATCTAGTGTAGCCATGTTTGTAAAATAGATAATATTTGATAGTTCTCTAAACACAGATATGTCTATCCATCTAGTGTAGCCATGTTTATAAATTGATAATATTTGATGGTTTTCTAAACACAGATATATCTATCCATCTAGTGTAGCCATGTTTGTAAAATAGATAATATTTGATAGTTTTCTAAACACAGATATATCTATCCATCTAGTGTAGGCATGTTTATAAATCTATCATATTTGATAGTTTCTAAACACAGATATATCTATCTATCTAGTGTAGCCATGTTTATAAATTGATAATATTTGATCATTTATTTGTCTAGCATAGGTATATTTATATCACTGTTGATGTGTTTCAGGCCGGTTCCATACACTGGTATAGAGAATCTATGTTCTCTAGCATGTCCAGGTATGGAGGGTATTCCCCCGATGTTACACTGTAACGTATGTATGTGCCTCTTCCACAACGAATGTGTCAATTACTTCGGGCAGGATGGAGATTTCATATGTTTGGTAAGATAACAATTAGTTTGTTTATTTAAGGAATGAATAGCGGGTTAATAGTTTCCATCGGGGTATATGTAGCTTGACAGAGTATTGAACCCGGGACCGTTCAATTCCAAATCCGCTGCTTGACCACGGACACCATACTTGAATAGCTTCCTAATATGATTCGGGAATGGCCGTAACTTATGTTGCTACCACTTGTAGCTATGTTTTGTATTCACATGTATATAAATGTTTATATCAAATGAATATAGCTTTAAAATAGAATTAGCCCATTCAGCTCCAAGTAACTGACATGGACTGGTCCATGATATTTTTAGACCAATAAATTAATAAGAAAATTACCTTTGGACCAGTTCATTTAACAAAATGGGTAATTTTATCTAAAAATAGTAATAATTATTACTGGCAAAAAGTGCAGATCCTGATGAGACGGCTCATCACGAACCGGCTCATCTCGATCTACACTTTTTGTAAGTCTATTTAGAGGACTGTGGTGTTGAATGGGTTAACCTAATGAATTTGACACAGCGGTTAGCCACATTGAAACCTACAGTAATGAGGAACAAATTATTTGAAGTTGACGACTGTATTACTCGGAGTGCCATGGAGCCTCCCGCGGAATGAGTTTGTTTATGTATATGTTAAATCACAAACACCAGGTGCTAAAGGCCATGGAGCCTCCCGCGGAATGAGTTTGTTTATGTATATGTTAAATCACAAACACCAGGTGCTAAAGGCCGGAGTTCGCGCCCAGCTGTAGCCGTTACGATTGTGGCCTTAGGCAAGGCATTTAAATTCCACATTTCCTCTTCTCTCGAGGTCTCGAGAGTGATTAATATAAGTTGCAAGAACTTAGACGAGGCATTTAACTTCCTCACTCTTCTGTCTTCCTCATGCCATCCATGGTGGTCGTGTGCTTAGACGAGGAATTTAACTCCACTATGCCTCTTCTGTCTTCCTCATGCCACAGTGGTTGTGTGCTTAGACGAGGAATTTAACTCCACTATGCCTCTTCTGTCTTCCTCATGCCACAGTGGTTGTGTGCTTAGACGAGGAATTTAACTCCACTATGCCTCTTCTGTCTTCCTCATGCCACAGTGGTGGTGTGCTTAGATGAGGCATTTAACTCCACTATGCCTCTTCTGTCTTCCTCATGCTGGCACATCAGGAATGAGGTCTCAATAGCATTTAGACTACTGTTGCAAGATCTTGTTTTCGCAATTGAGCTTAAAGACATTTGTATAAATAGCGCAATTGAGCTTTAAGACATTTGTATAAATAGCGCAGTTGAGCTTTAAGACATTTGTATAAATAGCGCAATTGAGCTTAAAGACATTTGTATAAATAGCGCAGTTGAGCTTTAAGACATTTGTATAAATAGCGCAATTGAGCTTTTTAAAGACATTTGTATAAATTTGCTCAGTTGAGCTTTAAGACATTTGTATAAATAGCGCAATTGAGCTTTAAGACCTTTTTTGACCCACCCTGACCTTTTCTGACCCACCCTGTCCCTTTTTGACCCACCCTACTTTTTTACCCCCCCCTGACCTTTTTTGACCCACCCTGACCTTTTGTGACCAACTCTGAACTTTTCTGACCCACCCAGAACCTTTCTGACCCACCCTGTCCCTTTTTTTAC
>CM026404.1:78318275-78366335 GCA_014843695.1 Archivesica marissinica
ACAGCCATTTAACCCTTTCCTTCATAGAGATTAGGTTAATATACTATTATATCTCCATACAAACGACAGCCATTTAACCCTTTCCTTCATAGAGATTTAGGTTAATATACTATTATATCTCCATACAAACGACAGCCATTTAACCCTTTCCTTCATAGAGATTTAGGTTAATATACTATTATATCTCCATACAAACGACAGCCATTTAACCCTTTCCTTCATAGAGATTTAGGTTAATATACTATTATATCTCCATACAAACGACAGCCATTTAACCCTTTCCTTCATAGAGATTTAGGTTAATATACTATTATATCTCCATACAAACGACAGCCATTTAACCCTTTCCTTCATAGAGATTTAGGTTAATATACTATTATATCTCCATACAAACGACAGCCATTTAACCCTTTCCTTCATAGAGATTTAGGTTAATATACTATTATATCTCCATACAAACGACAGCCATTTAACCCTTTCCTTCATAGAGATTTAGGTTAATATACCATTATATCTCCATACAAACGACAGCCATTTAACCCTTTCCTTCATAGAGATTTAGGTTAATATACTATTATATCTCCATACAAACGACAGCCATTTAACCCTTTCCTTCATAGAGATTTAGGTTAATATACTATTATATCTCCATACAAACGACAGCCATTTAACCCTTTCCTTCATAGAGATTTAGGTTAATATACCATTATATCTCCATACAAACGACAGCCATTTAACCCTTTCCTTCATAGAGATTTAGGTTAATATACTATTATATCTCCATACAAACGACAGCCATTTAACCCTTTCCTTCATAGAGATTTAGGTTAATATACTATTATATCTCCATACAAACGACAGCCATTTAACCCTTTCCTTCATAGAGATTTAGGTTAATATACTATTATATCTCCATACAAACGACAGCCATTTAACCCTTTCCTTCATAGAGATTTAGGTTAATATACTATTATATCTCCATACAAACGACAGCCATTTAACCCTTTCCTTCATAGAGATTTAGGTTAATATACTATTATATCTCCATCCAAACGACAGCCATTTAACTCTTTCCTTCATAGAGATTTAGGTTAATATACCATTATATCTCCATACAAACGACAGCCATTTAACCCTTTCCTTCATAGAGATTTAGGTTAATATACTATTATATCTCCATACAAAGACAGCCATTTAACCCTTTCCTTCATAGAGATTTAGGTTAATATTATTATATTCCATCACAAACGACAGCCATTTAACCCTTTCCTTCATAGAGATTTAGGTTAATATACCATTATATCTCCATACAAACGACAGCCATTTAACCCTTTCCTTCATAGAGATTTAGGTTAATATACTATTATATCTCCATACAAACGACAGCCATTTAACCCTTTCCTTCATAGAGATTTAGGTTAATATACTATTATATCTCCATACAAACGACAGCCATTTAACCCTTTCCTTCATAGAGATTTAGGTTAATATACTATTATATCTCCATACAAACGACAGCCATTTAACCCTTTCCTTCATAGAGATTTAGGTTAATATACCATTATATCTCCATACAAACGACAGCCATTTAACCCTTTCCTTCATAGAGATTTAGGTTAATATACTATTATATCTCCATACAAACGACAGCCATTTAACCCTTTCCTTCATAGAGATTTAGGTTAATATACTATTATATCTCCATACAAACGACAGCCATTTAACCCTTTCCTTCATAGAGATTTAGGTTAATATACTATTATATCTCCATACAAACGACAGCCATTTAACCCTTTCCTTCATAGAGATTTAGGTTAATATACTATTATATCTCCATACAAACGACAGCCATTTAACCCTTTCCTTCATAGAGATTTAGGTTAATATACTATTATATCTCCATACAAACGACAGCCATTTAACCCTTTCCTTCATAGAGATTTAGGTTAATATACTATTATATCTCCATACAAAGGACAGCCATTTAACCCTTTCCTTCATAGAGATTTAGGTTAATATACTATTATATCTCCATACAAACGACAGCCATTTAACCCTTTCCTTCATAGAGATTTAGGTTAATATACCATTATATCTCCATACAAATGACAGCCATTTAACCCTTTCCTTCATAGAGATTTAGGTTAATATACCATTATATCTCCATACAAACGACAGCCATTTAGCTATCATGCAGTGGATAAGTAGTCGCAATATCTATCCCACCTCCATAGATATTACTGTGACTACATGAGATACTGGCCTGCATTATGAACATTGGTCTGGCTACTACATTGTCAATGTATGTCGTTTTGGTAATGGCGTCAAGAGGTGCTTCTTTGAGGAGAAGGGTTAATGTGACGAGTAACATATTTTATTTAACCATTTCAACACTACAGACCTCTAAACAGGCTTACAAAAAGTGTAGATCCAAATGAGCCGTCTCATCAGGATCTGCACTTTTTGCAAGTAACATTACTATTTTTAACCAAAACTACCCATATTGATAAATGAACTGGTCCAAATATAATTTTCTTATTAATTTATTGGTCTAAAAATATCATGGACCAGTCTATGTCAGTTACTTGTTGTTGAAAGGGATAAGGAAATTGCTTCCTGAGAGGGTTTCTCTGATTCTAGAAAGAAACCAATGTCAGGTGTGAAAGGCCGGGAGTTTGAGCCCCGCTGGAGCCGTTATGATTGTGCCCTTAGGCAAAGCATTTAAATTCCACATTGCCTCTTCGCTCTCCCTACTGGCGATGGATTCCATCAGGAATGAGGTCTCGAGAGTGATTAATATAAGTTGTAAGAACTTGTTTCGCAATCGAGCTAAAATAAATGTGTACAAAATGTTTGAACATACCGGATAAAAATGAGGTTAAAAATAGTTTCTTTCCAATAGACATATGCCGCCGACCTTTCCCATACTTAACAACCTTCCAATACACAATGTGATGGTAAAGTACAGGAAATAATATTTCAAACCGTTATAAATTCTGAATGAATGGATTTAGTCAACTCTATTAGCATAACTGACGTGTTGTCTGGCAGTATACAAAGTAATACAGCAATTCTCAACCTATTGTATGCATGCAGGTTGTCCTATATCGCCTAATGTACCCACTTCATCACGCATGGTATCGGTCCATTCATGCATTTTCGGAAGCTAATGTAAACAATTTGGCACAGATTTGGGTCTCTAACATTTATTATCGAGTTATTCTGCTGTATCCTACAGTCATGCATAATAACAACAGGTAGAAGTAACAGTGCTTTGATAGTATAACGAGTGCTACAAAATATACTAAAAAATAATAATTTATTAATAAATATTGTTTTTATAGAAGATAAATGGTCTTTGATAGAAGAATTAGGTTCAAAAATTTAAAAAAAAATAAAAAAATTGTCAAAACATAAAAATATAAAAAATGCCGCATGTTTTCTATAAATTTTTGTTCATATTATTACGCCAATTTTTCTATAAAATCACATAATATTATGTCTTCCATAAAAACAATTTCATGTTATTATTATTTTTTAGCACCCATTGTACTATCAAAAAGCACTGTTACGTCTGCCTGTTGTAATAACATAAATAAATAACCTGCCTAATAAACTTCACGTCATATCGCTGAGACGCCTTCACAGATGGTATAATAAACGTCATATCGCTGAGACGCCTTCACAGATGGTATAATAAACGTCATGTCAT
Organism: Archivesica marissinica; assembly: GCA_014843695.1. Classification (NCBI taxonomy): domain Eukaryota; kingdom Metazoa; phylum Mollusca; class Bivalvia; order Venerida; family Vesicomyidae; genus Archivesica; species Archivesica marissinica. Next base: position 78,321,988 of record CM026404.1, read on the forward strand.
ATTCTGCAATGTTTCCTCGATAAAACTGTTTTTTTATCAGACGATAAATAAAATGTTACATTATTAGGTTATTGTCTGATAAATATAAATTTATTATTGTTTAATCATGTTTATTTTGCTCTATTACCGGTATAACACAGAATCTACAAACCTATAAAAAGAAAGGAAAAATGGGTCGAGCCACAAGTTCTTACAACATTAGAGCTGGCTCTTCCAAATAATATTAGGCTCGTTTCCGAAAAAATACAATACACGACAGAGCTCACCTTGTATATTTTCTCCAACTAATTTATAAGTAACCCAATATTCTCTATATTTTACGGCAAGGTCATACAGGTCAACATTGCATAGATTTCTAACGTGATTTGACTCCGGTCTCACATGTATTGTTATATACTTAAACGCAAAAGAAGCGTAGCCCTATATGTGTGTGAATTTTTAATCAAGGTTGAATTTCATCACACATACTAATTAATTGAATTGCATAGTCTAGGCATGCACTACACAATCGCCTAAAAATAATCCTTTTGTCACATGCGAAAAATATTTGCAATAAAAGTATGTACATACAAATTCATTTCGAAAATGTTTCTTTTGCGCTTAACCCTAAGCAAGCCTGTCGAATAATTTGGACGGAATGTGCAAACAACATAGATCCAGATCAGTAACGCCGTGTCTGATCAGGATCTATGTTGTTTGCTATTCAGACAAGTGTTTTTGCTCCACTATCTGAATAGCAAACAGCATAGAGCCAGATCAGATAGCACAGAATTCTGTGCCATCTGATCTGGCTCTATCCCGTTTGCAAAAACGACTCGAGTTGTGATTGGCAGGTTAAGGGTTAAATTCTATGTAAACTTTCCCAAAAAACATCAACATGTTGAATTCAAAATCTAACTAGAGCTTGAACTTGACTTTCCAAACAGGCATACACTGTTGTGGAGAATATTGGTGTACTAAATGATTGTTGGATTTTTTTGGTGGAGAAGATTGGTGTACTAAATGATTGTTGGTTTTTTTTGGCAGAGCAGATTGGTGTACTAAATGATTGTTGGTTTTTTTGGTGGAGAAGATTGGTGTACTAAATGATAGTTGTTTTTTTGGCGGAGATGATTGGTGTACTAAATGATTGTTGGTTTTTTTTGGTGGAGAAGATTGGTGTACTAAATGATAGTTGTTTTTTTTGGCAGAGAAGATTGGTGTACTAAATGATTGTTGGTTTTTTGGTGGAGAAGATTGGTGTACTAAATGATTGTTGTTGTTTTTTGGCAGAGCAGATTGGTGTACTAAATGATTGTTGGGTTTTTTGGTGGAGAAGATTGGTGTACTAAATGATAGTTGTTTTTTTGGCGGAGATGATTGGTGTACTAAATGATTGTTGGTTTTTTTTGGTGGAGAAGATTGGTGTACTAAATGATTGTTGGTTTTTTGGCAGAGAAGATTGGTGTACTAAATGATTGTTGGTTTTTTTTTGCAGAGAAGATTGGTGTACTAAATGATTGTTGGGTTTTTTGGTGGAGAAGATTGGTGTACTAAATGATTGTTGGTTTTTTGGCAGAGAAGATTGGTGTACTAAATGATTGTTGTTGTTTTTTTGCAGAGAAGATTGGTGTACTAAATGATTGTTGGGTTTTTTTGGTGGAGAAGATTGGTGTACTAAATGATTGTTGTTGTTTTTTGGTGGAGAAGATTGGTGTACTAAATGATTGTTGGTTTTTTTGGCAGAGAAGATTGGTGTACTAAATGATTGTTGTTGTTTTTTGGCGGAGAAGATTGGTGTACTAAATGAGTGTTGGTTTTTTTTGGCAGAGAAGATTGGTGTACTAAATGATTGTTGGTTTTTTTGGTGGAGAAGATTGGTGTACTAAATGATTGTTGGTTTTTTGGCAGAGAAGATTGGTGTACTAAATGATTGTTGGTTTTTTGGTGGAGAAGATTGGTGTACTAAATGATAGTTGTTTTTTTGGCGGAGAAGATTGGTATACTAAATGATTGTTTGCACGCTAGCGGTGAAAATAACAGTCAGTAAGAAAATCACATTTATGAATTGTCCTCAGCTACAACTAGTTATAGCTTTTATTTTACCCAACATGCAAAGATTTAAATGAAGAACAAACTGGGAGTATGTAGTCAAACATTGTATATCTATGAACACAAAACCCACATCTCTGAACACAATGCATAATATTTTGACGTAATTTTTCAATTATATGTACAACATCGTAGAAAAATACTTTCAGCTACTTTCACATCTCCTTCCATTTGATCTACATAGAAGGCGATGATATTACTACTTGGCAAGTGATCCAAACTATACAAAGTACGTTATTTGTGGAGATGCAAATCTTCAATGTTGAATTTCTCCTATTTTTATGTAATATCTGGTACACGCTATTCAGGAAGTTCAGAATGTATGTATCGACGTTGAATGCTGCATAGCAGTATGTATCGACGTTGAATGCTGCACTAGCAGTATGTATCGACGTTGAATGCTGTACTAGCAGTATGTATCGACGTTGAATGCTGCACTAGCAGTATGTATCGACGTTGAATGCTGTACTAGCAGTATGTATCGACGTTGAATGCTGCACTAGCAGTATGTATCGACGTTGAATGCTGCATACATAGTATCGACGTGAATGCTGACTAGCAGAGTATCGACGTTGAATGCTGCACTAGCAGTATGTATCGACGTTGAATGCTGCATAGCAGTATGTATCGACGTTGAATGCTGTACTAGCAGTATGTATCGACGTTGAATGCTGTACTAGCAGTATGTATCGACGTTGAATGCTGCACTAGCAGTATGTATCGACGTTGAATGCTGCACTAGCAGTATGTATCGACGTTGAATGCTGCACTAGCAGTATGTATCGACGTTGAATGCTGCACTAGCAGTATGTATCGACGTTGAATGCTGCACTAGCAGTATGTATCGACGTTGAATGCTGCACTAGCAGTATGTATCAACGTTGAATGCTGCACTAGCAGTATGTATCAACGTTGAATGCTGCACTAGCAGTATGTATCAACGTTGAATGCTGCACTAGCAGTATGTATCAACGTTGAATGCTGCACTAGCAGTATGTATCAACGTTGAATGCTGCACTAGCAGTATGTATCAACGTTGAATGCTGTACTAGCAGTATGTATCAACGTTGAATGCTGCACTAGCAGTATGTATCAACGTTGAATGCTGCACTAGCAGTATGTATCAACGTTGAATGCTGCACTAGCAGTATGTATCAACGTTGAATGCTGCACTAGCAGTATGTATCAACGTTGAATGCTGCACTAGCAGTATGTACGACAGATCGACGGTGAATTGTGCACTAGCAGTATGTACGACAGATCGACGGTGAATTGTGCACTAGCAGTATGTACAACAGATCGACGGTGAATGCTGCACTAGCAGTATGTAAGACAGTGAATGCTGTACTAGCAGTATGTATGACAGATCAACGGTGAATACTGCATGAGCAGTATGTATGACAGTGAATGCTGTACTAACAGTATGTATGACAGATCGACGGTGAATACTGCACTAGCAGTATGTACGACAGATCGACAGTGAAAGCTGCACTAGCAGTATGTACGACAGTGAATGCTGTACTAGCAGTATGTACGACAGTGAATGCTGCACTAGCAGTAAGTACGACAGTGAATGCTGCACTAGCAGTATGTATGACAGTGAATGCTGTACTAGCAGTATGTATGACAGTGAATGCTGCACTAGCAGTATGTATGACAGTGAATGCACACTAGCAGTAAGTACGACAGATCGACAGTGAATTCACACTAGCAGTATGTACTACAGATCGACAGTGAATGCACACTGGCAGTATGTAGGACAGATCGACAGTGAATGCACACTGGCAGTATGTAGGACAGATCAACGGTGAATGCACACTGGCAGTACGTAGGACAGATCAACAGTGAATGCACACTGGCAGTACGTAGGACAGATCAACAGTGAATGCACACTGGCAGTATGTAGGACAGATCAACAGTGAATGCACACTGGCAGTATGTACGACAGATCGACAGTGAATGCACACTGCCAGTATGTAGGACAGATCAACAGTGAATGCACACTGGCAGTATGTATGACAGATCAACAGTGAATGCACACTGGCAGTATGTAGGACAGATCGACAGTGAATGCACACTGGCAGTATGTAGGACAGATCAACAGTGAATGCACACTGGCATTATGTAGGACAGATCGACAGTGAATGCACACTGGCAGTATGTAGGACAGATCGACAGTGAATGCACACTGGCAGTATGTACGACAGATCGACAGTGAATGCACACTGGCAGTATGTAGGACAGATCGACAGTGAATGCACACTGGCAGTATGTACGACAGATCACCAGTGAATGCACACCGGCAGTATGTACGACAGATCAACAGTGAATGCCCAAGTTCACATTTCTTACCTCCTATTTCAGTGTGAAATTTCAAAAATTTCAAAAAACTTAAAATATGGAATTCTAAGATTTAGAACAAATAATGGCAATACGATCTTCCATGAACAAGGGAGATAATAAAGGGGATACTAGTCATTGTGTGTGTTTTACGTTTATTTATCGTCGCTACCGGTTGCCCATATGAGCGACGCCTCCTGAAGAGATTAGTCATTCTAGATTTTTGGAGAATAGTGCAATGATACAGACAGAGACCCGTTCTGGTTCTTTTACGTGCACGGTGTAAAGCATTGACACAAGACCTCGGTTTAAAGTCCCATCTGAAAGACTGTTAATTTTATTAGGGTCAGACAGGGGATCGAACCTGCGATCCCTGGATTACCAGTCCAGCGTGCTACCACTGGACTACAGATCCTGCTACTAGTAACAATGCCTCTTTATATGTAGCAACCTAAAATGAAATTTTAGGGGCCTTAACTCTTTGCACGCTAGCAGTGAACATAGCGCAGTGGATGCGCGTTCGTTTCAGGCGCGAAAGGTCCGGAGTTCGAGCCCCGCTAGAGCCGTTACGATTGTGCCCTTAGGCAAGGCATTTAAATTCCACGTTGCCTCTTCTCTCTCCCTCGTGGCGATGGATTGCATCAGGAATGAGGTCTCGAGAGTGATTAATATAAGTTGAAATAACTTGTTTCGCAATCGAGCTAAAATAAATTTGTATAAAAAAACATAGCAGCAGATAAATATGTGGCAACGACACAATTCTAATGAAATTACATGACATATTTGCAGAGATTTCATTTACACAACAAACACACATTAATGAATTGTCGTCTGCTACAATTATTTGAACTATTTATAGCAATTAATTTACCCAGCATGCAAAAGAGTTAAAGAGAAATTTGGACAGTTCAAAGACATGATATCACTGCCAAGTATGTATGTGTATCTGTATTAAGATATGCCTTATCAGCATTCCCTTCAATTTGTTACTGTAATACTATCATATATATGTCTAGTAACCTCTTCACATCATCCTACCAGGTATATGTAACTGTCTATGGCACTGTTCATCCATATCTGTGTCAGATTGTAGTGTCCGCTTGTTCCTCTCGCCTCCAACACTTGCTGTCTGTCACTTTACTTCCGTTATTGTACACCACTGACCCCTCAACTGTACACCACTGACCCCTCAACTGTACACCACTGACCCCTCAACTGTACACCACTGACCCCTCAACTGTACACCACTGACCCCTCAACTGTACACCACTGACCTCTCTACTGTACACCACCGACCTCTCAACTGTACACCACTGACCTCTCAACTGTACACCACTGACCTCTCAACTGTGCACCACTGACCTCAACTATACACCACTGACCTCTCTACTGTACACCACTGACCTCTACTATACACCACTGACCTCTCTACTGTACACCACTGACCTCTCTACTATACACCACTGACCTCTCAACTGTACACCACTGACCTCAACTATACACCACTGACCTCTCAACTGTACACCACTGACCTCTCTACTGTACACCACCGACCTCTCAACTGTACACCACTGACCTCTCAACTGTGCACCACTGACCTCAACTATACACCACTGACCTCTCTACTGTACACCACTGACCTCTACTATACACCACTGACCTCTCAACTGTACACCACTGACCTCAACTATACACCACTGACCTCTCTACTGTACTCCACTAACTTCTCAATTGTACTCCATTGACCCCCAACTATACACCACTGACCTCCAACTATACACTGCTAACCTGAACTGTACACCATTGACTCAACTATACACCACTGACCTCCAACTATAGTACACAACAGCATTATTAAATGCAGAACATGAACTTGGTACAGCAACGACTTACACCACAGATTTCTCACATTGTTCACTATATACTCTAACTGTTGTATCCGGCAGTGCTTTCTGCAGCTTGTCCTTCAGTTGCTGCACACTGGTGTACTCCACCGCCGAGTTCTTGTTCCTGTCATCCAGCTGTATTGCTAGTACGGTCTCGAAGGGAATCCACTGCTGGTGCTCGCCCGTGGTCGGTTCCACCTCGGCGTTCTCGTTGTCGTCGAGTATGATGGAGGAGCTGCTACTCCGAGGGATAACCCAGTCCAGCGTACTCAATGTGTTCAGTCTCTCGACAGCCCTCAGTGTGTTTGTGTTCACCTCTCCCATCTAAAACAATAACAATCGATACACACAAATCTTTGCCGACATTCGAATGTTTCTAGCCGGTGACAAATCATATCATGAGCCATTCTAGGTCAGAATTTTTGGAAGAAGTGAGAGAGAAAGCGCTCGATCAGTTCTTTAAATGGCGTTATTTTATCAATTTCAACACAATATGGTTAACTCTTTCAACCCCAAGTAACTGACATGGATTGGTGCATGCTATTATTAGACCAATAAATTAATAAGAAAATTACCTTTGGACCAGTTCATTTATCAAAATGGGTAATTTTATCTAAAAATAGTAATAATTATTACTGGCAAAAAAGTGCAGATCCTGATGAGACGGCTCGTCACGAGCCGGCTCATCTGGATCTACACTTTTCATAAGCCTATTTAGAAGCCTGTGGGGTTGAAAGGGTTAAACTGCACAATATCACCATTAAATACAGCATTTGAATAGGAGGAGAGCTTTATAACGTGTCAGTGTATCTTACTGGACACAATTATAGTTGAAAATTGCCCCCCCCCTCCAAATGTTTTAATATTTCTTTTTAGGGAGAAGTGGGGCCCCTAGGGTGCGAAGTTAGGGTCCTTAGGGCGACTATTTCACCACCCAATTCACCCAGTGTAGATTCACCCTCGATTAAGCAGCCAACTTTCTGTGATTCCCTTGGCTGGTTAGACTGTAGATAGCATACAATGTATATGCTTCTGTTAACTAGGACATTCAGACATAGAAAGGCATAGCTTAACTAGGACATTCAGACATAGCTTAACTATGACATTCAGACATAGAAGGGCATAGCTTAACTAGGACATTCAGACATAGAAGGGCATAGCTTAACTATGACATTCAGACATAGAAGGGCATAGCTTAACTATGACATTCAGACATAGAAGGGCATAGCTTAACTATGACATTCAGACATAGAAGGGCATAGCTTAACTAGGACATTCAGACATAGAAGGGCATAGCTTAACTAGGACATTCAGACATAGAAGGGCATAGCTTAACTATGACATTCAGACATAGAAGGGCATAGCTTAACTAGGACATTCAGACATAGAAGGGCATAGCTTAACTAGGACATTCAGACATAGAAGGGCATAGCTTAACTATGACATTCAGACATAGAAGGGCATAGCTTAACTAGGACATTCAGACAGAGAAGGGCATAGCTTAACTATGACATTCAGACATAGAAGGGCATAGCTTAACTAGGACATTCAGACATAGAAGGGCATAGCTTAACTATGACATTCAGACATAGAAGGGCATAGCTTAACTAGGACATTCAGACATAGAAGGGCATAGCTTAACTAGGACATTCAGACATAGAAGGGCATAGCTTAACTAGGACATTCAGACAGAGAAGGGCATAGCTTAACTAGGACATTCAAATAAACTTATTAGTCAGTACAAGCCAAGGGATTCATACTCGTGACAATTGGACTGATATTAGTTTAGTTTATACAATTTTATTTTATCTCAATTGCAAAACAAATTCTTACAATATTAATCACTCTCGAGACCTCATTCCAGATGGAATCCACCACCACTAGGGAGAGAGAAGAGGCAATGTGGAATTTAAATGCTTTGCATAAGGGCATAATCATAACGGCTCAAACCGGGGCGCAAACTCCGGGCCTTTCGAACCTGAAGTGAACTCGCAATCACAACTTCCACTAAATGGACTGGTATTCCTGCAATCACAACTTCCACTAAATGGACTGGTATTCCTGCAATCACAACTTCCACTAAATGGACTGGTATTCCTGAGCATTTTGAAGAATATATACTTATAATATATACACAGACAACCTGTCTTAAGCAGCCAGCCAAGGGAGTGATGAAAAATGGCTGGTTAGTGAAGGTAGCTGCTCAATAGAGGTTAATTGTTGAACAAATTGACATATTGGGAAATGTTGTAACTGACTAATTTATACAGGTTGGCTGCTTAATAGAGGTTAATAATTGAACAAACTGCTACATTGGGAATTCTGTAAATGACTAATTTATACAGGTTGGCTGCTTAATAGAGGTGGCCACTAATACGGGTGTGTGACAGCTTAGGACATATGACAATATTCCTGCTATCATTGGTGGAGGAATACCACAGATGCATTCCCCCCTACAATAGATTAAGACTCGAGCGGGCATCTGGATACAACTACTGACTTTCCGTCAACCAGATGGATAGCTTTACACATGGAAGAATTGATACGATTCAAACCTAGTGATCAGGGGCATCTGGATACACCTACTGACTTTCCGTCAACCAGATGGATAGCTAACACATGGAAGAATTGATATGATTCAAACCTAGTGGTCAGGGGCACGTGGGTACCACTACTGACTTTCCGTCAACCAGATGGATAGCTTTACACATGGAAGAATTGATATGATTCAAACCTAGTGGTCAGGGTGGGTGGGTGGGGTAGTGATTTGGATCAACATCTGTTTGAATAATAGTATATACGTACACTTACATAATGCATATTGACTGGGTAGACACAGACATTTTGCAGTTTCGTTAGTCCACCAATATGGTTGCCAAACGTGTAAGCAAGTGTGTACTTAATTAGTTCTAAACTCTCCAACCTGAAAATATATAAGTATATAAAACATAAACAAAAGCCCAAGAAATTGAATTGCCCAGTACACAATTCCATAATCATAAACAGAGAGCCCACACATGGCCGTGGATCGCTCACATATCTCTGTGACGGCCATTAGCTTCTTCTTTAGGTTGAATTACTGCAGGGATCATTTTAGAGGGTGATGTGGGTGAAATAGTCGCCATAAAGACTCTTAAATTATTCTTTTTTTACAATTTTCATACAAAATTTTATTCAGCACTGGCCCATTATAAAGCACTCCTATTCAAATGTATTTAATGGTCATACTGTGCATTTTAACCATATTTTGTTTAAATTTATTACATAATACTATTTAAGTACGCGATCGAGCGCTTTCTCATTTCTCCCAAAAATTCTGACCTGGAATTACTGACCTAGTTTCTGACAAATTTTAAACACATTTATTAAGTTGTTGAGAGAATGCTACAAAGCTTGAAAACATTCCAACACACTGCAACACGAGAGGATGCCATTAAAATGGATATATTTCATTTGACCTAATGACCTAGATTTTAATTACATTGACCCTATTTATAAACAATTGGTCGAGCGAGATTGGTGTATGGATGCCATATTTGACAACAATTGGTTCATGAGATGTTGTTCAGATATTTTACTTTAAGTTGACATACATACTGACATTGTTTATGACCACAGTGACCGCTTACGGATGAATGGACAACCACCACGCAAGGACAATTCCTGACAAGTCATGTCAAAATTGATGACATGCTTTGTGAGGAGATACCATTTGAAAAGATTGTGGACGGACAACAGAAAGATGAATAGTGTGAGAAGTTATTTCCTATTGAATATAAAGACAGGGCTCATTCTAGATGGTGATTTTGGGCAAACTAGTCGCCCTAGGGACCCTGACTTTGCCCACTGAGGGCCCTACTTCTCCCTAAAAATATTTTTTAGAAATATGGCCATTAAGATGCACTGGCCCACTATAAAGCACTCATTCTATTCAAATGTTCTATTTAATGGTTGTACTGTTCATTTTAACCCTATTTTGCAGAAGTATATTAAAGAACACCATTTAAGGACGCAATCACTCGCTTTCTTACTTCTCCCAAAAATTCTGACCTAGAATGAGCCCTGATAAAGAGGAACAATGGTCTAGTAAACAAACTTCTCCCATGTATACCTTAAACTTCATCTTTTTTTTGAAAGTCTTACTTAAGCCTAAGAATTATGGTACAGTGAAACCCCTCAAAACCGGAACCCCTCTATATCGGAATTCCCTCCAAACCGGACAATTTTCCCAGTCCCGATATCTTCCCTTCTTTATTCATGTAAAAACCTCTATAAACCGGAACCCCTCTTTTCCGAATACCGGACAAATTTTCTGAACCATTTGTGCTCATTTCTATTGCAAATTACCCTTGAAAACCGAACAGCCGGCGGCGAAAAATCCAGATCCGAAACGACCATTGTTGGCATATTGGTGATCTACACGTATTGTTTACATATCCGGCGGTGTTGTGAGAACATAAAGATGTGATAAAAACAAATAGATGTTGCAAATTTGTTTTAATTACGTTGATGGTTTTCAAATGGACACTATTTCAATAGTTTGTTAATCTGTTTGAGTGAGTAAGTGAGTATTTGGCTTAACGGCACATCAGCACTGTTCAAGCTATATCGCGCCAGGTTAAGTATATTGTATACAAGATAGATTTTTATGTTCGAATAATTAGTTTTAATACGATCTAATTAGATGTGAATGGGATTTCACAAAAGGCAAATTATCATTATTTAAGGCATAACATTTTTCGACTATTATACTCGTCTAAACCGAAAAACCCTTCCAAACCAAACTTCTCTTCTGGTCCGGAAGCTGTTCGGTTTAGAGGGGTTTCACTGTATATATGTAACTACAAGCCTTACTCATCAATAAAACTACTAGTGGATAATAAACAAGATCATTTCATCACATTACCATATAGCGTTTTAATTTTGGCATAAATTGTCATTACGTCACTAAAGCGTCATGACATCACTACGCAAATCAGCGTTTTATTCATATTTTACAGCATTATAGCTACGTCAAGACTTCTTTTAAATAGTCATTTGTCTTATTGTTGACGTTATGTACCAATTCACATAGAATTATGCATAATCTAAAGTTTAATTTACAAAAAATAATAAGGTTTCATTCTCTCAAACAATCAGAATCCCTCCAGGTGTTATTTATTACACGCGTGTTGATATAAGAAAATATGTGATGGCTGTATTACACTGAATACAAGCAAAATTATGTGATAAATGGTGTTAGCATGACATATACCATCTGTAATTGAGTAACCATGACAACAGATGCAAAAATGCTAAAACAAGACCATTATTCTATCCCTGCCAGATATATCTCATCCAGTCTGCTAAATGACCTTCAATCCATTACAGACAGTGACCTAGAACATATTACTTCCACTCACAACAAGCATGCATAGGTACACACATGAGTAGCAATGTTTATATATATATGAGTAGCAATGTTAATACATGCACAGGTATATACATACATATGAGTAGCAATGTTAATACATGCACAGGTATACATATGAGTAGCAATGTTAATTCATGCACAGGTATATACATACATATGAGTAGCAATGTTAATTCATGCACAGGTATATACATACATATGAGTAGCAATGTTAATTCATGCACAGGTATATACATACATATGAGTAGCAATGTTAATACATGCACAGGTATATACATACATATGAGTAGCATAATACATCAAACATCAAGTAGCAATGTTAATTCATGCACAGGTATATATATATATATATATATATAATACATATGATAGCAATGTTAATTCATGCACAGGTATAATATATATACCTATGAGTAGCAATGTTAATTCATGCACAGGTATATATATATATATATATATATATATATGAGTAGCAATGTTAATTCATGCACAGGTTACACACATGAGTAGCAATGTTAATTCATGCACAGGTACACATATGAGTAGCAATGTTAATTCATGCACAGGTACACATATGAGTAGCAATGTTAATTCATGCACAGGTATATATATGAGTAGCAATGTTAATTCATGCACAGATACACATATGAGTAGCAATGTTAATTCATGCACAGGTACACATATGAGTAGCAATGTTAATTCATGCAAAGGTATACATATGAGTAGTAATGTTAATTCATGCACAGGTATATATATGAGTAGCAATGTTAATGCATAACAGTAATACTGGTTGCTACACATTTAGCTCGATTGTGAAAAAAGTCTTTGCAACAGTAGCTTAAATGCTCTCGAGACGTCATTCCTGATGGAATCCCTGGCCATGAGAGTGAAGAGGCAATGTGGATTGAAGTGCCTTGCTTAAGGACACCACCAAATTGGTTCTAATGTGGCTCGAACCCATAACCTCACGGTTACAGAGGACCGCAATACTGAAGAAGACACTTGATAAAAATATGTTTAATTAATTGCTCCCTGCATATAAGTAGGTCACCACATATCTTCAGAGAAGGAAATGGAACTGGATATTGGTGGTGCAAAGTTTGGAATGATTGTGCAAGGTTGATAATCACATATGCCTTACTGTGTGAGGTGCGACAAGGCGAGTCCAAGACCTGCGTCGGGTATTTCACCACCACTTTCCAGTCTCAAGCTCATTAGAGAGGTCAGCTTCTGAAGGTGCGAGTACGTCTGAAATATAAGCACAGATTATAACACAAACAAGTTGCTCCATTTCACATAGCACACATACACCGTCTCCATTTCACATAGCACACATACACCGTCTCCATGGTGGCTGCATTTCACATAGCACACATACACTGTCTCCATGGTGGCTGCATTTCACATAGCACACATCCACTGTCTCCATGGTGGCTGCATTTCACATAGCACACATACACTGTCTCCATGGTGGCTGCATTTCACATAGCACACATACACTGTCTCCATGGTGGCTGCATTTCACATAGCACACATACACTGTCTCCATTTCACATAGCACACATACACCGTCTCCATTTCACATAGCACACATACACCGTCTCCATTTCACATAGCACACATACACCGTCTCCATTTCACATAGCACACATACACCGTCTCCATGGTGGCTGCATTTCACATAGCACACATACACCGTCTCCATTTCACATAGCACACATACACCGTCTCCATTTCACATAGCACACATACACCATCTCCATTTCACATAGCACACATACACCGTCTCCATTTCACATAGCACACATACACCGTCTCCATTTCACATAGCACACATACACCGTCTCCATGGTGGCTGCATTTCACATAGCACACATACACCGTCTCCATTTCACATAGCACACATACACCGTCTCCATGGTGGCTGCATTTCACATAGCACACATACACCGTCTCCATTTCACATAGCACACATACACCGTCTCCATGGTGGCTGCATTTCACATAGCACACATACACCGTCTCCATTTCACATAGCACACATACACCGTCTCCATTTCACATAGCACACATACACCGTCTCCATGGTGGCTGCATTTCACATAGCACACATACAACGTCTCCATTTCACATAGCACACATACACCGTCTCCATAGTGGCTCCATTTCACATAGCACACATACACCGTCTCCATTTCACATAACACACATACACCGTCTCCATTTCACATAGCACACATACACCGTCTCCATGGTGGCTGCATTTCACATAGCACACGTACACCGTCTCCATTTCACATAGCACACATACACCGTCTCCATGGTGGCTGCATTTCACATAGCACACATACACCGTCTCCATTTCACATAGCACACATACACCGTCTCCATGGTGGCTGCATTTCACATAGCACACATACACCGTCTCCATTTCACATAGCACACATACACCGTCTCCATGGTGGCTGCATTTCACATAGCACACATACACCGTCTCCATTTCACATAGCACACATACACCGTCTCCATGGTGGCTGCATTTCACATAGCACACATACACCGTCTCCATTTCACATAGCACACATACACCGTCTCCATGGTGGCTGCATTTCACATAGCACACATACACCGTCTCCATTTCACATAGCACACATACACCATCTCCATGGTGGCTGCATTTCACATAGCACACATACACCGTCTCCATTTCACATAGCACACATACACCGTCTCCATGGTGGCTGCATTTCACATAGCACACATACACTGTCTCCATTTCACATAGCACACATACACTGTCTCCATGGTGGCTCCATTTCACATAGCACACATACACCGTCTCCATTTCACATAGCACACATACACCGTCTCCATTTCACATAGCACACATACACCGTCTCCATTTCACATAGCACACATACACCGTCTCCATGGTGGCTGCATTTCACATAGCACACATACACTGTCTCCATGGTGGCTCCATTTCACATAGCACACATACACCGTCTCCATTTCATACTGCACAAACACCGTCTCAGTAACCTAGTGGTTAAGGCGTCCGTCTACAGAGCGGGTGGTCGAGGTTCAAACCCTGTTTGAGGTACAATCTGATATGTAGGTTGGTGAGCTGCCTGCTGGTTAAATAATGGTTATTGATTAGTTAGTTTACACACATTTATTTTAGCTTGATTGTGAAACAAGTTCCTACAACTTATATTAATAACTCTCCCGAGATCTCATTCCTGATAGAATCCAGAGAGAGAGAGAGAAGATGCAATGTGGAATTTAAATGCCTTGCCTAAGGGCACACTCATAATGACTACAACTGGACACAAACTCTGGGCCTTTCACATCTGAAGCGAAAGCGCTACACTTCGCTATCACGACTTACACAGGTTGTTCACTGCCTATCTACCTGGCATGCAAAGATAAGATTCGGGAAGTACTGCTGTTCACAAGAGGTTTCTCATAAGTCAGAAATGGCTGACCCTTTTCAATATGGTTTATATACAAATTTATTTTAGCTCGATTGCGAAACAAGTTCTTTCAACTTATATTAATCACTCTCGAGACCTCATTCCTGATGGAATCCATCGCCACGAGGGAGAGAGAAGAGGCAACGTGGAAATTAAATGCCTTGCTTCAATATGGTTGACACTATTATAAACAAACACTTTACGATTGTTACACAGTATGTAATCCCTGTTATTGCATTTCGTGGCTTTTAGTTCATTCAATCAATGTTTGTGTTCCATTGTATCCTGTTTCAGAGTAAAGACACTTTGTTGTATCGGTAATACGGTATTATAGAGTGCCTATATTTCAATATCAGTTGCCTTATAAATAGTGTAAACTTAATTTTATTTCAACGATTGCCAAACCAGCCGTAACAACTTATATGTTATATTTCGGGTTTTACGCCTGCATCAGCACCATTTTGGGCTATATCGCCGGCGGGCAGTTTACCTAACAACACCTTTCCTGGGCAGGCTCCAACGGTTAACCAGTACTTGGGTGCACCAACCTCCGTAAGAAACTGCCAACTTTTTCATATAAATGAGACACGGTCTGAGCGGGGCTCGAACCCGTGACCATCATTGATGATAGGTTACAGTGGTATACAAGTCAGCGACCTTAACCACTCGACCACGGAGGTGGACTGTAACAACTTATAATAATCACTCTCGTTGGTGCAGGTGAAGCGTAGGTGTGGTCATTCTTGTGTGGGAGGAAACCAGAGTACCAAAGAATACCAATCTATCCGAGCTGGTGACCATTCTCACATACTTCCCGTTCTGAGGATCAAACCAGGGTTGCATTGGTGAGCATGTTATCCACTGCACAACTAAGACAGTTGCCGAATAAAATCTGGAATATAACGATTAGAATTTGGTCTTTCTGTCACTGCCTAATTTATTACAGTAGATTTACGTGCCTCTATATCCCTTATACTCAAGTTATAAAAGACACCTGGCCTGGAGGTTATAAAACGTTTCTCCAATCTCAAAACTCAGTCTCAAGCGCCTGATTGGTTCAGCTGACAGTAACACTCAGAATCAACCAATCAGATCACTTGAGTTTGAGATCTGAGAAAAGTTTTATAACCTCAGGGCCTGTAACCTTCTCACCTCCTGAGTCCAGTTTTCACAGTCCCCTAGAGCTAGCTTCTTCAGGTTGGTAAGGTTGGATATAAAGTGGAAATCTGAACCCTTTAGATTCCTTAAACTGGTAAGATGCTGTAAACATAAATAACACATAATATTATTATAGCCAACTAACCAGGTATTGTAAACTGATTGCCTAACTGTGGGCATAATTAACATTCATAATATCCAACTACCCAGGTAGTGTAAACTGATTGCCTAACTGTGCACATAATTAACATTCATAATATCCAACTACCCAGATAGTGTAAACTGATTGCCTAATTAACATTCATTATATCCAACTACCCAGTTAGTGTAAACTGATTGCCTAACTGTGCACATAATTAACATTCATAATATCCAACTACCCAGATAGTGTAAACTGATTGCCTAATTAACATTCATTATATCCAACTACACAGGTAGTGTAAACTGATTGCCTAATTAACAGTCATTATATCCAACTAACCAGGTAGTGTAAACTGATTGCCTAACTGTCAACATAATTAACAGTCATTATATCCAACTTCCCAGGTAGTGTAAACTGATTGCTTGATGAACTGTACTTAACACAAATACGGGATCAGACAATATATAGTTGGCTTCGCTAGACAGACATCGTTGGTTTCGCTAGACAGACAAATAGCAGGTTTCGCTAGACAGACATCGTTGGTTTCGCTAGACAGACATATAGCAGGTTTCGCTAGACAGACATCGTTGGTTTCTCTAGACAGACATATAGCTGATTTCGCTAGACAGACATATAGCTTGTTTCGCTAGACAGACATATAGCTTGTTTCTCTAGACAGACATATAGCTGGTTTCGCTAGACATACATATAGCTGGTTTAGCTAGACATACATATAGCTGGTTTCGCTAGACAGACATATAGCTGGTTTAGCTAGACAGACATATAGCTGGTTTCGCTAGACAGACATATAGCTGGTTTCGCTAGACAGACATAGCTGGTTTCGCTAGACAGACATATAGCTGGTTTCGCTAGACAGACATATAGCTTGTTTATCTAGACAGATATATAGCTTGTTTATCTAGACAGACATATAGCTGGCTTAGCTAGACAGACATATAGCTGGTTTCTCTAGGCAGACATAGTTGATTTTACTAGACAGACATATAGCTGGTTTCTCTAGGCAGACATAGTTGATTTTACTAGACAGATATATAGCTGGTTTCTCTAGGCAGACATAGTTGATTTTACTAGACAGATATATAGCTGGTTTCTCTAGGCAGACATAGTTGATTTTGCTAGACAGATATATAGCTGGTTTCTCTAGGCAGACACAGTTGATTTTGCTAGACATATACAGTCAAATCTGTGTTAGTGGTCACCTCCATTACGCAGCCAACCTGTATTAAGCAGCCAGTTTCCAGATTCCCAATTGGTTGTTTTCTTATATATTTGACTTCTATTATGCAGCCACCTGTGCTAAGCAGCCACTTTCTCTGACTCACTTGGCTGGCTGTTTAAGACAGGTTTGACTGTATAGCTGGTTTCTCTAGGCAGACTTGGTTGAATTTGCTAGACAGACATATAGCTGGTTTCTCTAGACAGACATATAGTTGGTTTCGATAGATAGACATAGCAGATTTAGCTAGACAGACATATAGCTGATTTCGCTAGACAGACATATAGCTGGTTTCGCTAGACAGACATATAGATGGTTTTGCTAGACAGACATATAGCTGGTTTAGCTAGACAGACATATAGCTGGTTTAGCTAGACAGACATATAGCTGGTTTCGCTAGACAGACATATAGCTGGTTTCGCTAGACAGACATATAGCTGGTTTAGCTAGACAGACATATAGCTGGTTTAGCTAGACATACATATAGCTGGTTTAGCTAGACAAGACATATAGCTGGCTTAGCTATACATACATATAGCTGGTTTAGCTAGACAAGAAATATAGCTGGTTTAGCTAGACAAGACATATAGCTGGTTTAGCTAGACAGACATATAGCTGGCTTAGCTAGACAGACATATAGCTGGCTTAGCTAGACAGACATATAGCTGGTTTAGCTAGACAGACATATAGCTGGTTTAGCTAGACAGACATAGCTGGTTTAGCTAGACAAGACATATAGCTGGATTAGCTAGACAGACATATAGCTGGCTTAGCTAGACAGACATATAGCTGGTTTAGCTAGACAGACATATAGCTGGTTTAGCTAGACAAGACATATAGCTGGTTTCGCTATACAGACATATAGCTGGTTTAGCTAGACAAGACATATAGCTGGCTTAGCTAGACAGACATATAGCTGGCTTAGCTAGACAGACATATAGCTGGTTTAGCTAGACAAGACATATAGCTGGTTTAGCTAGACAAGACATATAGCTGGTTTAGCTAGACAAGACATATAGCTGGCTTAGCTAGACAGACATATAGCTGGCTTAGCTAGACAGACATATAGCTGGTTTAGCTAGACAGACATATAGCTGGCTTAGCTAGACAGCCATATAGCTGGTTTAGCTAGACAGCCATATAGCTGGTTTAGCTAGACAGACATATAGCTGGTTTCGCTAGACAGACATATAGCTGGTTTAGCTAGACAGACATATAGCTGGTTTCGCTAGACAGACATATAGCTGGTTTAGCTAGACAGACATATAGCTGGCTTAGCTAGACAGACATATAGCTGGCTTAGCTAGACAGACATATAGCTGGTTTCGCTAGACAGACATATAGCTGGTTTAGCTAGACAGACATATAGCTGGCTTAGCTAGACAGACATATAGCTGGCTTAGCTAGACAGACATATAGCTGGCTTAGCTAGACAGACACAGCTGGTTTTTTCCTACAGACATAGCTGGGTTCACTAGACAGACATAGTTGGCTTAGCTAGGGTTGCTACAATTGGTTCATTGATAACAGTTTTGAAAAGTACACCTTACCAGTGTGTGAAGGTTTGAGAGTTTGCCGATGCCTGCAAGTCCGCAGCCAAAGCTAAACGAGGGCAGTGACAGTCCACCGGTTCCATGCAGCTTCAACACCTTCAACTCTGATGTACAACGGAAGTTACCAACGTCCAACTTGGTAGGAACATTCCTAAAAGTAAATGTTTGTGCATAAAAGCGCAGGAATATAGAAATTTGTTTTTGGAAAACAACGCGTGTCTCCCCGTTCACTGTTGTTTCAGTGGAGTAATAAAAGCATGTTTATACAAATTTATTTTAGCTCGATTGCGAAACAAGTTCTTTCAACTTATATCACTCACTCACGAGACCTCATTCCTGATGTAATCCATCGCCATGAAGGAGAGAGAAGAGGCAATGTGGAATTTAAATGCCTTGCCTAAGGACACAATCGTAACGGCTCCAGCGGGGTTCGAACTCCGGACCTTTTGCACCTGAAGCGAACGCGCATTCACTGTGCTATCACGACTTCCACTAATAAAAGCATGGAAGTGCAATATATGAAGTCATTGCAATGACGAATCATATGAAGTATTATGAAGATTTTGGGGTTGAAACGCGGACAAGCTGTGTTATAAAAATGTTCACGCGGACAAGCTGTGTTATAAAAATGTTCACTTGGACAAGCTGTGTTATAAAAATGTTCAAAGGGTCGTAAATCCGCAAACACTTATCCAGAAGAAACGGGTTACAATAAAGACAACTAGACATCACAGGAATGCTTCATGCCACGTTTGGTGAAAGTCCAACAAGGGGTATTGGAGATGGAAGCGCGGACAAACTTTGTGCTATATAAATATATACAACTAGTCATTACACTGATGCTGGTGAAAATCTAACAAGGGGTTTTCAGGGTTCATTCTAGGTCAGATGTTTTTGGGAGAAGTGAGAAAGCGTGCGATTGCGTCCTTGAATTGGTGTTCTTTATAATAAATTTCTGCAAAATAGGGTTAAAATACACAGTACAACATTAAATACAACATTTGAATAGAAGGAGTGCTTTATAATGGGCTATAAGACAAAATCTTGTATGGAAATTGTAAAAAACAAATTAATTTTTTTTTTTAGGGAGAAGTTGGGCGAAGTCAGGGTCCTTAGGGCGACTATTTCGCCCACGTCACCATCTAGAATTACCCTTGGTTTTGGAGAAGAAGCGCAGACAAGGTAATACCAGACAGACGGACAATGTTTTCATTAATACAATGTTGTACTAAGCAGAGCTCATCCAGGTCAGAATATTTGGGAGAAGTGAGAAAGCGTGCGACTGAGTCATCAAATGATATTATTTAATAAATTTCAACATAATATGGTTAAAATATACAATATGACCATTACATAGAATATTTGGTTAGAACGGGTGCTTTACAATGACCACTGTATCTTACTTGACAATATTTTGTCTGAAAATTGTAAAAAAAATGGGTTTTTTAGGGAAAAGTTTACGAAGTCAAGGTGTCTATGACAACTACTTCGCCCATGTCTTTAGAATGAACCCTGCTAATAACGTCATCAGCCATTACTTTTGAAGATCCAGCAATCTTAGTTTAATATTTCAACAATGATTAATACTCTACAGTTCCATGGTAACTAACCACTTGGTATCATCAGTGAAGTCCGATATTGTCTCAGCGCAGAAGGATTCTAGCTGCGTCAGTTTTCCCGCCACAGACTGCAATACGGCTGCTGGTACCAGGCCAAATGAGATCTTCTTGAGAATTGACAGCTCATGCAGTGAGGACACCAGTTGGTGCCAGGTTCTGTTTGGTTCCTCGAAGTGCGATACTCCATCCAGGCTCTGTATTAACAGGAAATGCATGTGTAAAGTGTCAACATGTTTAACTGCACATCCAGGGATCGCAGGTTGGTTCGATCCCCTGACCGTAATAATATTATGGGATGGACGGAATCAAAGGGCCATAACTCAATGCTAATGTAAATTGTGGAAAGGGCTGATGATATGCATTACTAGATTTGGCACGAATCACTTCTGAGAAGTTTCAATGATTTTCGGCCAGTGGTTGCTGAGAATTCGCGCGAACAAAATGCTATGTACATTATAATGTATACAAATTGAAAGGGCCATAACTCAATGGAAAAATACTGAGTGGAACTCGCCGATGATATGCACAACTAAGCATGGTAGCAAGTGGATCTCGCCGATGATATACACAACTAAACATGGTAGCAAGTGGAACTCGCCGATGATATGCACAACTAAACATGGTAGCAAGTGGAACTCGCCGATGATATGCACAACTAAGCATGGTAGCAAGTGGAACTCACCGATGATATGCACAACTAAGCATGCTAGCAAGTGGAACTCGCCGATGACATGCACAACTAAACATGGTAGCAAGTGGAACTCGTCGAAGATATGCACAACTAAACATGGTAGCAAGTGGAACTCGCCG
The DNA here is from genome assembly GCA_014843695.1 of Archivesica marissinica. Taxonomy (NCBI): domain Eukaryota; kingdom Metazoa; phylum Mollusca; class Bivalvia; order Venerida; family Vesicomyidae; genus Archivesica; species Archivesica marissinica. Next base: position 78,343,713 of record CM026404.1, read on the forward strand.
ATGATATGCACAACTAAGCATGGTAGCAAGTGGAATTCACCGATGATATGCACAACTAAGCATGGTAGCAAGTGGAACTCGCCGATGATATGCACAACTAATGGTAGCAAGTGGAACTCGCCGATGATATGCACAACTAAGCATGGTAGCAAGTGGAACTCGCCGATGATATGCACAACTAAGCATGGTAGCAAGTGGAACTCGCCGTAGATATGCACAACTAAGCATGGTAGCAAGTGGAACTCGCCGATGATATGCACAACTAAGCATGGTAGCAAGTGGAACTCACCGATGATATGCACAACTAAGCATGGTAGCAAGTGGAATTCACCGATGACATGCACAACTTAAGCATGGTAGCAAGTGGAACTCGCCGATGATATGCACAACTTAAGCATGGTAGCAAGTGGAACTCGCCGATGACATGCACAACTAAGCATGGTAGCAAGTGGAACTCGCCGATGATATACACAACTAAACATGGTAGCAAGTGGAACTCGCCGATGACATGCACAACTAAGCATGGTAGCAAGTGGAAATCGCCGATGATATACACAACTAAACATGGTAGCAAGTGGAACTCGCCGATGACATGCACAACTAAGCATGGTAGCAAGTGGATCTCGTCGATGATATACAAAACTAAACATGGTAGCAAGTGGAACTCGCCGATGATATGCACAACTTAAGCATGGTAGCAATCAACCCTGAGAAGCGTCACTGATTTCTGGCCAGTGGGTGCTAAGAAATAGTGCTGACAAGAATCGGGACAGACGCACGGACAAATGGATGTTATGATGGACGGACGAAGTGACAGAAGGCCATATATATATTTTCAGATTTGTACTCGTCATGGCAATCATAATTATCACCGCCTGGAAGCTCTCTCTATAACAGTGTCTATATGTTTATTCTCTATGATAACTGAAGCAGAGAGAGGTTGAGGTAGCGAAGGGAGGCCATCCATCTTCGAACTAGTGCATCACATGTGACCCCACTGAAGGAATTGGTTCTGGGTCATTGTACTCTAGAAAGTAGTTTTTGCAAACAAGTAGGCCATACTAGATGATGTTTTACTGTATAACCAGAAACTGTTTGCATTTCTTATTGTGAATGTGGTGCGTCTGTGGCATTTCTGTTCATTTGAAGAAGATTTTGTGAATTTATTTCAGTACTACTTGCTCCAGCGCATTGATGAGTAAACAGCCCTACATAACAGCTAGGATCCCTACGCATTCCAGTGTTTGCATACATTTGGAAATGGTGAAAAACTTTAATGGTGATGCCATGACTTACTGGTGTCTAACGTCAAGCAGAAGCCAAGGAGTTTACAAAACTGCATGCGTTATAAGTGGATTCTTGTTTGTAACTGAGAATTTGACTGTGACAGTCGGGGTTCATTCTAGGTCAGAATTTTTGGGAGAAGTGAGAAAGCGTGTGATCGCTTCCTTAAAATTTTAATGGTGCTCTTTAATATACTTCTGCAAAATAGGGTTAAAATGCACAGTACAACCATTAAATACAACATTTGAATAGAAGGAGTGCTTTATAATGGGCCAGTGTATCTTACTAGACAAAATTTTGTTTGAAAATCGTAAAAATCAAAAAATATATTTTTAGGGAGAAGTTGAGCCCCCAGAGGGCGAAGTCAGGGTCCCTAGGGCGACAATTTCGCCCACATCGCCCTCTAAACTGATCCATGGACAGTTCATCGATTTACCATAGCACGAGGAAGGAGAAGATACAGCGCATCCATCAGTACCTCAATACTTACAATGGACTGGACATTTCGTTGACTCACATACTTCAATGCCTTCTGCCAGTCGGTCACCCTAGTATCTCTGAACCTCACATTGCTCCACTGCAACACAACATGAAAAATGTCTTAGGGGCTCATCCTAGGTCAGAATTGGTGGGAGAAGTGAGAAAGAGCGTGATTGCGTCCTTGGTATTATTTAATAAATGTTCAATAAAATAGGGTTAAAATACAATTATGACAATTAAATACATTTGGACAAAATGTTGTATGAAAATTGTAAAAAATGTTTTAATAATAATAACCTACCATAATATGGGTGGGAGATAATAATCCTCCCCTTTGGGTGGGAGATAAAAATACCCTCCTCCTTGGATGGAAAAATAATACACCCCTTGAGTATGAGATAATAATAATCCTCCCCTTGCATGGGAGGTAATAACACTCCATCTTCAAGGCATTGGGTGGGAGATAATAATAATCCCCCCTCAAGGCATTGGGAGGGAGATAATAATAATCCTCCCCCTTCAAGGCATTGGGAGGGAGATAATCCTCCCCCTTCAAGGCATTGGGAGGGAGATAATAATAATTCTCCCCCTTCCAAGGCATTGGGAGGGAGATAATAACTGGAAGAATAAGTGGTAGACTTACAAGATCTGGTACCAGAGTGATCATTCTCCATGCTCTACAAACAAGGCTGACCCTGAAAACAGTTATGTGTAGGTAAGAGGTATGTATGATTGACAACACACGTGTACTCAACCATGGTTTCCCGGTCATGACTCGCTATATCCACTCAAACACCTGGTTTCCAGTGCCCGAGGTTATAACACTTTTCTCAGATCTCAAACTCATTGATTGGTTGATTCTGAGTTTTACTTCTAGCTGAACCAATCAGAAGCTTGAGACTGAGTTTGAGATAGGAAAGGTTTTATAACCTCGAGACCTGGTCAGCACGCGCTATATCAGTGTTCAATCTAGGCTGTGCCATTGACCCCCTTTTTATCTGAGCGGCGCAATCTGATTACCGCTGCACATTTGATCAACTTCTGTAGTTTTAGTCCCATATGCTAATAAGACGCAAATGAGCTTAAAAGTGAACATACTTTGCATACTGGGCTCTGATAGATAAACTCACTATCACGTTTAAATAGTATTTGTAGTATATACCAGACCATAAATTTATCGCAATTTTCCAAACAGCACCAGGTCACTTCCGTGTTAAGCCGAAATGAGGCGTGTAAGCGAATATTATTCGTCTGTGGCGACGAAAAATACAAAATCAACGAGAGCAAACCGGACCCCAATGTTCTCTCGACTAACTGCATAAGACAGGTTTGACTGTATATCCTCTAAAATCTATGACCAAATGAACCGAATGTATTCCGATACTGCTAAACAAACAAGCGTTGAACTCACCATACTAAGTCGATACTGCTAAACAAACAATCGTTGAACTCACCGTGCTAAGTCGATACTGCTAAACAAACAAGCATTGAACTCACCTTACTAAGTCGATACTGCTGAACAAACAATCGTTCAACTCGCCTTAAGTACTAAGTCGATACTGCTAAACAAACAATCGTTGAACTCGCCTTACTAAGTCGATACTGCTAAACAAACAAGCGTTGAACTCACCTTACTAAGTCGATACTGCTAAACAAACAATCGTTGAACTCGCCTTACTAAGTCGATACTGCTAAACAAACAATCGTTGAACTCACCTTACTAAGTCGATACTGCTAAACAAACAATCGTTGAACTCACCTTACTAAGTCGATACTGCTGAACAAACAATCGTTGAACTCGCCTTACTAAGTCGATACTGCTGAACAAACAATCGTTGAACTCACCTTACTAAGTCGATACTGCTAAACAAACAATCGTTGAACTCGCCTTACTAAGTCGATACTGCTAAACAAACAATCGTTGAACTCACCTTACTAAGTCGATACTGCTGAACAAACAATCGTTGAACTCGCCTTACTAAGTCGATACTGCTGATCAAACAATCGTTGAACTCACCTTACTAAGTTGATACTGTTAAACAAACAATCGTTGAACTCACCTTACTAAGTCGATACTACCTGAACAAACAATCGTTGAACTCACCTTACTAAGTCGATACTGTTAAACAAACAATCGTTGAACTCACCTTACTAAGTCGATACTGTTAAACAAACAATCGTTGAACTCATCTTACTAAGTCGATACTGCTAAACAAACAAGCATTGAACTCACCTTACTAAGTCGATACTGCTAAACAAACAATTGTTGAACTCACCTTACTAAGTCGATACTGTTAAACAAACAATCATTGAACTCACCTTACTAAGTCGATACTGTTAAACAAACAAGCGTTGAACTCACCTTAATAAGTCTTTTACGTCGAGGAACTTGAATATGTGAAACATGCTGTCATATCCACCATACAACCTCTGTATAAGACAACACTTCCCATAGAATTTATTTCTCTTAATGTCTTTTGCCTCTCTTTTAACTTTTTGATCAGCTTTGTCCGTCTTGTCTTTCAGTGGACTATGATCAGATTTAGCACATTTCTGAGATTCAGTACTGTCGGATTTCGGTGTAGATGCACAATCTTCTTTCTCATTTGTAACAGAGACATTGACAATGTTCTCATCAGCAGTCGGGAAAGTATTTGGTGGTAGAAACACTTTTAACCCTTCGCTCGATTGAAAAAATCCTGATGGCGGTACGGTGATCTGACGATTGTTGATTTTCAAAGCAAGTGGTTTATTCAAGGTTAATTTCTTCACAACTGGCGGCGGCAACGTTAATAACTGTCCATTCATTGGTGCAACAGATTTTGCATTGACCACTAATGGGCCTGATGCTCCGGCTGCAGTTTCATCCTGGGTTGTCACGAACACGGACTGGCGCTGAGAATTACTTTGCGGAGACGGCGTGACTGGTGGAACAATAGACGGGGAAGTCATGGGTACATGCAGATAGTTCTGTCCGTGCAACAATGGCATACGGTTGGTCAGTTTACTCAATGGCACAGGCGGTCCAATAGGGACTATTTTGAACTCCTGGTTCTCTGGGTACTGTGGCGGCGATGTCATACCGAAGGCCATTCTCGGCTGATTCACACTCTGTAACAGAGTGTTGCTATTGAGTAAATTATTCATTAACCGTATAGGTGTCGGTCCTGTGGAAAATGGTGTTGGTCCTGTTGCAAATGATTGCTGAATAAATGAATTCCCATTTGTGACGGCTGGTTTTGACTGGTGATTAATAAGTTTACCTTCCCCGGACAGAGGTGGGCTTCCTAATCGCGATGTAAGAACATTTTTCAAATTATGCAAAGCCTCTATGCTTGCTTTCACACCTTTACCCGCACCTTGGTTACCTTTCTCCGGGTTCTCATATGAATCGTCTATTGGCTCCTGTTTAATCAGTGGTCTCATTTCAGTTAAATCCGTCCGATTGCGTTTAGATTTCGCATCTGCTACACCCGGGGATTTTGTGTTGGATGCATTCACTACGTCAGATAAATTAGTGGATTTCGGGGTGTAGGTGTTCACCAAGTCCGCTACAGTTGTGAGTTTAGCTGTCGGGCTTGGTGCCACTGCTGACAACATAGATTTCAATGCTATTGGTGATGGTGATGATGATTTAAATGCTGATGTATTTTGCGTCAGTAACACCGGATAGTTCAGTGGAGTACTTACAGCCGCCAACGTTGGTCTTGGGCTGCCGGTGAGGACAGGTAACATTTTGTACAATGGCAACATTGAATTTGGAGATGTTGTCACCTGATAGTTTCCTTTAAAGTTCATGCTTAATCCCGGACTAGCACTAGGGCTTGCCATCATCTTCATCTCTAACTCGGGAAACACTCGCACGACAGTATGCCCCGATGGCGACGGTGTCGTCATCTTCAGCTGGTTGAGGAGCATCGGGTTGGTGACCTTCATCACGTTATTGTCAATGGTTGTTATGGTGGCCACGCCAGCATTAGGTGGCTGCATGTCCTTACATCTCTGAAAACAAAACACCTCTACATGTATACATCATCACATCATCATATCATCATCACATCATCATCACATCATCATCACATCATCATCACATCATCATATCATCATCACATCATCACATCATCATCATATCATCATCACATCATTGGCATCACACTAGAAAATAGCATTCAGAGATTCAATGTGACAAACACTCGATAGTTTTATTGGGGTTTATTCTAGAGTTCAGGGTGGGTCAGAAGAGTTCAGGGTGGGTCAGAAGAGTTCAGGGTGGGTCAGAAAAGGTCAGGGTGGGTCAGAAAAGTTCAGAGTGGGCCAGAAAAATTCAGGGTTGGTCAGAAAAGTTCAGGGTGGGTCAGAAAAGGTCAGGGTGGGTCAGAAAAGTTCAGAGTGGGTCAGAAAAGTTCAGAGTTGGTCACAAAAGGTCAGGGTGGGCCAGAAAAGTTCAGGGTTGGTCAGAAAAGGTCAGGGTGGGTCAAAAAAGGTCAGTGTGGGTCAACAAATGTCAGGGTGGGTCAAAAAAAGGACAGATAGGTCAGAAAAGTACAGGGTGGGTCAGAAAAGTTCAGAGTTGGTCACAAAAGGTCATGGTAGGTCAGGGTGGGTCAAAAAAGGTCAGTGTGGGTCACAAAAGGTCAGGGTGGGTCAAAAAAGGGACAGGATGGGTCAGAAAAGTTCAGGGTGGGTCAGAAAAGTTCAGAGTTGGTCACAAAGGTCATGGTGGGTCAGAAAAGTCAGGGTGGGTCAGAAAAGGTCAGGGTGGGTCAAAAAGTCAGGATGGGTAAAAAAAGGGACAGGGTGGGTCAGAAAGGTTCTGGGTGGGTCAGAAAAGTTCAGAGTTGGTCACAAAAGGTCAGGGTGGGTCAAAAAAGGTCAGGGGGGGGTAAAAAAGTAGGGTGGGTCAAAAAGGGACAGGGTGGGTCAGAAAAGGTCAGGGTGGGTCAAAAAAGGTCTTAAAGCTCAATTGCGCTATTTATACAAATGTCTTAAAGCTCAACTGAGCAAATTTATACAAATGTCTTTAAAAAGCTCAATTGCGCTATTTATACAAATGTCTTAAAGCTCAACTGCGCTATTTATACAAATGTCTTTAAGCTCAATTGCGCTATTTATACAAATGTCTTAAAGCTCAACTGCGCTATTTATACAAATGTCTTAAAGCTCAATTGCGCTATTTATACAAATGTCTTTAAGCTCAATTGCGAAAACAAGATCTTGCAACAGTAGTCTAAATGCTATTGAGACCTCATTCCTGATGTGCCAGCATGAGGAAGACAGAAGAGGCATAGTGGAGTTAAATGCCTCATCTAAGCACACCACCACTGTGGCATGAGGAAGACAGAAGAGGCATAGTGGAGTTAAATTCCTCGTCTAAGCACACAACCACTGTGGCATGAGGAAGACAGAAGAGGCATAGTGGAGTTAAATTCCTCGTCTAAGCACACAACCACTGTGGCATGAGGAAGACAGAAGAGGCATAGTGGAGTTAAATTCCTCGTCTAAGCACACGACCACCATGGATGGCATGAGGAAGACAGAAGAGTGAGGAAGTTAAATGCCTCGTCTAAGTTCTTGCAACTTATATTAATCACTCTCGAGACCTCGAGAGAAGAGGAAATGTGGAATTTAAATGCCTTGCCTAAGGCCACAATCGTAACGGCTACAGCTGGGCGCGAACTCCGGCCTTTAGCACCTGGTGTTTGTGATTTAACATATACATAAACAAACTCATTCCGCGGGAGGCTCCATGGCCTTTAGCACCTGGTGTTTGTGATTTAACATATACATAAACAAACTCATTCCGCGGGAGGCTCCATGGCACTCCGAGTAATACAGTCGTCAACTTCAAATAATTTGTTCCTCATTACTGTAGGTTTCAATGTGGCTAACCGCTGTGTCAAATTCATTAGGTTAACCCATTCAACACCACAGTCCTCTAAATAGACTTACAAAAAGTGTAGATCGAGATGAGCCGGTTCGTGATGAGCCGTCTCATCAGGATCTGCACTTTTTGCCAGTAATAATTATTACTATTTTTAGATAAAATTACCCATTTTGTTAAATGAACTGGTCCAAAGGTAATTTTCTTATTAATTTATTGGTCTAAAAATATCATGAACCAGTCCATGTCAGTTACTTGGAGCTGAATGGGCTAATTCTATTTTAAAGCTATATTCATTTGATATAAACATTTATATACATGTGAATACAAAACATAGCTACAAGTGGTAGCAACATAAGTTACGGCCATTCCCGAATCATATTAGGAAGCTATTCAAGTATGGTGTCCGTGGTCAAGCAGCGGATTTGGAATTGAACGGTCCCGGGTTCAATACTCTGTCAAGCTACATATACCCCGATGGAAACTATTAACCCGCTATTCATTCCTTAAATAAACAAACTAATTGTTATCTTACCAAACATATGAAATCTCCATCCTGCCCGAAGTAATTGACACATTCGTTGTGGAAGAGGCACATACATACGTTACAGTGTAACATCGGGGGAATACCCTCCATACCTGGACATGCTAGAGAACATAGATTCTCTATACCAGTGTATGGAACCGGCCTGAAACACATCAACAGTGATATAAATATACCTATGCTAGACAAATAAATGATCAAATATTATCAATTTATAAACATGGCTACACTAGATAGATAGATATATCTGTGTTTAGAAACTATCAAATATGATAGATTTATAAACATGCCTACACTAGATGGATAGATATATCTGTGTTTAGAAAACTATCAAATATTATCTATTTTACAAACATGGCTACACTAGATGGATAGATATATCTGTGTTTAGAAAACCATCAAATATTATCAATTTATAAACATGGCTACACTAGATGGATAGACATATCTGTGTTTAGAGAACTATCAAATATTATCTATTTTACAAACATGGCTACACTAGATGGATAGATATATCTGTGTTTAGAAAACCATCAAATATTATCAATTTATAAACATATGGCTACACTAGATGGATAGATATATCTGTGTTTAGAAAACTATCAAATATTATCTATTTTACAAACATGGCTACACTAGATGGATAGATATATCTGTGTTTAGAAAACTATCAAATATTATCAATTTATAAACATGGCTACACTAGATGGATAGATATATCTGTGTTTAGAAAACCATCAAATATTATCAATTTATAAACATGGCTACACTAGATGGATAGATATATCTGTGTTTAGAAAACTATCAAATATTATCTATTTTACAAACATGGCTACACTAGATGGATAGATATATCTGTGTTTAGAAAACTATCAAATATTATCAATTTATAAACATGGCTACACTAGATGGATAGATATATCTGTGTTTAGAAAACTATCAAATATTATCTATTTTACAAACATGGCTACACTAGATGGATAGATATATCTGTGTTTAGAAAACCATCAAATATTATCAATTTATAAACATGGCTACACTAGATGGATAGATATATCTGTGTTTAGAAAACTATCCAATATTATCTATTTTACAAACATGGCTACACTAGATGGATAGATATATCTGTGTTTAGAAAAACTATCAAATATTATCAATTTATAAACATGGCTACACTAGATGGATAGATATATCTGTGTTTAGAAAACCATCAAATATTATCAATTTATAAACATGGCTACACTAGATGGATAGATATATCTGTGTTTAGAAAACTATCAAATATTATCAATTTATAAACATGCCTACACTAGATGGATAGATATATCTGTGTTTAGAAAACTATCAAATATTATCTATTTTACAAACATGGCTACACTAGATGGATAGATATATCTGTGTTTAGAAAACCATCAAATATTATCAATTTATAAACATGGCTACACTAGATGGATAGATATATCTGTGTTTAGAAAACTATCAAATATTATCTATTTTACAAACATGGCTACACTAGATGGATAGATATATCTGTGTTTAGAAAACCATCAAATATTATCAATTTATAAACATGGCTAAACTAGATGGATAGATATATCTGTGTTTAGAAAACTATTAAATATTATCTATTTTACAAACATGGCTACACTAGATGGATAGATATATCTGTGTTTAGAAAACCATCAAATATTATCAATTTATAAACATGGCTACACTAGATAGATAGATATATCTGTGTTTAGAAAACTATCAAATATTATCAATTTATAAACATGGATGGCTACACTAGATGGATAGAAATATCTGTGTTTAGAGAACTATCAAATATGATCTAATTTACAAACATGCCTACACTAGATGGATAGATATATCTGTGTTTAGAAAACTATCAAATATGATAGATTTATAAACATGCCTACACTAGATGGATAGAAATATCTGTGTTTAGAGAACTATTACATATGATAGATTTATAAACATGGCTACACTAGATGGATAAATATATCTGCGTTTAGAAAAACTATCAAAAGTTAGATATTTATTTACAAATATGGACACAAATCGCACGCTTACTTTCTAAATGTTTTCTGGGTGGTACTTTTGCGCGCAGTAGATTTATGCTCTTTTTTCTTCTTTGACGGTGAAACGATCACTTGTTCATTGGACGGGTGCATCATCTCAACCTTCTCAACCTTCTCAACTTTCTCAACCTTCTCAACCTTCTCATCCTTCAGTTCCTCCAGGTTCGGTATATTTGCTAAGATTGGTATTGTCGGAATATTTACAGGGTCCTTGATCTTCGGCGGGCGGCCCCTTTTCACTTCACATTTTGGTGTCGATTCCTTGTCTACAGCCGAGATAATTGGTGCAAGGAAATCATCCAAGTCCCTTTCAATCACTACTTCTGGTGTATCATATTGGCCATCGTTATCATCGTGTATGTGATCATCGTTCTCCATCTTTTGGACTCTTTTCTTCAGAGCCGCATCCACAGATGCTTTGCCTCGATTTTGTGCTGCGTTGCGTACCATTTCGCCATCGGCTCCAATTGCTCGCCGCATAAAAGTGAAATTGTCAGTGGTCAATGGTGTGTCATGGGTTGCCACTGGAAACATAAATTTAGCAACTGTACAAAATTGTCATTTATTTATTACCTATGCCCAGTAGCCCAATCATTGGTTCAGTGGTTAAAACGTTGGACTTGTAATCCAGGGATTTGCAGGTTCGAACCCCAGGCTATATCGTACCAAAATGACTAATATCACAGTCTTTCAGATGGGACGTTAAACCGAGGTCTCGTGTCGGTGCTTTACACCGTGCGCGTAAAAGAACCAGAGGAGAAGACTCTGGAATCGGTCTCCGTCTGTATCATGCACTATCCTCAAAAATCTAAAATGACTAATCTCTTCAGGAGGCGTCGCTCATATGGGCAACTAGTAGCGACGATAAATAAACATAAACCACATCCCAAAACAAAATATAGTTTGGTTCTCAGTTTCTTATTAAGGTGTGGAGAAAAGGATTCTTGGGATTATTTTTGGCCGAAATGGGGAATATTTTATGACTATATTAAAATCGTCATTGCATTTCCTACGATGAACGTATACCTGTTTGTATCTATTTTCATGTGAATTTCCTCACTAATGATGTGCAGCCGTATTCAATGTTACGTGCATGTGCATTCAAAATGTTGGGCAGCGTTTCTTTTGATATTCTTAAAGCGTGTGGCGACGAAGGCGTCGACGCTAACTTTAAACACGTCACCCAATGTACAATGTAGTTCATACACCTATGGAAACTATTTACCTGCGATTCACTACTTATATTTACATTAATTATTCTTTTCAATGACAAAAAGATAAATATAGCACACTTTGCATTTAAAATGTGTGCCGGATCTGGTAAATAGATCATCCTTGGAACAGCGTAAACTGCAAGAAACACCTTTTCTTGCCAGGAACGCTGCCCATACTCATACGAAAATGGTTACAAATATGCGTTAAACGAAGGAAATGCAAACGCGATGAAAATAGATATATAAAGAACTTTGAATGTTTCAGCCTTCGTGGAAGTTGTGATAGCGCAGTGGATGCTCATTCGCTTCAGATGCGAAAGGTCCGGAGTCCGAGCCCCGCTGGAGCCATTATGATTGTGCCCTTAGGCAAGGCATTTAAATTCCACATTGCCTCTTCTCTCCCCCTCGCATACATTGCATGGTACACTCGCATACATTGCATGGTACACTCATACATTGCATGGTACACTAGCATACATTGCATGGTACACTAGCATACATTGCATGGTACACTCATACATTGCATGGTACACTAGCATACATTGCATGGTACACTAGCATACATTGCATGGTACACTCACATACATTGCATGGTACACTCATACATTGCATGGTACACTAGCATACATTGCATAGTACACTCGCATACATTGCATGGTACACTAGCATACATTGCATGGTACACTAGCATGGTACACTAGCATACATTGCATGGTACACTCGCATACATTGCATGGTACACTAGCATACATTGCATGGTACACTCGCATACATTGCATGGTACACTCGCATACATTGCATGGTACACTAGCATACATTGCATGGTACACTAACATACATTGCATGGTACACTCACATACATTGCATGGTACACTAGCATACATTGCATGGTACACTCATACATTGCATGGTACACTCATACATTGCATGGTACACTAGCATACATTGCATGGTACACTCGCATACATTGCATGGTACACTCGCATACATTGCATGGTACACACTCATACATTGCATGGTACACTAGCATACAGTACATGGTACACTCGCATACATTGCATGGTACACTAGCATACAGTACATGGTACACTAGCATACATTGCATGGTACACTCGCATACATGGCATGGTACACTAGCATACATTGCATAGTACACTCGCATACATTGCATGGTACACTAGCATACAGTACATGGTACACTCGCATACAGTACATGGTACACTAGCATACAGTACATGGTACACTCGCATACATTGCATGGTACACTCGCATACATTGCATGGTACACTCATACATTGCATGGTACACTCGCATACATTGCATGGTACACTCGCATACATTGCATGGTACACTAGCATACATTGCATGGTACACTCGCATACATTGCATGGTACACTCGCATACATTGCATGGTACACTAGCATACATTACATGGTACACTCGCATACATTGCATGGTACACTAGCATACATTGCATGGTACACTCACATACATTGCATGGTACACTAGCATACATTGCATGGTACACTCGCATACATTGCATGGTACACTCGCATACATTGCATGGTACACTCGCATACATTGCATGGTACACTCGCATACATTGCATGGTACACTCGCATACATTGCATGGTACACACATTGCATGGTACACTCGCATACATTGCATGGTACACTAGCATACATTGCATGGTACTCGCATACATTGCATGGTACACTCGCATACATTGCATGGTACACTAGCATACATTGCATGGTACACTCATACATTGCATGGTACACTCGCATACATTGCATGGTACACTAGCATACATTGCATGGTACACTAGCATACATTGCATGGTACACTCGCATACATTGCATGGTACACTAGCATACATTGCATGGTACACTAGCATACATTGCATGGTACACTCGCATACATTGCATGGTACACTAGCATACAGTACATGGTACACTAGCATACATTGCATGGTACACTCGCATACATTGCATGGTACACTAGCATACATTGCATGGTACACTAGCATACATTGCATGGTACACTCATACATTGCATGGTACACTAGCATACATTGCATGGTACACTAGCATACATTGCATGGTACACTCGCATACATTGCATGGTACACTAGCATACATTGCATGGTACACTAGCATACATTGCATGGTACACTAGCATACATTGCATGGTACACTAGCATACATTGCATGGTACACTAGCATACATTGCATGGTACACTAGCATACATTGCATGGTACACTAGCATACATTGCATGGTACACTAGCATACATTGCATGGTACACTCGCATACAGTACATGGTACACTCGCATACATTGCATGGTACACTCGCATACATTGCATGGTACACTCGCATACATTGCATGGTACACTAGCATACATTGCATGGTACACTAGCATACATTGTATGGTACACTAGCATACATTGCATGGTACACTAGCATACATTGCATGGTACACTAGCATACATTGCATGGTACACTCACATACATTGCATGGTACACTAGCATACATTGCATGGTACACTCATACATTGCATGGTACACTCGCATACATTGCATGGTACACTCGCATACATTGCATGGTACACTCGCATACATTGCATGGTACACTAGCATACATTGCATGGTACACTAGCATACATTGCATGGTACACTAGCATACATTGCATGGTACACTCGCATACAGTACATGGTACACTCGCATACATTGCATGGTACACTAGCATACATTGCATGGTACACTAGCATACAGTACATGGTACACTAGCATACATTGCATGGTACACTAGCATACATTGCATGGTACACTCGCATACATTGCATGGTACACTCGCATACATTGCATGGTACACTAGCATACATTGCATGGTACACTCATACATTGCATGGTACACTAGCATACATTGCATGGTACACTAGCATACATTGCATGGTACACTAGCATACATTGCATGGTACACTAGCATACATTGCATGGTACACTCGCATACATTGCATGGTACACTCGCATACATTGCATGGTACACTCGCATACATTGCATGGTACACTCGCATACATTGCATGGTACACTCGCATACATTGCATGGTACACTAGCATACATTGCATGGTACACTCGCATACATTGCATGGTACACTCGCATACATTGCATGGTACACTCGCATACATTGCATGGTACACTCGCATACATTGCATGGTACACTCGCATACATTGCATGGTACACTCGCATACATTGCATGGTACACTCGCATACATTGCATGGTACACTCATACATTGCATGGTACACTCATACATTGCATGGTACACTCGCATACATTGCATGGTACACTCGCATACATTGCATGGTACACTCGCATACATTGCATGGTACACTCGCATACAGTACATGGTACACTCGCATACATTGCATGGTACACTCGCATACATTGCATGGTACACTAGCATACAGTACATGGTACACTCGCATACATTGCATGGTACACTAGCATACATTGCATGGTACACTAGCATACATTGCATGGTACACTAGCATACATTGCATGGTACACTAGCATACATTGCATGGTACACTAGCATACATTGCATGGTACACTCGCATACATTGCATGGTACACTAGCATACATTGCATGGTACACTCATACATTGCATGGTACACTCATACATTGCATGGTACACTCATACATTGCATGGTACACTAGCATACAGTACATGGTACACTCGCATACATTGCATGGTACACTCGCATACATTACATGGTACACTCGCATACATTGCATGGTACACTCGCATACATTACATGGTACACTAGCATACAGTACATGGTACACTAGCATACATTGCATGGTACACTAGCATACAGTGCATGGTACACTCGCATACATTCAGGTACACTCGCATACAGTACATGGTACACTAGCATACATTGCATGGTACACTCGCATACATTGCATGGTACACTAGCATACATTGCATGGTACACTCGCATACATTGCATGGTACACTCGCATACAGTACATGGTACACTCGCATACAGTACATGGTACACTCGCATACAGTACATGGTACACTCGCATACAGTACATGGTACACTCGCATACAGTACATGGTACACTCGCATACAGTACATGGTACACTCGCATACAGTACATGGTACACTCGCATACAGTACATGGTACACTCGCATACAGTACATGGTACACTCGCATACAGTACATGGTACACTCGCATACAGTACATGGTACACTCGCATACAGTACACGGTACACTCGCATACAGTACATGGTACACTCGCATACAGTACATGGTACACTCGCATACAGTACATGGTACACTCGCATACAGTACATGGTACACTCGCATACAGTACATGGTACACTCGCATACAGTACATGGTACACTCGCATACAGTACATGGTACACTCGCATACAGTACATGGTACACTCATACAGTACATGGTACACTCGCATACAGTACACGGTACACTCGCATACAGTACACGGTACACTCGCATACAGTACATGGTACACTCGCATACAGTACATGGTACACTCGCATACAGTACATGGTACACTCGCATACAGTACACGGTACACTCGCATACAGTACATGGTACACTCGCATACAGTACACGGTACACTCATACAGTACATGGTACACTCGCATACATCAGGTACACTCGCATACATCACGGTACACTCGCATACATCATGGTACACTGCATACATTGCATGGTACACTCATACATACATGGTACACTCGCATACAGTACATGGTACACTCGCATACATTACATGGTACACTCGCATACAGTACATGGTACACTCGCATACACTACATGGTACACTCATACAGTACATGGTACACTAGCATACAGTACATGGTACACTCGCATACATTGCATGGTACACTAGCATACATTGCATGGTACACTCGCATACATTGCATGGTACACTAGCATACAGCACATGGTACACTAGCATACAGTACATGGTACACTCGCATACAGTACATGGTACACTCGCATACAGTACACGGTACACTCGCATACAGTACATGGTACACTCGCATACAGTACATGGTACACTCGCATACAGTACATGGTACACTAGCATACAGTACATGGTACACTCGCATACATTGCATGGTACACTCGCATACATTGCATGGTACACTCGCATACATTGCATGGTACACTCGCATACAGTACATGGTACACTCGCATACATTGCATGGTACACTCGCATACATTGCATGGTACACTCGCATACAGTGCATGGTACACTCGCATACATTGCATGGTACACTCGCATACAGTACATGTACACTCGCATACATGCATGGACACTCCATACATGCATGGTACACTCACATACATTGCATGGTACACTCGCATACATTGCATGGTACACTAGCATACAGTACATGGTACACTCGCATACAGTACATGGTACACTAGCATACAGTACATGGTACACTAGCATACAGTACATGGTACACTAGCATACAGTACATGGTACACTCGCATACATTGCATGGTACACTCGCATACATTGCATGGTACACTCGCATACATTGCATGGTACACTCGCATACAGTACATGGTACACTCGCATACATTGCATGGTACACTAGCATACAGTACATGGTACACTCGCATACATTGCATGGTACACTAGCATACAGTACATGGTACACTCGCATACATTGCATGGTACACTCGCATACATTGCATGGTACACTCGCATACAGTGCATGGTACACTCGCATACATTGCATGGTACACTAGCATACATTGCATGGTACACTCGCATACATTGCATGGTACACTCGCATACAGTGCATGGTACACTCGCATACATTGCATGGTACACTCGCATACATTGCATGGTACACTCGCATACATTGCATGGTACACTAGCATACAGTGCATGGTACACTAGCATACAGTACATGGTACACTAGCATACAGTACATGGTACACTAGCATACAGTACATGGTACACTCGCATACAGTACATGGTACACTAGCATACAGTACATGGTACACTAGCATACAGTACATGGTACACTAGCATACATTGCATGGTACACTAGCATACAGTACATGGTACACTAGCATACAGTACATGGTACACTAGCATACATTGCATGGTACACTAGCATACAGTACATGGTACACTAGCATACATTGCATGGTACACTCGCATACATTGCATGGTACACTCACATACATTGCATGGTACACTCACATACATTGCATGGTACACTCGCATACATTGCATGGTACACTAGCATACAGTACATGGTACACTCGCATACAGTACATGGTACACTAGCATACAGTACATGGTACACTAGCATACAGTACATGGTACACTAGCATACAGTACATGGTACACTCGCATACATTGCATGGTACACTCGCATACATTGCATGGTACACTCGCATACATTGCATGGTACACTCGCATACATTGCATGGTACACTCACATACATTGCATGGTACACTCACATACATTGTATGGTACACTAGCATACATTGCATGGTACACTAGCATACAGTACATGGTACACTCGCATACATTGCATGGTACACTCGCATACATTGCATGGTACACTCGCATACATTGCATGGTACACTCGCATACATTGCATGGTACACTCGCATACATTGCATGGTACACTCACATACATTGCATGGTACACTCGCATACAGTACATGGTACACTCGCATACATTGCATGGTACACTCACATACATTGCATGGTACACTCGCATACATTGCATGGTACACTAGCATACAGTACATGGTACACTAGCATACAGTACATGGTACACTAGCATACAGTACATGGTACACTAGCATACAGTACATGGTACACTCGCATACAGTACATGGTACACTAGCATACAGTACATGGTACACTAGCATACAGTGCATGGTACACTAGCATACAGTACATGGTACACTAGCATACAGTACATGGTACACTAGCATACATTGCATGGTACACTAGCATACAGTACATGGTACACTAGCATACATTGCATGGTACACTCGCATACATTGCATGGTACACTAGCATACATTGCATGGTACACTAGCATACAGTACATGGTACACTAGCATACATTGCATGGTACACTAGCATACAGTACATGGTACACTAGCATACAGTACATGGTACACTCGCATACAGTACATGGTACACTAGCATACAGTACATGGTACACTAGCATACAGTACATGGTACACTCGCATACAGTACATGGTACACTAGCATACATTGCATGGTACACTAGCATACAGTACATGGTACACTAGCAACAGTACATGGTACACTCGCATACAGTACATGGTACACTAGCATACAGTACATGGTACACTAGCATACATTGCATGGTACACTCGCATACATTGCATGGTACACTAGCATACATTGCATGGTACACTAGCATACATTGCATGGTACACTAGCATACAGTACATGGTACACTAGCATACAGTACATGGTACACTAGCATACAGTACATGGTACACTAGCATACAGTACATGGTACACTAGCATACAGTGCATGGTACACTAGCATACAGTACATGGTACACTAGCATACAGTACATGGTACACTCGCATACAGTACATGGTACACTAGCATACAGTACATGGTACACTAGCATACAGTACATGGTACACTAGCATACAGTACATGGTACACTAGCATACAGTACATGGTACACTAGCATACAGTACATGGTACACTCGCATACATTGCAATGTCATAGTATCCAACAGGAATATGTCTTTAAGCTGTCTTGTGTAGCTCAATGTTTCGTTGATTCACCAGTTGAATCTATATTCCCTGAAGAAATTGGATACATAGGCGACTATTGATTTAGCATTTGAAGCATTAATTGACACATTAACTTACCCCATTCAGCAATCTGTACCATGGAGCGCTGAAAATAACAAAGTTTCACAATCAATGTCTACATAAAGTTCACTTTAATCAGTTTGTACAAATCTATTTTTAGCTCGATTGTGAAACAAGTTTTTACAAATTTATATCAATCGCTCTAAATATATAATTTCTGATGGGAAGTGGCAATGTGTATAGTCAAGTGGCTTGTACAAGGTCTGGTATTACATTAAAACTGTTGCTAATATCGACCAATTGCTTCTCTTAATCAGATTAATACAAATGTAACTAATAATGCACATCTGGTATATCATCCAATTAGCAGATAAACATGACTGCAATTTGGAAACGCCATTTGGAAGTGCCATTTGGAAGTACAATTGGAAAGTACAATTTGGAAGTACAATTGGAAAGTGCAATTTGGAAAGTACAATTTGGAAGTACAATTTGGAAGTGCAATTTGGAAGTGCAATTTGGAAGTGCAATTTGGAAGTACAATTTGGAAAGTACAATTTGGAAAGTACAATTTGGAAGTGCAATTTGGAAGTACAATTGGAAAGTGCAATTTGGAAAGTACAATTTGGAAGTACAATTTGGAAGTGCAATTTGGAAGTGCAATTTGGAAGTACAATTTGGAAAGTACAATTTGGAAGTGCAATTTGGAAGTACAATTGGAAAGTACAATTTGGAAGTACAATTGGAAAGTGCAATTTGGAAAGTACAATTTGGAAGTACAATTTGGAAGTGCAATTTGGAAGTGCAATTTGGAAGTGCATTTTGGAAGTACAATTGGAAAGTACAATTTGGAAGTACAATTGGAAAGTGCAATTTGGAAAGTACAATTTGGAAGTACAATTTGGAAGTGCAATTTGGAAGTGCAATTTGGAAGTACAATTTGGAAAGTACAATTTGGAAAGTACAATTTGGAAGTGCAATTTGGAAGTACAATTTGGAAAGTACAATTTGGAAGTGCAATTTGGAAAGTACAATTGGAAAGTGCAATTTGGAAGTACAATTGGAAAGTGCAATTTGGAAAGTACAATTTGGAAGTACAATTTGGAAGTGCAATTTGGAAGTGCAATTTGGAAGTACAATTTGGAAAGTACAATTTGGAAAGTACAATTTGGAAGTGCAATTTGGAAGTACAATTTGGAAAGTACAATTTGGAAGTGCAATTTGGAAAGTACAATTGGAAAGTGCAATTGGAAAGTACAATTTGGAAGTGCATTTTGGAAGTGCCATTTGGAAAGTACAATTTGGAAGTACAATTGGAAAGTGCAATTTGGAAAGTACAATTTGGAAGTACAATTTGGAAGTGCAATTTGGAAGTGCAATTTGGAAGTACAATTTGGAAAGTACAATTTGGAAAGTACAATTTGGAAGTGCAATTTGGAAGTACATTTGGAAAGTACAATTTGGAAGTGCAATTTGGAAAGTACAATTGGAAAGTGCAATTTGGAAAGTACAATTGGAAAGTGCAATTTGGAAAGTACAATTTGGAAGTACAATTTGGAAAGTACAATTTGGAAGTGCAATTTGGAAAGTACAATTGGAAAGTGCAATTTGGAAGTACAATTGGAAAGTGCAATTTGGAAAGTACAATTTGGAAGTACAATTTGGAAGTGCAATTTGGAAGTGCAATTTGGAAGTACAATTTGGAAAGTACAATTTGGAAGTGCAATTTGGAAGTACAATTTGGAAAGTACAATTTGGAAGTGCAATTTGGAAAGTACAATTGGAAAGTGCAATTGGAAAGTACAATTTGGAAGTGCATTTTGGAAGTGCCATTTGGAAAGTACAATTTGGAAGTACAATTGGAAAGTGCAATTTGGAAAGTACAATTTGGAAGTACAATTTGGAAGTGCAATTTGGAAGTGCAATTTGGAAGTACAATTTGGAAAGTACAATTTGGAAAGTACAATTTGGAAGTGCAATTTGGAAGTACAATTTGGAAAGTACAATTTGGAAGTGCAATTTGGAAAGTACAATTGGAAAGTGCAATTGGAAAGTACAATTTGGAAGTGCATTTTGGAAGTGCCATTTGGAAAGTACAATTTGGAAGTACAATTGGAAAGTGCAATTTGGAAAGTACAATTTGGAAGTACAATTTGGAAGTGCAATTTGGAAGTGCAATTTGGAAGTACAATTTGGAAAGTACAATTTGGAAAGTACAATTTGGAAGTGCAATTTGGAAGTACAATTTGGAAGTACAATTTGGAAAGTACAATTTGGAAGTGCAATTTGGAAAGTACAATTGGAAAGTGCAATTTGGAAAGTACAATTGGAAAGTGCAATTTGGAAAGTACAATTTGGAAAGTACAATTGGAAAGTACAATTTGGAAGTACAATTTGGAAGTGCAATTTGGAAGTGCAATTTGGAAGTACAATTTGGAAGTGCAATTGGAAGTACAATTTGGAAGTACAATTTGGAAGTGCAATTTGGAAGTACAATTTGGAATACAATTTGGAAGTGCAATTTGGAAGTACAATTTGGAAGTACAATTTGGAAGTGCAATTTGGAAAGTACAATTTGAAAGTGCATTTTGGAAGTGTAATTTGGAAGTGCAATTTGGAAGTGCATTTTGTAAGTGTAATTTGGAAGGCAATTTGGAAACGCAATTTGGAAGTACAATTTGGAAGTGCAATTTGGAAAGTAAAATTTGGAAGTACAATTTGGAAGTACAATTTTGAAGTACATACTTTTTATAAATAATTATCGATAATATGTTATGCCTGCTATAATTGAGGAAAATGATTAATTATGAACACCAGATAATCAAACGAAATAATATGCATATTTACAAAATACTTCTCCACAACATATATTTAGGTGAATGACTATGTATTTAGAAATAAAAAGGGGTTCCCTGGATAGTGGACACAACATGAAGAGAGAAAAAAACAAACAAAAACACATGTTTTAAGAATTATGAAAATAAATATTCCGCTGTCAACACTTAAATTGGTGATAAAAAAAAAGATGATTAATTTTTTAGCAGTAATGACTGATAAAAACTTTTATCTGGAAATTAATATAAAATTGATATACATTGTATGCTTAACCCTTTCAACACCACAGACCTCTAAATAGGCTTACAAAAAGTGTAGATCCAGATGAGCCGGCTCGTGATGAGCCGGCTCGTGACGAGCCGTCTCATCAGGATCTGCACTTTTTGCCAGTGATATGACTA
>CM026404.1:78367335-78392654 GCA_014843695.1 Archivesica marissinica
AGCCGTAGACGGGATCTGCAGGCAGATATACATTCAATGATTACAACTACACTAGTAGTGTATCACAAATGGTATCCACCCTCAATACATAGTTCCCACGGCAGTCAAAAACACTGATAAGATCTTATCTTGGCAGCCATTTTGACTGGCAAGTTTTATTAACGGCAATTTCATGATTTTACTAGTAATTCTTTAATTGCAATAACTTTATTAATTTTGGTTTCTTAATATAACATTTGGTGTGATTTTAAAGGTATTACCTTGTACTTTTTAAATATTAATTTATTTTTTGACAGTGATGTATGGATTATAAATTATAAGAACTTAACTTGCACCTATTTTTGAAAGTCTATTTTCACAGTTGAAATATTAATATACAGGTAAATTATTATGTATTCATTATTGATATGAAAATTGTGAAATGATACAAAAAATAGGTCCATTGAGAGCTTTCCAACAATGTATGAACCATGGTGATGGGATGAAAAATAAATATTGTATGAAAAAAACAAAATAACGCTACTATATATAATATCTGATCAACTTTGCCATTCAAAATGGCAGCCACAGTAGGAATGATGACGTCACACGGGAACTATGTATTGGAAAACATTAGAACATAGACGAAAACCAAGCCTAACTAATCATATTTTTCAAAATAAGAAATGAACTAGTTGCTGTAGATCACCATCACCTTACACACACAAGAAAACTTAACTATCTAATCCCACAGTCAAAAACCCAATACCATGCCAACTCATTTTCCCCAAGAACAATCAGGCTATGGAACAGTCTATCGACATATACAGTCGAGTCCCAGTCTGCTGACCTTTGTTAGCAGACTGGACTCGAACTCTCTCTCATCTGTGTACTTGTCAGGCACTATGCTGTATGCTATTCATACAGTGGAGCTAAAACACTTGTGCTGAATAGCAAACAACATAGATCCTGATCAGACACATCATTTCGCCGCAGCTGAGCTCGATCTATGTTGTTTGCAAATGTGATTTATTTACTCAGCAGGCAAAGGGTTAAGTGAATGTATTATACTAATTAGACATACCTGGTCCATATAACAAAAACAATTTGCTGTATGTACTTGATTGTGTCTACATCCCCGCGAGGGGTTCGACATTAGAGGAAGATAGATTATGTGTGCTGTGGTGACTAGTGACACATTCACAATCGCTATGAAATGTGTTGAAATTGCAAATAATATTCTTTGCAGGTGATTCATCCTAATCATTCACAGGGTCCACTCTAGAGCATTGGCACACATTTACTCGCCAAACCAACAATGACAATCACCAATATAGAGAGTTCAGAATCTGAGAGCAGTCGATATTATGATCTACCCGATCAAAAACCATCTTTAAATACTGAAGACGAACAATTCTTTGAAGATAGTCTGCTGCTTGGCAGAGGACGCCGGGCAACGCCAGCACCATCAATATGTAGGTCAAGATCAGTATCATCATCACGTCTTATTTCGGAGAGTTCGGGTTTATCAATATGGACGTTGTCACGGTTACAGAAGATCGTGCTGGTTATTACAGCGATTGTAGACCTATTAACATTCCTCAGCATTTCCATCATGGCCCCATTCTTCCCTGAGGAGGTAGGTACAGTCTCTATGTCTTCCCATTTTGTAACATCAATTTGTAATATTTGTACTGTTTCAGTTATATAACAACGAAGTTATACAATGAATAAACAAACACAAGATGTGTATATATATATATGACTTTATTTCTACAAGCTACTCTATTCGATATGAAAAAGTTGGCAGTTTCTTACGGACGTTAGTGCCCCCAAATACTGATTAACCGCTGGAGCCTGCCCAGGAAAGGCGTTGTTAGGTAAAGTGCCCGCCGTCGATATAGCCCAAAATGGTGCTGATGCAGGCGTAAAACCTGAAATATAACATATAAATACTCTATTTGATGATCTCAGTTCCCCTGTTGCTTTTGGCGGATGTCATACCCAGCATTCTGGGAAATCATAGACTTGCTCAAGTCAGGCTAATTTACTAATTGTTACATAACATAATGCAATATGCTTTGCTATACTCCTACAATGTATTACACTGTCTATTACGTTATAGGGTGTGCCTCAACGGAAGTACATTTAACGGCTATTCTTTATAGCTATTCTGCCAAATTTCTGTTTTATTCAAGCAAAAGATATACAATGTATCTTTCTTAACTTGCGTAACTCTTTCCTAAAGAAAGATGTCTCTGTTCTGAAATACATAACTCTCTTGTTAATTTGAAGGAGATATCAATATACAGTCAAACCTGTGTTAGTGGTCACCTCCATTAAACAGCCAACCTGTATTAAGCAGCCAGTTTCTAGATTCCCAATATAATGTTTTATTATACATTTGGCCTCTATTAAGCAGTCACCTGTGCTAAGCAGCCACTTTCTGTCATTCCCTTGGCTGGCTGCTTAACACAGGGTTGACTGTACATGTAGTATTTGTTTGTTTCAGTGAATGACCAAATTATATTTCACCGAATGATTATTGAAAGCATGATAAGAATACCTTTCTATGTTCATGGGTGAAATATTATTCACATAACCATTTCCTTCATAGAGATTTAGGTTAATATACTATTATATCTCCATACAAACACATACAGCCATTTAGCTACCATGCAATGGATAAGTTAACAGGGATCAGTTTAGAGGGCGATGTGGGCGAAATTGTCGCCCTAGGGCCTGACTTCGCCCTCTGGGGGCCCCACTTCTCCCTTTTTTTTTACGATTTTCAAACAAAATGTTGTCTAGTAAGATACACTGGCCCATTATAAAGTACTCCTTCTATTCAAATGTTGTATTTAATGGTTGTACTGTGCATTTTAAGCCTATTTTGCAGAAGTATATTAAAGAACACCATTTAAGGAAGCGATCACGCGCTTTCTCACTTCTCCCAAAAATTCTGACCTAGAATGAACCCTGATAAGTAGTCGCCATATCTATCCCACCTCAATAGGAAAACATGAGATTCTGGCCTTTATTATGAACATTGGTTTGACTACTACATTGTCATTGTATGTCGTATTGGTAATGGCGCCAAAAGATGCATCTATGAGGGAAAGGGTTTAGCAAACAAATATTCTTTTTATTTAAGGTTGAAATTTGGTGATTTTATGATACAACCGTGAGCTAAATTGCACTTGAATGTCGTGTTCAATTGACAATAAATGACATCATAAAAGTTGTATTCAATGATGTTTTACATTTATTTATCGTCGCTACCGACCGGTTGCCCATATGAGCGACACCTCCTGAAGAGTTTAGTATTTTTAGATTTTTGGAGGATAATGCAATGATACAGACAGAGACCCATTCCAGAGTCTCCTCTGGTTCTTTTACGTGCACTGTGTACAGCAATGACACAAGACCTCGGTTTAAGTTCCCATCTGAAAGACTGTTAGTTGTACTAGGGTCTGACAGGGGATCAAACTTGCGATCCCTGGATTACCAGTTCAGCGTGTTAACCACTGGACTACAGATCTGTCTGTGTTGTATATATTGTATTATGTTCTCTTTATGTGTGATACAAACGGACATAACACTGCTATGATAGTATAATTGAGACTGAAATGTTCTTTAAAAAAATTACAGACGAATCTGTAGTCCAGTGGTTAACACCCTGGACTTGTAATCCAGGGATCACAGGTTTGATCCCCCGTCTGACCCTAATAAAATGAACAGTCTTTCAGATGGGACGTTAAACCAAGGTCTCGTGTCGGTGCTGTACACCATGCACATAAAAGAACCAGATGAGACTCTGGAATGTATCTCTGTCTGTATCATTGCACCATCCTCCAAACTCTAAAATGACTAATCTCTTCAGGAGGCGTCGCTCATATGGGTAACCGGTAGCGACAATAAATAAACGTAAAACACAAATTTAAAAAAATAAAATGCTTTAAAATTGAATTATTATTTTAATTTTTTTTCATTCCCAGGTATACTATCAAAGCACTGTTTTACTTTCGCCAGTTTATCAAAATTATATATCGCTATTGAACTTTGAAGCTATCTTTGTATCTTGGACCTGTAGCAAACAAGATATCTCTTTAAGAAAAAGAGATATGGCTAACCTTGAAAATATATTTGTTATCTCTTCCCAACTAAGAGCTGGCTGTCCGATTAGCGCAGCGGTTAGCACACTTGTTTCTTACCAATGCAACCAATGTTCGATCCTCAGACCGGGAAGTATGTAAGATGGTTCAGTGGTCGCCAGATCGGACAGGTAGGTTTTCTCTAGGTACTCCGGTTTCCTCCCACACGAATGACCACATATACGCTTTCATCCGCGCCAACGAGAATGATTAATATAAGTTGTTAAAGCTTGTTTCGCAATCGTTGTAAAATAAATCAAGTCTAAACTTTATATTATAAACTTTTATACAAATTTATTTTAGTTCCTTTCCGAAACTAGTTCTTACAACATTTATACAACTGTAATTACGTGGTATATAATTTTTCCCAAGAACAATCGGGCTATGGAACAGTCTACCGACATATACAGTGGAGTCCCAGTCTGCCGACCTTTGTTAGCAGACTGGACTCGAACTCTCTCTAATATGTGTACTTGTCAGGCTCTATGCTGTATGCTATTCATACAGTGGAGCTAAAACACTTGTGCTGAATAGCAAACAACATAGATCCTGATCAGACACATCATTTCACCATGGCTGAGCTGGATTTGTGTTGTTTGCAAATTTGATTTATTTACTCAGCAGGCAATGCGTTAAGTGAATGCATTATACTAATTAGACTTACATATGGCATATTGTGGATCGTGTGTATATGACAATATATATGTAGACTACTGATAACATGCATTATAAGTAATTACGTGGCATATTGTGGATCGCGTGTAGGCCTATATGACAATATATATGTAGATTACTGATAACATGCATTATAAATGCCTTGATCCTATTTCGTAGGCATTAAAGAAGGATGTGAGTAACACGTTGTCCGGATGGATATTTGGAACTTCAGCATTTGTACAGTTTCTGACGTCTCCTCTCATAGGAAAACTGGTGTGTAAACCATATATGTCTTCTATGCTTTCAACAACACGTTGATCTTCTATGTTCACATCAATGTGTTGATCTTTTATACTTGCATCAATGTGTTGATCTTCTATGCTTTCATCAATGTGTTGATCTTCTATGTTCACATCAATGTGTTGATCTGTTATGCTTACATCAATGTGTCGATCTTCTATGCTTGCATCAATGTGTTTATCTTCTATGCTTGCATCAATGTGTTGATTGTCTATGCTTGCATCAATGTGTCCATCATCTATGCTTACGTCAATGTGTTGATCTTTTATGCTTTCAACAACACGTTCATCTTCTATGCTTCCATCAATGTGTTCATCTTCTATGCTTACATCAATGTGTTGATCTTTTATGCTTTCAACAACACGTTGATCTTCTATGCTTGCATCAATGTGTTTATCTTCTATGCTTCCATCAATGTGTTCATCTTCTATGCTTACATCAATGTGTTCATCTTCTATGCTTGCATCAATGTGTTTATCTTCTATGCTTCCATCAATGTGTTCATCTTCTATGCTCACATCAATGTGTTTATCTTCTATGCTTCCATCAATGTGTTCATCTTCTATGCTTACATCAATGTGTTCATCTTCTATGCTTACATCAATGTGTTGATCTTCTATGCTTCCATCAATGTGTTGATTGTCTATGCTTGCATCAATGTGTTGATCTTCTATGCTTACATCAATGTGTTGATCTTCTATGATTGCATCAATGTGTTTATCTTCTATGCTTCCATCAATGTGTTCATCTTCTATGCTTCCATCAATGTGTTGATCTGTTATGCTTACATCAATGTGTCGATCTTCTATGCTTGCATCAATGTGTTTATCTTCTATGCTTGCATCAATGTGTTGATTGTCTATGCTTGCATCAATGTGTTGATCTTCTATGCTTACATCAATGTGTTGATTGTCTATGCTTGCATCAATGTGTTCATCTTCTATGCTTACATCAATGTGTTGATTGTCTATGCTTGCATCAATGTGTTGATCTTCTATGCTTACATCAATGTGTTGATTGTCTATGCTTGCATCAATGTGTTCATCTTCTATGCTTACATCAATGTGTTGATTGTCTATGCTTGCATCAATGTGTTATCTTCTATGCTTACATCAATGTGTTGATTGTCTATGCTTGCATCAATGTGTTCATCTTCTATGCTTACATCAATGTGTTGATTGTCTATGCTTGCATCAATGTGTTATCTTCTATGCTTGCATCAATGTGTTCATCTTCTATGCTTGCATCAATGTGTTCATCTTCTATGCTTCATCAATGTGTTCATCTTCTATGCTTGCATCAATGTGTTCATCTTCTATGCTTGCATCAATGTGTTCATCTTCTATGCTTGCATCAATGTGTTCATCTTCTATGCTTGCATCAATGTGTTCATCTTCTATGCTTGCATCAATGTGTTCATCTTCTATGCTTTCATCAATGTGTTCATCTTCTATGCTTACATCAATGTGTTGATCTTTTATGCTTTCAACAACACGTTGATCTTCTATGCTTGCATCAATGTGTTTATCTTCTATGCTTCCATCAATGTGTTGATCTTCTATGCTTACATCAATGTGTTGATCTTCTATGCTTGCATCAATGTGTTTATCTTCTATGCTTCCATCAATGTGTTCATCTTCTATGCTTCCATCAATGTGTTCATCTTCTATGCTTACATCAATGTGTTGATCTTCTATGCTTGCATCAATGTGTTGATCTTCTATGCTTCCATCAATGTGTTGATTGTCTATGCTTGCATCAATGTGTTGATCTTCTATGCTTACATCAATGTGTTGATCTTCTATGCTTACATCAATGTGTTGATCTTCTATGCTTGCATCAATGTGTTTATCTTCTATGCTTCCATTAATGTGTTCATCTTCTATGCTTACATCAATGTGTTGATCTTCTATGCTTCCATCAATGTGTTGATCTGTTATGCTTACATCAATGTGTCGATCTTCTATGCTTGCATCAATGTGTTTATCTTCTATGCTTGCATCAATGTGTTGATTGTCTATGCTTGCATCAATGTGTCCATCATCTATGCTTATGTCAATGTGTTGATCTTTTATGCTTTCAACAACACGTTCATCTTCTATGCTTCCATCAATGTGTTCATCTTCTATGCTTACATCAATGTGTTGATCTTTTATGCTTTCAACAACATGTTGATCTTCTATGCTTGCATCAATGTGTTTATCTTCTATGCTTCCATCAATGTGTTCATCTTCTATGCTTACATCAATGTGTTCATCTTCTATGCTTGCATCAATGTGTTTATCTTCTATGCTTCCAATGTGTTCATCTTCTATGCTTACATCAATGTGTTCATCTTCTATGCTTACATCAATGTGTTGATCTTCTATGCTTCCATCAATGTGTTGATTGTCTATGCTTGCATCAATGTGTTGATCTTCTATGCTTACATCAATGTGTTGATTTTCTATGATTGCATCAATGTGTTTATCTTCTATGCTTACATCAATGTGTTGATCTTCTATGCTTCCATCAATGTGTTGATCTTTTATGCTTACATCAATGTGTCGATCTTCTATGCTTGCATCAATGTGTTTATCTTCTATGCTTGCATCAATGTGTTGATTGTCTATGCTTGCATCAATGTGTTGATCTTCTATGCTTACATCAATGTGTTGATTGTCTATGCTTGCATCAATGTGTTCATCTTCTATGCTTACATCAATGTGTTGATTGTCTATGCTTGCATCAATGTGTTGATCTTCTATGCTTACATCAATGTGTTGATTGTCTATGCTTGCATCAATGTGTTCATCTTCTATGCTTACATCAATGTGTTGATTGTCTATGCTTGCATCAATGTGTTGATCTTCTATGCTTACATCAATGTGTTGATTGTCTATGCTTGCATCAATGTGTTCATCTTCTATGCTTACATCAATGTGTTGATTGTCTATGCTTGCATCAATGTGTTGATCTTCTATGCTTACATCAATGTGTTGATTGTCTATGCTTGCATCAATGTGTTCATCTTCTATGCTTACATCAATGTGTTCATCTTCTATGCTTGCATCAATGTGTTCATCTTCTATGCTTGCATCAATGTGTTCATCTTCTATGCTTGCATCAATGTGTTCATCTTCTATGCTTGCATCAATGTGTTCATCTTCTATGCTTGCATCAATGTGTTCATCTTCTATGCTTCCATCAATGTGTTCATCTTCTATGCTTACATCAATGTGTTGATCTTTATGCTTCACAAGTTGATCTTCTATGCTTGCATCAATGTGTTTATCTTCTATGCTTCCATCAATGTGTTGATCTTCTATGCTTACATCAATGTGTTGATCTTCTATGCTTGCATCAATGTGTTATCTTCTATGCTTCCATCAATGTGTTCATCTTCTATGCTTCCATCAATGTGTTCATCTTCTATGCTTACATCAATGTGTTGATCTTCTATGCTTGCATCAATGTGTTGATCTTCTATGCTTCCATCAATGTGTTGATTGTCTATGCTTATCAATGTGTTGATCTTCTATGCTTACATCAATGTGTTGATCTTCTATGCTTACATCAATGTGTTGATCTTCTATGCTTGCATCAATGTGTTTATCTTCTATGCTTCCATTAATGTGTTCATCTTCTATGCTTACATCAATGTGTTGATCTTCTATGCTTCCATCAATGTGTTGATCTGTTATGCTTACATCAATGTGTCGATCTTCTATGCTTGCATCAATGTGTTTATCTTCTATGCTTGCATCAATGTGTTGATTGTCTATGCTTGCATCAATGTGTCCATCATCTATGCTTATGTCAATGTGTTGATCTTTTATGCTTTCAACAACACGTTCATCTTCTATGCTTCCATCAATGTGTTCATCTTCTATGCTTACATCAATGTGTTGATCTTTTATGCTTTCAACAACATGTTGATCTTCTATGCTTGCATCAATGTGTTTATCTTCTATGCTTCCATCAATGTGTTCATCTTCTATGCTTACATCAATGTGTTCATCTTCTATGCTTGCATCAATGTGTTTATCTTCTATGCTTCCAATGTGTTCATCTTCTATGCTTACATCAATGTGTTCATCTTCTATGCTTACATCAATGTGTTGATCTTCTATGCTTCCATCAATGTGTTGATTGTCTATGCTTGCATCAATGTGTTGATCTTCTATGCTTACATCAATGTGTTGATCTTCTATGATTGCATCAATGTGTTTATCTTCTATGCTTCCATCAATGTGTTGATCTTCTATGCTTACATCAATGTGTTGATCTTCTATGCTTACATCAATGTGTTGATCTTCTATGCTTGCATCAATGTGTTTATCTTCTATGCTTCCATTAATGTGTTCATCTTCTATGCTTACATCAATGTGTTGATCTTCTATGCTTCCATCAATGTGTTGATCTGTTATGCTTACATCAATGTGTCGATCTTCTATGCTTGCATCAATGTGTTTATCTTCTATGCTTGCATCAATATGTTGATTGTCTATGCTTGCATCAATGTGTCCATCATCTATGCTTACGTCAATGTGTTGATCTTTTATGCTTTCAACAACACGTTCATCTTCTATGCTTCCATCAATGTGTTCATCTTCTATGCTTACATCAATGTGTTGATCTTTTATGCTTTCAACAACACGTTGATCTTCTATGCTTGCATCAATGTGTTTATCTTCTATGCTTCCATCAATGTGTTCATCTTCTATGCTTACATCAATGTGTTCATCTTCTATGCTTGCATCAATGTGTTTATCTTCTATGCTTCCATCAATATGTTCATCTTCTATGCTTCCATCAATGTGTTCATCTTCTATGCTCACATCAATGTGTTTATCTTCTATGCTTCCATCAATGTGTTCATCTTCTATGCTTACATCAATGTGTTCATCTTCTATGCTTACATCAATGTGTTGATCTTCTATGCTTCCATCAATGTGTTGATTGTCTATGCTTGCATCAATGTGTTGATCTTCTATGCTTACATCAATGTGTTGATCTTCTATGATTGCATCAATGTGTTTATCTTCTATGCTTCCATCAATGTGTTCATCTTCTATGCTTCCATCAATGTGTTGATCTGTTATGCTTACATCAATGTGTCGATCTTCTATGCTTGCATCAATGTGTTTATCTTCTATGCTTGCATCAATGTGTTGATTGTCTATGCTTGCATCAATGTGTTGATCTTCTATGCTTACATCAATGTGTTGATTGTCTATGCTTGCATCAATGTGTTCATCTTCTATGCTTACATCAATGTGTTGATTGTCTATGCTTGCATCAATGTGTTGATCTTCTATGCTTACATCAATGTGTTGATTGTCTATGCTTGCATCAATGTGTTCATCTTCTATGCTTACATCAATGTGTTGATTGTCTATGCTTGCATCAATGTGTTGATCTTCTATGCTTACATCAATGTGTTGATTGTCTATGCTTGCATCAATGTGTTCATCTTCTATGCTTACATCAATGTGTTGATTGTCTATGCTTGCATCAATGTGTTGATCTTCTATGCTTACATCAATGTGTTGATTGTCTATGCTTGCATCAATGTGTTCATCTTCTATGCTTGCATCAATGTGTTCATCTTCTATGCTTGCATCAATGTGTTCATCTTCTATGCTTCATCAATGTGTTCATCTTCTATGCTTTCATCAATGTGTTCATCTTCTATGCTTGCATCAATGTGTTCATCTTCTATGCTTGCATCAATGTGTTCATCTTCTATGCTTGCATCAATGTGTTCATCTTCTATGCTTGCATCAATGTGTTCATCTTCTATGCTTGCATCAATGTGTTCATCTTCTATGCTTTCATCAATGTGTTCATCTTCTATGCTTACATCAATGTGTTGATCTTTTATGCTTTCAACAACACGTTGATCTTCTATGCTTGCATCAATGTGTTTATCTTCTATGCTTCCATCAATGTGTTGATCTTCTATGCTTACATCAATGTGTTGATCTTCTATGCTTGCATCAATGTGTTTATCTTCTATGCTTCCATCAATGTGTTCATCTTCTATGCTTCCATCAATGTGTTCATCTTCTATGCTTACATCAATGTGTTGATCTTCTATGCTTGCATCAATGTGTTGATCTTCTATGCTTCCATCAATGTGTTGATTGTCTATGCTTGCATCAATGTGTTGATCTTCTATGCTTACATCAATGTGTTGATCTTCTATGCTTACATCAATGTGTTGATCTTCTATGCTTGCATCAATGTGTTTATCTTCTATGCTTCCATTAATGTGTTCATCTTCTATGCTTACATCAATGTGTTGATCTTCTATGCTTCCATCAATGTGTTGATCTGTTATGCTTACATCAATGTGTCGATCTTCTATGCTTGCATCAATGTGTTTATCTTCTATGCTTGCATCAATGTGTTGATTGTCTATGCTTGCATCAATGTGTCCATCATCTATGCTTATGTCAATGTGTTGATCTTTTATGCTTTCAACAACACGTTCATCTTCTATGCTTCCATCAATGTGTTCATCTTCTATGCTTACATCAATGTGTTGATCTTTTATGCTTTCAACAATATGTTGATCTTCTATGCTTGCATCAATGTGTTTATCTTCTATGCTTCCATCAATGTGTTCATCTTCTATGCTTACATCAATGTGTTCATCTTCTATGCTTGCATCAATGTGTTTATATTCTATGCTTCCAATGTGTTCATCTTCTATGCTTACATCAATGTGTTCATCTTCTATGCTTACATCAATGTGTTGATCTTCTATGCTTCCATCAATGTGTTGATTGTCTATGCTTGCATCAATGTGTTGATCTTCTATGCTTACATCAATGTGTTGATCTTCTATGATTGCATCAATGTGTTTATCTTCTATGCTTCCATCAATGTGTTGATCTTCTATGCTTACATCAATGTGTTGATCTTCTATGCTTACATCAATGTGTTGATCTTCTATGCTTGCATCAATGTGTTTATCTTCTATGCTTCCATCAATGTGTTCATCTTCTATGCTTACATCAATGTGTTGATCTTCTATGCTTCCATCAATGTGTTGATCTGTTATGCTTACATCAATGTGTCGATCTTCTATGCTTGCATCAATGTGTTTATCTTCTATGCTTGCATCAATGTGTTGATTGTCTATGCTTGCATCAATGTGTCCATCATCTATGCTTATGTCAATGTGTTGATCTTTTATGCTTTCAACAACACGTTCATCTTCTATGCTTCCATCAATGTGTTCATCTTCTATGCTTACATCAATGTGTTGATCTTTTATGCTTTCAACAAATGTTGATCTTCTATGCTTGCATCAATGTGTTTATCTTCTATGCTTCCATCAATGTGTTCATCTTCTATGCTTACATCAATGTGTTCATCTTCTATGCTTGCATCAATGTGTTTATATTCTATGCTTCCAATGTGTTCATCTTCTATGCTTACATCAATGTGTTCATCTTCTATGCTTACATCAATGTGTTGATCTTCTATGCTTCCATCAATGTGTTGATTGTCTATGCTTGCATCAATGTGTTGATCTTCTATGCTTACATCAATGTGTTGATCTTCTATGATTGCATCAATGTGTTTATCTTCTATGCTTCCATCAATGTGTTGATCTTCTATGATTGCATCAATGTGTTTATCTTCTATGCTTCCATCAATGTGTTCATCTTCTATGCTTACATCAATGTGTTGATTTCTATGCTTCCATCAATGTGTTGATCTGTTATGCTTACATCAATGTGTCGATCTTCTATGCTTGCATCAATGTGTTTATCTTCTATGCTTGCATCAATGTGTTGATTGTCTATGCTTGCATCAATGTGTTGATCTTCTATGCTTACATCAATGTGTTGATTGTCTATGCTTGCATCAATGTGTTCATCTTCTATGCTTACATCAATGTGTTGATTGTCTATGCTTGCATCAATGTGTTGATCTTCTATGCTTACATCAATGTGTTGATTGTCTATGCTTGCATCAATGTGTTCATCTTCTATGCTTACATCAATGTGTTGATTGTCTATGCTTGCATCAATGTGTTGATCTTCTATGCTTACATCAATGTGTTGATTGTCTATGCTTGCATCAATGTGTTCATCTTCTATGCTTACATCAATGTGTTCATCTTCTATGCTTGCATCAATGTGTTCATCTTCTATGCTTTCATCAATGTGTTCATCTTCTATGCTTGCATCAATGTGTTCATCTTCTATGCTTGCATCAATGTGTTCATCTTCTATGCTTGCATCAATGTGTTCATCTTCTATGCTTGCATCAATGTGTTCATCTTCTATGCTTGCATCAATGTGTTCATCTTCTATGCTTCCATCAATGTGTTCATCTTCTATGCTTACATCAATGTGTTGATCTTTTATGCTTTCAACAACACGTTGATCTTCTATGCTTGCATCAATGTGTTTATCTTCTATGCTTCCATCAATGTGTTGATCTTCTATGCTTACATCAATGTGTTGATCTTCTATGCGTGCATCAATGTGTTGATCTGTTATGCTTACATCAATGTGTCGATCTTCTATGCTTGCATCAATGTGTTTATCTTCTATGCTTGCATCAATGTGTTGATTGTCTATGCTTGCATCAATGTGTCCATCATCTATGCTTATGTCAATGTGTTGATCTTTTATGCTTTCAACAACACGTTCATCTTCTATGCTTCCATCAATGTGTTCATCTTCTATGCTTACATCAATGTGTTGATCTTTTATGCTTTCAACAACATGTTGATCTTCTATGCTTGCATCAATGTGTTTATCTTCTATGCTTCCATCAATGTGTTCATCTTCTATGCTTACATCAATGTGTTCATCTTCTATGCTTGCATCAATGTGTTTATCTTCTATGCTTCCAATGTGTTCATCTTCTATGCTTACATCAATGTGTTCATCTTCTATGCTTACATCAATGTGTTGATCTTCTATGCTTCCATCAATGTGTTGATTGTCTATGCTTGCATCAATGTGTTGATCTTCTATGCTTACATCAATGTGTTGATCTTCTATGATTGCATCAATGTGTTTATCTTCTATGCTTCCATCAATGTGTTGATCTTCTATGATTGCATCAATGTGTTTATCTTCTATGCTTCCATCAATGTGTTCATCTTCTATGCTTACATCAATGTGTTGATCTTCTATGCTTCCATCAATGTGTTGATCTGTTATGCTTACATCAATGTGTCGATCTTCTATGCTTGCATCAATGTGTTTATCTTCTATGCTTGCATCAATGTGTTGATTGTCTATGCTTGCATCAATGTGTTGATCTTCTATGCTTACATCAATGTGTTGATTGTCTATGCTTGCATCAATGTGTTCATCTTCTATGCTTACATCAATGTGTTGATTGTCTATGCTTGCATCAATGTGTTGATCTTCTATGCTTACATCAATGTGTTGATTGTCTATGCTTGCATCAATGTGTTCATCTTCTATGCTTACATCAATGTGTTGATTGTCTATGCTTGCATCAATGTGTGCATCTTCTATGCTTACATCAATGTGTTGATTGTCTATGCTTGCATCAATGTGTTCATCTTCTATGCTTGCATCAATGTGTTCATCTTCTATGCTTGCATCAATGTGTTCATCTTCTATGCTTGCATCAATGTGTTCATCTTCTATGCTTGCATCAATGTGTTCATCTTCTATGCTTGCATCAATGTGTTCATCTTCTATGCTTGCATCAATGTGTTCATCTTCTATGCTTTCATCAATGTGTTCATCTTCTATGCTTACATTGTCTGGATTTCTTGCAATTGTATTCAATGCTTGTACTGATTTCCTCATGTAGCTCATGAGATGAGGGCATTGTGATCGAGCTGAGGGCAATGTGGTTCGAGGTGAGGGCAATGTGATCGAAGTGAGGGCAATGTGATCGAGTTGAGGGCAATGTGATTGAGTTGAGGGCAATGTGATCGAAGTTAGGGCAATGTGATCGAAGTGAGGGCAAAGTGATCGAGTTGAGGGCAATGTGATTGAGTTGAGGGCAATGTGGTTCGAGGTGAGGGCAATGTGATCGAGGTGAGGGCAATGTGATCGAGTTGAGGGCAATGTGATTGAGTTGAGGGCAATGTGATTGAGTTGAGGGCAATGTGATTGAGTTGAGGGCAATGTGGTTCGAGGTGAGGGCAATGTGATCGAGGTGAGGGCAATGTGATCGAGTTGAGGAAGGTGAGGGCAATGTGGTTTGAAGTGAGGGCAATGTGATCAAGTTGAGGGCAATGTGTTAACATTGTAATTGGCGAGCAGGGTGAGCGAGAAAATGTTGCCAAATTGTAACATAATATACGCTCTGAGAGTGTATCATAGCATCATAGCATATTGAACCTATGCATGACAGATTTTAGGTCTGGGCGCGTGCTTGGTTTATACAAATTTATTTGAGCTTGATTGCGAAACAAATTCTTACAACTTATATTAATCACTCTCGAGACCTCATTCCTGATGGAATCCATCGCCACGAGGGAGAGAGAAGAGGCAACGTGGAAATTAAATGCCTTGCCTAAGGGCACAATCATAACGGCTCTGCGTGCTTGGTGGGTCCCACTCTAGATCTGGTAGTTGTTTCCTGTAAAAACAAATTTGCGTTGTTTTTTTCCAGATTCCACACATCGGTTTGAAGTTCATGTTTATCTCTGGTATGTTTATCTTCAGCGGATGTACTATTTTGTTCGGGTAAGAGCTAGCTGCAAATTCATTTTTGCTATTCCATGAATGTACTGTGATCTGTAAGCTATAATCACGGATGGAAACTTGAAACTTGTTTATTTGCTTAAACGCCTATTTCTACATATAGATACATATTCAATGGCGTTGTACAATTATGAATTAAAAGATCATAAAAACAGTACATCAATCCAGACACACACATTAAATCACCAGTCATTAATGAAGAAATCACATTAGAATATTCAGAACAATGCGTAGTAGTCTCTGAAGAAGTGAGTTTTCAATTGTTTCTTGAATAGGTTAACTGACTCACTTTGTCTAAGGCTCAAAGGCAGTTCATTCCAAAGCTTGGGTCCAACAGTACTAAAACTTCTGTCACTGAAGGTCTTTTTCTTATTATAAGAAACAAGGTAGCATCCTACTGATGATTCAGAGGGTCGTAGTGAGCGTTTCGAGACTTTACTGGACAAAAGTTGTAATAGACAATAGATTATACTTTATTTATTTTACAACAATTGCGAAGCAAGTTTTAACAACTTATATTAATCACTCTCGTTGTCTCAGATGAAAGCGTATATATGTGGTCATTCATGTGGGAGGAAACCGGAGTACCCGGAGAAAACCCACCTGTCCAATCTGGCGACCATCGTACCATCTCACATACTTCCCTGTCCGAGGATCGAACCCGGGTCGCATTGGTGAGAAGCGAGCGCGCTAACCACTGCGCTAATCAGACATAGGCAATAGATGTTATACTATTCCATGATTGTACGGTGATCTGTAAGTTGTGCGTCTTTGCAGCCGATAAGCCTAACTAATTATTTATCTATAGCGGCATACATGTAGACCATTATTTAGAATCACTTTTTTTAAGTTACCGTATATCTGTTGCAGCTGAGGCACTTATTTAAGGAACGAATATCGGGTTAATAGTTTCCATCAGGGTATGAACTACATTGGGTGTGGTTAATGTGTGTGGAGACCCAATGTAGTTCATACCCTAAAACTGCAAATGCGCATGCCCGTCCGTAACTTTGAGTGCGCATGTCAGCTACATATCATTAGTTGGAGACCCTCATACGAAAATGTATACAACCAGAGTATACATGTATACGTTCATCGAAGGAAATGCAATAGCGATGTAAATATTGTTCCATGATCAAAATATTGGCCAACATATAAGTGGTGATTTGGTTTAAACAATATTTATTGCAAAACATAAGTCACATATAACATACAACGACATACATAATGCAAAGGATCAAGTAGGAAGCTAAAAGTAGCTTTTATAAAAACTTTTTCCTCAAGTGGTGACTTTTTCCTCAAGTGGTGACTTTTTCCTCAAGTGGTGTTACTCATACTGTACCATAATATAATTGTTTGTCATGGTATGGATCACAGGCACAAGCCACACATTTTTGTTTGCCCTATGGTCATATAGTAAGTCCAAAAACATTACTTACTATATGACCATAGAGCAAACAAATATTTGTTTGTGCCTGTGGCATGGATGAAACTATATTTTAATAATGAACTGTATAGTGATAATAAACTGTATGGTGATAATAAACTATATAGTGATAATAAACTATATAGTGATAATAAACTGTATGGTGATAATAAACTGTATAGTGATAATAAACTGTATGGTGATAATAAACTGTATAGTGATAATAAACTGTATAGTGATAATAAAAAACTGTATAGTGATAATAAACTGTATAGTGATAATAAACTGTATGGTGATACTAAACTGTATAGTGATAATAAACTGTATGGTGATAATAAACTGTATGGTGATAATAAACTGTATAGTGATAATAAACTGTATGGTGATAATAAACTGTATGGTGATAATAAACTGTATGGTGATAATAAACTGTATAGTGATAATAAACTGTATAGTGATAATAAACTGTATAGTGATAATAAACTGTATGGTGATAATAAACTGTATAGTGATAATAAACTGTATGGTGATAATAAACTATATGGTGATAATAAACTATATAGTGATAATAAACTGTATGGTGATAATAAACTGTATAGTGATAATAAACTGTATGGTGATAATAAACTATATAGTGATAATAAAACTGTATAGTGATAATAAACTGTATAGTGATAATAAACTATATGGTGATAATAAACTATATAGTGATAATAAACTGTATAGTGATAATAAACTGTATAGTGATAATAAACTGTATAGTGATAATAAACTGTATGGTGATAATAAACTGTATAGTGATAATAAACTGTATGGTGATAATAAACTATATGGTGATAATAAACTATATAGTGATAATAAACTGTATGGTGATAATAAACTGTATAGTGATAATAAACTGTATGGTGATAATAAACTATATAGTGATAATAAACTGTATAGTGATAATAAACTGTATAGTGATAATAAACTATATGGTGATAATAAACTATATAGTGATAATAAACTGTATGGTGATAATAAACTGTATAGTGATAATAAACTGTATGGTGATAATAAACTATATGGTGATAATAAACTATATAGTGATAATAAACTGTATAGTGATAATAAACTGTATATTGATAATAAACTGTATGGTGATAATAAACTATATAGTGATAATAAACTGTATAGTGATAATAAACTGTATAGTGATAATAAACTGTATAGTGATAATAAACTGTATAGTGATAATAAACTGTATAGTAATAATAAACTGTATAGTGATAATAAACTGTATAGTGATAATAAA
This sequence comes from Archivesica marissinica, assembly GCA_014843695.1. Lineage (NCBI taxonomy): Eukaryota > Metazoa > Mollusca > Bivalvia > Venerida > Vesicomyidae > Archivesica > Archivesica marissinica. The sequence goes on from CM026404.1 coordinate 78,385,852, forward strand.
CTGTATAGTGATAATACACTATATGGTGATAATAAACTGTATAGTGATAATAAACTGTACAGTGATAATAAACTATATGGTGATAATAAACTGTATAGTAATAATAAACTGTATAGTGATAATAAACTGTATAGTGATAATAAACTGTATAGTAATAATAAACTGTATAGTGATAATAAACTGTATAGTGATAATACACTATATGGTGATAATAAACTGTATAGTGATAATAAACTGTATAGTGATAATAAACTATATAGTGATAATAAACTGTATGGTGATAATAAACTGTATATTGATAATAAACTGTATGGTGATAATAAACTATATAGTGATAATAAACTGTATAGTGATAATAAACTGTATATTGATAATAAACTGTATGGTGATAATAAACTATATAGTGATAATAAACTGTATAGTGATAATAAACTGTATAGTGATAATAAACTGTATAGTAATAATAAACTGTATAGTGATAATAAACTGTATAGTGATAATAAACTGTATAGTAATAATAAACTGTATAGTGATAATAAACTGTATAGTGATAATAAACTGTATAGTGATAATAAACTGTATAGTGATAATACACTATATGGTGATAATAAACTGTATAGTGATAATAAACTGTACAGTGATAATAAACTATATGGTGATAATAAACTGTATAGTAATAATAAACTGTATAGTGATAATAAACTGTATAGTGATAATAAACTGTATAGTAATAATAAACTGTATAGTGATAATAAACTGTATAGTGATAATAAACTGTATAGTGATAATACACTATATGGTGATAATAAACTGTATAGTGATAATAAACTGTATAGTGATAATAAACTATATAGTGATAATAAACTGTATAATCATAAATGATAATCAACTTTAACATGATTTCCTATTTATCTTTCAGTTTCTTGGCCTACATACCTTCAGACAATGGAAACGATATGTTCATAGCTCTGGCATTTATTTTACAAATCGTCAGATCTGTCGGTATAACTGGGGCGTCTACTGCATCATTTGTTCTTCTAGTCCAAACTTTCCCCGACAACATTTCTTTTGTGTTTGTACGTATAATTAACAAATCTTACATTATTTCAGCTTGGAGGTTAAGGGAGCGGGCTCCGTGGACTAGTGATTAATTACTTGCCCCTCACTGTTTTAGGTTCGAATCCCATTGGGGTTATCCAGCTGACTTGCAGTAGGTCAGTGGTGCTACCCGGGTTCCCTCCCATGCCTGAAATACTGCTCGGTGTGGTAACCAGGGTGTGTGTTTTACGTTTATTTATCGTCGCTACCGGTTGCCCATATGAGCGACGCCTCCTGAAAAGATTAGTCATTTTAGATTTTCGGAGGATATTGCAATGATACAGACAGAGAGCCATTTCAGAGTCTCCTCTGGTTCTTTTACGTGCATGGCATACAGCACCAACACGAGACCTCAGTTTAAAGTCCCACCTGAAAAACACACAAGCAGGGTCTTCCGCCACCTATAACAGCTGGAGGGAAATATCAGACTGGTTTCATCAACCAACGTTTCAATATACATGTTGTTTAAAATAAAAATTCTATAAATTTAGACATTAAGAATGCATCTGGTCTCTCAAAATGTAACCCAAACAGGATGGTTACACATCGGGGGTCAAGCCTCAAAGTGTGAACAACCGTTGGTCCCTAACTTACAATGCTTTACGGTGGGATGGTTACACATCGGGGGGTCAAGCCTCAAAGTGTGAGCAACCTTTGGTCCCTAACTTATAATGCTTTACGGTGGGATGGTTACACATCGGGGGTCAAGCCTCAAAGTGTGAGCAACCTTTGGTCCCTAACTTATAATGCTTTACGGTGGGATGGTTACACATCGGGGGTCAAGCCTCAAAGTTTGAACAACCTTTGGTCCCTAACTTATAATGCTTTACGGCGTGCAGACCTATAGCTATAAATTGGAAACGCACCAACATTCTTTCGGGTTTGTGGACGTGAACCATTTATTTGTCTTGGTGTAGCCAACCTTGAAATCTCTGTTTAATGACTTCCACAGATTACTGAAGTTAGATGCAGGAAATCTTGAGCAAAAGCTATATTTCCAACACAAAATCGCATTAAGCGTCGAATTTTGTTGAACGAGAGAATATGAATGACCGACATACCAGTATTTGATGTTATATAATCATATAATTATTGTGTTATACAGTCTACATCCGTTATGTCAAAGTCGGTTATGTCGAATTCACCGGTTATCTCGAAGTCGGATCAAAGTCCCATTTCACACACTATCAATTTACATATAACTGGGTCTGTTTATATCTCTTACGGAGGTTGGTGCACCCAAGTACTGGTTAACCGCTGGAGCCTGCCCAGGAAAGGTGTTGTTAGGTAAACTGCCCGCCGGCGACATAGCCCAAAATGGTGCTGATGCAGGCGTAAAACCCGAAATATAACATAATTATATCGAAGTATTTTGTTCGGTCCGACGGAATTCGACATAACGGATGTAGACTGTATTATTGTATATTGTGTTATACCTTATGTGATAAAAGGTTGCAATAAAATATTATTCAAGTAACTAATAGTACATGTATGTGATGCTATTTTCAGGGTTTTGGTGAAATATTTGTTGGTTTGGGACTTGTGGCCGGACCAGCTGTTGGTGGACTACTGTATGGAGTATGTATACCACATTATTTAAAGCTTTAGATGTACCTATTGGGGTGAGCTATTAATATAGGTCAGTCATCTGTCTGTCTGTACATACGTACATCCATCCGCAATTTTGCCAAAAAGCTAGGTCATCTCTGAAGCTGTTTTCATTTATCTCCTTCATGTGTACCCTACAAATGATGATGATGTAAATTTATTTATAGTCGCCACCGCATAAATGCATTTGGGCGACTGGTTTCTCTACGGCGTTTATGTTGATATCTCTAAGATGTTTATGTTGACAGCTGTGAAGGCATCTTCGTTCTTTGCAGGGTGACAAGTCCTGTTGCTTCTTACGAATGGGTCCTTTGTAGGGCCACCCTCCTCACTGTTGGTCACCCCGCAGCAGCATTTATACGGATCTGACAGTTAGACATCTGGTCGTCGATTGTCGCAAACGAGTCTACTTTAGGGCCGCTCACTCAAATGTAGCTCGGGGGAGTGTGGATGCCACGACCGTTGCCGCTCCCTCAGGTCCGTCATCTCGTCTAAACGCCGGTGGAGAAAGTTTGTAAATCCAGTGAAGACAGTGTTCACCTCAAACACTATCTAGATGAGACGGCAGATCTGTCCTGATGTGCCATAGCCGTGGATCCACATGCTGGCAAGCCTCCCCCTTCGCAAGATCGACGACCAGAAGATCCCAGTATCCTACGCTGCTGCTGCGGGATGTGCCCCGGTCACGACGTGCACGTCATGACGAGATCGACCGGGAAACCCTACAAATGCCATAAGCAGATGTATTTATACAGAAATATTTCTTTGTTTTTGTAATTGGTGAGGCCTTATGGATTACTTTGCAATGTCACGTGCCAGTCACTTGAAATTTGATTGGTGGACGCCATGTTAAATTCACATGTGAGTGAAGTTGTAGTCTAGTTGGTATGCAATCTTTGTTTAGTCAAGCGCATTAAATGCATGAATTATCACTTTACATAGTAATATAGTTTATATAAATTCATTTTAGCTCAATTGCGAAACAAGTTCTTACAGCTTATATTAATCACTCTCGAGACCTCATTCCTGATGGAGTCCATCGCCACGAGGGAGAGAGAAGAGGCAACGTGGAATTTAAATGCCTTGCCTAAGGGCACAATCGTAACGGCTCCAGCGGAGCTCAAACTCCGGATCTTTCGGACCTGAAACGAACGCGCATCCACTGTGCTATCACGACTTCCACAAATATAATAGTAATATTATTTCATCTGCTATAAAAGAGACTGACTACAAGTTATTTACCGACAAACCTTCAAGGACTGAGAACCGGTACACCCATAATACAATATATTATCGAAAATCATTGATGAAATACTTCTGATACTTTACTTACAGTAGATAATTTCTAGGGTTGTGAATCTGTGACATTCAGTTGTATGCGATCTAAGAAATGTTCAGTATTTGTTGTTTATTTGTTTCAGATAGATGGTTTCTACCTTCCGTTTGTGTCTATTGGAGTTCTAGGAATGCTTTGTGTCCCCATCATTGCACTGATCGTACCTTCCATGGAACCAGGTAAAGTCATACCCCATCATGCACTGGTCGTACCTTCCATGGAACCAGGTAAAGTCATACCCCATCATGCACTGGTCGTACCTTCCATGGAACCAGGTAAAGTCATACCCCATCATGCACTGGTCGTACCTTCCATGGAACCAGGTATGGTCATACCCCATCATTGCACTGATCGTACCTTCCATGGAACAGGTATGGTCATACCCCATCATTGCACTGATCGTACCTTCCATGGAACCAGGTATGGTCATACCCATCATTGCACTGATCGTACCTTCCATGGAACCAGGTAAAGTCATACCCATCATGCACTGGTCGTACCTTCCATGGAACCAGGTAAAGTCATACCCCATCATGCACTGGTCGTACCTTCCATGGAACCAGGTAAAGTCATACCCCATCATGCACTGGTCGTACCTTCCATGGAACCAGGTAAAGTCATACCCCATCATGGCATTGGTCGTACCTTCCATGGAACCAGGTATGGTCATACCCCATCATGGCACTGGTCATACCTTCCATGGAACCAGGTATGGTCATACCCCATCATGGCATTGGTCGTACGTTCCATGGAACCAGGTAAAGTCATACCCCATCATGGCATTGGTCGTACCTTCCATGGAACCAGGTATGGTCATACCCCATCATGGCATTGGTCGTACGTTCCATGGAACCAGGTAAAGTCTACCCCATCATGGCATTGGTCGTACCTTCCATGGAACCAGGTATGGTCATACCCCATCATGGCATTGGTCGTACGTTCCATGGAACCAGGTAAAGTCATACCCCATCATGGTACTGATCGTACCTTCCATGGAACCAGGTAATGTCATACCCCATCATGGCATTGGTCGTACCTTCCATGGAACCAGGTAAAGTCATACCCCATCATGGCATTGGTCGTACCTTCCATGGAACCAGGTAAAGTCATACCCCATCATGGCGCTGGTCATACCTTCCGTGGAACCAGGTAAAGTCATACCCCATCATGGCACTGGTCTTACCTTCCATGGAACCAGGTGAGGTAAAGTCATGCCCCATCATGGCACTGGTCATACCTTCCATGGAACCAGGTAAAGTCATACCCCATCATGGCACTGGTCATACCTTCCGTGGAACCAGGTAAAGTCATACCCCATCATTGCACTGGTCTTACCTTCCATGGAACCAGGTAAAGTCATACCCCATCATGCACTGGTCGTACCTTCCATGGAACCAGGTAAAGTCATACCCCATCATGGCATTGGTCGTACCTTCCATGGAACCAGGTATGGTCATACCCCATCATGGCACTGGTCATACCTTCCATGGAACCAGGTATGGTCATACCCCATCATGGCATTGGTCGTACGTTCCATGGAACCAGGTAAAGTCATACCCCATCATGGCATTGGTCGTACCTTCCATGGAACCAGGTATGGTCATACCCCATCATGGCATTGGTCGTACATTCCATGGAACCAGGTAAAGTCATACCCCATCATGGCATTGGTCGTACCTTCCATGGAACCAGGTATGGTCATACCCCATCATGGCATTGGTCGTACGTTCCATGGAACCAGGTAAAGTCATACCCCATCATGGTACTGATCGTACCTTCCATGGAACCAGGTAATGTCATACCCCATCATGGCATTGGTCGTACCTTCCATGGAACCAGGTAAAGTCATACACCATCATGGCATTGGTCGTACCTTCCATGGAACCAGGTAAAGTCATACCCCATCATGGCGCTGGTCATACCTTCCGTGGAACCAGGTAAAGTCATACCCCATCATGGCACTGGTCTTACCTTCCATGGAACCAGGTGAGGTAAAGTCATGCCATCATGGCACTGGTCATACCTTCCATGGAACCAGGTAAAGTCATACCCCATCATGGCACTGGTCATACCTTCCATGGAACCAGGTAAAGTCATACCATCATGGCACTGGTCATACCTTCCATGGAACCAGGTAAAGTCATACCCCATCATGACATTGGTTGTACCATCCATGGAACCAGGTATGGTCATGCCCCATCATGACATTGGTTATACCATCCATGGAACCAGGTATGGTCATGCCCCATCATGACATTGGTTGTACCATCCATGGAACCAGGTATGGTCATGCCCCATCATGGCATTGGTCGTACCATCCACGGAACCAGGTATGGTCATGCCCCATCATGACATTGGTTGTACCATCCATGGAACCAGGTATGGTCATGCCCCATCATGACATTGGTTGTACCATCCATGGAACCAGGTATGGTCATGCCCCATCATGGCATTGGTCATACCATCCACGGAACCAGGTATGGTCATACCATATAATGGCACCAGTTGTACCATCCACGGAACCAGGTATGGTCATACCATATTATGTCACCTGTATTGTTGTAATCCTAGGGAACAACCAAGGAAGTGATTGTATTGTACCTGTATTGTTGTAATCCCAATGGAACAACCAAGGAAGTGATTGTATTGTACCTGTAGTGTTGTAATCCCAATGGAACAACCAAGGAAGTGATTGTATTGTACCTGTATTGTTGTAATCCCAATGGAACAACCAAGGAAGTGATTATATTGTACCTGTATT
>CM026404.1:78393654-78477200 GCA_014843695.1 Archivesica marissinica
GACCAAGAAAATCGTCCACATGAGGGGGTAAATATCACGACCAAGAAAATCGTCCACATGAGGGGGTAAATATCACGACCAAGAAAATCGTCCACATGAGGGGGTAAATATCACGACCAAGAAAATCCTCCACATGAGGGGGTAAATATCACAACCAAGAAAATCGTCCAGTTTGTACGGCTTACCGACTTACAGACTACTGGGTTTGAGAGGGTTCCACTGTAGTACATTATTAGAATTGGAGATCTTGCACCGGATATAACCTGACAAAATTCAATTCAAACTTTAATTTATTGTCGGAGTTTTTACAAACAAATAACACTAGCATTATAGCTATTTACCTACCGGTACATACTTTAAACTTTATTTATTTTTTGTAAAATGTAACAGGACAAAGACATTATAATCAATAAAATAACATCAACATTTTATGTGTCATTAAAAATAATAGCAAATGTAACGTAACGCTCCAAATTCCGTCCATTTGTAACGTTTGCAAGTTCAAATGCTGTCCAAAAATAACGCTAGCAAATTGCACTAACAAAATATACACATTCACCTTGTTAAATAAAATGCCACTGGTTACACATGTATTCGTTGATCATGCCTAACTTCTAATCAACTATAATCATTTGTATATAGTCATTATTTAGCATGTTATTCTCTTTAAACCTGCATTCCGTCCAACAATAACATTAGCAATGTGACGCTAGCAAATAAATTCCATCCATCCGTAACGTTAGCACAGCAAATTCCGTCCATCTGTAACGTTTGCAAATATAAAACATGTCCTTGTAGTAACACTAGCAAAGAAACTGTTGTCCGAAAATAACGTTCGCAATGGAATTGCCTAATACAATATATATACGACAACCTTCGGTTTCGGTTTACATTACGTGTACCACAAACGTGTGTAAACAATCGCGAAAAGACATGACATTTGATCAGAATTTGCCAAAACAGTAGTAGCCGTGCTAACGTTACACTTTGCTAGCGTCACTGTCATAGGACAGACAACTTTAGCATCATTATTCAAGTGTAATACGTACATTTGAGCGTCCAGAAACGATATGGTCATCATCCATGCCGGTTGCCATCTTGTTTTCTGCCATGCGTGCTGTGTAATCTCGCGTGATTTGAGAAATTCGGTAATTTTCCATAGTGCAATCGTTATGGAGTTGCTTGGACAGAAAAAAATTCCGTAACGCTAGCAAATTAAATTTTCAACTTACCGTCTATATCGAGATAAATTAGATCATTGAGTGCACATTCAAAAGGCTTTATTTAGCAAACTTTTGCGTCTGCCAATATCGATTTTCCACTAACACACAGCATTTGTACACACGCGGCCACAATACAAATGCAATCGTTACGCAGGACACACGGACAGAAAAAAATGTATTGCCGACATTTGATGATATTGTGCATACATAAACGAAAGTATCATATTTATGCATTTGATACTGTATATTTCTTGAACTATTGGGTTTTAACTACGTTTTATTACCCTTAACATAGAGCTTTTTGTTGTGAGTTTTATATAAAACGTCACTAAAACGGGTGATCGATAATGACTCGGGAGTATAGTCCGTCCAATAAGGGCTTAGTCGACCCAAATTTAATACATTTAACAAAAAACCAACAACACACATTTTCAGGTATTTTATTCATTTTATAAACAGTTATTTTGTTCATCATTATGTAGATACATTTTCAGACATTGTGTACAGATAATTTTAATATTGGCAAATTCTAGTTTTCCGTCCATGTAACACTAGCAAAAATGAAATCTGCCATATGCAATAAAATATGGTTAAATCAAAAACTGATTTCATTTTGTTATGAAATCCAGATTTTTAAATATGACTAATTGATGTTCATTTATTATTTATCTGAGTTGATCAATTACCGCACATGTACCTAGCAATGTAAATGTATTCCAATACACTAAATCTGTGCGACATATAAAATAATGGTGAATTTCCTGGAACTGATCGGTACTGTAATTATCGATGTATAACGCGCTGGAACTGATCGCTATGTCCATTTTGCACATTTTCTGATTTGTCGTAAAAGCAATTCTTCAAACTCAGTTTTTCTATTATAATTGTTCAAATTCATGTTATCCTCCAATATCCAAGTCCGTTTCCAGTCAATAATAGTAAATACACACGCTTTAAATCAAATACATATGATTGAATCTTGTATTGTATATTTCACGCCACCTAGATTTTCGAATAATTTCTTCGTATAATATTAAAAAACGAAACGAGTAAATATTTCATGTCTTAAATTTTACTCAAAATATAGGAGGGCTGTTGATTGAATCGACATGAAACATACACATGACTTGGTGTTACTGTCCGGTGGGTGTCATTGCTCTAGTCCCGTCGCACATGTCGGGGGGTAACGGTGACTTCCGCATGCCCTGAGTCCCGTGCGTCTCGTACAAGGTTGTGATTGGTGCAGAACTCTTTGGTCGAAGTCCCTCGTTCGCCTGCTTGTAGAAGATGTCGTGCACTTTTTGGTTGGGACCTGCTAGGAACACGGTTCTACCGTTATCTGTGTAAGACAAATGGAAAGATATGTTTTATAATGGTACAATAGATATGATTCATACAATACGGTGGTGTTTGTATGTTTTATAATGGCACAAGAGATATGATTCATACAATACGGTGGTGTTTGTATGTTTTATAATGGTACAATAGATATGATTCATACAATACGGTGGTGTTTGTATGTTTTATAATGGTACAAGAGATATGATTCATACAATACGGTGGTGTTTGTATGTTTTATAATGGCACAAGAGATATGATTCATACAATACGGTGGTGTTTGTATGTTTTATAATGGTACATACAATACGGTGGTGTTTGTATGTTTTATAATGGTACAAGAGATATGATTCATACAATACGGTGGTGTTTGTATGTTTTATAATGGCACAAGAGATATGATTCATACAATACGGTGGCGTTTGTATGTTTATACGGTGGTGTTTGTATGTTTTATAATGGCACATACAATAAGGTGGTGTTTGTATGTTTTATAATGGCACAAGAGATATGATTCATACAATATGGTGGTGTTTGTATGTTTTATAATGGCACAAGAGATATGATTCATACAATACAGTGGTGTTTGTATGTTTTATAATGGTACAAGAGATGTGATTCATACAATACGGTGGTGTTTGTATGTTTTATAATGGTACAAGAGATATGATTCATACAATACGGTGGTGTTTGTATGCTTTATAATGGTACAAGAGATATGATTCATACAATACGGTGGTGTTTGTATGTTTTATAATGGTACAAGAGATATGATTCATACAATACGGTGGTGTTTGTATGTTTATACGGTGGTGTTTGTATGTTTTATAATGGTACAAGAGATATGATTCATACAATACGGTGGTGTTTGTATGTTTTATAATGGTACAAGAGATATGATTCATACTATACGGTGGTGTTTGTATGTTTTATAATGGTACAAGAGATACATGTAAGATTTATAATATAAAGTTTTAAATGTGTCACAAACATAACAATTATTATATACGATATGATGTGCATGTGGTGCAAAGGAAACCATGATAAAAACAGAGGAAACCAATTAAAAAGACCCATTCTCCTTAAAAGAGTATCCAAGGGGCAGTAACTCAACAGAGGAAACCAATTAAAAAGACCCATTCTCCTTAAAAAGAGTATCCAAGGGGCAGTAACTCACAAATGTCTCTTATTGGTTGTATTCCTACAAAATGCATAGCATAAGGACGTTAGGCTGAACAGGGGCTGATGTGTATGTGTTCAAGGACGTTAGGGATCGATGGATACAACAGGGGCTGATGTGCATGTGTTCAAGGTTATATACAGCATAAGGACGTTAGGGATCGATGGATACAACAGGGGCTGATGTGCATGTGTTCAAGGACGTTAGGGATCGATGGATACAACAGGGGCTGATGAGCATGTGTTCAAGGTTATATACAGCATAAAGACGTTAGGGATCGATGGATACAACAGGGGCTGATGTGCATGTGTTCCAGGACGTTAGGAATCGATGGATACAACAGGGGCTGATGTTCATGTGTTCCAGGACGAAAGGAATCGATGGATACAACAGGGGCTGATGTGCATGTGTTCCAGGACGTTAGGGATCGATGGATACAACAGGGGCTGATGTGCATGTGTTCAAGGTTATATACAGCATAAGGACGTTAGGGATCGATGGATACTACAGGGGCTGATGTGTTCAAGGTTATATACAAACAGCTAACATACAGAAGTGAAGGTCGTACAAACTTACATAAAATAGTACATTTAACACATAGTTACTATAAGTAGCATACATGTCATGTTTATGAGAATATGTCTTATTGCAAAATCGGCAATAACTTTGCCATTGGCAATATAATATACATACATAATAGTATACATGTACATGGCATGAGAAACAAAATGTAATATACACAAACTACATTAATAATAGGTTCACATCGTGTTACCTAAAGCAATGATAAACCAGCTAAGAAGCTATATTGTCAAAGAGCGAAACCAATTTGTCTTTTTGTGCTAATACATATTAATATGATAGCATACATATTATACATTCATTAAAGCAGCATTACATCGTATGAAATAAAAGATATTTGAAAAATTCAATTTTTACGTATGGGTAGCAATGCTGCTACACATTCTAACATTATACTTTGTATGCTTATGTTCATTTGGTAAACAGTGTTTTTTTGCAATAAAACAAACTCGAAACCGAAAGTAGGACTATCTGAGTAGATCAGTCACGCACTTGTTTACAACCGGAACACATCGTCCGCACTTGTTTACATTCTCAATGCATCGTCCCCATTTGTCCCACGTTGCCTTTTTTAATTAAATTACTTGATATGTTGATTCATACCTCTGTTAGCTAAGTCTTTTAGGGACATTTCTACATCCCCGCGAGGGGTTCGACATTAGAGGAAGATGGATAGATAGTCTTTCATGTTCAAAATATATACGTTGTTTTCTACATCCTCTGTTGTTTCACGCATGCGCGCTGTGCGTGTTTATATTTCGTATGTTAATAAATAAATTCGCGTATACGACGGTTTAAATTTATTGGAATTTTATCGTTTCTGAGCGACTATTTCGATTTTTGTACATACATTAGTATTTATATTTTACCCAAAACATCCTTTATTACGATGTAATGCTGCTTTAATGTTAATCTATCATATTACAAAGAACAATGCTCTAATAATTGATGAGATGGTTTGAATATTATATGACGCATGCCTGTAATGTATATATATATATATTAAAAGAAACACCAACTAGAGTAAAACCCCTCTAATCCGGAATCCCCTCTAAACCAGACATTTTCTTTGATCCCGAATTTTCCCCTTCTATTTTCATTGTAAGAAAACCCCCTCTAATCCGGAATCCCTCTATTCCGGAAACAGGACGAAAATTCGTAACATTTTGTGTATTTTCAACACAAAATAACCCCTCTAAAGCAGACATGCCGTAATGATACGAAGCCAGTCAAGAGATTATCCTCATGTATTGTCATTTTTTACCAATTGTCCACGCCTGTGTGAAACTCGCACGTTGTACTGCATATAATTGGTGGGTAGATGCTATGTTATGTTTCGGGTTTTACGCCTGCATCAGCACCATTTCGGGCTATATCGCCGGCGGGCAGTTTACTTAACAACACCTTTCCTGGGCAGGCTCCAGCGGTTATATGTTATATTTCGGGTTATACGTCTGCATCAGCACCATTTCGGGCTATATCGCCGGCGGGCAGTTTACTTAACAACACCTTTCCTGGGCAGGCTCCAGCGGTTAACCAGTACTTGGGTGCACCAACCTCCGTAAGAAACTGCCAACTTTTTCATATAAATGAGACACGGCCTGAGCGGGGCTCGAACCCGTGACCATCAGTGATGATAGGTTACAGTGGTATACAAGTCAGCGACCGTAACCACTCGACCACAGAGGCGGACGGTGGGTAGATGACATGAGCAGATGCGAGTATGATTTTATACATTTGATCTAATGTTGTATACAGTAATTTTGTGATAACATTGATTGGTCTCGAGATTGAAATGTGTGTTTCACATTTTCAATTTTTGGTATCATTGCACTATCCTCCAAAAATCTAAAATGACTAATCTCTTCAGGAGGCGTCGCTCATATGGGCAACCGGTAGCGACGATAAATAAACGTAAATAAAATAAAATAAAAAAATAATAAACATAATCGTTCATTCGTTTGGATTAACTGGAGAAAAGGTGTATTCAGAGTTACTTCAACTGTATTCAGTGTACCCGGATTAACCTTGTGTATTCAGTGTACCCGGATTAACATTGTGTATTCAGTGTACCCAGATTAACATTGTATATTCAGTGTACCCGGATTAACATTGTGTATTCAGTGTACCCGGATTAACATTGTGTATTCTGTGTACCCGGATTAACATTGTGTATTAAGTCTAACTGGAGAAAAGGTGTATTCAGAGTTACTTCAACTGTATTCAGTGTACCTGGATTAACATTGTGTATTCAGTGTACCCGGATTAACCTTGTGTATTCAGTGTACCTGGATTAACTTTGTGTATTCAGTGTACCTGGATTAACATTGTGTATTCAGTGTACCCGGATTAACATTGTGTATTCAGTGTACCCGGATTAACATTGTGTATTCAGTGTACCCAGATTAACATTGTGTATTCAGTGTACCCGGATTAACATTGTGTATTCAGTGTACCCGGATTAACATTGTGTATTCAGTGTACCCGGATTAACATTGTGCTAGCTCTAAAGTGCATCAAAACTAGAGTTCATAATTATACAGTACATGTCTCATGTGTACAAGTGTATCACTATGTTTGTTTTATTTTAGTGTTCATATGTTGTACTGTACATCATAGTATGTTGACATGTATTAAATATAAAAAACCCTCTAAACTGGAACCCCTCTAAACGGCTTTTTTCCCCAGTCTGGAAGAAGTCCGGATTAGAGGGATTTTACTGCAGTCCCATTTAATGATGTTGAGAGAAAGCATGCTGTAATGCTAAACATAACTAATACGGGGTGATTATTACGATGTATATAATAGAATCCTCGGGCATATCCGTTACAATCGCGCGCCCACTTGGTCCGCTGGCGGCGAGGGTTAATAAGCATTTACATCATCTATCCGTTACAAGACTACACTTATAAAGCCTGCTTTATAGTACAGTGCAACATGCATACAGTGAGACAACAGGGTGCTCATGATAACCTATATAGTAGAATCCTCCGGCTCTGTTAGTAGTGTTAGCATCAGTCTCAGAACCCTTTGATCCTAGAAAAGTTAAACCACACAAGTGTTACTGTACAACCAGTTACATCCGATAAGAACAGCTAGAAATGGTAGGAAACTAATAATAACAAGAAGGTAGTTGTAGGGATAGTCGGAGGGCAATAGTCCCTATAGCTGTAGGGACAGTCAGAGGGCTATAGTTGTAGGGATAGTCGGAGGGCAATAGCCCCTATAGCTGTAGGGATAGTCGAAGGGCAATAGCCCCTATATCAGTAGGGATAGTCCCGATAGCTGTAGCGATAGTCGGAGGGTAATAGTCCCTATATCTGTAGGAACAGCCGGAGGGCTATAGTTCCTATAGCTGTAGGGACAGTCGGAGGGCTATACTCCATGTAGCTGTAGGGACAGTCGGATGGCAATAGTTCCTATAGCTGTAGGGACAGTCAGAGGGCTATAGTCCCCATAGCTGTAGGGATAGTCGGAGCCATAGTCCCTATATCTGTAGGGATAGTCGGAGGGCTATAGTTTCTATAGCTGTAGGGATAGTCGGAGGGCTATAGTTCCTATAGCTGTAGGGATAGTCGGAGTATTTAAAACCAACACAACTCAGAAACTAGTCGTGGCATTTTGTGCAATTTTCAAACAATGAGCAGATATTAACATCGTCGATTAAAGCCCGACTGAAACTGACGGCAATATATTGCACTGATTTTCAATAACCATCATACCGCATATACGTTACAACATCGGCTAATCAGGAAGCGCTATTTCAACATCATTGAGGTCATGCAACAACAACAACGTTAATACTCTATATATATATATAGAATCGTTTTATCTTACAACTTTAACATGGTGGAAATTGACAAAAAATAGTCTTAACTCTTTCAACACCACAGACCTCTAAATAGGCTTACAAAAAGTGTAGATCCAGGTGAGCCAGTAATATTACTATTTTTAGACAAAATGACCCATTTTGATAAATGAACTGGTCCAAATGTAATTTTCTTATTAATTTATTGGTCTAAAAATATCACGCACCAGTCCATGTCAGTTACTTGGTGTTGAATTGGTTAATATATTGACATTATATCAAATAGGGCATACCCACAAACGTGCAAAGGGTTAATGTCAAATATCTGCAGATTGTTGAAACAATGTGCACGTCTCAGCCATTATGTGATCTATCATAGAGAATAAGTCTCTATTTCACAATGTGCACATCATAGCCATTATGTGATCTATCATAGAGAAGAAGTCTCTATTTCACAATGTATATATAACAACGCAAGAAAATACTTAAAACGAATGAATTTTGAGAATTTACTTCAATGTTTGAGGCATCATTTGGAGTTTGTTTCAAGCCAACTGCGCTATATTCATTCACCATCGATAGTGTTACAATGTATACATACAAACACACAACCTCTACACCAACAACATCTTTACTTATATTGTTACAGTTTACTCGGAACAATTGTTTAGTGATTAGTTCGCTGGAAGAGAAGCCAAAGCTATTATTTATATACACGGCTTCATCCACAGGCAGACATAACAGTGCTTTCATATAATTAGGGCAAATAAACTGTAATCTCAATAGGTGAATGGCCCCGCCATAGCCCAAGAAGTTACAGCCCGGACTGGAAATATTGACTCGGACGGATGGACGGACGGACGGACAGACTTACCCGAAATTGCATATTAAGTGGCTGTTCTTTTGTTCTCTATAGCAACATAAACGGATTTTCGTAGCCACATAGCAGTTTAATTGCCACATAACCCCTAACCCTCGACCACTAGACAGTAAATCTATTGTTCTCTGAGCCAAATAAGTAACATTTTATGGGTGAGGACAGACGGACATACACACAATTTAAATTTATTATAGCCTACAAGTCATAGAAAACATAAATAAAAGTTTTTTTAAATACTTTTTACGGCCCAGTTAAAACCATGAAAACACTGTTACATCTTCATGTGGCTTCATCCAAATACCACAAGACTGAAGTGAATCAATACCGTTACATATCACTTACTTCAGTTGAACAGAAAGCTGTTGCATAACAGCAAAATATAAACAGATTGCGCATTAGCAGTTAGAGTCATACAAGCAATTTACAAATACTGTACTTACTCGCGCATAAGACGGGAATTACGAGTAAATACGGTACGTGTGCGACACGCCAATCACATTCAATTTCATAGCATTAAATATCCATGACATATTAGTACCACTTCAATGTCTTAGCAGTGATACCTGATAAACTAAGCGTGGGATAGTTTTCAATTTCTGCATTAAATGAGAGAAGAGATTGTCAGAGTTTAGAACACGATCTATGTGGGAGCGTAAGGATATACAAGCAGGCATAAACTAACAACATTCTATAATATCGTTACCCGGGTACTCAGTGACTGTGAATCGTCTCAGTTCTAGAACAGAGTAAGTCATAGTAATGATACAAACCATTATGTGCTCAGGTTGTGAAATAATTGAAGCAATCTATTAAGTATTTCCAGGTGCGAAAAGGTCCGGAGTTCGAGCCCCGCTGGAGCCGTTACGATTGTGCCCTTAGGCAAGGCATTTAAATTCCACATGCCTCCTCTCTCTCCCTCGTGGCGATGGATTCCATCAGGAATGAGGTCTCGAGATTGATTAATATAAGTGTAAGAACTTGTTTCGCAATCGAGCTAAAATAAATGTGTATAAACTAAACTATAACCTAAGTATTTCCAGAACAGAACCTGATTTGGCATTTACATATTACACTATGTTACTCTGGTATAACATTGTTTCAGTCTGGTATGTCAGTCTGGTATGACAGTCTGGTATGTCAGTCTGGTATGTCAGTCTGGTATGACAGTCTGGTATGTCAGTCTGGTATGACAGTCTGGTATGACAGTCTGGTATGTCAGTCTGGTATGTCAGTCTGGTATGACAGTCTGGTATGTCAGTCTGGTATGTCAGTCTGGTATGTCAGTCTGGTATGTTAGTCTGGTATGTCAGTCTGGTATGTCAGTCTGGTATGTTAGTCTGGTATGACAGTCTGGTATGTCAGTCTGGTATGTCAGTCTGGTATGACATGTATCAATGGTATTCAGCACTCTTATTTCTATGCATAATATGTTGTTTGTAAATGAAACATAACAGGGGTGTATATATAACACAACAATGTGTATTTGTTAGGAAAATCACAAGTAATTTACCATGTGTCTTTGATTTTGGTTTGATCTTGAACCGCCAAATCAGGAAGAATATAACAACGGCTATCAGCAACACACACAGTAACACAATGAGAGCAATGTATGCTGGATGCAGGCCGCCATCAGCCGCCTTAAATACAAACATATATACAACTATAACAGCCGGTTCCCAGCAACACACACAGTATCACAATGAGAGCGATGTATGCAGGCCGCCATCATCCGCCTTAAATACAAACATATATACAACTATAACAGCCGGTCCCCAGCAACACACACAGTACCACAGTGTATGCAGGCCGCCATAAATACATACCATATATACAACTATACAGCGGGGGACCAGCAACACACATAGTACCACAGTGTATGCTGGAGGCAGCCCACCATCATTCGTGTTCGCTTCAAGTGCGAAAGGCCCAGAGTTCGAGTGCCGCTGGAGCCGTTACAATTGTGTCCTTAGGTAAGGCATTTAAATTCCACATGCCTCTTCTCTCTCCCTCGTGGCGATGGATTCCATCAGGAATGAGGTCTCGTGAGTTATCAATATAAATTCTAAGAACTTGTTTCGCAATCAAACAAAAGTAAATTTGTATGAACCAATAGGAATGAAGTCCTAACAATATTACCGGTGTGCTACAAGAAGTGTAGAAGTCCGTTCCATCGACCGTCAGGTAAGTGTCTAAGGTCAAGGTTGTGCTTCCAATTGAGACTTGCATGGCCGATGAAATATCGCTGCATATTGTATCTATCGTGATAGATACGTTCATCGTACCTCCTTCAATGGTAAACGTGACCACGATGCTTCCTGGAACCAAACACATTGAGCATAAACTTACTACACACACACCTGTGTTAGTGGTCACCTCCATTAAGCAGCCAACCTGTATTATGCAGCCAGTTTCCAGATTCCCAATATATTGTTTTATTATACATTTGCCCTCTATTATAATAAGCAGTCACCTCCATTAAGCAGCCAACCTGTATTATGCAGCCAGTTTCATGATTCCCAATATGTTGTTTTATTAAACATTTGACCTCTATTAAGCAGCCACTTTCTGTGATTCCCTTGGCTGCTTAACCCTTTCCCTCATAGAAGCACCTCATTACGCCATTACCAATACGACATACATTGACAATGTAGTAGTCAAACCAATGTTCATAATAATGACCAGAATCTCGTGTAGTCCCAGTAATATCTATGGAGGTGGGATAGATATGGCCACTACTTATCCACTGCATGATAGCTAAATGGCTGCCGTTTGTATGGAGATATAATAGCATATTAACCTAAATCTCTATGTAGTCCCAGTAATATCTATGGAGGTGGGATAGATATGGCCACTATTTATCCACTGCATGATAGCTAAATGGCTGTCATTTCGATACAATTACTGGAACAGCGATGTTACTCATGCACTGCACGCTATTTTATTATTGACATTAAATGGTATATCTTTGAACAAACTGCACTAAATCAAGAAATTTAATTTTAACATTTCGTCAATGCTGGACTTCTTCAGTTAATAAAACAAAACATTTATGATGCTATGACGTTAAAATGTTTGGCATACTTTATGCATAAAGAAACGAGTGCGATTTGTGACGTCAAACAACAACTTTAGCCAATCAGCAACATCTCAGGGGCAACTGCGTTTACCAGAATGAAAACACAGAAAACTGAAAGGGGCTCATGGAAGGGGCGCTGAACATGGAAGGGGGGCTGAACATGGAAGGGGGGCGGAACATGGAAGGGGGGCTGAACATGGAAGGGGCTGAACATGGAAGGGGGCTGAACATGGAAGGGGGCTGAACATGGAAGGGGGGCTGAACATGGAGGGGGCTGAACATGGAAGGGGCTGAACATGGAAGGGGGCTGAACATGGAAGGGGGGGAACATGGAAGGGGGGCGGAACATGGAAGGGGGGCTGAACATGGAAGGGGGGCTGAACATGGAAGGGGGCGGAACATGGAAGGGGGCGGAACATGGAAGGGGGCTGAACATGGAAGGGGGGCTGAACATGGAAGGGGCTGAACATGGAAGGGGCTGAACATGGAAGGGGCGGAACATGGAAGGGGGGCTGAACATGGAAAGGGGGCTGAACATGGAAGGGGGCTGAACATGGAAGGGGCTGAACATGGAAGGGGGCGGAACATGGAAGGGGGGGCTGAACATGGAAGGGGGCTGAACATGGAAGGGGCTGAACATGGAAGGGGGCGGAACATGGAAGGGGGCTGAACATGGAAAGGGGGCTGAACATGGAAGGGGGGCTGAACATGGAAGGGGGGGCTGAACATGGAAGGGGGGCTGAACATGGAAGGGGGGGTTGAACATGGAAGGGGCTGAACATGGAAGGGGGCGGAACATGGAAGGGGGGCTGAACATGGAAAGGGGGCTGAACATGGAAGGGGCTCATGGAAGGGGGGCTGAACATGGAAGGGGGGCTGAACATGGAAGGGGCTGAACATGGAAGGGGGGCTGAACATGGCAAGTGTAACAATGTAAATACGAGAGAATGTTTTTTAAATAAATGTATGCCCCCCCCCACTAACTGTTGCTTCAGCTGAGTAATAAAGGCATGGACGTTAAATATATGAAGTCCAATTAAGAGTCATATGTAGTATTATGAAGTGTTGGAAATGAAGCATGGACGGATGAAACGCTTTGCGTTATAAACTAAATAAAGACGTTATAATTATTATTATTCTTAATAAAATAAATAAATATTAATAAATAACACAACATTAGCATGGTTAACTTAATATTTACAAACCTTCTTTAATATCTGAATCCTTGACCTTGACTCCCGGGTATTTTAATGTGAACGCTTCTACTGTTGCCATTTCTAGTTGCCTAGCAGCAGCTTCTGTTGGTAGCGTACTAGTGTAATCCATGGCGTATCGCACTGCGATAAACTCCGAGGCGTCCGAGGGAATGTTAGCCTGGTGAGAACCAAGAACAAACATCTGCTGGAATGAGTAGAACTCGAACTCGGCCGGTGCTATGAAAAAGTAACATAATATTAATATAATATATAATCCATTTTGGTTTAGTAAATACTTAAAATAATTTGGATACAATAAATACATATTAAAGCGACACTACATCGGTCGAAAAGCAAATGTCTGCAGTATGTAATTTCCTATTATATGGTATAATTCTTTTCCATATATTTGTCTCAAAAACTGAGTATTTCAACTACTGTATATTCTTGGCCATAAGTCGACCTTTTTCTCGTCCAGAAATGCGATGAAAGTTCAAGGTCGACTTATGCATGAGAAACAAGCAAACAAATAATTTTAGTTAATTTTTTTTTATTTGTTGGAACTTTATTTATGTCTGTTTTATTAGATTTATAACAATTTGCTTAGACAAATATGTACATTATAAACCATAGAAAAGCTGATAAACTCACTTCATAAATTGTTGTTGTGCATCAGTGTATTTTCCTATGATATTTTCAAGCCAAAATTCAACCCTCGACTTGTGGCCGAGATCGACTTATGGCCGAGATCGACTTGTGGTCGAGATTGACTTATGGCCGGG
The DNA here is from genome assembly GCA_014843695.1 of Archivesica marissinica. Lineage (NCBI taxonomy): Eukaryota > Metazoa > Mollusca > Bivalvia > Venerida > Vesicomyidae > Archivesica > Archivesica marissinica. The sequence goes on from CM026404.1 coordinate 78,407,720, forward strand.
AATATACGGTAATTTACAAACGTTGTATACACAGTTTGTTGACATTACAAAATGATGTAAATATGGTGACCATTCATGCGTAATACAACGCGTTTATCCTGAATAACAGATTTACCGTGATATCTCACATTGACAATGTAGTAGCCAAACCAATGTTCATAATAAAGACCAGAATCACATGTAGTCCCAGTAATATCTATGGAGGTGGGATAGATATGGCGACTACTTATCCACTGCATGATAGTTAAATGGCTGTCGTTTGTATGTAGATATGATAGTATATTAACCTAAATCTCTATGTAGTCCCAGTAATATCTATGGAGGTGGGATAGATATGGCGACTACTTATCCACTGCATGATAGTTAAATGGCTGTCGTTTGTATGTAGATATGATAGTATATTAACCTAAATCTCTATGAAGGAAAGGGTTAAACATATTTATTGATCAGGATACTTCTCGGACGTATATCTGGTGTATTCCTACACCAATAATACCTCAAGTATCAGCATTTGATCTAAGCTATTGGGTAGATCTACTTCTCGGACGTATATCTGGTGTATTCCTACACCAATAATACCTCAAGTATCAGCATTTGATCTAAGCTATTGGGTAGATCTACTTCTTGGACATATATCTGGTGTATTCCTACACCAATAATACCTCAAGTATCAGCATTTGATCTAAGCTATTGGGTAGATCTACTTCTCGGACGTATATCTGGTGTATTCCTACACCAATAATACCTCAAGTATCAGCATTTGATCTAAGCTATTGGGTAGATCTACTTCTTGGACATATATCTGGTGTATTCCTACACCAATAATACCTCAAGTATCAGCATTTGATCTAAGCTATTGGGTAGATCTACTTCTCGGACGTATATCTGGTGTATTCCTACACCAATAATACCTCAAGTATCAGCATTTGATCTAAGCTATCGGGTAGATCTACTTCTTGGACATATATCTGGTGTATTCCTACACCAATAATACCTCAAGTATCAGCATTTGATCTAAGCTATTGGGTAGATCTACTTCTTGGACATATATCTGGTGTATTCCTACACCAATAATACCTCAAGTATCAGCATTTGATCTAAGCTATTGGGTAGATCTACTTCTTGGACATATATCTGGTGTATTCCTACACCAATAATACCTCAAGTATCAGCATTTGATCTAAGCTATTGGGTAGATCTACTTCTTGGACATATATCTGGTGTATTCCTACACCAATAATACCTCAAGTATCAGCATTTGATCTAAGCTATTGGGTAGATCTACTTCTTGGACATATATCTGGTGTATTCCTACACCAATAATACCTCAAGTATCAGCATTTGATCTAAGCTATTGGGTAGATCTACTTCTTGGACATATATCTGGTGTATTCCTACACCAATAATACCTCAAGTATCAGCATTTGATCTAAGCTATTGGGTAGATCTACTTCTTGGACATATATCTGGTGTATTCCTACACCAATAATACCTCAAGTATCAGCATTTGATCTAAGCTATTGGGTAGATCTACTTCCTATATCTGGTGTATTCCTACACCAATAATAGCTCAAGTATCAGCATTTGATCTAAGCTATTGGGTAGATCTACTTCTTGGACATATATCTGGTGTATTCCTACACCAATAATACCTCAAGTATCAGCATTTGATCTAAGCTATTGGGTAGATCTACTTCTTGGACATATATCTGGTGTATTCCTACACCATAATACCTCAAGTATCAGCATTTGATCTAAGCTATTGGGTAGATCTACTTCTTGGACATATATCTGGTGTATTCCTACACCAATAATACCTCAAGTATCAGCATTTGATCTAAGCTATTGGGTAGATCTACTTCTCGGACATATATCTGGTGTATTCCTACACCAATAATAGCTCAAGTATCAGCATTTGATCTAAGCTATTGGGTAGATCTACTTCTTGGACATATATCTGGTGTATTCCTACACCAATAATACCTCAAGTATCAGCATTTGATCTAAGCTATTGGGTAGATCTACTTTGGACATATCTGGTGTATTCCTACACCAATAATACCTCAAGTATCAGCATTTGATCTAAGCTATTGGGTAGATCTACTTCTTGGACATATATCTGGTGTATTCCTACACCAATAATACCTCAAGTATCAGCATTTGATCTAAGCTATTGGGTAGATCTACTTCTTGGACATATATCTGGTGTATTCCTACACCAATAATACCTCAAGTATCAGCATTTGATCTAAGCTATTGGGTAGATCTACTTCTTGGACATATATCTGGTGTATTCCTACACCAATAATAGCTCAAGTATCAGCATTTGATCTAAGCTATTGGGTAGATCTACTTCTTGGACATATATGGTGTATTCCTACACCAATAATACCTCAAGTATCAGCATTTGATCTAAGCTATTGGGTAGATCTACTTCTTGGACATATATCTGGTGTATTCCTACACCAATAATACCTCAAGTATCAGCATTTGATCTAAGCTATTGGGTAGATCTACTTCTCGGACGTATATCTGGTGTATTCCTACACCAATAATAGCTCAAGTATCAGCATTTGATCTAAGCTATTGGGTAGATCTACTTCTTGGACATATATCTGGTGTATTCCTACACCAATAATACCTCAAGTATCAGCATTTGATCTAAGCTATCGGGTAGATCTACTTCTCGGACGTATATCTGGTGTATTCCTACACCAATAATACCTCAAGTATCAACATTTGATCTAAGCTATCGGGTAGAACTACTTCTCGGACATATATCTGGTGTATTCCTACACCAATAATACCTCAAGTATCAACATATGACCTAAGCTGTCGGGTAGAACTACTTCTCGGACGTGTATCTGGTGTATTCCTACATCAATAATACCTCAAGTATCAACATATGACCTAAGCTGTCGGGTAGAACTACTTCTCGGACGTGTATCTGGTGTATTCCTACACCAATAATACCTCAAATATCAATTTTGACCTAAGCTGTTGGTGCGACGACTTTAAATCAAAATAACTGAACAGTTCTTTCATATTGATATGTAAATGCTTCTCAACCTGTTGCGAAAAGCTAGTAATCCATATCAAATACACAAATCCATACACAATGGTCTGTTCCCAGAGCATCGTAGGTATGGTTAATATACATGCAGCGTTCGAGCCCCGCTGGAGCCGTTACGATTGTGGGATTGGGGAAGGTATTTAAATTCCATGTTGCCTCTTCTCTCTCCCTCGTGGCGATAGATTCCATCAGGAATGAGGTCTCGAGAGTGATTAATATAAGTTGTAAGAACTTGTTTCGCAATCGAGCTCAAATACATTTGTATAAACTAAGAAATATGTACGATAATATGCAAACATCTTCAGTTTTTAATGAAAGCACCTGTTACAATGATATACCATATCAGATTCAAAAGACTGCAATATCTACATGTACTTACTTGATACAACTAGACACGATAAGTAGATCTGACCATATCCGGAAAACACCAGGTCGCTGAATGATGCCCGGCCAGTGGTACTGTCGAAGGTCTGACTGAGGGTACCAGTTAAATTTCCCGTACTAGAAGCCACAACAAGATCGCACGATACATCGAATGAGGTGTGGTCCTAAGAGAAAACAGTATTATTACTGGTAGATTTTAAACATTTAGATGTACCGTATTTACTCACCTATAAGATGGGATTTTTAATAAGTCTACATCCGCTATGTCGAATTCCGTAGGACCGAACAAAATACTTCAACATAACCAAAGTTTGACTTAACAAAATTCGATATAAACGGAGCCAGTTATATGTAAAATGATAGTGTCTGAAACGGGACTTTGATCCAACTTCGAGATAACCGGAGAATTCGACATAACCGACTTTGACATAGCGGATGTAGACTGTATCTATTTATTTCGCCTACAAGACGGGATTTTTATCATCGGAGTATTGGCTCAAAGTGGCTTCCCGTCTTATAAGCGAGTGATAAAAATGTTGTTTTTTTGGGTTTTTTAAATCAGTTTGTTCCAACTCAATAATTGATGCACATATGTAATAATTAATACACCTATGTAATAATTAATGCACCTATGTAATAATTAATGCACCTATGTGTAATAATTAATGCACCTATGTAATAATTAATGCACATATATAATAATTAATGCACCTATGTAATAATTAATGCACATATGTAATAATTAATGCACCTATGTAATAATTAATGCAATAATAGGTGCATGTAATAATTAATGCACCAGTGTAATAAGTAATGTACCTATGTAATAATTAATGCACCTATGTAATAATTAATGCACCTATTTAATAATTAATGAACATACTATGTAATAATTAATGCACCTATGTAATAATTAATGCACATATGTAATAATTAATACACCTATGTAATAATTAATGAACATACTATGTAATAATTAATGCACCTATGTAATAATTAATGCACCTATGTAATAATTAATGCACATATATAATAATTAATGCACCTATGTAATAATTAATGCACATATGTAATAATTAATGCACCTATGTAATAATTAATGCAATAATAGGTGCATGTAATAATTAATGCACCAGTGTAATAAGTAATGTACCTATGTAATAATTAATGCACCTATGTAATAATTAATGCACCTATTTAATAATTAATGAACATACTATGTAATAATTAATGCACCTATGTAATAATTAATGCACATAATATGTAATAATTAATGCACCTATTTAATAATTAATGAACATACTATGTAATAATTAATGCACCTATGTAATAATTAATGCACATAATATGTAATAATTAATGCATGCACTTGTGTGTATCAAAACACAATATTGTCAATGCATACCCGCCATAAGATGTCCGGAATAACCGCATCGGTAATACTGTCTCGGAGATCAAGAGTCAGTGCGAAGGTGGAGTCCTGAGGGATTTCTCCGCTCGTCATCGAGTATATCCCAGCTGTCATTGGAACACCGTCAACGGAGAAAGGTTGGGTCGCTACAGTAAGGTTCATGCCTGTAATACACACATTTAATACCAAGCTTTATTTCATTTACAACGATCGCGCAACAACTTATATTAATCGCTTTCGGTGAAAACGTAAATGTGGTCATTCATGCGGGAGGAAACCGGAGAAAACCCGCCTGTCTGATCTGGCAACAACCGTACCATCTCATACTTCCCCGGATCAAACCCGGGTTGCATTGAAATAATACCAAGGTTTTATATATGCTACAAATATTTAGTACTAAAGTCTGTCCCACATAACCGTATATATATATATACAGTCTACATCCGTTATGTCGTATTCCGTCGACCGAACAAAACACTTCGACATAACCGAAGTTTGACCTAACGAAATTCGATATAAACAGATCCAGTTATAAAAAAAATGATAGCGTCTGAAACGGGACTTTGATCCGACTTCCAAGATAACCAGAGAATTCGACATAACCGACTTTGACATAACGGATATAGACTGTATATCTTATTTCATTGTTTAACTCTTAAAATGATGAATACATTGGAAGGAGTGTGCAAACAACATAGATCTAGATCAGCCACGTTGCATCAGTGTTTTAGCTCCACTATCCGAATAGCAAACAGCATAGAGCCTGATCAGATGGTACGTTCTGTGTTGTCTGATCTGGCTCTATGTTGTTTGCAAAAGTGACCTTAGTCGCGATTAGCAGGTTAGTATATACAAATTTCGCTTAGCTCGATTGCGAAACAGGTTCTTACAACTTGCATTAATCACTTTCGAGACCTCATTCCTGATGGAATCCATAATCCATCGCCATGAGGGAGAGAAGAGGCAATGTGGAATTTTAAATGCCTTGCCTAAAGGCACAATCGTAACGCCAATTCTGGGTCGCGCTACCTCTGCACTACCACGGCGCTATCACTGCGCTACCACTGCGCTACCACGGCGCTACCACTGCGCTATCACGACTTCTACAGGTTACAGGTTAGATATCCATGCAAGCTCATTCTTGTGATTGTATTATTAGTAAGTTTATTGAAGATTATAAATACCGTATTTAGCTATGTATAGTGCGCACATTTCTTACTGAAATCCTCATCCATTTTATCTACTGCGCATTATACACCAGTACAGACATCAGGACATTTTTTTCCGGATCAAAATTGACCAATATTTCGTGAAATTCGACCCGAACGGCCCACAGTCATTCTATAATTTGTTACATTCGACAAACGTTACAAACTAGCTATTAAAACTAGTTGCCGATAGTCTATATAAATAAATGAAATGAATAAGACCACAAAATTAGCATATATTGCGTTTTTTTATGGTAAACTTTGAAGAATTTAATTGAAATTAGTAAATGCATAAAAAATGGCGATTTGATAACATCACATGGTTTTATCGTATGTAATATTTCCCGTACTTTTCGCGTACTTCGCCGCATAAAGCGACCTAGCATACGTACGATATCATAGAGATAAAGAAACTTTGTAATAATAGTTTATTTGATTTAATATACCGTATGTTTTTAAATACGACATGATTAAAGACACGATGTGTTGGTTATTTTTACGGGAAATATTTACTATGTACAATGCATTGCATAAATAAAAAAACTTTTTGGTAGCAGTATTTCAATTGTTTGTAGCGATAATTAATTTCGACAAACCTTTCACAATGGGTCCCAGTTAATTAGGTAGGCTACACGTGTTGAGAAGTTTGAGCATCTACTGACATGTTTGAGAACGTGTTGAAATGTTTGAGAACGTGTTGAGAAATTTGAGCAGGTGTGCCTGAGTGAGTTACCGTTCCTCGAGTGATTAATATAAGTTGTAAAAATCACGGAGCACAATTTTTAGCGATTCTTGAGTTTTTCACGTGCGCAGTATACATCGGAACTCAGTTTCCCCCCCGATTTTCGTGCCAAATCGTGGGTGCGCATTATACACGATAGCGCACAATACATAGCTAAATACGGTATCTAAATTGGAGGAAAACGGTTAGTGACATGTTTTATTTCTTAGATTAATCTAATTTTAAGTCAAAATTTGAAATTGTGTTATTTTCCTAAAACAGACAGTATTGCACAATGACTCTACCATTCTGAGACAACATATTTAGTATACACTTTGGATACAAAGTACAATATTTAGCATTTTAATATATTCACTCATAGTTTGAGATGTCATATTCTTTTATGGTTTCAAATGAATGATTGAGTTTTCTCAGTGAAAGAAAACTCCAGCTTTCACTGTTTTGAAACAGTGAACGATGGCATTTTCTCTGTCACTGCTTCAGTTTTGTATTCCTCCGCGGTTGGATGTACTTTTGTATTGTAGCTATCTTCTGACAATCGTGAAACAGTTAATGATAAAGTAATATATTCTAATGAATGTGTTTTGTCTGTAGATTTTAATTGTGGCAGTAAACACTAAAACTAACCTGAAAATTACACCGGAACTATTTCGTATTACGGACATTTCACACAGAAGTGGTTGTGCGGTTGTGTATTGTAGTGAAATGAGGTTTCCGACAGGGCAGTTACAATGAATGAAACTTGAAATAAAATATTATATTAACCAAAATCATTGGAAATCATAAATGAAAAAAAAGATTTGTGTTTATTAGTGTAAGATCGGATTTTATTTCATCTCGTAAATCACCGAAATATGTATTTCCACTCAAATTTTGGTGTTCGCTCGATGAACTAAAATGCTATCTTACATATCCTCTATTTGTTTTACAAACCAGGTGGATCGGTGATGTCAAAGTCAACAATGTATCCATCTCCCTTGTGAGATATCTGCAGATCTGTGAAGTTGAACCATCCGTTTGCTGATGCAACAGTTAGAGTGCCACTCAGCACAGCATTGGCATGGCCGCACGCTGGGTCACATGTTCTCAGTGTCGCAGTTATCTCCCATGGACTTTCAACGATTCCCAAATTGTCAATGACGTCTCCCTATATAATATACAGGTACATGTGAATATGCAGAATACAGTGGAACCTCTCTAAACCGGACATCTTCGGGACTGGATCAAAAGTCCGGTTTACAGAGGTTTCCGGTTTTCAGAGGTTTTTTATTGATGTGTTTTCAAAACTGCATATAACCTTTATAAAGTACATATGCCTTTATAGTTTATACTGTATTATTGCAGAAATATTTTTGAAAAACAGTTCTTTAAATATTATTTTGTAAAACAAATTGTCAAAAGTTGCGAAAATCATAATTATCTTGTGTGACTGGATTATATTGTGCCTTCACAGGTGATCAAACGGTTGCATCAAACAATAAATTACGAGATTCACAAAATCCTTTATTCGTTATCAAACAAGTTTTATAATTGCCTATAGGATAGTAATCTACACATGATTATAACATAATCCCCAGGTTAGCCGACAAATTAACTATACATGAGTGCTAATTGTAGTAGTCATCAATCAGCCTGACATCTTATAATCGTGCGCGATTATCACACATTCATAGATCAAACACGCAAACGAGATTGGAAAGTGTCAGCAGCGTGTCAATTTATGACGGAATACACAAACAAAATTCAACACTTTTTAGTTTATTGATGAAGACCTATGTCGCCTAAAAGTTGTTCCGGTTTTGGGAGGTGAAATTACATCAAGCTGTACCCAAATTATGCAAATTTTTCGTCCGGTTTCCGGAGTTGAGAGGTTCTGGTTTTCAGAGTGATTTTATGTAAGAAATAAAGAAGAAACAATTCGGGACTTTCAAAGAACGTCTGGTTTTGGGAGTATTCCGATTTAGAGAAGGTCCGGTTTTGGGAGGTTCCACTGTACTAAGAATATGCATGATGGCATTTCAACTTATAATCCAGATAGCAGTAACACGTGTGCTAGTGGACTGTAAATGAGCTTTGTAATGACAGTTGTACTTGTGGTCGGAACAACGGATTGTCAATGTGCTTTGTAATGACAGTTTTACATGTGGTTGGAACAAGGGATTGTCAATGTGCTTTGTAATGACAGTTTTACATGTGGTCGGAACAACGGATTGTCAATGTGCTTTGTAATGACAGTTTTACATGTGGTTGGAACAAGGGATTGTCAATGTGCTTTGTAATGACAGTTTTACATGTGGTTGGAACAAGGGATTGTCAATGTGCTTTGTAATGACAGTTGTACATGTGGTCGGAACAACGGATTGTCAATGTGCTTTGTAATGACAGTTTTACATGTGGTTGGAACAAGGGATTGTCAATGTGCTTTGTAATGACAGTTTTACATGTGGTTGGAACAAGGGATTGTCAATGTGCTTTGTAATGACAGTTGTACATGTGGTCGGAACAACGGATTGTCAATGTGCTTTGTAATCTGAACTGTACATGGGTATCAACAGGGGGTCTAATGGATTGTCTATGACCTTTGTAATCTGGATTGTACATGGGTATCAACAGGGGGTCTAATGGATTGTCAATGACCTTTGCAATCTGAATTGTACATGGGTATCAACAGGGGGTCTAATGGATTGTCAATGACCTTTGCAATCTGAATTGTACACGGGTATCAACAGGGGGTCTAATGGATTGTCAATGACCTTTGCAATCTGAATTGTACATGGGTATCAACAGGGGTCTAATGGATTGTACACGGGTATTAACAGGGGGTCTAATGGATTGTCAATGACCTTTGCAATCTGGATTGTACACAGGTATCAACAGGGGGTGTAATGGATTGTCTATGACCTTTGTAATCTGGATTGTACATGGGTATCAACAGGGGGTCTAATGGATTGTACACGGGTATTAACAGGGGGTCTAATGGATTGTACACGGGTATTAACAGGGGATTGTACACGGGTATTAACAGGGGGTCTAATGGATTGTCAATGACTTTTGCAATCTGGATTGTACACAGGTATCAACAGGGGGTGTAATGGATTGTCTATGACCTTTGTAATCTGGATTGTACACAGGTATCAACAGGGGGTCTAATGGATTGTCAATGAGCTTTGCAATCTGGATTGTACACAGGTATCAACAGGGGGTCTAATGGATTGTCAATGAGCTTTGCAATCTGGATTGTAAACAGGTATCAACAGGGGGTCTAATGGATTGTCAATGACCTTTGCAATCTGAATTGTACACGGGTATCAACAGGGGGTCTAATGGATTGTCAATGACCTTTGCAATCTGAATTGCACACAGGTATCAACAGGGGGTCTAATTGATTGTCAATGACCTTTGCAATCTGGATTGTACATGGGTATCAACAGGGGGTCTAATGGATTGTACACGGGTATTAACAGGGGGTCTAATGGATTGTCAATGACTTTTGCAATCTGGATTGTACACAGGTATCAACAGGGGGTCTAATGGATTGTCAATGACTTTTGCAATCTGGATTGTACACAGGTATCAACAGGGGGTCTAATGGATTGTACACAGGTATCAACAGGGGGTCTAATGGATTGTCAATGACCTTTGCAATCTGAATTGTACACGGGTATCAACAGGGGGTCTAATGGATTGTCAATGACCTTTGCAATCTGAATTGTACATGGGTATCAACAGGGGGTCTAATGGATTGTACACGGGTATTAACAGGGGGTCTAATGGATTGTCAATGACTTTTGCAATCTGGATTGTACACAGGTATCAACAGGGGGTGTAATGGATTGTCTATGACCTTTGTAATCTGGATTGTACACAGGTATCAACAGGGGGTCTAATGGATTGTCAATGAGCTTTGCAATCTGGATTGTAAACAGGTATCAACAGGGGGTCTAATGGATTGTCAATGACCTTTGCAATCTGAATTGTACACAGGTATCAACAGGGGGTCTAATGGATTGTCAATGACCTTTGCAATCTGAATTGCACACAGGTATCAACAGGGGGTCTAATTGATTGTCAATGACCTTTGCAATCTGGATTGTACATGGGTATCAACAGGGGGTCTAATGGATTGTACACGGGTATTAACAGGGGGTCTAATGGATTGTACACGGGTATTAACAGGGGGTCTAATGGATTGTCAATGACTTTTGCAATCTGGATTGTACACAGGTATCAACAGGGGGTCTAATGGATTGTCAATGACTTTTGCAATCTGGATTGTACACAGGTATCAACAGGGGGTCTAATGGATTGTACACAGGTATCAACAGGGGGTCTAATGGATTGTCAATGAGCTTTGTAATCTGGATTGTACACGGGTATGAACAGGGGGTCTAATGGATTGTCTATGACCTTTGCAATCTGAATTGTATATATGGTACATTGTAGCAAGAAAATGTCCAAGTAATGGGAATGCATTTAACAGGTTAACAACTGAATGTTCCATGGTAGCAACAGGCAACATGTAACAACTGAATGTTCCATGGTAGCAACAGGTAACAACTGAATGTTCCATGGTAGCAACAGCAACATGTTAACAACTGAATGTTCCATGGTAGCAACAGGTTAACAACTGAATGTTCCATGGTAGCAACAGGTTAACAACTGAATGTTCCATGGTAGCAACATGCAACATGTTAACAACTGAATGTTCCATGGTAGCAACAGGCAACAGGTTAACAACTGAATGTTCCATGGTAGCAACAGGCAACATGTTAACAACTGAATGTTCCATGGTAGCAACAGGCAACAGGTTAACAACTGAATGTTCCATGGTAGCAACAGGCAACATGTTAACAACTGAATGTTCCATGGTAGCAACAGGCAACAGGTTAACAACTGAATGTTCCATGGTAGCAACAGGCAACAGGTTAACAACTGAATGTTCCATGGTAGCAACAGGCAACATGTTAACAACTGAATGTTCCATGGTAGCAACAGGTTAACAACTGAATGTTCCATGGTAGCAACAGGTTAACAACTGAATGTTCCATGGTAGCAACAGGCAACATGTTAACAACTGAATGTTCCATGGTAGCAACAGGCAACATGTTAACAACTGAATGTTCCATGGTAGCAACAGGTTAACAACTGAATGTTCCATGGTAGCAACAGGTTAACAACTGAATGTTCCATGGTAGCAACAGGTTAACAACTGAATGTTCCATGGTAGCAACAGGTTAACAACTGAATGTTCCATGGTAGCAACAGGTTAACAACTGAATGTTCCATGGTAGCAACAGGTTAACAACTGAATGTTCCATGGTGGCAACAGGTTAACAACTGAATGTTCCATGGTGGCAACAGGTTAACAACTGAATGTTCCATGGTGGCAACAGGTTAACAACTGAATGTTCCATGGTAGCAACAGGTTAACAACTGAATGGTTCCATGGTAGCAACAGGTTAACAACTGAATGTTCCATGGTAGCAACAGGTTAACAACTGAATGTTCCATGGTGGCAACAGGTTAACAACTGAATGTTCCATGGTAGCAGCCTAGCTGGCTCAATAATTCAGATACAATTTTAATTATGTCTGCATATTTTACGACAGATGTTTAAATGTATTGTGTAGTCCATGCTGCAACTGTTGTGTAAACATTTCTCCTATACACCACTATATACCACTAAAACATGTCTACGTAATGCAGATGCTACAACAATATACATGTACAATGTATGACAATATTAGGTGTCACCGTGACATGAGCCGTAAATATTGACTTTATATCTCAGCAATCAATCAATGTCATTTGGTCTACATTTGAGGCGATCATAAATATGTTGAAGCTGGACTAATAACATAATTGATCGTTTTGATGCAGTGCACAAATGAAAAATCTCACACACATTTGTATCATATGCTCTTATTTTTGGCTGCACAGCGAATGGTACTCCCTCGTGTGATGGTGAAATAATATCGTACAACGGAATTCCATCGGCTTGGACAGGCGCATAGATTGTCTCCTTGTAGATGAGTTCATCGCAAATTACACCACTCGTGCCTGCAATGATGCACAATCCGCATAACCAATGCTATATCTCTCAAATATACAGTCAAACCTGTCTATAAAGGCCGCCCACGGGAAAGTCAAAAAGTGGTCTTTGTTGGCAGGTGGCCTCCAAATAGATGGTTAAAATTCATTGAAAGTAGCTTGACGGGAGAGAAAAATGGTGGTCATTAGAGACAGGGTTTTCATATGCGGCCTTTATTCGGAGGTGGCCTGTAGAACAGGTTTGACTGTATGTACAATTGTCAAATATATGTGATACATTAATTAATATTTGTGAATAATCTGGCATTTCTGTCATCTTGTGTTCTATATTGTTATAAGATGCGAATACTGCATCATGCATGGACCATACATTTTTAGTCACAATTAAACCATCACCTAACATTGTTCTCGATTTTTCAAGAGGTTTAAGGCTGAACATATTTGGATGAAAACAAAAATCGATACTCTTATGCCTTTGCAGATTGAGTAAATAAAATCACATTTACAAACAACATAGATCCCGATCAGCTGTGGCAGGACGCCATGTCTGATCAGGATCTATGTTATTTGCTATTCAGCCAAGTGTTTTAGGGCCAATATCTGAATAGCAAACAGCATAGAGCCTGATGAGACGCAGCGCTCTGTGTCATCTGATCTGGCTCTATGCTGTTTGCAAAAGCAAAAGTGATTTTATCTGCCGCTAGCGTGCATAGAGTTAAGCAATAAGTCAACGTTGGATTGGATTCATTGACAGAAATATATTCAAAAGTAGCAGCAAATCACTTATCAATTTCACTTTCAATAGTTCATATATTGTTTCCAAATATTTGCAAGCAAAACGATATAATTTAAATAAGAAACTGGTTGACACTAGTGATAAACCGATTATCGCTAAGTCGCCGACAATCGTTCGCCGGCATGGACATCGGCGATAATCGATTGTGTAATCGATTATAATCGATGAGTCTATATTTTTGTCTCTTATTTTTATGTTTGTTTATAGCTCAAATAAAACCACGATTTACTATTGGCTGTATTTTATTAGCATTGCACGTTTGCAACAACAATCTATAAAAAAATCTATTTTTTTGTGTTTGAAATTATTTTTGAGCACTCACTTATAAGATGGGAAGCCACTTTGAGACCATAATCTGGTGGTAAAAAACTCGTCTTATCGAGAATGTACAGTACCCACATTATATATGTTTTTCTATTTAAATAATATATTCACATTGTGATTACCGTAATAATATAACTAGAATCATTTGATCTGTGCATCACACGCAATATCATGTTTTACATCATTTCAGTAAAATTGACCGATTCTTTTCAATATAAACTGATACGTCGACAGGTGGAGATAAGCATAGATTTACAGTTGCGAATTTTAAATCACAATCAAAACATGGTGGTTTCCCCAAGCCTTCCAGTATTCTATTGAAACTGCAGCTGTAACGCAGAGAATAGCATTCATAGATGGACAAGCCATAACGCTGTTACACATCAAGTCTCCGAATCAGACAGTTCCTATTCAAACCATTACACGACTGTACTAATTGTTGCATAAACGTTCGTACTAGCCTATGTCACTAAAACATGGTTACCTAAATTAGTGTCCATCGTGCCGGTTAGACAGCTGTTCATGATGTCAGCGGCAACAGTTTCTACTGATTCACTGTCGGTGTCCACAGCTGAAAGTGTATCAACAAAAATAAACATCAGAGCAGTTGGAAATAGAAACTAGACAGTTACACGTAAGGGGGTATGACTTCAAAGATGTTAGCTTAATATATAGTGCAGTAAGTTTCATTAGATTGCTTAATATACAGTGCAGTATGTTTCATTAGATTGCTTAATATATCTAGTGCAGTATGTTTCATTAGATAGCTTAATATACAGTGCAGTAAGTTTCATTAGATTGCTTAATATACAGTGCAGTATGTTTCATTAGATTGCTTAATATATCTAGTGCAGTATGTTTCATTAGATAGCTTAATATACAGTGCAGTAAGTTTCATTAGATTGCTTAATATACAGTGCAGTATGTTTCATTAGATTGCTTAATATATCTAGTGCAGTATGTTTCATTAGATAGCTTAATATACAGTGCAGTAAGTTTCATTAGATTGCTTAATATACAGTGCAGTATGTTTCATTAGATTGCTTAATATATCTAGTGCAGTATGTTTCATTAGATAGCTTAATATACAGTGCAGTAAGTTTCATTAGATTGCTTAATATACAGTGCAGTATGTTTCATTAGATTGCTTAATATATCTAGTGCAGTATGTTTCATTAGATAGCTTAATATACAGTGCAGTAAGTTTCATTAGATTGCTTAATATACAGTGCAGTATGTTTCATTAGATTGCTTAATATATCTAGTGCAGTATGTTTCATTAGATAGCTTAATATACAGTGCAGTAAGTTTCATTAGATTGCTTAATATACAGTGCAGTATGTTTCATTAGAATTGCATGCAACATGCCGTAAAATACTTAACGAGTACATTACAGGACAACTCTACATTAAAAGATATACATGAAACGTGGCACAAATGACTCAACAAGAACGGGCATAACAACTCTGCATACGGGTCACAACGTACATATAACAAGAACGGGCATAACAACTCTGCATACGGGTCACAACGTACATATAACAAGAACGGGCATAACAACTCTGCATACGGGTCACAACGTACATATAACAAGAACGGGCATAACAACTCTGCATACGGGTCACAACGTACATATAACAAGAACCGGCATAACAACTCTGCATACGGGTCACAACGTACATATAACAAGTACCATACATTATAACCACAGGTACTCGTCACGCACCCTGGACACAATAAAGGAGAACATAGCCCCCTCCCTTGACCCCCCTATCTTCCCCATATATCTATATAGTAGTCATACTACTAGAGTACACGAGGTAGTATCATAAATATGTGTAATATTTGTATATTGTGCACATTCATGTTGGTATAAGACAATTTTGATGGCAAATTTCCATTTCTGTAGATATATGTGGAAGATCTGGTCGGGGGGGGCGATCAATGGGGGGGTGTATGTTCTCCATTATTGTGCACATTCATGTTGGCATAAGACCATTTTGGTGGCAAATTTCCATTTCTGTAGATATATGTGGAAGATCTGGTCGGGGGGGGGGGGGCGGTCAATGGGGGGTGTATGTTCTCCATTATTGTGCACATTCATGTTGGCATAAGACCATTTTGATGGCAAATTTCCATTTCTGTAGATATATGTGGAAGATCTGGTCGGGGGGGGGGGGCAGTCAAGGGGGGCAGTATGTTCTCCATTATTGTATCCTATGTCCACCTGAATGCCTGTGATTAGAATTCCATATCAATGTATTCACATATACATGCATAACATATAATATCATTAAACTAACTAAAAACAAAATCATACACAAAATAACAACACAGTGACATTATTTAATTTTCTTGAACAAATGTCGTGAGCTACATTGTCCACTATCCTTGCGTTCTCTAATTAACCTATTCAGCACCAAGTAACTCACATGGACTGGTCCATGATATTCATAAACCAATAAATGAATCAGAAAATCACATTTGGACAAGTTCATTTATCAAAATGGGTAATTATGTCTAAAAATAGTCATATCACTGGCAAAAAGTGCAGATCCTGATGAGACGGCTCGTCACGAGCCGGCTCATCTGGATCTACACTTTTTGTAAGCCTATTTAGAGGTCTGTGGTGTTGACAATAATCTGGTGTGTGCGCATGCGTACTTATACGTAGACACATATACGGTGATGCATACATTACCTTCCAGTTGGGCAGCTGATTGGATGATATGCAATATCAAATATTACAGTTATACAAGAATTCTACAGAAATAATGTAAACCTGTATCGAAACAAAGAAAGCAAGCAAATTCGATGAATTGATTGATATCCACCGCCGAACTGGCTCTGGACGGATTTGCTCGAGAGTGGTCGATAACCACTCAGCATTAAACGTGATTATCTCATCACAAACGTGATTATCTCATCACAAACGTGATTATCTCATCACAAACGTGATTATCTCATAGTAGACGTGATGTTATCACATAACTTTGCTTGCATTCAGTTCATACAGCCATCACTGTCAGGGGGGGGGGACTTTATCTAACATGTACAAGTAGCCAATCAAACTAGTTCACCTCTTTGTATCCAGTTCCATCCACTTAACAACAACAAAGAACTGACACGCTTACGTACAAATCATTTTAATCATTTTATCATGTTTTATTCGTATTCTCTCAAATAGAGTTCAAATCAGGAGAAAATAACACCGAACCATTAACGCTTAAAATGCTGAATAAATTGGAGGGAATGTGCAAACAACATAGACCCAGATCAGCCACGGCACAACGCCACGTCTGATCAGGATCTATGTTGTTTGCTATTCAGCCAAGCTCCATTATCATAACAGCAAACAGCATAAAGACTGTTTAGACGGCATGCTACACTAATATCTCTGGGACCTCGGTGAATGCTACACTAATATCTCTGGGACCTCGGTGAATGCTACACTAATATCTCTGGGACATCGGTGAATGCTACACCAATATCTCTAGGACATCGGTTAATGCTACACTAATATCTCTAGGACCTCGGTGAATGCTACACCAATATCTCTGGGACCTCGGTGAATGTTACACTAATATCTCTGGGACATCGGTGAATGCTACACCAATATCTCTGGGACCTCGGTGAATGTTACACTAATATATGAAACTGTTATATATATACTCACTTGCTGTAGGCTCTTCTCCTATTTCTAGAATCAAGGTGACCCCTGTCGATCGACGCTTTCGGGTACCAGACGACGCTACAATCTGTACAATTCTTATTTTATCCAGCGGAATGTTCAACAATGCAGCCAGATTGCTTACGATGTTACTCCCAAACACTTCGTCCTCACTCATTCCAGGGAGGCCAAATGCCACGATTATCACCTCAGAGCGTTTCAGAGTGATGGCCACAATACTTCCCTTGACAATAAAGTAAAGTAGATGTGCATTCCTATCGATGTAGTTAGTGCCATGTGCATCGGAGCATGTTGGTATGTATTCGTCCGCGGGTTTTTCATTTAGCAGTTTGAATCTATTATCGTCATCTATTTCCCCGTTTGTTGGCAGCACATAATCGTCGTTGATGTACACATCAATTCGGTTTGGGTTCAGGTAATAGAAGGATACTAACACGCACTTGTCGTCTGCTGCGTTCATCAGACTAATCCCTATCTTATCAGGCTGTGTGCTACTGAGGTAAATCTCTACTTTTCTTGTTACATGTTGCCCAGGTAGGACAAACATGTGAAACAGAGATACACGTTTTTGGCACGTGTAGCCGCTACACCAACCATGGTCCTGCGGTCCATTGATCAAATCAATGTATTCGTCACTCAGCACCGCTACAGGTGATAAACGCCGTAACTCTGTATCATCGTCAAGACTTTCGAGCCACAGAATTTCATACTGGAGTCCCGGGCACCAGTAATGGGATACACCTGATATACCAGATGTATTCATACATGCCTCTGTACGAACAATGCCTGCAAATATAGTTCATACCAATTTATTTCCATCAATTATGAAACAATTCCTTACATATTTAGACTAGTATTGTCTCTCGAGATCTCATTCATTGGTAGTATAAAGTGAATCTAGAACCTCAAAGAGTTGCAGATAAGGAAATCCCACCCGAGGGCTGAAGATGCGTGCAAAGAACGAGGCTCTGCAGAGATGGATTCCTGATGGAATTCATCGCCACGAGGGAGAGAGAAGAAGCAATGTGGAATTTAAATGCCTTGCATAAGGGCACAATCATAACGGCTACAGCTGGGTGCAAACTTTTCAGGCCTTTCGCACCTGAAGTGAACATGCTACCACTGCGCCATTACTGATGTCATTTAAAGAAGTTTCATACCTTTTCCTTTTGGTGCTAGTTCATTAACAGTCTGCACAACTCCGTCAACTGAGGTTAATGCATCCTTTGGCACCCTGCTGTCACTTAGGCCTGTAAAAAGTAATGTGATATATAACACAATAGTTCATCACATACATCTCATTACACATAGCCCATCACACATAGCTCATTACACATAGCCCATCACACATAGCTCATAACACATAGCCCATCACACATACCTTGTCACACATAGCCCAACACACATAGCCCATCACACATAGCCCAACACACATAGCTCATCACACATAGCCCATCACACATAGCCCATCACACATAGCCCAACACACATAGCCCATCACACATAGCTCATAGCCCATCACACATAGCTCATAGCCCATCATACATAGCTCATCACACATAGACCATCACACATAGCCCATCACACATAGCTCATAGCCCATCACACATAGCCCAACACACATAGCCCATCACACATTGCCCATCACACATTGCCCAACACACATAGCCCATCACACATAGCTCATCACACATAGCCATCACACAGCCCATCACACATAGCCCAACACACATAGCCCATCACACATTGCCCATCACACATAGCCCATCACACATTGCCCATCACACATAGCTCATAGCCCATCACACATAGCTCATAGCCCATCACACATAGCCCATCACACATAGCTCATAGCCCATCACACATAGCTCATAGCCCATCACACATTGCCCATCACACATAGCCCAACACACATAGCCCATCACACATAGCCCAACACACATAGCTCATCACACATAGCTCATAACACATACCTCATCACACATAGCCCATCACACATAGCTCATCACACATAGCCCATCACACATAGCCCATCACACATTGCCCAACACACATAGCCCATCACACATAGCCCATCACACATAGCCCATCACACATAGCCCATCACACATAGCCCATCACACATAGCTCGTCACACATAGCCCATCACACATAGCCCAACACACATAGCTCACCAAAACAAGCTACCTCATAGTTATGACATGCTCACATATCATGTATGACCTGTAAGAAAGCACCAATATTTTCCTAGTAATTCTTCATGCAATAACATAATTCATTTTTGTTTGTTAATATAAAATTTGGTATCAGTTTAAAGGTATTGAAATGCACTTTTTAAATATTAATTTATTTTTTGACAATGATGTATGGATTATAATTTTTTTTAAAACTTAACTTGCACCTATTTTTTAAAGTCTATTTTCACAGTTGAAATATAATTATTAATATACAGGTAAATTATTATTTATTCAGGGATACGAAATGTGTGAAATGCTACCAAAAATATGCCCAAAGAGAGCTTTCCAACAACGTATGAACCATGGTGCTGGGATGAAAAAGAAATATTTTATGAATAAAACAAAATTACACTACTATACCATATACATAGCAACTTTGCAACAACTTCAATTGTGTATGTTTGGTTTTGTGTTTTGTTGCGTCTTTTGACCGTCTCCGTGTTAGAAATAAAGAACTGTTTTGCTTTAATTATAAGACACATATCAGATCAATATTACATGTATTTACACATAGATATAAATATAAATGGCTATGATTGTGGGAGTTCATTTGCATCAAATGTATGCATTATGTTTGTACTGTTCGCTAACTGTATATAATATGTATGTATGTCCTCATGGGCTTGAAAGCCTACTGCACATTTGGTATACATATATTAGCTCCACACCGTCCAAAATAGTACTGTGTATTTTGAACTGCAAGGAGAGAAACTATATAAGCTCTGCTTCCGTTTTGATCCTTTCCTATTCTTTGATTTTGTGTGCATGTATTGTTTTGTGAATGTATATAGTGGAATAAATATGTTTAAACCAATTCACTCCTATTCTTTTTCTTTTTTTTTGGTGAAGCTCAGCGGCTTCGTTTATTTTATATCAATATATACAGTATGTACACATTATATCAAACCAGTATACAATATAACAATATATTCAAACTGATTATAATAATATTGCAATTTATAATATGCATGTGCAATTACAGATTTCAATAACATTGCAATTTATAATATGCATGTGAAAGAGGATGAACTGGTTTTTATTACCATGAAGTCAGGAACTTTGTTTAACATAATTATTTTATAAATCATTACACTGAACTTTTAGAAGTCTAGTATTTTAGAAGAAGTATCAAAAGTCTTATTATTATTATTTTTAAACAACCCATCATCCAGCTTACAAAGAAACGAAATATGAAGCGAGGATATTAGGACATTTATATAATGCAAACCATACATTCGGCCTGATAAGAATTTCTAATAATGAACCAAAACTATTAGGTTACTCTAATAGGCTGATGATGAACTATAAGCTATTATGAAATTGTCGGAGTAACGATGTTAGCTTTTTCTTTTCTTTCAGGTAAACATATAACAAATTAAACTCATGTACAAATAGGTTTCTAATGTCAAGAGGAGTCGTTCTCTTTTCACTTTGGTAGTAAGATTTATACAACAGAATATAACTAAATTTAGTATAATATAACATCATTATAGTATTCTGATTCCATTTTATATCCAATCACAATATTATATAAAGTATTCATATTCTTGTTGATTCCACACATTGCAAATCTATTGTTTATGTATGCCCAGAAATTTCGGATCAGTGTACAATTTACGAAAAAGTGTTCATAATCTTCAAGAACTCCACAACTAATGCATGTTGGAAGTTCTACTAGTTTCCATTTAAATAAATTTTGTCTCATGGCAACAATGTTGTGAACTATCTTGAATTTAAGTTGTTTTATACGATTGTCAATACAATTAAACCATAAAGAGTTGTAAAACTTTTCCCAGTTTATAGTCTTGTTAAATGTTTGGCTACAGTAATTGTGTAGATAAGGCTTTTCAGAGAATTTATGTACCAATATCCTGTAAAAGTCTTTATTTGTCAAAGAGTTTAGTGGACATCTATTTTTTCCAAACGAAAGTTTCAAATTGGTTCTAACATATGTTAGATTTTGTGTGCATGTATTGTTTTGTGAATGTATATAGTGGAATAAATATGTTTAAACCAATTCACTCCTATTCTTTGATTTTGTGTGCATGTATAGATTTGTGAATGTATATAGTGGAATAAATATGTGTAAACCAAAGCCTACTGGAATTTAATGAAATAAACAAAATGGCAGCCATAGTAGGCATGATGGCGTCACATGGTTGAGAGAAGCACATAAAGCTAATTTAGACGGATCTGTAGTCCAGTGGCCAATACGTTGAACTGGTAATCCAGGGATCGCAGGTTCGATCCCCCATCTGACCCAGATGGGACTTTAAACCAAGGTCTTGTGTCGGTGCTTTACACCGTGAACATAAAAGAACCAGAGGAGACTCTGGAATGGGTCTCTGTCTGTATCATTGCACTATTCTCCAAAAATCTAAAATTACTAATCTCTTCAGGAGGCGTTGCTCATATGGATAACCGGTAGCGACGATAAATAAACTTAAAAAAGAGCTAATTTCTTCTTAGTTGTTGATCTTATGTATCAAAACTACACAAAAACAGTACTTGGCCATTACCCAACAAGCTCATTTAACTCTTTCAGCGCCAATGTCGCATAAATGCACCATTGCAAAAATCAGAAAACCCGATCAGACAGAATAGAATGTGCCATGTGATCAGGCTGTATGCTTGATTGCTCTTCACACGGTGGAGCTGAAGCACATGTCCGAATAGCAAACAACATAGACCCTGATCAGAGGCAGCGTATACGCTCTGAATTTATTCGGCACTAAAAGAGCTAAATGGATACAAAATGGTGTTAGAGACAAGCAGTACGTAACTAACCTCTTTGCGGGTCACCACCCCATTGCCACTCTGATACAGGAATAATTGAGCCGGCTTCACCCATGAACGTTCCATCCAAATCTTTGAAAAGAGCCTTTTTAAAGGCATCACAGTCCATATCCACACAATCGGCAGGATTTACCTTGCTGAAAACAAAACGGAATGCAAAGTGCTTCGAACTCGTCAGGTCCGTGAATAATGGTTCGAGCTATGGGTGGTTTGAGTCAAGGATGCTCAGTCTAGAGTTATCCATGAATTATTTAGCTTATACAAATACAAGTTAGCTCCATTTCACAACAAGTCTTTATATGAATGACACTACATATATGGCCGGACTGAGTATCGAACCCGTGACCGTTCGATTCCAAATCTGACGCTCTACCACTTGAGCACAGACACCAGCTGATTATAGTGTAGTGGCACTAATTATAGACTATATACATGTACAACGAGAACCATACAAACTCAACGTCCACGAAAGTGCACTACACGTGCCTTAGACTAATGAGATCTAGAATTAATCTTTAATTTGAAGTTGGAATACTTAGTCGCCTATGGCGCTGTAGTGGGATGTCGCCGAAAGTCGCCTATGGCGCTGTAGTGGGATGTCGCCGAAAGACGCTGTAGTGGGATGTCGACGAAAGTCGCCTATGGCGCTGTAGTGGGATGTCGACGAAAGACGCTGTAGTGGGATGCCGACGAAAGTCGCTTATGGCGCTGTAGTGGGATGTCGACGAAAGTCACCTATGGTGCTGTAGTGGGATGTCGACGAAAGTCGCCTATGGTGCTGTAGTGGGATGTCGACGAAAGTCGCCTATGGCACTGTAGTGGGATGTCGACGAAAGTCGCCTATGATGCTGTAGTGGGATGTCGACGAAAGTCGCCTATGATGCTGTAGTGGGATGTCGACGAAAGTCTCTTATGGCGCTGTAGTGGGATGTCGACAAAAGTCGCCTATGATGCTGTAGTGGGTTGTCGATGAAAGTCGTCTATGGCGCTGTAGTGGGATGTCGACGAAAGTCTCCTATGGCGCGCGCTGTAGTGGGATGTCGATGAAAGTCGCCTATGGCGCTGTAGTGGGATGTCGACGAAAGTCTCCTATGGCGCTGTAGTATGATGTCGACGAAAGTCGCCTCTGATGCTGTAGTGGGTTGTCGACGAGTCATCTATGGCGCTGTAGTGGGATGTCGACGAAAGTCGCCTATGATGCTGTAGTGGGATGTCGACGAAAGTCATCTATGGTGCTTTAGTGGGATGTCGACGAAAGTCGCCTATGGTGCTGTAGTGGGATGTCGACGAAAGTCTCCTATGGCACTGTAGTGGGATGTCGACGAAAGTCGCCTATGGTGCTGTAGTGGGATGTCGACGAAAGTCTCCTATGGCACTGTAGTGGGATGTCGACGAAAGTCGCCTATGGTGCTGTAGTGGGATGTCGACGAAAGTCGCCTATGGTGCTGTAGTGGGATGTCGACAAGTCTCCTATGGCGCTGTAGTGGGATGTCGACAAGTCGCCTATGGTGCTGTAGTGGGATGTCGACGAAAGTCGCCTATGGTGCTGTAGTGGGATGTCGACGAAAGTCGCCTATGGCGCTGTAGTGGGATGTCGACGAAAGTCGCCTATGGCGCTGTAGTGGGATGTCGACGAAAGTCGCCTATGGCGCTGTAGTGGGATGTCGACGAAAGTCGCCTATGGCGCTGTAGTGGGATGTCGACGAAAGTCGCCTATGGCGCTGTAGTGGGATGTCGACGAAAGTCGCCTATGGCGCCGAAAGGATTAGATACAAGTTTATGACTCTCGGCTATTAAAAGAATAAATAAGAGCATTGCTTACTCGACGTTAGGTCTATGAATCAGTACTTTGTAGGGTTCCAATACGTTTTCTACAGTGTTTGTGTCTGCCAGTACGGGATGTTGAAAGTCATCGTTTGATGGATTTGTTGAAATAGCAATGGCCACACTACAGTCAGATACGGCACCAGCGAAATTCTTGAATGTCATTCCTAGTAAAGTGATATTGTTATTTCGACAATTATAACGAAAACAAATCAATACACATGTATTAAACTTGTATTAATTGTAAAGATAAGGTGTCCGATTAGCGCAGTGGTTAGCGCTCGCTTCACACCAATGCGACCCGGGTTCAATCCTCGGACCGGGAAGTGAGATGGCACGGTGGTCGCCAGATCGGACAGGTGGCTTTTCTCCGAGTACTCAGGTTTTCATCCCACACAAATGACCACATATACGCTTTCATCCGTACCAACGAGAGTGATTAATATAAGTTGTTAGAACTTGCTTCGCAATCGTTGTAAAATAAATAAAGTTTAAACTAAATTAAAGACAAAATAAGTAAAGGAGCTACACTCAGTTTGATTTAAAGATTGTATATTTGTCAGTATCAATGCTGCAACATGGCTAGAACACAATATATCATCGTAGTACCCTAGAACACAATATATCAGCGTAGTACCCTAGAACACAATATATCATCGTAGTACCCTAGAACACAATATATCATCGTAGTACCCTAGAACACAATATATCATCGTAGTACCCTAGAACACAATATATCACAGCTTCGTAGTACCCTAGAACACAATATATCATCGTAGTACCCTAGAACACAATATATCACAGCTTCGTAGTACCCTAGAACACAATATATCATCGTAGTACCCTAGAACACAATATATCACAGCTTCGTAGTACCCTAGAATACAATATATCATCGTAGTACCCTAGAACACAATATATCACAGCATCGTAGTACCCTAGAACACAATATATCATCGTAGTACCCTAGAACACAATATATCATCGTAGTACCCTAGAACACAATATATCATCGTAGTACCCTAGAACACAATATATCACATCATCGTAGTACCCTAGAACACAATATATCATCGTAGTACCCTAGAACACAATATATCACAGCATCGTAGTACCCTAGAACACAATATATCACAGCATCCTAGTACCCTAGAACACAATATATCATCGTAGTACCCTAGAACACAATATATCACATCATCTTAGTACCCTAGAACACAATATATCACAGCATCGTAGTACCCTAGAACACAATATATCATCGTAGTACCCTAGAACACAATATATCATCGTAGTACCCTAGAACACACTATATCACAGCATCGTAGTACCCTAGAACACAATATATCACAGCATCGAGGTACCCTAGAACACAATATATCATCGTAGTACCCTAGAACACAATATATCACAGCATCGTAGTACCCTAGAACACAATATATCACAGCTTCGTAGTACCCTAGAACACAATATATCACAGCTTCGTAGTACCCTCGAACACAATATATCACAGCTTCGTAGTACCCTCGAACACAATATATCACAGCTTCGTAGTACCCTAGAACACAATATATCATCGTAGTACCCTAGAACACAATATATCACAGCATCGTAGTACCCTAGAACACAATATATCACATCATCGTAGTACCCTAGAACACAATATATCATCGTAGTACCCTAGAACACAATATATCACAGCATCGTAGTACCCTAGAACACAATATATCATCGTAGTACCCTAGAACACAATATATCATCGTAGTACCCTAGAACACAATATATCATCGTAGTACCCTAGAACACAATATATCATCGTAGTACCCTAGAACACAATATATCACATCATCGTAGTACCCTAGAACACAATATATCACAGCATCGTAGTACCCTAGAACACAATATATCATCGTAGTACCCTAGAACACAATATATCATCGTAGTACCCTAGAACACACTATATCACAGCATCGTAGTACCCTAGAACACAATATATCACAGCATCGTAGTACCCTAGAAGACAATATATCATCGTAGTACCCTAGAACACAATATATCACAGCATCGTAGTACCCTAGAAGACAATATATCACAGCTTCGTAGTACCCTAGAACACAATATATCACAGCATCGTAGTACCCTAGAACACAATATATCATTGTAGTGCCCTAGAACACAATATATCACATTATCGTAGTACCCTAGAACACAATATATCACAGCATCGTAGTACCCAAGAACACAATATATCACAGCATCGTAGTACCCTAGAACACAATATATCACAGCATCGTAGTACCCTAGAACACAATATATCACAGCTTCGTAGTACCCTAGAACACAATATATCATCGTAGTACCCTAGAACACAATATATCACAGCTTCGTAGTACCCTAGAATACAATATATCATCGTAGTACCCTAGAACACAATATATCACAGCATCGTAGTACCCTAGAACACAATATATCATCGTAGTACCCTAGAACACAATATATCATCGTAGTACCCTAGAACACAATATATCATCGTAGTACCCTAGAACACAATATATCACATCATCGTAGTACCCTAGAACACAATATATCATCGTAGTACCCTAGAACACAATATATCACAGCATCGTAGTACCCTAGAACACAATATATCACAGCATCCTAGTACCCTAGAACACAATATATCACACATCGTAGTACCCTAGAACACAATATATCATCGTAGTACCCTAGAACACAATATATCACATCATCTTAGTACCCTAGAACACAATATATCACAGCATCGTAGTACCCTAGAACACAATATATCATCGTAGTACCCTAGAACACAATATATCATCGTAGTACCCTAGAACACACTATATCACAGCATCGTAGTACCCTAGAACACAATATATCACAGCATCGAGGTACCCTAGAACACAATATATCATCGTAGTACCCTAGAACACAATATATCACAGCATCGTAGTACCCTAGAACACAATATATCACAGCTTCGTAGTACCCTAGAACACAATATATCACAGCTTCGTAGTACCCTCGAACACAATATATCACAGCTTCGTAGTACCCTCGAACACAATATATCACAGCTTCGTAGTACCCTAGAACACAATATATCATCGTAGTACCCTAGAACACAATATATCACAGCATCGTAGTACCCTAGAACACAATATATCACATCATCGTAGTACCCTAGAACACAATATATCATCGTAGTACCCTAGAACACAATATATCACAGCATCGTAGTACCCTAGAACACAATATATCATCGTAGTACCCTAGAACACAATATATCATCGTAGTACCCTAGAACACAATATATCATCGTAGTACCCTAGAACACAATATATCATCGTAGTACCCTAGAACACAATATATCACATCATCGTAGTACCCTAGAACACAATATATCACAGCATCGTAGTACCCTAGAACACAATATATCATCGTAGTACCCTAGAACACAATATATCATCGTAGTACCCTAGAACACACTATATCACAGCATCGTAGTACCCTAGAACACAATATATCACAGCATCGTAGTACCCTAGAACACAATATATCATCGTAGTACCCTAGAACACAATATATCACAGCATCGTAGTACCCTAGAAGACAATATATCACAGCTTCGTAGTACCCTAGAACACAATATATCACAGCATCGTAGTACCCTAGAACACAATATATCATTGTAGTGCCCTAGAACACAATATATCACATTATCGTAGTACCCTAGAACACAATATATCACAGCATCGTAGTACCCAAGAACACAATATATCACAGCATCGTAGTACCCTAGAACACAATATATCACAGCATCGTAGTACCCTAGAACACAATATATCACAGCATCGTAGTACCCTAGAACACAATATATCATCGTAGTACCCTAGAACACAATATATCATCGTAGTACCCTAGAACACAATATATCATCGTAGTACCCTAGAACACAATATATCACATCATTGTAGTGCCCTAGAACACAATATATCACATCATCGTAGTACCCTAGAACACAATATATCATTGTAGTGCCCTAGAACACAATATATCACATCATCGTAGTACCCTAGAACACAATATATCACAGCATCATAGTACCCTAGAACACAATATATCATCGTAGTACCCTAGAACACAATATATCACAGCATTGTAGTACCCTAGAACACAATATATCATCGTAGTACCCTAGAACACAATATATCACAGCTTTGTAGTACCCTAGAACACAATATATCACAGCATCGTAGTACCCTAGAACACAATATATCACAACATTGTAGTACCCTAGAACACAATATATCACAGCATCGTAGTACCCTAGAACACAATATATCATCGTAGTACCCTAGAACACAATATATCACAGCATCGTAGTACCCTAGAACACAATATATCATTGTAGTGCCCTAGAACACAATATATCACAGCATCGTAGTACCCTAGAACACAATATATCACAGCATCGTAGTACCCTAGAACATAATATATCACAGCATCGTAGTACCCTAGAACACAATATATCACATCATCGTAGTACCCTAGAACACAATATATCACAGCATCGTAGTACCCTAGAACACAATATATCACCGTAGTACCCTAGAAAACAATATATCATCGTAGTACCCTAGAACACAATATATCATCGTAGTACCCTAGAACACAATATATCACATCATTGTAGTGCCCTAGAACACAATATATCACATCATCGTAGTACCCTAGAACACAATATATCATTGTAGTGCCCTAGAACACAATATATCACATCATCGTAGTACCCTAGAACACAATATATCATCGTAGTACCCTAGAACACAATATATCACCGCATCGTAGTACCCTAGAACACAATATATCACAGCATCGTAGTACCCTAGAACACAATATATCATCGTAGTACCCTAGAACACAATATATCACAGCATCGTAGTACCCTAGAACACAATATATCATCGTAGTACCCTAGAACACAATATATCACAGCTTCGTAGTACCCTAGAACACAATATATCACAGCACCGTAGTACCCTAGAACACAATATATCATCGTAGTACCCTAGAACACAATATATCACAGCATCGTAGTACCCTAGAACACAATATATCATCATAGTACCCTAGAACACAATATATCATCATAGTACCCTAGAACACAATATATCACATCATCGTAGTACCCTAGAACACAATATATCACATCATCGTAGTACTCTAGAACACAATATATCACAGCATCGTAGTACCATAGAACACAATATATCACAGCATCGTAGTACCCTAGAACACAATATATCATCGTAGTACCCTAGAACACAATATATCACAGCATCGTAGTACCCTAGAACACAATATATCATCGTAGTACCATAGAACACAATATATCATCGTAGTACCCTAGAACACAATATATCATCGTAGTACCATAGAACACAATATATCATCGTAGTACCCTAGAACACAATATATCATCGTAGTACCCTAGAACACAATATATCACATCATCATAGTACCCTAGAACACTATATATCACAGCATCGTAGTACCCTAGAACACAATATATCACAGCATCGTAGTACCCTAGAACACAATATATCATCGTAGTACCCTAGAACACAATATATCATCGTAGTACCCTAGAACACAATATATCACATCATCGTAGTACCCTAGAACACAATATATCACATCATCGTAGTACCCTAGAACACAATATATCACAGCATCGTAGTACCCTAGAACACAATATATCATCGTAGTACCCTAGAACACAATATATCATCGTAGTACCCTAGAACACACTATATCATCGTAGTACCCTAGAACACAATATATCACAGCATCGTTGTACCCTAGAACACAATATATCATCGTAGTACCCTAGAACACAATATATCACATCATCGTAGTACCCTAGAACACAATATATCATCGTAGTACCCTAGAACACAATATATCATCGTAGTACCCTAGAACACAATATATCACATCATCGTAGTACCCTAGAACACAATATATCATCGTAGTACCCTAGAACACAATATATCACAGCATCGTAGTACCCTAGAACACAATATATCACAGCATCGTAGTACCCTAGAACACAATATATCATCGTAGTACCCTAGAACACAATATATCACATCATCGTAGTACCCTAGAACACAATATATCACATCATCGTAGTACCCTAGAACACAATATATCATCGTAGTACCCTAGAACACAATATATCATCGTAGTACCCTAGAACACAATATATCACATCATCGTAGTACCCTAGAACACAATATATCACATCATCGTAGTACCCTAGAACACAATATATCATCATAGTACCCTAGAACACAATATATCACATCATCGTAGTACCCTAGAACACAATATATCACAGCATCGTAGTACCCTAGAACACAATATATCACATCATCGTAGTACCCTAGAACACAAATATCATCGTAGTACCCTAGAACACAATATATCATCGTAGTACCCTAGAACACAATATATCACATCATCGTAGTACCCTAGAACACAATATATCACATCATCGTAGTACCCTAGAACACAATATATCACATCATCGTAGTACCCTAGAACACAATATATCACATCATCGTAGTACCCTAGAACACAATATATCACATCATCGTAGTACCCTAGAACACAATATATCACATCATCGTAGTACCCTAGAACACAATATATCACATCATCGTAGTACCCTAGAACACAATATATCACATCATCGTAGTACCCTAGAACACAATATATCATCGTAGTACCCTAGAACACAATATATCATCGTAGTACCCTAGAACACACTATAGCCAAATTCTACAAGCATATAATTATAATATTGTATACAGAATGAAAATGGATTTAATGGAAAGCTTAAAGCTTATTGAGATTATCTCCATCTGTATGATGACCTTTGAAATAACTGATCATGTTTCAACAAAAGCATAGAGCACTGCTCTATCTGTAAACTGAACTTGTCAATAGCATCTTAGGAAATCAAATTAATTGTTGTGCATCAGTGCATTTTATGATTTTACATAATTTACAGTACTTTTACAGTGCAATTTGTTTGATCTTTACTTCCGAGTAGTTTCCATTTTCTCAACCCCGTCTTATACGCGGGTCTATGCAAAATACCACTGATTTAAGACCAAAGTTGGGTGGTCGTCTTATAGTCAACATTGTCTTATAGGCGAGTAAACAAGGTATGTTGCCGATTCTATAGTATAAGAAACTTACATCCTCAAAAACATACCTGTTAATATCATTTTCCCGCATATTGTATTATACGACATGATTCCTCCACATGGCTTATCAGGACACCCGTTGCTGTCACCAGTAAACTGTGGGAATAAAATGCCAAGTCGTTCATCGTTCGGCCCTCTCCCACTTCTCTGCAAAAAACTAAGCTGAATATACACTCCAGTTGGTGTAACATCTGACGAGCAATCTGACACCGTTGACGTTCCAATAACCACGGAGTTACTGACAGTCACTGTTGAATCCGCACATTCATGTCCTAGTGGATTAGGTCCCATAACCATTGGGAAAAGTGCATTGTTTTCATCTGCATAGGAATTATTAGTTGCTTCTAGATTCAGTACATTATTGTAATAAATGCCATAATCGAAGTTCTTGGAAACCGTGAAACCAGACAAGCGGCAACATGACGTAATGCCCGAACTTGACAAATCATCCTTTGGTACTATGCTCACACCCATGAGATTTCCAGCAGCCATGTTGTTGGAATATGCAGAAGTAACCGAGTCGCAATTCTCGCCTGGTACATGATAGCCGACGCGTTCAGAAGCTGCTATGAAATTGTTTGTCAATACTAGATCAGAGGATTCTATCGCTTCTATGGAGCCTTCAAATCGAAAGTTAAGTGACTCTGACCGTCCGTTGTAAGAACCTGTCCACTGTAAGTTAGAAACCAAATTCCCATCCAGTGTTGTGTCATCCGAAGTCGTTATTATACCTGCATATTTATAAAATAAAACATTTCACTCTCCAATACTACCGTAGGAAGTACTGTACAACAATATTTATTCTCGAGATTTTATATTTCGCTAATCTTCGCGATCTAAGTTGATCGCGAATTCATGATTCCCGTGAATAATAATGTGTCCGAATGTAGAGCTATATCAGAAAATATGTACATTTTATCAAAATTTGGAAAGTCCATAAGTCCGTAAGGGATCTACATTCACCTTCAATGTTTGCGATACAACACGGATGCACATAATTCAAAACTGCGAATTTATTGAAAATGTTCAAAATCGTGAAAATTGCGAAATAAAGTGTTTGCGGAATTATAATATTTTACAGTATCCTCGACACTTTATTTGATTACTTGATATACGTTATCTAGTTCAAATGATATATATATACAGTATATCAATAAATTAAACATAAAATACACTGCACATGTGTTAACCCTTAACCTGCCGAATAAATTGGACGGAATGTGCAAACAACATAGATCCAGATCAGCCGCGGTGTAACCCCATGTCTGATCAATATCTATGTTGCTTGCTATTCAGACAATGCTTAGCTCCACTATCTGAATAGCAAACAGCATAGAGCCCGATGAGAAGGCACATTTTGTGCATCTGATCTGGCTCTACGCTGTTTGCACAAAAGCGAAGTGAAAGTAAGTAAATAAATAATGTAGCCAATTTGGAACATTATGAATCTATATTACTATTGCTACATATACAATTTCTTAAATAGTGATAGTAGTACAATTTCACAAACAAAATTACGGTATATGTGGATTTTAAAATGACATTTTTTGCAGTCTGGAAATGGAATGAATACTTAATTACTAGTTTTCAAATGAGACGACAGCGAACAATTAAGATTATTACTGATAATTTTGACTTGTATTTCGTAAACAAATAATGATATTCCTGCCCAATGGAAGTTGCGGTCTCGTATAATATTTCGCCGCCACAGAAACTCAGGACCCTACAAACCTTTCTGGCAGTGACACTAGTACCAATGTATCTCAATTTGAAGTCTGTTCAGTCCACTGTACCCGTGTACGAACAATAACCAACACAGGCCGACCAGCCGGCTGGCTGTTAATTCATTTAAACTCACCACCGCATAAATGCATTTGGGCGACTAAAGTTTTCTAAGACGTTCAAAATAAACATTATATCTAAAAGTGGTGGTTTTGGCCTATCGCAATTATTATAACTAGATGCTTAAGAGGGCTATGTGGGCTGCTATAATCTCAGTGTGTGTTCGGTTTTCATATCTCTGACTGTCACTCATACAAGAATTTGTGCCAGCGACAGTCGGAGGTAGACATGATGGATACAATACCCAGTGCATTTATACTTCTAAGATGCCTAAGATTGCATTTATATATATATAATAACCATTTCTACTACGGTTATGTGACGAGAATACATTGTTATATATGCATTGTTGCATTATAATATAATAGTACGATCGACCTGTCACAAGACTATGAAGTCCTGCATCCATATCCATCCAGCATCCGACTTTTGACTTTAAAAATACAAAGATATGTGCTAAAACACTTTTCAATAAGTCTACGACGAGTCATCTACTCCCACCACTAGTCGAGTTAGTAGTACGAGCGATGTAAGGTACGCAATACAGTATCTTAAATAGTGATAGTAGTATGAGCGATGTAAGGTACACAATACAATATCTTAAATAGTGATAGTAGTACGAGCGATGTAAGGTACGCAATACAGTATCTTAAATAGTGATAGTAGTATGAGCGATGTAAGGTACACAATACAATATCTTAAATATTGATAGTAGTACGAGCGATGTAAGGTACACAATACAATATCTTAAATAGTGATAGTAGTACGAGCGATGTAAGGTACACAATACAATATCTTAAATAGTGATAGTAGTACGAGCGATGTAAGGTACACAATACAATATCTTAAATAGTGATAGTAGTACGAGCGATGTAAGGTACACAATACCATATCTTAAATAGTGATAGTAGTACGAGCGATGTAAGGTACACAATACAATATCTTAAATAGTGATAGTAGTACCAGCGATGTAAGGTACGCAATACAATATCTTAAATAGTGATAGTAGTACCAGCGATGTAAGGTACGCAATACAATATCTTAGTGATAGTGATAGTAGTACCAGCGATGTAAGGTACGCAATACAATATCTTAAATAGTGATAGTAGTACAAGCGATGTAAGGTACACAATACAATATCTTAGTGATAGTAGTACAAGCGATGTAAGGTACACAATACAATATCTTAGTGATAGTAGTACGAGCGATGTAAGGTACACAATACAATATCTTAAATAGTGATAGTAGTACGAGCGATGTAAGGTACGCAATACAATATCTTAAATAGTGATAGTAGTACCAGCGATGTAAGGTACGCAATACAATATCTTAGTGATAGTAGTACCAGCGATGTAAGGTACGCAATACAATATCTTAAATATTGATAGTAGTACGAGCGATGTAAGGTACACAATACAATATCTTAAATAGTGATAGTAGTACCAGCGATGTAAGGTACACAATACAATATCTTAAATATTGATAGTAGTACGAGCGATGTAAGGTACACAATACAATATCTTAAATAGTGATAGTAGTACAAGCGATGTAAGGTACACAATACAGTATCTTAGTGATAGTAGTACAAGCGATGTAAGATACACAATACAATATCTTAAATAGTGATAGTAGTACGAGCGATGTAAGGTACACAATACAATATCTTAAATAGTGATAGTAGTACGAGCGATGTAAGGTACACAATACAATATCTTAGTGATAGTAGTACCAGCGATGTATGGTACACAATACAATATCTTAGTGATAGTAGTACCAGCGATGTATGGTACACAATACAATATCTTAGTGATAGTAGTACCAGCGATGTATGGTACACAATACAATATCTTAGTGATAGTAGTACGAGCGATGTAAGGTACACAATACAATATCTTAAATAGTGATAGTAGTACAAGCGATGTAAGGTACACAATACAATATCTTAAATAGTGATAGTAGTACGAGCGATGTAAGGTACACAATACAATATCTTAAATAGTGATAGTAGTACGAGCGATGTAAGGTACACAATACAATATCTTAGTGATAGTAGTACCAGCGATGTATGGTACACAATACAATATCTTAGTGATAGTAGTACCAGCGATGTATGGTACACAATACAATATCTTAGTGATAGTAGTACCAGCGATGTATGGTACACAATACAATATCTTAGTGATAGTAGTACGAGCGATGTAAGGTACACAATACAATATCTTAAATAGTGATAGTAGTACAAGCGATGTAAGGTACACAATACAATATCTTAAATAGTGATAGTAGTACCAGCGATGTAAGGTACACAATACAATATCTTAAATAGTGATAGTAGTACCAGCGATGTAAGGTACACAATACAGTATCTTAGTGATAGTAGTACAAGCGATGTAAGGTACACAATACAATATCTTAAATAGTGATAGTAGTACCAGCGATGTAAGGTACACAATACAGTATCTTAGTGATAGTAGTACAAGCGATGTAAGGTACACAATACAATATCTTAAATAGTGATAGTAGTACCAGCGATGTAAGGTACACAATACAGTATCTTAGTGATAGTAGTACAAGCGATGTAAGGTACACAATACAATATCTTAAATAGTGATAGTAGTACCAGCGATGTAAGGTACACAATACAGTATCTTAGTGATAGTAGTACAAGCGATGTAAGGTACACAATACAATATCTTAAATAGTGATAGTAGTACCAGCGATGTAAGGTACACAATACAGTATCTTAGTGATAGTAGTACAAGCGATGTAAGGTACACAATACAATATCTTAAATAGTGATAGTAGTACCAGCGATGTAAGGTACACAATACAATATCTTAAATAGTGATAGTAGTACCAGCGATGTAAGGTACACAATACAATATCTTAGTGATAGTAGTACAAGCGATGTAAGGTACACAATACAATATCTTAGTGATAGTAGTACGAGCGATGTAAGGTACACAATACAATATCTTAAATAGTGATAGTAGTACGAGCGATGTAAGGTACGCAATACAATATCTTAGTGATAGTAGTACAAGCGATGTAAGGTACACAATACAATATCTTAGTGATAGTAGTACAAGCGATGTAAGGTACACAATACAATATCTTAGTGATAGTAGTACAAGCGATATAAGGTACACAATACAATATCTTAGTGATAGTAGTACAAGCGATGTAAGGTACACAATACAATATCTTAAATAGTGATAGTAGTACCAGCGATGTAAGGTACGCAATACAATATCTTAGTGATAGTAGTACAAGCGATGTAAGGTACACAATACAATATCTTAGTGATAGTAGTACAAGCGATGTAAGGTACACAATACAATATCTTAAATAGTGATAGTAGTACAGGCGATGTAAGGTACACAATACAATATCTTAAATAGTGATAGTAGTACCAGCGATGTAAGATACACAATACAATATCTTAAATAGTGATAGTAGTACCAGCGATGTAAGATACACAATACAATATCTTAAATAGTGATAGTAGTACAGGCGATGTAAGGTACACAATACAATATCTTAAATAGTGATAGTAGTACCAGCGATGTAAGATACACAATACAATATCTTAAATAGTGATAGTAGTACCAGCGATGTAAGATACACAATACAATATCTTAGTGATAGTAGTACGAGCGGTGTAAGGTACGCAATACAATATCTTAGTGATAGTAGTACGAGCGATGTAAGGTACACAATACAATATCTTAAATAGTGATAGTAGTACAAGCGATGTAAGGTACACAATACAATATCTTAAATAGTGATAGTAGTACGAGCGATGTAAGGTACGCAATACAATATCTTAAATAGTGATAGTAGTACGAGCGATGTAAGGTACGCAATACAATATCTTAAATAGTGATAGTAGTACAAGCGATGTAAGGTACACAATACAATATCTTAAATAGTGATAGTAGTACGAGCGATGTAAGGTACACAATACAATCTTAAATAGTGATAGTAGTACGAGCGATGTAAGGTACACAAACAATATCTTAGTGATAGTAGTACCAGCGATGTATGGTACACAATACAATATCTTAGTGATAGTAGTACCAGCGATGTAAGGTACACAATACAATATCTTAAATAGTGATAGTAGTACGAGCGATGTAAGGTACACAATACAATATCTTAAATAGTGATAGTAGTACCAGCGATGTAAGGTACACAATACAGTATCTTAGTGATAGTAGTACAAGCGATGTAAGGTACACAATACAATATCTTAAATAGTGATAGTAGTACCAGCGATGTAAGGTACACAATACAGTATCTTAGTGATAGTAGTACAAGCGATGTAAGGTACACAATACAATATCTTAAATAGTGATAGTAGTACCAGCGATGTAAGGTACACAATACAATATCTTAAATAGTGATAGTAGTACCAGCGATGTAAGGTACACAATACAATATCTTAGTGATAGTAGTACAAGCGATGTAAGGTACACAATACAATATCTTAGTGATAGTAGTACGAGCGATGTAAGGTACACAATACAATATCTTAAATAGTGATAGTAGTATGAGCGATGTAAGGTACGCAATACAATATCTTAGTGATAGTAGTACAAGCGATGTAAGGTACACAATACAATATCTTAGTGATAGTAGTACAAGCGATGTAAGGTACACAATACAATATCTTAGTGATAGTAGTACAAGCGATATAAGGTACACAATACAATATCTTAGTGATAGTAGTACAAGCGATGTAAGGTACACAATACAATATCTTAAATAGTGATAGTAGTACGAGCGATGTAAGGTACACAATACAATATCTTAAATAGTGATAGTAGTACCAGCGATGTAAGGTACACAATACAATATCTTAGTGATAGTAGTACCAGCGATGTAAGATACACAATACAATATCTTAAATAGTGATAGTAGTACAAGCAATGTAAGGTACACAATACAATATCTTAGTGATAGTAGTACCAGCGATGTAAGATACACAATACAATATCTTAAATAGTGATAGTAGTACAAGCAATGTAAGGTACACAATACAATATCTTAGTGATAGTAGTACAAGCGATGTAAGGTACACAATACAATATCTTAGTGATAGTAGTACCAGCGATGTAAGATACACAATACAATATCTTAAATAGTGATAGTAGTACAAGCAATGTAAGGTACACAATACAATATCTTAGTGATAGTAGTACAAGCGATGTATGGTACACAATACAATATCTTAGTGATAGTAGTACGAGCGATGTAAGGTACACAATACAATATCTTAGTGATAGTAGTACAAGCGATGTAAGGTACACAATACAATATCTTAAATAGTGATAGTAGTACAAGCAATGTAAGGTACACAATACAATATCTTAAATAGTGATAGTAGTACAAGCCATGTAAGGTACGCAATACAATATCTTAGTGATAGTAGTACGAGCGGTGTAAGGTACGCAATACAATATCTTAAATATTAATAGTCCCCTCTAATATTTTCAATTCCCCCCATGATTTGGAAGGGAGAGGGGGGAATCATCCACCCTACTTGTTCATTCCTAGTTTGGACAATGTTGTTAACGACTGTATCTATATAATAAACACATACCAAAATACCAAACACAGATCAGATATTCCTGAGACAGTATATATAATTATGTATATTGCGCTTTTATCGGTACATTTCAAAATGTATACGTACCATTTCCCAGAGGTTTATAAACAACGTTGTTTGTTATTGCCAGATTGCCTATTCCAAATGCTCCAATGGCAGAGTTGTATAAGTCAACAAAAGAACAACCCATTACGTTTGATGGCTTGATATCGGTAACGCTTCCAGTTTGAACAAAAGAAACTGCAAACCGTGGATCATAGTGCTCAGTATAACCATCCTGTCCCATGTGCAAAAACTCTACATTCGATACCCGAATAAATCCTGTAACGAAACAGTCACTTAAGAGTTGTGGAACCTGTGCTTGCAGTATATCCCTATGCTCGCAGTATCCCTATGCTCGCAGTATCCCTATGCTCGCAGTATCCCTATGCTCGCAGTATCACTATGCTCACAGTATACCTATGCTCGCAGTATCCCTATGCTCGCAGTATCCCTATGCTCGCAGTATCCCTATGCTCGCGGTATCCCTATGCTCACAGTATCCCTATGCTCGCGGTATCCCTATGCTCACAGTATCCCTATGCTCGCAGTATCCCTATGTCACAGTATCCCTATGCTACATCTCACGTCCCTATGCTCGGTATCCCTATGCCCTATGCTCACAGTATCCCTATGCTCACAGTATCCCTATGCCCTATGCTCACAGTATCCCTATGCTCACAGTATCCCTATGCTCGCGGTATCCCTATGCTCGTGGTATACCAATGCTCGCGGTATCCCTATGCTCGCAGTATACATATGCTCGCAGTATCCCTATGCTCGCAGTATCCCTATGCTCACAGTATACCTATGCTCGCAGTATCCCTATGCTCGCAGTATCCCTATGCTCGCGGTATCCCTATGCTCACATTATCCCTATGCTCGCAGTATCCCTATGCCCTATGCTCACAGTATCCCTATGCTCACAGTATCCCTATGCTCACAGTGTCCCTATGCTCGCGGTATCCCTATGCTCACAGTATCCCTATGCCCTATGCTCACAGTATCCCTATGCTCACAGTATCCCTATGCTCGTGGTATCCCTATGCCCTATGCTCACAGTATCCCTATGCTCACAGTATCACTATGCCCTATGCTCACAGTATCCCTATGCTCACAGTATCCCTATGCTCACAGTATCCCTATGCTCGCGGTATCCCTATGCCCTATGCTCACAGTATCCCTATGCTCGCGGTATCCTATGCCCTATGCTCGCAGTATCCCTATGCTCGCGGTATCCTATGCTCGCGGTATTCCTATGCTCACGGTATCCAATGCTCGCGGTATTCCTATGCTCTATGCTCGCGGTATTCCTATGCTCTAGCTACAGTATCCCTATGCTCTATGCTCGCGGTATTCCTATGCTCGCGGTATCCCTATGCTCGCGGTATTCCTATGCTCGCGGTATTCCTATGCTCGCGGTATCCCTATGCTCGCGGTATTCCTATGCTCGCTATCCTATGCTCACGGTATTCCTATGCTCGCGGTATCCCTATGCTCACGGTATTCCTATGCTCGCGGTATCCCTATGCTCGCGGTATCCCTATGCTTGCAGTATCCCTATGCTCGCGGTATCCTATGCTCGCGGTATCCCTAGGTATCCCTATGCTCGCGGTATCCCTATGCTCGCGGTATCCCTATGCTCAGCCGCGTATTCCTATGCTCGCGGTATCCCTATGCTCGCGGTATCCCTATGCTCTATGCTCGCGGTATTCCTATGCTCTATGCTCGCGGTATTCCTATGCTCTATGCTCGCGGTATTCTATGCTCTATGCTCGCGGTATTCCTATGCTCTATGCTCGCGGTATTCCTATGCTCGCGGTATTCCTATGCTCTATGCTCGCGGTATTCCTATGCTCGCGGTATTCCTATGCTCTATGCTCGCGGTATTCTATGCTCGCGGTATCCTATGCTCTATGCTCGCGGTTCCTATGCTCGCGGTACCTATGCTCTATGCTCGCGGTATTCCTATGCTACCTATGCTCGCCTATGCTCCACCTATGCTCCGGTATCCTATGCTCGCGGTATTCCTATGCTCGCGGTATCCTATGCTCCGGTATTCCTATGCTCGCGGTATTCCTATGCTCGCGGTATTCCTATGCTCGCGTATCCTATGCTCCGGTATCCTATGCTCCTATGCTCGCGGTATTCCTATGCTCGCGGTATCCCTATGCTCTATGCTCGCGGTATCCCTATGCTCGCGGTATTCCTATGCTCGCGGTATCCCTATCTCTATGCTCGCGGTATTCCTATGCTCGCGGTATCCCTATGCTCGCGGTATTCCTATGCTCGCGGTATCCCTATGCTCGCGGTATCCCTATGCTCGCGGTATTCCTATGCTCGCGGTATTCCTATGCTCGCGGTATTCCTATGCTCGCGGTATCCCTATGCTCTATGCTCGCGGTATTCCTATGCTCGCGGTATCCCTATGCTCTATGCTCGCGGTATTCCTATGCTCGCGGTATTCCTATGCTCTATGCTCGCGGTATCCCTATGCTCTATGCTCGCGGTATTCCTATGCTCTATGCTCACAGTATCCCTATGCTCTATGCTCGCGGTATTCCTATGCTCTATGCTCGCGGTATCCCTATGCTCTATGCTCGCGGTATTCCTATGCTCTATGCTCACAGTATCCCTATGCTCTATGCTCGCGGTATTCCTATGCTCGCGGTGTTTTTCTGAAAAATGCCTTATAGAACAGTAGATACACGATTTCCCTTCCCTGCAACGGATACGACCAATGATATGGAGTAAGTCAGGTTGTTAGCATTGTTTTAAAGATTAAACTTTATTTATTTTACAACGATTGCGAAACAAGTTCTAACAACTTTAACTAACTATCTAACAATATTAATCACTCTCTTTGGTGCGGATGAAAGTGTAAATGTGGACATTCGTGTGGGAGGAAACTGGAGTACAAGGTGAAAACCCACCTGTCCGATCTGGCGACCACCGTACCATCTCACATACTTCCCGGTCCGAGGATCGAACCCGGGTTGCATTGGTGAGAAGCGAGCGCATTAAACACTGCGCTAATCGGACAGCCAATAGATAGGCAAGTGGTTTGAAGTCAACGAGAGTAACCACTCGACTGCAGCGGCCCATCCGTGTCTATGCTTTCAATAGTAATGGGGTTTATTCTAGAGTGGAAAAAGGGGCCGGTTGGGTCAGAATGTGGCAGGGTGCATTTCGATTGACAGCTAATTATGCATGATCAAAGAGACAGTTTAGAACATATTGGTCATTAGGGCGGACAAGTTCAAGTTTATATCGCTCTGCCCCGCACGAAAAAGCACTCACATGTTGAGGCTTATAAATAAATTAAAAAACGTTTTTATGGGCAGACATAAAAGAGTTAAAAAGGGGCAGGGCGGGGTACCCTGGCATACCACTCCAGAACCAACCCTATGTAATGAAACAATCAAAACAAACACACTTAGGAAATTATTTATAATTTATATAAAGCAGCATTATATCGTATGAAATAAAATATATTTGAACAATTCAATTTATACGTATGGGTAGCACTGCTGCTACACATTCTAACATTATACTTTGTATGCTTATGTTCATTTGGTAAACAGTGTTTTTTTGCAATAAAACAAACTCGAAACCGAAAGTAGGACTTTCCGAGTCGATCGGTCACGCACTTGTTTACAACCGGAACGCATCGTCCGTACTTGTTTACATTCGGAATGCATCGACCCCATTTGTCCTACGTTGTCTTTTTTAATTAAATTACTTGATATGTTGATTCATACCTGTTAGCTAAATCTTTTAGGGACATTTCTACATCCCCGCGAGGGGTTCGAAAGTAGAGGAAGATAGATAGATAGTCTTTCATGTTCAAAATATATACGTTGTTTCTACATCCTCTGTTGTTTCACGCATGCGCGCTGTGCATGTTTACATTTCGTGTGTTGATAAACAAATTCGCGTATACGACGGTTTAAATTTATTTGAATTTTATCGTTTCTGAGCGTTTCTGAGCGATTTTTGTAAACACACACACATTAGTATTTATATTTTACCCAACACATCCTTTATTACGATGTAATCTGCTTTAAATGTTTGTTTTTCAAATTATATAAATGAACAATTACAATTTGATTTCTTTATTTTAACCCTTTCAACACCAAGTAACTCACATGGACTGGTCCATGATATTCTTAGACCAATAAATGAATAAGAAAATTACATTCGGACCAGTTCATTTATCAAGATGGGTAATTTTGTCTAAAATTAGTAATACTACTTGCAAAGAGTACAGATCCTGATGAGACGGCTCGTCACGAGCCGGCTCATCTGGATCTACACTTTTTGTAAGCCTATAAAGAGGTCTGTGGTGTTGAAAGGGTTAAAGTCTATTATTACTATTAAAACTAACCTGTCCGTGAATTATCTTTGACTGCAATGATTGAGGCTATAATCCGTCCACCATCATCCTCACCCTCAAACTGTTCTCCCTCCACAACAATGGAACGTGTCAATAAGCCAACAGCTGCACCCAGGTCTACCACCTTCCCGCCCACAGTTTCGGTACCACCTTCAAAGTAACAACGTTCACAAATAAATGTAAAGTGAATATTGACGATGCTGGTTCAAAACCCGACTTATGCATAATATTTGAATTCCTGATGGAGACTAGCACGGACAAAAGCGTTGAATAACAGAATTATATTTTAGTTTATATATACAAATTTATCTTAGCTCGATTGCGAAACAAGTTATTACAACTTATATTAATCACTCTCGAGACCTCATTCCTGATGGAATCCATCGCCACGAAGGAGAGAGAAGAGGCAACGTGGAATTTAAATGCCTTGCCTAAGGGCACAATCGTAATGGCTCCAGCGGGGCTCGAACTCCGGACCTTTCGCACCTGAAGTGAACGCACATCCACTGAGCTATTGCGACTTCCACATATAGTTTTACAATGGAGTATGTCCCTTTATTCTAAGATATTTTATATAAAGACAGACATGTGTTTTTGGCTTACCGTATTCACTCTAATAAGACATTGATGGCTCGAAAACTTGAAACTTATTTTCGACACATCTCAATATTCTCTATATACAGGATCTTACACGAGTGGTGATTTCATACCATACTATGTGAAAAGAGTTTTGTAATTTGCTATTAAGCGAACGTAAGATCCTTTTTTATCACATTAC
Source organism: Archivesica marissinica (assembly GCA_014843695.1). Taxonomy (NCBI): domain Eukaryota; kingdom Metazoa; phylum Mollusca; class Bivalvia; order Venerida; family Vesicomyidae; genus Archivesica; species Archivesica marissinica. The sequence continues at coordinate 78,452,221 of CM026404.1, forward strand.
CATAGCACGCTCGATTGAATAAATAACTGCTGATTTCATTTTGGCGCCAAGTTTCAGCGCCAAGTTCAGTGCAAATTGTGATGAGGTTACTAAATGAACACATCTTTTATATACCGTATTTAGCTATGTATAGTGCGCTATCGTGTATAACGCGCACCCACGATTTGGCACGAAAATCGGAGGAATAACTGAGTTCCGATGTATAGTGCGCATGTGAAAAACGCAATTTTCCAAGTCAAAATTTAACATTTCTCAAGAATCGCTAAAAATTGTGCTCCGTGATTTTTACAACTTATATTAATCACTCGAGAAACGGTAACGCACTCAGGCATGATTTCATGAAAATTACATGCATATCGTTCTCAAACATCTCAACACGTTCTCAAACATGTCAGCAGATGCTCAAACTTCTCAACACGTGTAGCCTACCTAATTAACTGGGACCCATTGTGAATGGTTTGTCGAAATTAATTATCGCTACAAACAATTCAATTCAATTATTGAAATACTGCAGCCAAACAAAGTTGTTTTTTTATGCAATGCATTGTACATAGTAAATATTTCCCGTAAAAATAACCAACACATCGTGTCTTTAATCATGTCATATTTAAAAACATACGGTATATTAAATCAAATAAACTATAATTACAAAGTTTCTTTACCTCTATGATATCGAGGACTCAGGCAGTGTCGCTTTATGCGGCGAAGTACGCGAAAAGTACGGGAAATATTACATACGATAAAACCATGTGATGTTATCAAATCGCCATTTTTTATGCATTTACTAATTTCAATTAAATTCTTCAAAGTTTGCCAAAATAAACGCAATATATGCTAATTTTGTGGTCTTATTCATTTCATTTATTTATATAGACTATCGGCAACTGGTTTTAATAGCTAGTTTATAACGTTTGTCGAATGTAACAAATTATAGAATGACTGCGGGGCCGTTCGGGTCGAATTTATGAAATTTTGGTCCGGAAAAAAATGTCCTGATGTCTGTACTGGTGTATAATGCGCAGTAGATAAGATGGATGAGGATTTCAGTAAGAAATGTGCGCACTATACATAGCTAAATACGGTATATTATATATTTTATTAACTTGTAAGATGGGAAGCCACTTTGAGACAATAATCTGGTGGTAAATAACTCGTCTTATAGGCGTGTATGTACGATACACCATAATCTGGTGGTAAATAACTCGTCCTATAGGCGTGTATGTACGGTACACCATAATCTGGTGGTAAATAACTCGTCTTATAGGCGTGTATGTACGGTACACCATAATCTGGTGGTAAATAACTCGTCTTATAGGCGTGTATGTACGGTACACCATAATCTGGTGGTAAATAACTCGTCTTATAGGCGTGTATGTACGGTACACCATAATCTGGTAGTAAATAACTCGTCTTATAGGCGTGTATGTACGATACACCATAATCTGGTGGTAAATAACTCGTCCTATAGGCAAGTATGTACAGTACACCATAATCTGGTGGTAAATAACTCGTCCTATAGGCGTGTATGTACGGTACACCATAATCTGGTGGTAAATAACTCGTCTTATAGGCGTGTATGTACGGTACACCATAATCTGGTGGTAAATAACTCGTCTTATAGGCGTGTATGTACGGTATGTAAATTTCTAATTTTATAATATTCTTATTCAGTACGATATAGCATCACTCTAATAGATAGTCTAATGGGCGGCTAGTTTATTACACTACCAATTAGCGTTATGTAAATCCAGACTTAGTTCCTAGTATGCGCATGCCAACATGCCGTATATAATCTAATTCAAAACCATACACTATGTTGTGTCTACAGTCAAGCCTGTGTTAAGCAGTCAGTCAAGGGAATCACAGATTAACACAGGTGGCTGCTTAATAGAGGTCAAATATATAATAAAACAACATATTGGGAATCTAGGTGACCACTAACACAGGTTTGACTGTAGATCCATAAATTAGGATAGCTTGTTATGTCCCTGACTGTGTTTATTATGGTAATTGCCTCATGATAACCAGTATCCGTTGGTCACCAGGTAAAAATAATCTAACTTTTGTTTTTCACATTTTTCTATGCACAAGCAAATGGTAAATTATTTTTAAAAAAACATTCCCACCACTATTTTTGACCAATACCCCTATTTTTTTTTGTATGAAACAGTAAAGAGATATATTGATTTTTTGGCCTAATGAATGACACATGCATACCATTATGTCTGAATTGTAGCTTGCTGGACAGATTTATTATTCCGTTTACAATTTCTTTGATTACTGCTTCTTCGGTCTCAGATCGACGATACGACGTAGACGTAATAATGATACGATCATCTACGTTCCATTTCGAGATGTCTGATCCGGACACTACTGTTAGAGAATCGCTACCAGCTTGTGCGGTCACCTTCAGTCTGGTCCACGATGAACCAACATCTCTGCCGTGTAAGTCCAGCCCACCGAACACGCCTAAAACGAAAATCAATTATTCGTATTCAATATTCAGATAGCAGAAGATCATTTTAAATAGGTCATTACCGACATGTTTTAACTTTATACTCTGCTGTATGTTTTACGTTTATTTAACGTCGCTACCGGTTGCCCATATGAGCGACGCCTCCTGAAGAGATTAGTCATTTTAGATTTTTGGAGGATAGTGTAATGATACAGACAGAGACCTAGTCCAGAGACTCCTCTGGTTCTTTTACGTGCACGGTGTAAAGCACCAACACGAGACCTTGGTTTAAAGTCCCATCTGAAAGACTGTTAATTTTATTAGGGTCAGACGGGGGGTCGAACCTGCGATCCCTGGATTACCAGTCCAGCATGTTACCACTGGACTACAGATCCATCTGTGTATAGAGTACTCTGTTAGTTGGATGCCTACATTATATGCAGGGCTGTGATTGAAAAATTGTGAAACAAGAAGAAATCTGCCAAAATACTCAAAAAAGGAGATCTCACTTAAAAAGTGAAAAAATATCTTTTCTGCTGCACAGCTTAGACAAAATCTGACAATATTTATTTTACCAGATTTTGTGACTAGAAAAGATGTAATCATCTGAAAAGATGAAAGATTCACAACACTATCATTGTAAACACCATTTCATCTGACCTCGAAATTATAAAACAAACTTTGTGGATTCTATTAATGAATGAACAGTTAGTAGACTGTGAAAGCAATTAATCAAATATTGTATTAGTTTATACAGATTTATTTTAGCTCGATTGCGAAACAAGTTCTCACAACTTATATTAATCACTCTCGAGACCTCATTCCTGATGGAATCCATCGCCACGAGGGAAAGAGAAGAGGCAACGGCTCCAGCGAGGCTTGAACTCCGGACCTTTCGCAAGTGAAGCTAACACGCTACCACTGCACTATCACAACTTCAATGAATAAATTTTATTCACAGATGAAGCTCAACTGGTAAACCAATTTTCCTCGATACCGTCTCCGTGGCCAATGGATAAGGCGTCCGCCTACAAAGCTGGAGGTCAATGGCTCGTCTGATATGGCCAGTTGGCGAGCCACCAGCTAGATACATAATGGTTACCGATTGCCTACCAGCCTGGCACCTGGCATACAAGCATAGGATTCGGGAAGTACTGATGTTCATAAAAAAGGAGGTGTCTCATAAGTCAGAAATGGCTGGCCCTTTAAATAGGGGCACTATAATAAAACAAACACTTATACTCGCCACTGCTGAGGCATCTGGGCGAGTGTATTCTCCAAGATGATCAAGTTTGGTCTAAGATGCTTATGGTGACATCGCCCTTTACATAGGGGTGACACTATGATAAATAAACACTATTCTCCTACTAAACTACACGTGTAAACAAAGTCAACAAATATATAGTGCGATTTCACCATGAATGCACATTTAATGGTCCAGCTATTTCATAAATAGATAAAACAGTAATGACTGCGTTTCTTTATTTATTTGGGATTGAAATTTATTAATAATGTAACAGTATTACCTCCTACATGAAGTAAATACAACCATCCAACACATACCTGTGTGTGAATGTTCACACGAGGGCCATGTTTGTTTGGGATTGAAATTTATTAATAATGTAACAGTCTTACCTTTACATTACATTGTGGTAGACCACTTTATGTTATGTTATATTTCGGGTTTTTATGCCTGCATCAGCACCATTTCGGGCTATATCGCCGGCGGGCAGTTTACCTAACAACACCTTTCCTGAGCAGGCTCCAGCGGTTAACCAGTACTTGGGTGCATCAACCTCCGCTAGAAACTGCCAACTTTTTCATATAATCATATAAAGAGACATGACCTGAAAGGGGCTCGAACCCGTGACCATCAGTGATATTAGGTTACAGTGATATACAAGGGTATACAAGGGTATATAAATGTATATTGACAAAGTAAGTTACCCACGGCTTTATGGCCATCATATCCATAATAGTCTGTATTCATCGGATAATTTTGGTTTCCCAACAGGACGATATTGACTGTTCCAATGACTGGGTTGTCTGGCCACCCGACAATTAACCGTCCACCAATGATAATGATGTTGTGAGCTTTAAATGTGTAATTGTAGTCCGTCTCGAAATCGATCTCCACCGTTCCCTCAATTACTACAGTACCAAGCTTTGGAACACCATGTTCCTTAATAACCATCCACATATCTGAAGTTGAAACCACATTCACATGAAATCTAAATTATCATCGTAGTCCGTCTCAAAATCGATCTCCACAGTTCCTTCAATTACTACAGTACCAAGATTGAAATATCATGTTAACCCTTAGCCTGCCAATGACGACTAAAGTCGCTGTTGCAAACAGAATAGAGCCAGATTCTGTGCCGTTTGATCAGGCTAGTGGAGTTAGGTCACTTGTCTGAATAATAAACAACATAGATACTGATCCGACAAGGCGTTATGCCCTGGCTGATCTGGATCTATGTTGTTTGAACATTCCACCCAATTTATTCGGCAGGTTAAGGGTTAATAACCACCCACATATCTGAAGCAGAAATCATATTGCCAAACTAATTTGGTTCACAACCAAGCAACTGTTTGATTCAATTTGTGACAATACAATCATCAGTATTAAGCTAACTGTCTGTTATGAAGTAGTGGGTAATCGTAATTAAGGAATAGCAGTACGATGAACTCAGGGCGACATGGGCCTGACTTCGCCCTTTGGGGGCCCCACTTCTCCCTAAAAAAATATAAATTAAAAAAATTAACTTTTTTTACAATTTTTATACAAAACTTTGCCCAGTAAGCTATAGTGGACATTGTGTAAAGCAAATGTTGTTGTACCGTATTTAGCTATGTATAGTGCGCTATCGTGTATAATGCGCACCCACGATTTGGCATGAAAATCGGGGGGAAAACTGAGTTCCGATGTATACTGCGCACGTGAAAAACGCAATTTTCCAAGTCAAAATTTAACATTTCTCAAGAATCGCTAAAAATTTATATTAACTTATATTAATCATTCGAGATACCTCATCGAGGAACGGTAACGCATGGCATTAAATTGACAAGTTGATCGATAATTAATTTCTCAAACTTAACACCTGCTCAAATTTATATTAACTTATATTAATCACTCGAGATACCTCATCGAAGAACGGTAACGCATGGCATTAAATTGACAAGTTGAGCGATAATTAATTTCTCAAACTTAACACCTGCTCAAATTTCTCAACACGTTCTCAAACATCTCAACACGTTCTCAAACATGTCAGCAGATGCTCAAACTTCTCAACACGTGTAGCCTACCTAATTAACTGGGACCCATTGTGAAAGGTTTGTCGAAATTAAAAAAAAAATTTATGCAATGCATTGTACATAGTAAATATTTCTCGTAAAAATAACCAACACATCATCGTGTCTTTAATCATGTCGTATTTAAAAACATACGGTATATTAAATCAAATAAACTATTATTACAAAGTTTCTTTATCTCTATGATATCGTACGATTGCAGCGTCGCTTTATGCGGCGAAGTACGCGAAAAGTACAGGAAATATTACATACGATAAAACCACATGATGTTATCAAATCGCCATTTTTTATGCATTTACTAATTTCAATTAAATTCTTCAAAGTTTGCCAAAATAAACGCAATATATGCTAATTTTGTGGTCTTATTCATTTCATTTATTTATATAGACTATCGGTAACTGGTTTTAATAGCTAGTTTATAACGTTTGTCGAATGTAACAAATTATAGAATGACTATGGGGCGGGCCCGTTCGGGTTGAATTTCACGAAATATTGGTCAATTTTGGTCCGGAAAAAAATGTCCTGATGTCTGTACTGGTGTATAATGCGCAGTAGATAAAATGGATGAGGATTTCAGTAAGAAATGTGCGCACTATACATAGCTAAATATGGTATTTAATGGTCAGTCTGTGCATATTAACCATATTGTGTTGGAATTTATTACATAGTACAATTTACGGACACAATTGCGCACTTTCTCACATCTCCCAAACATTCTGACCTTGGATGACCCATGGATACACTAGTGGGCAAACAAACACATAGTGTAGTGTATGCAAAAATAGTTCCCTAAGCTTGTAAATATGTACACTCTGATATATATGGAGTGGCACAGATCAGGAAATACTTAAGGAATGAATACCGAGTTAATAGTTTCCATTGGGTTATGAACTACATTGAGTGTGCTTAAAGTGCGTGGAGGCCGAAGGCATCTACGGTAACTCTAAACACACCCAATGTAGTTCATACCCCAATGTTAACTATTAACTCGCGATTCATTCCTTATATTCACATTAATTATTCTTTTCAATGAGACAAAGAAAAAGGTATCGCTTTCCAATTAAAAGATATTTAGTCCAAATTTGCGACTTATCGTGTGGCGGGGATCTGATAATTAGATCACCCTTGGAACAGCGTAAACTGTAAGACACGCCTTTTCTCGCGACGAACGCTGCCTAACACTGCGAATGAGCATGCCCATAACATCAAGTGCACATGTCAGCTGCATATCACTAGTTGGTAACCCTCATTCGAAATTGTATACAATCAAAGTACATACGTTCATCGACGGAAATGCAATAGCGATGTACAACACGATAAACAGCTTCAAGTACCTGATTCTATATGCACGTCCATTCCATCAGAAGGCGGTGGTCCAGACCCGGTTTTCTTCGCTATTTGTGTCGTATTATCCTCCCAGATATTTTCCGTCCACAGGTAAAACGAAGCTGGTCTCTCGTCCTCTGGAGGATCTGTCTCGGGGTTCTTTGGATCCTTACAACCCGCAAAGAAGCACTTGAAAATGCTCAATGATACCGGCACATCATAACTTTGGGAAATGTCTCTGTCTCTGTCCGGAGCTGTTTTTCCGTGTACGACTGCAAATATATCAGGCCTCGACAAATGTTTAATTTCTTACTCGTCCTACTGGGTGAGTGATGCCACTGTCCCACTCGTCCAGATTGGACTATCACTCGTCCCCATGTATTTTAGGAAAATTAAAAATCGTCAGAATTGCACTTTAATTTATTAATAAATGCAATTATGTGGCAGCTTAAACACATTAAAATATCCTCGGTGATTTCCCATTATCACGCCTGGTAATCATTCCGAAGAAAGTAAAACGGATATTATTTTATTTTGTTCCTTCGATTTGTATTGGATATTTAGCTGAAATTTTCACTCGTCCGACTGGGCAAGTGACTTGGAATTTCTACTCGTCCAGATCGAAAAGTCACTCGTAAATACGAGCGGACGAGTGGATTTGTCGAGCCCTGTATATTCTCATACAGACCATGTCTGGTTATAGCTATATTTGCATGACTATTCATAAAACACTTACGGCTCATGTTCCATTTGTAATGTGGATTTAGAAGCCCACCAACCAAGATACCTAGACCACTTTATACTGTCGTATGTAGATTACATTACATTGTGGTAGACAACCTTATACTGTCGAATGTAGATTACACTACATTGTGGTAGACAACCTTATACTGTCGTATGTAGATTACATTACATTGTGGTAGACAACGTTATACTGTCGTATGTAGATTACATTACATTGTGGTAGACCACTTTATACTGTCGTATGTAGATTACATTACATTGTGGTAGACCACTTTATACTGTCGTATGTAGATTACATTACATTGTGGTAGACAACGTTATACTGTCGTATGTAGATTACATTACATTGTGGTAGACAACGTTATACTGTCGTATGTAGATTACATTACATTGTGGTAGACAACGTTATACTGTCGTATGTAGATTACATTACATTGTGGTAGACAACGTTATACTGTCGTAAAACATACTGTCGAATGTAGATTACATTACATTGTGGTAGACAACCTTATACTGTCGAATGTAGATTACATTACACTGTGGTAGACAACCTTATACTGTCGTATGTAGATTACATTACATTGTGGTAGACAACCTTATACTGTCGTATGTAGATTACATTACATTGTGGTAGACCACTTTATACTGTCAAATGTAGATTACATTACACTGTGGTAGACCATTTTATACTGTCGTATGTAGATTACATTACATTGTGGTAGACCACTTTATACTGTGGAATGTAGATTACATTACATTGTGGTAGACCACTTTATACTGTGGAATGTAGATTACATTACATTGTGGTAGACAACCTTATACTGTCGAATGTAGATTACATTACACTGTTGTAGACCACTTTATACTGTCGAATGTAGATTACATTACACTGTGGTAGACCACTTTATACTGTCGAATGTAGATTACATTACACTGTGGTAAATAACCTTATACTGTCGTATGTAGATTACATTACATTGTGGTAAACAACCTTATACTGTCAAATGTAGATACACTACATTGTGGTAGACCACTTTATACTGTCGAATGTAGATTACATTACACTGTGGTAGACCACTTTATACTGTCGAATGTAGATTACATTACACTGTGGTAAATAACCTTATACTGTCGTATGTAGATTACATTACATTGTGGTAAACAACCTTATACTGTCAAATGTAGATTACACTACATTGTGGTAGACCACTTTATACTGTCGAATGTAGATTACATTACACTGTGGTAGACCACTTTATACTGTCGAATGTAGATTACATTACACTGTGGTAGACCACTTTATACTGTCGAATGTAGATTACATTACACTGTGGTAGACCACTTTATACTGTCGAATGTAGATTACATTACATTGTGGTAAATAACCTTATACTGTCGAATGTAGATTACATTACATTGTGGTAAACAACCTTATACTGTCAAATGTAGATTACACTATGTGGTATACCACTTTATACTGTCAAATGTAGATTACATTACATTGTGGTAGACAACCTTATACTGTCAAATGTAGATTACACTACATTGTGGTAGACCACTTTATACTGTCGTATGTAGATTACATTACACTGTGGTAGACCACTTTATACTGTCGAATGTAGATTACATTACACTGTGGTAGACCACTGTATACTGTCGAATGTAGATTACATTACACTGTGGTAGACCACTTTATACTGTCGAATGTAGATTACATTACATTGTGGTAGACAACTTTATACTGTCGAATGTAGATTACATTACATTGTGGTAGACCACTTTATACTGTCGTATGTAGATTACATTACATTGTGGTAGACAACGTTATACTGTCGTATGTAGATTACATTACATTGTGGTAGACAACGTTATACTGTCGTATGTAGATTACATTACATTGTGGTAGACAACATTATACTGTCGTATGTAGATTACATTACATTGTGGTAGACAACGTTATACTGTCGTATGTAGATTACATTATATTGTGGTAGACCATTTTATACTGTCGAATGTAGATTACATTACATTGTGGTAGACAACCTTATACTGTCGAATGTAGATTACATTACACTGTGGTAGACAACCTTATACTGTCGTATGTAGATTACATTACATTGTGGTAGACAACCTTATACTGTCGTATGTAGATTACATTACATTGTGGTAGACCACTTTATACTGTCAAATGTAGATTACATTACACTGTGGTAGACCATTTTATACTGTCGTATGTAGATTACATTACATTGTGGTAGACCACTTTATACTGTGGAATGTAGATTACATTACATTGTGGTAGACCACTTTATACTGTGGAATGTAGATTACATTACATTGTGGTAGACAACCTTATACTGTCGAATGTAGATTACATTACACTGTTGTAGACCACTTTATACTGTCGAATGTAGATTACATTACACTGTGGTAGACCACTTTATACTGTCGAATGTAGATTACATTACACTGTGGTAAATAACCTTATACTGTCGTATGTAGATTACATTACATTGTGGTAAACAACCTTATACTGTCAAATGTAGATTACACTACATTGTGGTAGACCACTTTATACTGTCGAATGTAGATTACATTACACTGTGGTAGACCACTTTATACTGTCGAATGTAGATTACATTACACTGTGGTAAATAACCTTATACTGTCGTATGTAGATTACATTACATTGTGGTAAACAACCTTATACTGTCAAATGTAGATTACACTACATTGTGGTAGACCACTTTATACTGTCGAATGTAGATTACATTACACTGTGGTAGACCACTTTATACTGTCGAATGTAGATTACATTACACTGTGGTAGACCACTTTATACTGTCGAATGTAGATTACATTACACTGTGGTAGACCACTTTATACTGTCGAATGTAGATTACATTACATTGTGGTAAATAACCTTATACTGTCGAATGTAGATTACATTACATTGTGGTAAACAACCTTATACTGTCAAATGTAGATTACACTATGTGGTATACCACTTTATACTGTCAAATGTAGATTACATTACATTGTGGTAGACAACCTTATACTGTCAAATGTAGATTACGTTACATTGTGGTAGACCACCTTGCTGTCTTTACAAAAGGTTTTTCAACAATGAACAAAGAAGGTAAACATTCAGGACCAAGACATATTCCCAGTTTGGAGGAGTTAGTGTGTGGAAGAAATCATACTCTACAAGGGAATGTTTACGTGTACTAGTGTGTGGAAGACATCATGCTCTACAAGGGAATGCTTACGTAGTGTGTGGAAGACATCATACTCTACAAGGGAATGCTTACGTGTACTAGTGTGTGGAATACATCACACTCTACAAGGGAATGCTTACGTGTACTAGTGTGTGGAATACATCATACTATACAAGGGAATGCTTACGTGTACTAGTGTGTGGAATACATCATGCTCCACAAGGGAATGCTTACGTGTACTAGTGTGTGGAATACATCATACTCTACAAGGGAATGCTTATGTAGTGTGTGGAATACATCATACTCTACAAGGAAATGCTTACGTAGTGTGTGGAAGACATCATACTCTACAAGGGAATGCTTACGTAGTGTGTGGAAGACATCATACTCTACAAGGGAATGCTTACGTAGTGTGTGGAATACATCATACTCTACAAGGGAAGGCTTACATGTAATAGTGTGTGGAAGACATCATACTCTACAAGGGAATGCTTACGTAGTGTGTGGAAGACATCATACTCTACAAGGGAATGCTTACATGTACTAGTGTGTGGAATACATCATGCTCTACAAGGGAAGGCTTACATGTAATAGTGTGTGGAAGACATCATAGTCTACAAGGGAATGCTTACGTAGTGTGTGGAAGACATCATACTCTACAAGGGAATGCTTACATGTACTAGTGTGTGGAATACATCATACTCTACAAGGGAATGCTTATGTAGTGTGTGGAATACATCATACTCTACAAGGGAATGCTTACGTAGTGTGTGGAATACATCATGCTCTACAAGGGAATGCTTACGTGTACTAGTGTGTGGAATACATCATACTCTACAAGGGAATGCTTACGGTACTAGTGTGTGGAATACATCATACTCTACAAGGGAATGCTTACGTAGTGTGTGGAATACATCATACTCTACAAGGGAATGCTTACGTAGTGTGTGGAAGACATCATACTCTACAAGGGAATGCTTACGTGATAGTGTGTGGAATACATCATACTCTACAAGGGAATGCTTACGTAGTGTGTGGAAGACATCATACTCTACAAGGGAATGCTTACGTAGTGTGTGGAAGACATCATACTCTACAAGGGAATGCTTACGTGTACTAGTGTGTGGAATACATCATGCTCTACAAGGGAATGCTTACGTGTACTAGTGTGTGGAATACATCATACTCTACAAGGGAATGCTTACGTGTACTAGTGTGTGGAATACATCATACTCTACAAGGGAATGCTTACGTAGTGTGTGGAATACATCATACTCTACAAGGGAATGCTTACGTAGTGTGTGGAATACATCATACTCTACAAGGGAATGCTTACGTGTACTAGTGTGTGGAATACATCATACTCTACAAGGGAATGCTTATGTAGTGTGTGGAATACATCATACTCTACAAGGGAATGCTTACGTAGTGTGTGGAATACATCATACTCTACAAGGGAATGCTTACGTAGTGTGTGGAAGACATCATACTCTACAAGGGAATGCTTACGTAGTGTGTGGAATACATCATACTCTACAAGGGAATGCTTACGTAGTGTGTGGAAGACATCATACTCTACAAGGGAATGCTTACGTAGTGTGTGGAAGACATCATACTCTACAAGGGAATGCTTACGTAGTGTGTGGAATACATCATACTCTACAAGGGAATGCTTACGTGTACTAGTGTGTGGAATACATCATACTCTACAAGGGAATGCTTACGTAGTGTGTGGAATACATCATACTCTACAAGGGAATGCTTACGTAGTGTGTGGAATACATCATACTCTACAAGGGAATGCTTACGTGTACTAGTGTGTGGAATACATCATACTCTACAAGGGAATGCTTACGTAGTGTGTGGAATACATCATACTCTACAAGGGAATGCTTACGTAGTGTGTGGAATACATCATACTCTACAAGGGAATGCTTACGTAGTGTGGAATACATCATACTCTACAAGGGAATGCTTACGTAGTGTGTGGAATACATCATACTGACAAGGGAATGCTTACGTGTACTAGTGTGTGGAATACATCATACTCTACAAGGGAATGCTTACGTAGTGTGTGGAATACATCATACTCTACAAGGGAATGCTTACGTAGTGTGTGGAAGACATCATACTCTACAAGGGAATGCTTACGTGTACTAGTGTGTGGAATACATCATACTCTACAAGGGAATGCTTACGTGTACTAGTGTGTGGAATACATCATACTCTACAAGGGAATGCTTACATGTACTAGTGTGTGGAAGACATCATACTCTACAAGCGGGGCGACACTTACTTGCCACATTAACTTGTCCATTTAAATAAAACCAATCTCCAATAGTAATGTTATAATCGCCACATGTGAATTCTTCAGAGACAGGTTTATTCGATTTTCCACTGTCTACTGAAACCAGGTCTGGTATGGTTATTACATCCAGGGCCAATATGATACAGTCACCGTCCTATAATAAACAAAATAAAATATGATACAATCACCTGCAGACCAATGATAGAATCACCTATAGAACAGTGATACAATCACCTACAGACCAATGATACAATCACCTATAGAACAATGATAGAATCACCTACAGACCAATGATACAATCATATATAGAACAATGATACAGAACTTGTTTCGCAATCGAGCTAAAATAAATTTGTATAAACTATACAATCATATATAGAACAATGATACAATCATATATAGAACAATGATACAATCATATATAGAACAATGATACAATCATATATAGAACAATGATACAATCATATATAGAACAATGATACAATCACCTATAGAACAATGATACAATCATATATAGAACAATGATACAATCACCTATAGAACAATGATACAATCACCATATAGAACAATGATACAATCAATATAGAACAATGATACAATCATATATAGAACAATGATACAATCACATATAGAACAATGATACAATCACCTATAGAACAATGATACAATCAATATAGAACAATGATACAATCACCTATAGAACAATGATACAATCACCTAATATAGAAAAACAACATATAGAACAATGATACAATCACCTATAGAACAATGATACAATCACCTACAGAACATGACACAATCACATATAGAACAATGATACAATCATATATAGAACAATGATACAATCACCTATAGAACAATGATACAATCACCTACAGAACAGTGACACAATCACATATAGAACAATGATACAATCACCTATAGAACAATGATACAATCACCTATAGAACAATGATACAATCACCTAAGAACATGAACAATCACATATAGAACAATGATACAATCACATATAGAACAATGATACAATCATATATAGAACAATGACACAATCACATATAGAACAATGATACAATCACATATAGAACAATGATACAATCACATATAGAACAATGATACAATCATATATAGAACAATGATACAATCACATATAGAACAATGATACAATCATATAGAACAATGATACAACATATAGAACAATGATACAATCACATATAGAACAATGATACAATCACATATAGAACAATGATACAATCACCTATAGAACAATGATACAATCATATATAGAACAATGATACAATCACCTATAGAACAATGACACAATCATATATAGAACAATGATACAATCACATATAGAACAATGATACAATCACCTATAGAACAATGATACAATCACCTATAGAACAATGATACAATCACCTATAGAACAATGATACAATCACCTATAGAACAATGATACAATCACATATAGAACAATGATACAATCACCTATAGAACAATGATACAATCACATATAGAACAATGATACAATCACCTATAGAACAATGATACAATCACCTATAGAACAATGATACAATCACCTATAGAACAATGATACAATCACCTATAGAACAATGATACAATCACCTATAGAACAATGATACAATCACTATAGAACAATGATACAATCACCTATAGAACAATGATACAATCACATATAGAACAATGATACAATCACATATAGAACAATGATACAATCATATATAGAACAATGATACAATCACATATAGAACAATGATACAATCACATATAGAACAATGATACAATCATATATAGAACAATGATACAATCATATATAGAACAATGATACAATCACCTATAGAACAATGATACAATCACCTATAGAACAATGATACAATCATATATAGAACAATGATACAATCATATATAGAACAATGATACAATCATATATAGAACAATGATACAATCACCTATAGAACAATGATACAATCACCTATAGAACAATGATACAATCACCTATAGAACAATGATACAATCACCTATAGAACAATGATACAATCACCTATAGAACAATGATACAATCACCTATAGAACAATGATACAATCACCTACAGAACAGTGATACAATCACATATAGAACAATGATACAATCACATATAGAACAATGATACAATCATATATAGAACAATGATACAATCACCTATAGAACAATGATACAATCATATATAGAACAATGATACAATCATATATAGAACAATGATACAATCATATATAGAACAATGATACAATCACCTATAGAACAATGATACAATCACCTATAGAACAATGATACAATCACATATAGAACAATGATACAATCACCTATAGAACAATGATACAATCATATATAGAACAATGATACAATCATATATAGAACAATGATACAATCACCTATAGAACAATGATACAATCACATATAGAACAATGATACAATCACATATAGAACAATGATACAATCACCTATAGAACAATGATACAATCATATATAGAACAATGATACAATCACCTATAGAACAATGATACAATCACCTATAGAACAATGATACAATCATATATAGAACAATGATACAATCATATATAGAACAATGATACAATCATATATAGAACAATGATACAATCATATATAGAACAATGATACAATCACATATAGAACAATGATACAATCACCTATAGAACAATGATACAATCATATATAGAACAATGATACAATCACATATAGAACAATGATACAATCATATATAGAACAATGATACAATCATATATAGAACAATGATACAATCATATATAGAACAATGATACAATCATATATAGAACAATGATACAATCATATATAGAACAATGATACAATCATATATAGAACAATGATACAATCATATATAGAACAATGATACAATCATATATAGAACAATGATACAATCACCTATAGAACAATGATACAATCACCTATAGAACAATGATACAATCATATATAGAACAATGATACAATCACCTATAGAACAATGACACAATCATATATAGAACAATGATAAATCACTAAGACAATGATACAATCATATATAGAACAATGATACAATCATATATAGAACAATGATACAATCATATATAGAACAATGATACAATCATATATAGAACAATGATACAATCACCTATAGAACAATGATACAATCATATATAGAACAATGATACAATCACCTATAGAACAATGATACAATCACCTATAGAACAATGATACAATCATATATAGAACAATGATACAATCACCTATAGAACAATGATACAATCACCTATAGAACAATGATACAATCACCTATAGAACAATGATACAATCACATATAGAACAATGATACAATCACATATAGAACAATGATACAATCATATATAGAACAATGATACAATCATATATAGAACAATGATACAATCATATATAGAACAATGATACAATCACATATAGAACAATGATACAATCACCTATAGAACAATGACACAATCATATATAGAACAATGATACAATCACCTATAGAACAATGATACAATCATATATAGAACAATGATACAATCATATATAGAACAATGATACAATCACCTATAGAACAATGATACAATCATATATAGAACAATGATACAATCACCTATAGAACAATGATACAATCATATATAGAACAATGATACAATCACATATAGAACAATGATACAATCACCTATAGAACAATGATACAATCATATATAGAACAATGATACAATCACCTATAGAACAATGATACAATCACCTATAGAACAATGATACAATCATATATAGAACAATGATACAATCATATATAGAACAATGATACAATCACTTATAGAACAATGATACAATCACCTACAGAACAGTGACACAATCACATATAGAACAATGATACAATCACCTATAGAACAATGATACAATCACCTATAGAACAATGATACAATCACCTACAGAACAGTGACACAATCACATATAGAACAATGATACAATCACATATAGAACAATGATACAATCATATATAGAACAATGATACAATCATATATAGAACAATGATACAATCACATATAGAACAATGATACAATCACCTATAGAACAATGATACAATCACATATAGAACAATGATACAATCACATATAGAACAATGATACAATCACCTATAGAACAATGATACAATCATATATAGAACAATGATACAATCACCTATAGAACAATGACACAATCATATATAGAACAATGATACAATCACATATAGAACAATGATACAATCACCTATAGAACAATGATACAATCACCTATAGAACAATGATACAATCACCTATAGAACAATGATACAATCACCTATAGAACAATGATACAATCACATATAGAACAATGATACAATCACCTATAGAACAATGATACAATCACATATAGAACAATGATACAATCACCTATAGAACAATGATACAATCACCTATAGAACAATGATACAATCACCTATAGAACAATGATACAATCACCTATAGAACAATGATACAATCACCTATAGAACAATGATACAATCACCTATAGAACAATGATACAATCACCTATAGAACAATGATACAATCACATATAGAACAATGATACAATCACCTATAGAACAATGATACAATCATATATAGAACAATGATACAATCACATATAGAACAATGATACAATCATATATAGAACAATGATACAATCATATATAGAACAATGATACAATCATATATAGAACAATGATACAATCACCTATAGAACAATGATACAATCACCTATAGAACAATGATACAATCATATATAGAACAATGATACAATCATATATAGAACAATGATACAATCATATATAGAACAATGATACAATCACCTATAGAACAATGATACAATCACCTATAGAACAACGATACAATCACCTATAGAACAATGATACAATCACCTATAGAACAACGATACAATCACCTATAGAACAATGATACAATCACCGATAGAACAATGATACAATCACCTACAGAACAGTGATACAATCACATATAGAACAATGATACAATCACATATAGAACTATGATACAATCATATATAGAACAATGATACAATCACCTATAGAACAATGATACAATCATATATAGAACAATGATACAATCATATATAGAACAATGATACAATCATATATAGAACAATGATACAATCACCTATAGAACAATGATACAATCACCTATAGAACAATGATACAATCACATATAGAACAATGATACAATCACCTATAGAACAATGATACAATCATATATAGAACAATGATACAATCATATATAGAACAATGATACAATCACCTATAGAACAATGATACAATCACATATAGAACAATGATACAATCACATATAGAACAATGATACAATCACCTATAGAACAATGATACAATCATATATAGAACAATGATACAATCACATATAGAACAATGATACAATCACCTATAGAACAATGATACAATCATATATAGAACAATGATACAATCATATATAGAACAATGATACAATCATATATAGAACAATGATACAATCATATATAGAACAATGATACAATCATATATAGAACAATGATACAATCACCTATAGAACAATGATACAATCATATATAGAACAATGATACAATCACATATAGAACAATGATACAATCATATATAGAACAATGATACAATCATATATAGAACAATGATACAATCATATATAGAACAATGATACAATCATATATAGAACAATGATACAATCATATATAGAACAATGATACAATCATATATAGAACAATGATACAATCATATATAGAACAATGATACAATCATATATAGAACAATGATATAATCACCTATAGAACAATGATACAATCACCTATAGAACAATGATACAATCATATATAGAACAATGATACAATCACCTATAGAACAATGACACAATCATATATAGAACAATGATAGAATCACCTACAGACCAATGATACAATCATATATAGAACAATGATACAGAACTTGTTTCGCAATCGAGCTAAAATAAATTTGTATAAACTATACAATCATATATAGAACAATGATACAATCATATATAGAACAGTGATACAATCATATATAGAACAATGATACAATCACCTATAGAACAATGATACAATCATATATAGAACAATGATACAATCACCTATAGAACAATGATACAATCACCTATAGAACAATGATACAATCATATATAGAACAATGATACAATCACCTATAGAACAATGATACAATCACCTATAGACCAATGATACAATCACCTATAGAACAATGATACAATCATATATAGAACAATGATACAATCACATATAGAACAATGATACAATCATATATAGAACAATGATACAATCATATATAGAACAATGATACAATCATATATAGAACAATGATACAATCATATATAGAACAATGATACAATCACATATAGAACAATGACACAATCATATATAGAACAATGATACAATCACCTATAGAACAATGATACAATCATATATAGAACAATGATACAATCATATATAGAACAATGATACAATCACCTATAGAACAATGATACAATCACCTATAGAACAATGATACAATCATATATAGAACAATGATACAATCATATATAGAACAATGATACAATCATATATAGAACAATGATACAATCATATATAGAACAATGATACAATCATATATAGAACAATGATACAATCACATATAGAACAATGATACAATCACCTATAGAACAATGATACAATCATATATAGAACAATGATACAATCATATATAGAACAATGATACAATCACCTACAGAACAGTGATACAATCACATATAGAACAATGATACAATCATATATAGAACAATGATACAATCACCTACAGAACAATGATACAATCACCTATAGAACAATGATACAATCACCTACAGAACAATGATACAATCACCTATAGAACAATGATACAATCACCTACAGAACAGTGATACAATCATATATAGAACAATGATACAATCATATATAGAACAATGATACAATCACCTACAGAACAATGATACAATCACCTATAGAACAATGATACAATCATATATAGAACAATGATACAATCACCTATAGAACAATGATACAATCATATATAGAACAATGATACAATCACATATAGAACAATGATACAATCATATATAGAACAATGATACAATCATATATAGAACAATGATACAATCATATATAGAACAATGATACAATCATATATAGAACAATGATACAATCACCTATAGAACAATGATACAATCATATATAGAACAATGATACAATCACCTATAGAACAATGATACAATCATATATAGAACAATGATACAATCACATATAGAACAATGATACAATCACCTATAGAACAATGATACAATCACCTATAGAACAATGATACAATCATATATAGAACAATGATACAATCATATATAGAACAATGATACAATCATATATAGAACAATGATACAATCACCTATAGAACAATGATACAATCATATATAGAACAATGATACAATCACCTATAGAACAATGATACAATCATATATAGAACAATGATACAATCATATATAGAACAATGATACAATCATATATAGAACAATGATACAATCATATATAGAACAATGATACAATCACCTATAGAACAATGATACAATCACATATAGAACAATGATACAATCACCTATAGAACAATGACACAATCATATATAGAACAATGATACAATCACATATAGAACAATGACACAATCATATATAGAACAATGATACAATCACATATAGAACAATGACACAATCATATATAGAACAATGATACAATCATATATAGAACAATGACACAATCATATATAGAACAATGATACAATCACATATAGAACAATGATACAATCATATATAGAACAATGATACAATCACATATAGAACAATGATACAATCACCTATAGAACAATGATACAATCATATATAGAACAATGATACAATCACATATAGAACAATGATACAATCACATATAGAACAATGATACAATCATATATAGAACAATGATACAATCATATATAGAACAATGATACAATCATATATAGAACAATGATACAATCATATATAGAACAATGATACAATCACATATAGAACAATGATACAATCATATATAGAACAATGATACAATCACCTATAGAACAATGATACAATCATATATAGAACAATGATACAATCACATATAGAACAATGATACAATCACCTATAGAACAATGATACAATCACCTATAGAACAATGATACAATCATATATAGAACAATGATACAATCATATATAGAACAATGATACAATCACCTATAGAACAATGATACAATCATATATAGAACAATGATACAATCACCTATAGAACAATGATACAATCATATATAGAACAATGATACAATCATATATAGAACAATGATACAATCATATATAGAACAATGATACAATCATATATAGAACAATGATACAATCACCTATAGAACAATGATACAATCACATATAGAACAATGACACAATCACATATAGAACAATGATACAATCACCTATAGAACAATGATACAATCATATATAGAACAATGATACAATCACATATAGAACAATGATACAATCATATATAGAACAATGATACAATCACATATAGAACAATGATACAATCATATATAGAACAATGATACAATCATATATAGAACAATGATACAATCATATATAGAACAATGATACAATCACATATAGAACAATGACACAATCATATATAGAACAATGATACAATCACATATAGAACAATGATACAATCACCTATAGAACAATGATACAATCACATATAGAACAATGATACAATCACCTATAGAACAATGATACAATCACCTATAGAACAATGATACAATCACCTATAGAACAATGATACAATCACCTATAGAACAATGATACAATCACCTATAGAACAATGATACAATCACCTATAGAACAATGATACAATCACATATAGAACAATGATACAATCACCTATAGAACAATGATACAATCACCTATAGAACAATGATACAATCACATATAGAACAATGATACAATCATATATAGAACAATGATACAATCAAAAACAAACAAATATATAGAACAATGATACAATCATATATAGAACAATGATACAATCACCTATAGAACAATGATACAATCACCTATAGAACAATGATACAATCATATAAACAATGATACAATCATATATAGAACAATGATACAATCAATATAGAACAATGATACAATCACCTATAGAACAATGATACAATCACCTATAGAACAATGATACAATCACCTATAGAACAACGATACAATCACCTATAGAACAATGATACAATCATAAATAGAACAATGATACAATCACCGATAGAACAATGATACAATCACCTACAGAACAGTGATACAATCACATATAGAACAATGATACAATCACATATAGAACAATGATACAATCATATATAGAACAATGATACAATCACCTATAGAACAATGATACAATCATATATAGAACAATGATACAATCATATATAGAACAATGATACAATCATATATAGAACAATGATACAATCACCTATAGAACAATGATACAATCACCTATAGAACAATGATACATCACCATATAGAACAATGATACAATCACCTATAGAACAATGATACAATCACATATAGAACAATGATACAATCATATATAGAACAATGATACAATCACCTATAGAACAATGATACAATCACTATAGAACAATGATACAATCACATATATAGAACAATGATACAATCACATATAGAACAATGATACAATCACCTATAGAACAATGATACAATCACATATAGAACAATGATACAATCATATATAGAACAATGATACAATCACATATAGAACAATGATACAATCATATATAGAACAATGATACAATCATATATAGAACAATGATACAATCATATATAGAACAATGATACAATCATATATAGAACAATGATACAATCATATATAGAACAATGATACAATCATATATAGAACAATGATACAATCATATATAGAACAATGATACAATCACCTATAGAACAGTGATACAATCATATATAGAACAATGATACAATCACATATAGAACAATGATACAATCATATATAGAACAATGATACAATCACCTATAGAACAATGATACAATCATATATAGAACAATGATACAATCACCTATAGAACAATGATACAATCATATATAGAACAATGATACAATCACCTATAGAACAATGATACAATCATATATAGAACTGAACAATCATATAGAACAATGATACAATCACCTATAGAACAATGATACAATCACATATAGAACAATGATACAATCATATATAGAACAATGATACAATCACCTATAGAACAATGATACAATCATATATAGAACAATGATACAATCACCTATAGAACAATGATACAATCATATATAGAACAATGATACAATCATATATAGAACAATGATACAATCATATATAGAACAATGATACAATCATATATAGAACAATGATACAATCATATATAGAACAATGATACAATCACCTATAGAACAATGAACAATCAATATAGAACAAGAACAATCACATATAGAACAATGATACAATCACCTATAGAACAATGAACAATCATATATAGAACAATGAACAATCACATATAGAACAATGACACAATCATATATAGAACAATGATACAATCACATATAGAACAATGACACAATCATATATAGAACAATGATACAATCATATATAGAACAATGATACAATCATATATAGAACAATGATACAATCACATATAGAACAATGATACAATCATATATAGAACAATGATACAATCACCTACAGAACAATGATACAATCACCTATAGAACAATGATACAATCATATATAGAACAATGATACAATCACCTATAGAACAATGATACAATCTATATAGAACAATGATACAATCACATATAGAACAATGATACAATCATATATAGAACAATGATACAATCATATATAGAACAATGATACAATCATATATAGAACAATGATACAATCACCTATAGAACAATGATACAATCACATATAGAACAATGATACAATCATATAGAACAATGATACAATCACCTATAGAACAATGATACAATCATATATAGAACAATGATACAATCACATATAGAACAATGATACAATCACCTATAGAACAATGATACAATCACATATAGAACAATGATACAATCATATATAGAACAATGATACAATCATATATAGAACAATGATACAATCATATATAGAACAATGATACAATCACCTATAGAACAATGATACAATCACATATAGAACAATGATAAAATCACCTATAGAACAATGATACAATCACATATAGAACAATGATACAATCATATATAGAACAATGATACAATCATATATAGAACAATGATACAATCATATATAGAACAATGATACAATCACCTATAGAACAATGATACAATCACATATAGAACAATGATACAATC
>CM026404.1:78478200-78608771 GCA_014843695.1 Archivesica marissinica
CTAATCTCAATTGCGAAACTAGCTAGTTAACATGGGACTCGAACGATAGACCAAGCCTCTCTACGCAGTAAGTATTTTTATCATCCTATTACGAAGACAAGTAATCTAGGTAATAGCCCCTGTACACGGGCATGTTTGCATACTACTTATCTAGCCTGAATGACAGTATTGAGAGACATCTGTCATTTTCTATTACCTCCCTTATACTCCCGATACAGTCTGATTTATTCCAAAATGTGAATAGGTCCTTTTAATTAGAATCCTTTGTTTTTACTGTTGTGCCCTAACCAGATGTTGCGGTATGATAAATGTGATTTTATCAAAAACGTGTTAATTAAGTGATAACATTATTTTACCAATAAGGTCCGGTCCCATTGCATATACTGTAGGAGCTCTTTTTAAAAATAGTAATTTAATAATCATTAGAAACGATAGTGGGATAAAATTGCTAGCATGTTGTGCAAAGGAAACAACGATGAAAACAGAGGAAACCACTTAATAGGACCTACCTACTTTTAGGGAGTATTCAGGGGCAGTAACTGACCCATGTCTCTCAATATCTGCGTAAAGATGTAAAATATTTTATGTGCTTAATTGTAATGAACAAAATTTCTAAATTCTAAATGTACAAATACGTTAAAATTTAGTAAGGTTGAAAACTACGGAAGCCCTGGAGGGACATTTTACTTACTTGTTATTACTTATTTGTTATTACTTATTTGTTACTTCTTAATAGTTAAGATATATATATATATATATGTGTTTAAACGCGGGAATTACCAGCAGCAACATGATGGAGAGCAGCTCAAGTGAACGTGTACCGGTATTTATTCATTTATTATTTGACTGAGTTGTGTGGCATAATTATGTTTGCGCCGGTCATCCCCCCTCTCCTTCTGCCCTCATCTCAGTATAGAATTTGTGTCCGGTATACATGTACATGTATGTATCCTTCTAACGTCCGCCTCTACTACAGGCGCACTGTCCGTAGAACCTAGATAACCAGTGTATTGCAGTATATTGGTATAATTATGGGAACAGGCCTGATAAATTTTAAAGCATAGGTTAAGTTTAGCCTTGACTACAATACACACATTCAGTGGAGTTACATATATATATATGGTGATGCCTCTAAGTCTTCTTGACTTGATTTATTGGTTTCTATTCATAAGTTAACTCCTGTTTCTGTAGTTTCAGAAGGAAGTGGACACCAGTCAAGCTGGATGTGGTAGGGGTAAACACACTGTCTACACACTTTATATTGGGTGGCAGCACTTCACAAATGGAAGGTACAGAGTTGTGACTGTCAAAAAGGGGATGTACACGATTGATGGAGTACAAAGCTGATGAAGACTTATCTGTGGAGACAATTATTCACAGGGGCACTCAGTATTTTTTTCCTCAAGAAAAAAGTCAGTTTGGAGACTTACAAAATATGAATGTGTCACTAGCAAGTTTTGCAGGTTAAAATCTTGATGGATTCACTGACTTGGCAGGTAAAGACTGCTATTTTCAGCAGTACTTGAAATCACATGGGCTGTTTTCTTCGCAGTATCACATGTACATTAGAACCAAAGAAACACTGGCAACAACAGATATCACATGCAATCCAGCGTTGGACACAGATGAAAAGGTACTTCTAGTCAACAATAGAATCCCAGGAAATATTGAATTAAAGTACAAAAGAACATCAATGTCTAGATATGACAACAGTGAAAGTTCAATTTCATTTCACTCCACGAGACAATGTTACGATTCGTCAGCACAGGAAATCGCATATGAAGACTATAACTGTATCACTGGTGGTTTTGTGATAGCAGGTATCGAAAAGGATAACAAAGTGTATCTAACTGAATTTGATGACGGTTCATTTCAGATAGATGGCTTCACTTCATCTCAGAATCCAAAAATAGTCATGCATGGTCCGGACAAAATAAATGGTTTGAACGATGGTGATTTAATATTGGGATTGATAACACCGTTGCATAACAAAACTATCTTGTTTCAGTGGTTTAGGGATGGAACTATTGTTTTTGAAGGGCTAAATGCGTCAGTGTTGAAAGTAACAGTTCCTGGAGAATATTCTGCAGGGATATGCATAGATAAACAAGTGTACACATATGCTGTCCAGTGCAGTGTAACAGAACAGTCCCTGACATACCAACGAGAATAGCTGAATACACTCGACACATCATCGAAAGATCTACCAAATCGCATCTAGCCACAGACATTCAGTACACAGTCGCAGCACGTCAGCACTCATCCACAGGACATCAACACTCAGCCACAATACATTATTACTCAGCCATAGAACATCAGCACTCAGCCACAATACATTATTACTCAGCCATAGAACATCAGCACTCAGCCACAGAACAGCAGCACTCAGCCACAGAACAGCAGCACTCAGCCACAGAACATCATCACTCAGCCACAGAACATCATCACTCAGCCACATAATATCATCACTCAGCCACATGCATTCAGCACTCAGTCACAGGCATTAAACACCCATCCACAGGGCATACGTACTCAGTCAGAGACATTAAGCACTCATCCACAACAGAACTTTAGCACTCAACCACTGATATTCAGTACACAGCCACAGTAACTCAGAACTCAGACACAAAACATCAACACTCTGGACAGCCTTCCAAGAAATTCACAAACTGACTTTGATCCAACAAAACCTAAATATTTAAAGTCAACAAATCTTGCCAGCTCTTCTTATTCAGTTCCAAGGGTAAACTTGGCTGATGTAAACCTAGGTAAAGAAATTGGAAGGGGAGGATTTGGTATTGTGTATTAAGGATGCTGGATAGGCACACAAGTTGCAATAAAAGAGATAGTTATAAAGCGCATGAAGATCGCAAAGCCTAGTGTTGATCGTGAACTTTGCGTACATGGTAGGCTGAGACATCCAAATAGTGTGTTGTTGATGGCATATGCCATCGAAAATGATCGATTGTATTTGGTTTCAGAACTTATTGATGGTGTTACTTTGGACAACTGTCTATTTGGTGTCGATGAGACAACAATGAACATGTCCTTGAAGTTGAATGTTTCTTTGAAGATATATCAAGCTGTTGCTTACCTGCATGCACAAAACCCATTGATCATTGAACCAGTTCATTATATAATTAGTAAAATGAAGCAGAAGGCAAAACCAGATGGTTTAGAAATACTGACTGCTTTGTTTGAAACCGACTATGGCAACTGTGAGAGTAAAATCTACCGTATATTGTGTAAGGCACACGACTACAGTGATGGTGTTCGGCCTGGGTCACTTGAAACAGTTGACTATTTTCATGGTTTACTATAAACGTGAGGAGAAAGAAAAGTGGTCAGCCTGAAAATGGATTATATATGTTGTGGAAATAAATTCATAGTAGTTGTGTTATTCAGTGTCATCCTGATACTTTAATGTTTGAAAACAATTCCTCATAAATGTGCATTTTAACATTTTACACCATATTTGTGACAATGGGTACTATGGTAGTACGGAATGATAACGTTTTTGTGGTTAGAAAATAAAAGCAAGTGAAACCGATTATGTAAATTATGAAAATTAGTGCATTTGGTAAATTATGAATGTGCTATCGAGAATCTTCCTTCTGAATCATCACAATTTGGCATAAAGTCTCAGTGTATGTCTTTAAAACTGTTTCATAAATCCTTGTTTACAGTGTTATTACCAATAGTTATTGATAATAATATAGTTTACCACTAAAATTGCCTTTATTGGTCCCCTACCATTATTAGGACACTAGGTTTACTAGATTCCGTTTGTATGTCTGTCTGTTTATTTATTGTCGCATATAATTGTTCTACTTATTAAAGAAATTTTGAAATGAATCTCACATACTCGTACATTCAACACAGTGGTGCGATTTGTTGCGCCAAGACCCAGGCCTAAAAGTCTAGGTTATATCAACTTATATGTTATTATTAGTACTCAAGGGTCCCCAACTTTGTTTTAGCGTCATGAGCATCAAGGGATTGTGAAAGAACTTGGCAAACATTTTCACCACAATGAGACGATATGTTTTGTACAAAACCCAGACCTTTGCTTAGACGGTCAAGGTGATATCTCATGCTCAAAGGTTTAACTTTATATTGGAAGGTAATTTTGCACTGTATGTTAGATTTGGTTGCTGTTATCAGATGATATGTCACACCGTCATGACCCCCCCCCCACCGTCTTGATGACTGTAGATATTCAAACCGGATGAGCAACACAGTAACGGTTGTTGTCCATACTAAGCCTGAATCTTAACCAACTCTTAAAACATTCAGTATACTGATTGTTACCCGAGGTAAGGTTATGTATATTTAATCATATCCTACGCAAATTAATGTTACCCAGGTTTGCTGAATGTAACTCGGGTGCAAAAATCAGGCAAAATCAAATTTACTTGTTAAGTTTATAATGATAGTAAGCTTATCTGAATTAATCCAAGCATATTATAGTATTCTTAATTTATAATAAGCATACTTTACAACTTTATGGCATTTAGTTGGCACCCACTCAGCACTCGGGTAACATTCAGCCGTGTCTGATTACATTCAATATACATAACCCTCGGTGTGAGGCTACAGTTGTTCAAAGTACTACGCCTGTAACCACTGCGCCATGGAGGCATTTCGGTGAACTGAAGTCGGCTGTGTTAAGTAACTCTGGTAGAGCCTATACAAGAGATGACTTAGCGCAGTCGTTAGCATGCTCGCTTCTCACCAATGCAACCCGGGTTCGCCAGATCGGACAGGTGGGTTTCTCCCACACGGATGACCACATAAAAGAAATTATGCGCCAACAAGAGAGATTATTCGTTAAAGTTTGCTTCGTAATCGTTGTAAAATAAATAAAGGTTATAAAGAAACGATGAGGCTAGCAACATGACACACGCTGTTGTAGATGAGGCTAGCAACATGACACACGCTGTTGTAGATGAGGCTAGCAACATGACACACGCTGTTGTAGATGAGGCTAGCAACATGACACACGCTGTTGTAGACGAGGCTAGCAACATGACACACGCTGTTGTAAATGAGGCTAGCAACATGACATACGCTGTTGTAAATGCATTATGAACCACAAGACAACACTTATTTGTATGCCTGTTTACCAGAGGATAAGTAATAACTAATAATAAATAAGTAATAACTATTAAGAGATAACTAATGAGAAATAACTAATTGTCAAATATACTTTTTTGTCTTAGAAAATATGGGTTTTTTCTGTATACTTTCATTAACTTAGTTACTAATATATGCTTTTATCATGGTTACTCATTACCTTTTCATAATATATCAATTATAGCCAATAAAAACTACTATGAATTGTACACGACAATCAAATTGTACAATCCATAGGACAGGAATTGTCTATCTCATTGAAACTGACGCAGACCTTCAAACAATGTTGTGACATTTTAATTGCTCATATACCAATACAGAAATGTTTACACAATATACACTGTTCTTGATAAAAACATAAATTTGTTAAGATTTAGAGTGTTTGAAATGTTGACCATTCTGCAACTCCTTTATCTTGGCCAAGCCGTTTGAGACAATTCACCATACATGTATAGGACTTTTATGATACGTATATCTCCAAATTATTATAAAGCTCGTTGAATAGTATTAATGCTTCGTATGGGTGGACTGGGATTCGAACATTAGGTTTTATAATGTTTACAATTTCTTTAAATTCTGTACTGCAAACTTCTTTTTCTTTACCATAAAGATTTATACAGATATCGACATCTTCGGGATTCACAGCTGTCTTATATACCCATCCGTCAGTTCAGGGACAAAATACATAACATCCGGTTTTCCCGAGAGCAATTCAGTATAACGTTTCTGTCGTCGAATATTGTGAGAATTCCATTCTTTTGCAATTATATCCAGATCTGTTTGCAAAGCACCCATAAAACAAAATCTTAAACATTCTTTTGTCACTAGGTTTTCAAAATCATACATTCCTGAATCCCTACTATCTTTGAAAAGTTTAATCCACCAATGCACACCAAGCTTACGGAGTATCCCCCACCACGATTCTATCTTCTGGTTTGCTGTGCTCTTTCCATATATGAAACTTTCCATGCCGGCCATACGGTCAGATGAAGTGAATATGAAAAACGGCTGCAGAAAACTCACACTGCTGTTTTCTGTTCCATTATCTGCTCTTAAAATTCGTGGAGCATTTTGAAGGTGTTTTAAACAGTCCAAATAGTATTTCGCGACAATAGCGGGATCGTTGTTGCTAGATGCTACTTCAAGCCACATGATTCTACGACTATAACCGTCAATGCACCCATGAATACAGAATCCAAACGGTTTTAATTTATCATATCCGTCCACATGCCATACGTAATTAGGCCCCTTGAGCGTATACACCCTTCGCTTTAACCTATGTGATTTTCGTTCATCTGTTGCAAAGGGGCATATGTGTTTCATTATTCCCATGACTTCGTTTCTTTTTACTGCTAGCCCATGATCCCTCACTAGTCTTTTCTACAGTGTCCAATAACCTACACACTCCCCACTTATCTTTATCTCCTGCCGAACTATATTTATTACATCGTGTACATGTGAGTATTGATGAGGACGTCTCTGTAGATTTAACTTTTGTAAGATACGCTTTAAATGACGAATGCTTATTCAAATATTATGGCGGCAAAACAAAAAAAGAACAATTTCAGCATACTTCAATCCTTCCATAAAATATATTTTAATTAATTCATTTCTGGTGAAACCATTTCTGATACGCGGAATATCCGAGCATGCTAGTTGACATGATTTTAGTTAATTGCCTCCGACCATAAGTTATCCGTCTTGACTGTCGACATTCAAAATGGCCGAGCAAATGAGTAACTCTTAACAAATAAGTAATAACAAATAAGTAATAACAAATAAGTAATAACAAGTAAGGAAAATGTCCCTCCAGGGCTTCCGTAGAAAACAGTTACTTATTAGTTATGAAATTGAAGTCTCATACATGAATGCCTCCCTTATTGTATATATCATTACATATTTATAGCCACAAACAATACAAGAAACATTGTAAACAGTGAAAACCATGAATTTCCTGAGAAGGTGATTAAAAACAAAATACATGTATACATACCATTTTATATTAACCCTTTCAACACCACAGACCTCTAAATAGGCTTACAAAAAGTGTAGATCCAGATGAGCCGGCTCGTGACGAGCCGTCTCATCAGGATCTGCACTTTTTGCCAGTGATATGACTATTTTTAGACATAATTACCCATTTTGATAAATGAACTTGTCCAAATGTGATTTTCTGATTCATTTATTGGTTTATGAATATCATGGACCAGTCCATGTGAGTTACTTGGTGTTGAATGGGTTAAGCAATTTGTAAATTTGCACCACAGCTGTATATGTATTTTGTATAAACTACAGCTGTATATTGTAGATGTATAAACTACAGCTGTATATTGTAGATGTATAAACTACAGCTGTATATTGTAGATGTATAAACTACAGCTGTATATTGTAGATGTATTCTACAAGCATAGACACTTTGTATTAGTCTCATTTCTCAACTTGAATGCATTAAATATATATTTAGAAACAGCATCTATTACTATAGTCGATTTTGCAGATTTCGAACTTATGTAAATTTGGCCAACAACAGCAATACCGTTTGAAGTATTGAAGTCGTAAGACGGTATATTTCGGACAGACTAAGAGAAAGTGGTACTCATTTTCTATCAAACTGCAGGCGCGTAGCTGCCATTAGGCCAAAAGGCCCGGGCCTGCACATCATTCTGACCAAACAAATAAATATATATATATATCATGTTTATTTGTTATAAAAGAATGTCCGAATTTGTCTTTTAAATGCAGCAGAATACTGGAAATTGCATCCTAAAAACCAAAATATTCCGGGGGTGCATGCCCCCGGACCCCCTAGCAACCTTATTCACTACTCTCACTCAAACATTCTTTACCCGGGCCTGCACATAATTTACCTACTGGCTACGCCCCTGAAACTGTACATCTAATAGAAATGACCAGGCTATCAAATGGAGCTTCATAGCAACAACGGTAAATGTCATATAAATGGGTTTTTGAGATTTAGACTTTTGACTTCAGGAGTAATTTTTTATGACAGACCGACAGTTAAATAGAAGAATGAGATTTGCTAAGTTACTCATATGGTCCACGTTAAAATTCTTAGTGTGGGTTCATGTCTTCTAACTTCACAATTGGACATATGTCATCATATATATACATTAGCAATAAACACACATTGATGTAAACATTTAATATAATAATTATAATTCCAAACGACTCGCGGAATAGCAACATTTCAAAACACGTTTCATAACGTATGGTATGAAATCACCACTCATGTAAGACCCTATATACATATATACACACAACCTGCATCTGTTATATCGAATTCCGTCGGACCGATCAAAATACTTCGATATAACCGAAATTTGACTTAACGAAATTCGATATAAACAGAGTCAGTTATATGTACAATGATAGTGTCTGAAACGGGACTTTGATCCGACTTCGAGATAACCGGAGTATTCGACATAACCGACGTTGACATAACGGTTGTAGACTGTATATGTAAAAGTATGCCAAGCTAATCAGTAAGTTTATTTTCAAAGACTAGACGTGGCTTACCACTTTTATTCATGTAATATGAAAAGAGTGTAATAACAATTATCTTATCTTCAAAGATGTTCTCTTATACCTGATAATAAAAGACCATATACAACTCCAGATTTTTAAAAAAATTACATCTAAAAGCTTTAGGCTCGGCGATTATTCTACAATGTAACGGACATTTAACAAAAGGCAATTCTAAGACGATATGTACAGGTATCAATATTTTTTTTATAACACATGTATTTATTCTTTGCATTACACGCACCACCACCAGCTGATACGATCAACCTTCAGTAGCTTCAATGTAATTCCGTGTTATGTTGTAGCAATAGTTCACAGTATGGACATCATATTGGCTAACATATAGGCACGCTCTGCCCTCACCAATGCAAGCCTGGGTTCCAGTCTGTCGATTTTTCACTTTTTAATTTATGGTCAGAAACTCAATACGGCCCAATTGATGGTCTCGGTGTTAAAATATATTTATTTGACTAAACTATATCAACAAGCTAGGTACGGTGGTCTCCAGATTGGACATGTGGGTTTTCCACCGGGTACTCCGGTTTCCTCCGACACGAAGGACAACATATCCGCTTTCATGCGCGCAAACGAGGGTGATTCATATAATATGTTAAAGCTCGTTTCAGAATCCAATAAACAAGAGAAGAATAATATAGTATATATACATCTAAGGAGCGTCTTTTTACAATGATTGGACCTGTTCGACTCCTCATTGCGATGTAGTCCACCGTGAATGGAGTTCTCTAGTATGACATAGTGATATATTTTTGCAACAACATAATGCATTTTATCGGTTTAGAATGATTGATGACG
Organism: Archivesica marissinica; assembly: GCA_014843695.1. Lineage (NCBI taxonomy): Eukaryota > Metazoa > Mollusca > Bivalvia > Venerida > Vesicomyidae > Archivesica > Archivesica marissinica. Next base: position 78,487,693 of record CM026404.1, read on the forward strand.
TTGCCCTGCCCGCGACTCGTGAAGGTGGCGCATATTTTAAAACGATGTCGCACTATATAATGTGAAACAAGATGTCTGCGCCCATACAAGTTTTTCTCTCTGATTTTCAAGTTTGTTAACTTTTCGTCATCGCAGTGCTTAAGTAAAGCCATCAAATACAAGATATAAACTCAGATATACCCAACATAACATGTAGGTACCTAGCGTATCGGCGAGCAAACTGGAATGCTATACACGTTTCATACGTTCATTTGAACAGTTTACGGTATTATTCGTTCTCGCGTCAACTCGTACACTTGTCCAAATATTTAGACTTGAAAAATATGACGGATCTGTAGTCCAGTGGTAACACGCTGGACTGGTAATCCAGGGATCGCAGTTCGATCCCCCGTCTGACCATAATAAAATTAACAGTCTTTCATATGGGACTTTAAACCGAGGTCTTGTGTCCGTGCTTTACACCGTACAAATAAAATAACCAGAGTAGATTCTGGAATGGGTCTCTGTCTGTATCATTGCACTATCCTCCAAAAATCTAAAATGACTAATCTCTTCAGGAGGCGTCTCTCATATGGGCAACCGGTAGCGACGATAAATAAACGTAAAACACACACATCAAGTCATTTTTCAACTAACAGATGGGACAAAATATATGTAGAGGTCTTATATATCAGGGCCTCCACTGGCTTTTTTTAAGGTGGAGCCACCTCTGTCGCCACTTTCAAAAAGTTGGAGCCACTTTGGAGCCATATAAGCTAAAATTGGAGCCAATATAAAATAAACTACAACAACAAACGAAAGGCTCAATTTCTTTGTATTACAACATTCTTTATTGTGTTCTCATACATTCTTTATTCTTTACATTCATACAAATAAAAATCTCTCATAAAGGTGTTAAAAGATGATTCTTCTGGATTTCATGGACTTCCACTTAAAAAGTCCTCAAGACCAGGGCCATCAATAGAAATTCTCATCAGGTTGTTAAATGTGGGCATTGCCAGAGAGTTTCTCAGGCAAGTTTTGATGAGATTTTGCCTGCTGAACCCCCTTTCACACTAACAGTGGAAACAGGGGCCACAAGTAAGATAAGATATGCGACCTGCTTGACTGATCCTTGTTGATTGCCGCTATTGTCCGATAATCCGAAGCCATAAATTAATCTGCATTAAATTGTAACTTATAACGTAATAGTCAATTGACTGGTAAGCCCGTCTATAAGGCAAATAACCACTATGAGTTTTATTTAACAGACTAGTGCGTGTCTAAAAATAGAGGTGGAATTTCCGAATTTTCCAGAAAATTGACTTTACTACCGATTCAGTGCACTCTGTCTCTTACGAGAACATAGATTATCTTTATAGTCGAGCACGCTTAAATATAATTCATTGTGCTATAAAACCCAATGACACAAGTCCGTAATATAATAATAAAACGTGTTCACGGACAAGTTAATAACCTGGTGTGGCTTTCGAATCACAGACACAAAATATCAATTTCAAGAAACGTGATTTTTCACCGCGCACGTTGAGTTTCCTGCTGGGCAAGCAGAAATTATTGATAAACAATCAATTTCCTCACCTTTGTTGGGATCACGGTAATTAAGAGATCATCACAAAAAACGTTTGCAAAACAGCAAACTAGTGTAATTAACAGCTGATCAAAATCAAAACGGCCGAATTTGTCGGGTGCTGTAAACATTCAGGTCGGTGTCTTTATCATCAAAATTGTGCCGTAATTGTTGTTAATTTGTTGTATCCACGGCACACTTCAAATGCCAGGTGTTTTCTTAACTAATTGATCGAGCATACTTACCCAATTATCTTCTCACATCGTGTCATTCATATCCCACTAACGAGCAATAAACAATCTTGACCGTGTATTGATTGGGCTGGTTATCGACTTTTCTGTGCCCTGCGACTCGTGGTACGTGCGACTCGAGAACGAATTTTCGGGTCACTTAAATCATGGCGCCATACATATTCGCCACTTTCGAATATTTGGAGCCACTTTTGCCAAAATTGGCGCCAGTGGCGATAGACAGCGGAGGCCCTGTATATAAGGTAGGACTACTCGTACATGACAAAGAAAGAAAATCAACAACAAAATTTCAAAACGGTAAATGTCATGAAGGTGTTTGATGTTGTCCTGCTTCAAGAATGTATGGTCTAATTTTCTATTTTGGTTTAACATTGCCAACCTTCTGATTATGCTTTCAATGTTCATTTAGTGAAATATAATTTGATCATTCACTGAAACAAACAAATATCGTGGAAGTCGTGATAGCGCATTCGCTTCAGGTGCGAAAGGCCTGGAGTTCGCGCCCCACTGGAGCCGTTACGATTGTGCCCTTAGGCAAGGCATTTAAATTCCACGTTGCCTCTTCTCTCTCCCTCGTGGCGCTGGATTCCATCAGGAATGAGGTCTCGATAGTGATTACTATAAGTTGTAAGAACTTGTTTCGCAATCAAGCTAAAATAAATTTGTATAGACTACACAAATATCCTCTAATTTCTAGTCCCCCCACTCGCACTCACAGTGTTCAAAATATCTTTTATTAAATGCAGGTAGATATCAATTAATGATCGATAGAAGGTAACGAAAATAAACAGTAACCCGGGAGGAGCACAGAAAATGGGAACGGCAAAATTAATGTGTTCACTTCTGCGGAGAACTAAAGCATTAACCTGGTCAAGACTAAAGACAGAGATGCGGTGCCTACATGCCGGTACAGTCTACACATCTCCAACACAGCACAGTAAACACAGTCAGTGGGGAACACCATTTAAGTTAAAAGGTATATATTCATCGTATGTACATGTATCTCACGAAGGCTGTCGTATATTTATCAAAAGGTGAGTGATATTGTTTTGGCTGCGTCCGTACGTCCATCCGCAGTCAGCTCTCAGTAACCAATGTGTGTCGAATTCTTTCATGTGAGGAAGCTATCCAGCTGGCTTGCAGTAGATTGGTGGTTCATGTGAGGAAGCTATCCAGCTGGCTTGCAGTAGATTGGTGGTTCATGTGAGGAAGCTATCCAGCTGGCTTGCAGTAGATTGGTGGTTCATGTGAGGAAGCTATCCAGCTGGCTTGCAGTAGATTGGTGGTTCTATCCGGGATCCCGTCTGTTCCTGAAATACTGGTCAGATTGGCACCAGGGGTCTTCCTCCACCAACAATAGAGAGTCGCCATAATCTTAAGCTGTTGATGCCACTCTAAGCAGAAAAATAAACAAAACAAAGTAGTGGGTCATATTGTATAATGTGATTGCTTGTCTGTCCATCTTAAACAAACGAAGACTACATAAACATATATGTTCAAATGAATGTGATTGCTTGTCTGTCCATCTTAAACAAACAAAGACTACATAAACATATATGGTCAAACTTGTCGTATTGAATGACACAGAGTCTTTGTCTTATGTCTGAATTCAGTTGTGGATGACCATTATGTATGAAGTTTTGAATGGTTATGTAATAACTAAGTTTTGTGTGTTTGTGGGTACAGTGCGGTGGGGTACAGCTTCAACTACATGGCACTGTCTGCCTTGTAACCGAAAGGTTGGGAGTTTGTACCCTGTCGCAACCACGGTGGTGTTGTCCTTAGGCAAGACACTTAAATCCATGTTTCCATCAGGAACGATGTCTCGACAGCGATTACTCTAATGTTGTAAAAACTTGTTTCGAAAATGTGCTAAACAAATATATAATTCATATATGTTACTGACACTGTATGGTGTAAGGGAGACAATTGAGTTGTTTATGGCCAATGTTTTCAACACATTAAATTGTCTCCCTTATACCATAAACTGATATTGACACTTTTTGGTGTAAGGGAGACAATTGAGTCTGTTTATGGCCAATGTTTTCAACACATTAAATTGTCTCCCTTATACCATAAACTGATATACCGTTGAACACATGTTATTATGTTTTACAGAACCTGAATTTGACATGGACTACATTCTGAACCCTGAGAATCATGCTATCATTAGAGAGAATATCAGAGACAGAAAGGGTGTGGGAAATATAGAGCTTGTGGTATGTACATCTGCTAGGGGATTGTGGGAAATATAGAGCTTGTGGTGTGTACATCTGCTAGGGGATTGTGGGAAATATAGAGCTTGTGGTATGTACATCTACTAGGGGATTGTTGGAAATATAGAGCTTGTGGTGTGTACATCTGCTAGGGGATTGTGGGAAATATAGAACTTGTGGTATGTACATCTGCTAGGGGAGTGTGGGAAATATAGAGCTTGTGGTGTGTACATCTACTAGGGGATTGTGGGAAATATAGAGCTTGTGGTATGTACATCTACTAGGGGATTGTGGGAAATATAGAGCTTGTGGTGTGTACATCTGCTAGGAGAGTGTGGGGAATATAGAGCTTGTGGTATGTACATCTGCTAGGGGAGTGTGGGGAATATAGAGCTTGTGTCATGTACATCTACTAGGGGATTGTGGGAAATATAGAGCTTGTGGTGTGTACATCTACTAGGGGAGTGTGGGGAATATAGAGCTTGTGGTATGTACATCTGCTAGGGGAGTGTGGGGAATATAGAGCTTGTGGTATGTACATATGCTAGGTGAGTGTGGGGAATATAGAGCTTGTGGTATGTACATCTGCTAGGGGAGTGTGGGGAATATAGAGCTTGTGGTATGTACATCTGCTAGGGGAGTGTGGGGAATATAGAGCTTGTGGTATGTACATATGCTAGGTGAGTGTGGGGAATATAGAGCTTGTGGTATGTACATCTGCTAGGGGAGTGTGGGGAATATAGAGCTTGTGGTATGTACATCTGCTAGGGGAGTGTGGGGAATATAGAGCTTGTTGTGTGTACATCTGCTAGGGGAGTGTGGGGAATATAGAGCATGTGGTATGTACATCTGCTAGGGGAGTGTGGGGAATATAGAGCTTGTGGTATGTACATCTGCTAGGGGAGTGTGGGAAATATAGAGCTTATGGTATTGTTAGCATTGATATGAAAAATGCATGAAACATTCACTGACAAATACTGTATTGAAAAATATTTTTAATTTAATAGCAAAATAATAAAAATATACTAGAAAAAAAGTTTTGATAAACTAGTAATATTTTGTCTTATATACTATATATTTTTGTCCACAGGTGGACCTTCACCGAAGGCTTGAAAGTACAATAGATGTAAGTTATTACTTTCTGATGTATATTTCAGAAGTTAGAAATTCTATGAAAGTACAATAGATGTACGTTAATACTTTCTGATGTACATTTCAGAAGTTAGAAATTCTATGAAAGTACAATAGAATTATGTTAATACTTTCCGATGTACATTTCAGAAGATAGAAATTCTATGAAAGTACAATAGATGTACATTAATACTTTCCGATGTACATTTCAGAAGTTAGAAATTCTATGAAAGTACAATAGATGTATGTTAATACTTTCTGATGTACATTTCAGAAGTTAGAAATTCTATGAAAGTACAATAGGTGTAAGATAATACTTTCTGATGTACATTTCAGAAGTTAGAAATTCTATGTAGCTGCATTTTGTATTTCCCGCTTTTGTTGGTAAGTGAATGAATCATAGTGGTAGCGTATTCTCACGGTAGTAGCTGTGCTGGAAGCTATGGCTGCAGTCGGCAAGTACATAGAATACCGCTTAGCAATCTTTAACCCATTCAACACCAAGTAACTGACATGGACTGGTCCGTGATCTTTTTAGACAAATCAAGTAATAAGAAAATGACATTTGGACGAGTTCATTTATCAAAAGTGGTAATTTTTGTTTAAAAATAGTAATATTACTTGATAAAAGTGCAGATCCTGATGAGACGGCTCGTCATGAGCCGGCTCATCTGGATCTACACTTTTTTGTAAGCCTATTGAGAAGTCTGTGGTGTTGAAAGGGTTAAACATGACAATAGTGTCATGCCTGTACGGTGTATCATAATATTCTTAAGAAAATAAAAAACATTTGGCTTTGAACCTGAAACCATTTGTGCAGACCCCAAGCATCTGTGGTTGTAGTTACAGCTACGTGCTATATAAATTCATGGTAGTATTTCATTTTAAAGGTTGATAAAACAGACTGGTAATCCAGGGAACACAGGTTCGATCCACCGTCTGACCCTAATAAAATTAACAGGCTTTCAAATGGGACTTTAAGCCGAGGTCTCGTGTCGGTGCTTTACACTGTGCACGTAAAAAAACCCAGAGGAGATTCTGGAATGGGTCTCTGTCTGTATCATTGCACTATCCTCCAAAAATTTAAAATGACTTAATCCCTTCAGGAGTCGTCGCTCATATGGGCAACCGGTAGCGATGATAAATAAACATAAAACACACACAGTTACAGCGTCGTGGTATTTAAGTTCATTGTAGCATCTCATTATAAAGGTTAATAATACAGAATAATTATGTTATTGTAGGCAGTGGATAGAGACAATATAAGATGTTCATGGTAGCATCTCATTATAAAGGTTGATAATACAGAATAATTATGTTATTGTAGGCAGTGGAGAGAGAAAATATAAGATGTTCATGGTAGCATCTCATTATAAAGGTTGATAATACAGAATAATTATGTTATTGTAGGCAGTGGAGAGAGACAATATAAGGAGAGAGTTTCTGGTTGCAGCTGCAGAAATACCAAACGCTACGCACCCACAATCGGTAAGGACCCGCTGAACGTGACGTATTGCAATCGCCCTCTGGTTCCTGTACAAAGTTGGTTCAAATTTGGGGTGGGGGATTTGTTGTATTGTCTGGTTACCATGTCAACAGAAAGCTTGAATAAATCTTATTTAATTAAAAAAATGGATTTCATCAAATATGATTCACAAGACAATATGGCTTACACTGTTCCATATAAATATGGCTTACACTGTTCCATATAAATATGGCTTACACTGTTCCATATAAATATGGCTTACACTGTTCCATATAAATATGGCTTACACTGTTCCATATAAATATGGCTTACACTGTTCCATATAAATGTGGCTTACACTGTTCCATATAAATGTGGCTTACACTGTTCCATATAAATGTGGCTTACACTGTTCCATATAAATGTGGCTTACACTGTTCCATATAAATGTGGCTTACACTGTTCCATATAAATGTGGCTTACACTGTTCCATATAAATGTGGCTTACACTGTTCCATATAAATGTGGCTTACACTGTTCCATATAAATGTGGCTTACACTGTTCCATATAAATGTGGCTTACACTGTTCCATATAAATGTGGCTTACACTGTTCCATATAAATGTGGCTTACACTGTTCCATATAAATATGGCTTACACTGTTCCATATAAATATGGCTTACACTGTTCCATATAAATATGGCTTACACTGTTCCATATAAATATGGCTTACACTGTTCCATATAAATATGGCTTACACTGTTCCATATAAATATGGCTTACACTGTTCCATATAAATATGGCTTACACTGTTCCATATAAATATGGCTTACACTGTTCCATATAAATATGGCTTACACTGTTCCATATAAATATGGCTTACACTGTTCCATATAAATATGGCTTACACTGTTCCATATAAATATGGCTTACACTGTTCCATATAAATGTGGCTTACACTGTTCCATATAAATGTGGCTTACACTGTTCCATATAAATGTGGCTTACACTGTTCCATATAAATGTGGCTTACACTGTTCCATATAAATGTGGCTTACACTGTTCCATATAAATATGGCTTACACTGTTCCATATAAATATGGCTTACACTGTTCCATATAAATATGGCTTACACTGTTCCATATAAATATGGCTTACACTGTTCCATATCAATATGGCTTACACTGTTCCATATCAATATGGCTTACACTGTTCCATATAAATGTGGCTTACACTGTTCCATATAAATATGGCTTACACTGTTCCATATAAATGTGGCTTACACTGTTCCATATAAATATGGCTTACACTGTTCCATATAAATGTGGCTTACACTGTTCCATATAAATGTGGCTTACACTGTTCCATATAAATGTGGCTTACACTGTTCCATATAAATGTGGCTTACACTGTTCCATATAAATGTGGCTTATGTTCCATATAAATGGCTTACACTGTTCCATATAAATGTGGCTTACACTGTTCCATATAAATTGGCTTACACTGTTCCATATAAATGTGGCTTACACTGTTCCATATAAATGTGGCTTACACTGTTCCATATAAATGTGGCTTACACTGTTCCATATAAATGTGGCTTACACTGTTCCATATAAATGCTTACACTGTTCCATATAAATGTGGCTTACACTGTTCCATATAAATGTGGCTTACACTGTTCCATATAAATGTGGCTTACACTGTTCCATATAAATATGGCTTACACTGTTCCATATAAATGTATGGCTTACACTGTTCCATATAAATTGGCTTACACTGTTCCATATAAATGTGGCTTACACTGTTCCATATAAATATGGCTTACACTGTTCCATATAAATGTTTGTTCCATATAAATTGGCTTACACTGTTCCATATAAATATGGCTTACACTGTTCCATATAAATGTGGCTTACACTGTTCCATATAAATATGGCTTACACTGTTCCATATAAATGTGGCTTACACTGTTCCATATAAATATGGCTTACACTGTTCCATATAAATATGGCTTACACTGTTCCATATAAATATGGCTTACACTGTTCCATATAAATGCCATATAAATTTGGCTTCTTCCATAAAGCCTTACACTGTTCAATATAAATTTGTTATGTTTTATATAAATTTTATTTCTACTTACATGTTTATAAAATGTTGTTTGTACAGTTGGAGGTGAAGAGGAGGCCGTGCTGGTGGATCTTGTTGGCACCAAAATAGGTTTGATTTCTCCCTTCATATATTCAATAGTTTGTGTATTAGTTATAAATAGATTGGGGTTTGTAGATACATTAATACAGTAATGGAATTTAGCTTCAAACAATATCTGCTTTGAAACTGCTTGGGTATTTACCAGTTTAAGAGACTTACATAACCTCTCATCTCTATCTATAAGTCCATGTTCTTTTGTGCATTTTACGTTTATTTATCGTCGCTACCGGATACCCATATGAGCGACGCCACATATGAGGTAGCATCGATATCTACCATACATTCATATAATTATATTATATACATTCATATAATTCTACTATACCGTACATTCATATAATTCTACTATACCTTACATTCATATAATTCTACTATACCGTACATTCATATAATTCTATTATAGCTTACATTCATATAATTCTATTATAGCTTACATTCATATAATTATATTATACCGCACATTCATATAATTCTACTATACCGTACATTCACACAATTCTATTATAGCTTACATTCATATAATTCTATTATACTTTACATTCATATAATTCTACTATACCGTACATTCATATAATTCTACTATACCGTACATTCACATAATTCTATTATACCGTACATTCATATAATACTATTATACCGTACGTTCATATAATTCTATTATACTTTGCATTCATATAATTCTACTATACCGTACATATAATTCTATTATAGCTTACATTCATATAATTCTACTATACCGTACATTCACATAATTCTATTATACCGTACATTCATATAATACTATTATACCGTACATTCATATAATTCTATTATACTTTGCATTCATATAATTCTACTATACCGTACATATAATTCTATTATAGCTTACATTCATATAATTCTATTATACCGTACATTCATATAATTCTATTATACCGTACATTCATATAATTCTATTATACCGTACATTCATATAATTCTATTATACCGTACATTCATATAATTCTATTATACCGTACATTCATATAATTCTATTATACCGTACATTCATATAATTCTATTATACCGTACATTCATATAATTCTATTATACCGTACATTCATAAAATTCTATTATACTGTACATTCATATAATTATATTGGCATTCACCTTACAGAAACATCTTCTGGTCAACCAGCATTGCGGAGCATGGCACTACTTGGAGATAATCTTGGACTATTAAGGACAAGGTACTGAAAATAATATCTGTAAAACAAAGGATAATGTTTTGTTATATACGCAGGGTTCTCGCTGTCGGTCGCCAATGGTGCCATTTGTGACAACAAACAAATATTGGTTGTAAATTTTTTAGAACACCATGTTTGTCAAAAACATGACTTCAAATATTTATCTGTGAACTATATGGCTCTTAGGTGGCTCCAAGGTTTTCAAAATTGGCTCCAGTTGTTTTAAATTGGCGACAGAAATGGCGCAGACAAAACTTCAGACAGAGAGAACCCTGTATATGCTGAACATATGATTTATATACCAATATACAGTTACCAGATATGGAATCTGCAAGTAGGAAACCTGGCCGGGAGGGTATAACAGTACTCTCCAATCTCAAGCTTTGTCTCAAGCTTCTGAATGGTAGAAACAAAAGCAAAACACAAATTCATCCAATCATATCACTTGAACTCGAGTTTGAGATTTGAGAAAAGTTTTATAATCTCATGCTCTTTAGTACCCGGAGAAAACCACTGGTCCATGTCATGTTTATGACGTCACACCGCAAAGCAGCTTTATATTTATATTTTTAATCAGCGTTATAATTTCGTCGAGACTTCATTTAAATTGTCGTTTGTCTTACCATTAACGTTATGTACCAATTCAAATAGAAATAGGCATACTTTAAAGTTTAATTTACAAAATATAAGGATGATTCTATCAACCAATCAGAATCATTCAAGATTGTATTACACGTGTGTACATATAAGAAAATATGTGATGGCTGTATGAAACATGAATACAGTCAAACCTGTGTTAAGCAGCCAGCCAGCCAAGGGAATCACAGAACGTGGCTGCTTAGCACAGGTGGCTGCTTAATAGAAGTAAAATGTATAATAAAACACCATATTGGGAATCTTGAAAGTGGCTGCTTAATACAGGTTGGCTGTTTAATGGAGGTGACCACTAACACAGGTTTAACTGTATAAGCATTAAGCAAAGTCATGTGATAATAGAAGGTATTACAGGCAGAGGTATCGATCGTGAATTAATTCATCTGCATCGTTATGTTTCAGTAATGTAAATTTGACAACAGGCCATACCACCTACTATCTCCTAGGCCAACTTGCTATGTTAGAACAGGCCCTCGTTAGCTATACGCTAGATTATTTACAGCAAATGGTGAGTGTCTCTTTAAGATTGTTGCTTTGTCCTTGTGGTTTTAAAGTCGCACCAATAACTTCGGCCAAGTGGCGACTCTCCAGCTATTATTGATGGAGGAAGACCCTGGGTGCCGTCAGAGCAGTATTTCGGGCACGGATGGGCACCCAGATATAACCACTGACCTTCTGCAATCCAGTTGGATCGCTTCCTGACAATGAAATAATTCAACACCCCAGTGGGATTTGAACCTACAGCAGTGAGGAGCAAGGGATTTGAAGTTGACTACCATTACCACTCGGGCACAGAGGCCCTTCATGGTGAATGTAACAGCCTATATAATTAGTACATCTGCAAGGTTTGGAATTGGAAAAATGAACTGACACAGTTGGTTTAAACATATTTATTCGATATTAATGTACATTATATATACATTGTATACAAAACGAAAATGGATTAAATCGGAAACTTAAAGCTGACACAGTTATGATGTCCCAAGCACCCATTGGCATAAGATGTGGTACATGTATCGTGGTTGGGTTATGTCCGTCCATGTGTGAACATGTGAATGATTATCACAATTCATGTTTCGATAAAGTGTTATTGTATTCCAGTGTGAGCTCTGTCCAGGGTGAGCTCTATCCAGTATGAGCTCTAACCAGTGTGAGCTCTGTCTAGGGTGAGCTCTGTCCAGGGTGAGCTCTATCCAGGGTGAGCTCTGTCCAGTGTGAGCTGTCAATGGTGAGCTCTGTCCAGGGTGAGCTCTATCCAGGGTGAGCTCTATCCAGGGTGAGCTATATCCAGTGTGAGCTCTATCCAGGGTGAGCTCTGTCCAGGGCCTCTGTTGGTTTACGTGTGTTGGCCAACATCCTGCTTCTGTCAACATATACTTTTCAGATTTCATCTCCTCTGAAACTGCATTGTCAATGTTGGTGAAAATTGGTGTGCATCATTGGGACAACTAGTAGATTGGTGTCAGTATTGCATTAGTCCACTATATTGTAGATGCCAGTTGGTTTCAGTATTAGATTAATTTAGTCTATTCTCTCTTTCAGGGGTGTCAGTTAGTTCCAGTGTTAGATTAGTCCATTATCTCTTCCAGGGGTGTCAGTTAGTTCCAGTGTTAGATTAGTCCATTATCTCTTTCAGTGGTGTCAGTTAGTTCCAGTGTTAGATTAGTCCATTATCTCTTTCAGGGGTGTCAGTTAGTTCCAGTGTTAGATTAGTCCATTATCTCTGTCAGGGGTGTCAGTTAGTTCCAGTGTTAGATTAGTCCATTATCTCTTTCAGGGGTGTCAGTTAGTTCCATTGTTAGATTAGTCCATTATCTCTGTCAGGGGTGTCAGTTAGTTCCAGTGTTAGATTAGTCCATTATCTCTTTCAGGGGTGTCAGTTAGTTCCAGTGTTAGATTAGTCCATTATCTCTTTCAGTGGTTTCAGTTGGTTTCAGTATTAGATTAGTCCATTATCTCTTTCAGGGGTTTCAGTTGGTTTCAGTATTAGGTTAGTCTATTCTCTCTTTCAGGGGTGTCAGTTAGTTCCAGTATTAGATTAGTCCATTCTCTCTTTCAGGGGTGTCAGTTAGTTCCAGTATTAGATTAGTCTATTCTCTCTTTCAGGGGTGTCAGTTAGTTCCAGTATTAGATTAGTCCATTCTCTTTCAGGGGTGTCAGTTAGTTCCAGTATTAGATTAGTCTATTCTCTCTTTCAGTGGTGTCAGTTAGTTCCAGTATTAGATTAGTCTATTCTCTCTTTCAGGGGTGTCAGTTAGTTCCAGTATTAGATTAGTCTATTCTCTCTTTCAGGGGTGTCAGTTAGTTCCAGTATTAGATTAGTCCATTCTCTCTTTCAGGGTTGTCAGTTGGTTCCAGTATTAGATTAGTCCATTCTCTCTTTCAGGGGTGTCAGTTAGTTCCAGTATTAGATTAGTCCATTATCTATTTCAGGGGTTTCAGTTGGTTTCAGTATTAGATTAGTCCATTATCTCTTTCAGGGGTGTCAGTTAGTTCCAGTATTAGATTAGTCTATTCTCTCTTTCAGGGGTGTCAGTTAGTTCCAGTGTTAGATTAGTCCATTATCTCTTTCAGGGGTGTCAGTTAGTTCCAGTATTAGATTAGTCCATTATCTCTTTCAGGGGTTGCAGTTGGTTTCAGTATTAGATTAGTCCATTATCTCTTTCAGGGGTTTCAGTTGGTTTCAGTATTAGATTAGTCCATTATCTCTTTCAGGGGTGTCAGTTGGTTTCAGTATTCAATTAGTCCATTATCTCTTTCAGGGGTTTCAGTTGGTTTCAGTATTAGATTAGTCCACTATCTCTTTCAGGGGTGTCAGTTAGTTCCAGTATTAGATTAGTCCATTATCTCTTTCAGGGGTGTCAGTTGGTTTCAGTATTAGATTAGTCCATTATCTCTTGCAGGGGTTTCAGTTGGTTTCAGTATTAGATTAGTCCATAATCTCTTTCAGGGGTGTCAGTTAATTCCAGTATTAGATGAGTCCATTATCTCTTTCAGGGGTTTCAGTTGGTTTCAGTATTAGATTAGTCCATTCTCTCTTTCAGGGGTTTCAGTTGGTTTCAGTATTAGATTAGTCCATTATCTCTTGCAGGGGTTTCAGTTGGTTTCAGTATTAGATTAGTCCATAATCTCTTTCAGGGGTGTCAGTTAATTCCAGTATTAGATGAGTCCATTATCTCTTTCAGGGGTTTCAGTTGGTTTCAGTATTAGATTAGTCCATTATCTCTTGCAGGGGTTTCAGTTGGTTTCAGTACCAGATTTGTTACATCCAGAGCTTATTGTGAGTACAGTTGTAATGCTTTATATTGTATAATTATTACCGTACATACTCGCCTATAAGACGAGTTATTTACCACCAGATTATGGCTTCAAAATGGCTTGTGAGTGTTAATATTAAAAAAATAAACATTTTAATTTTTTTTTTCAATTGTGTTAACTCATTACTCCATAGATACGGCTTCCTACACATATCTATTGGTTAGGTGACTTTCAGGCTATACGAAATGTTCAACTTTACCCGGTCAGCTAACAAAACGAGTTATATACCAAAATGTTTGTAAACGTCTGAAGTTTGTCATACATGCGGCATAAATTGACTTAAATCGTGGCGTTCCGAGAAATTGGTAATCTACTTAAAGGACTATAAATGGTCCAGAAGTTTACATTTTGTGATTTTATTTCATTTTTTTGTATTCATGTGTAAGAATATACATTGTCAATTGGATTTGATACCATATTTCAAAGAAATTATTGTACCATTGCAAATTTACCGATTAAAATGGTCAAATTTAAGGAGTAAAGAGTTAAAGTGTATCCATAATTACATTGTCAGTTTTAGATAACAAAGTACTCTGGCAATGAAACTTTCTTCAACTTGCACAGGCCAAAACATGCAATTCATACATGGCCTGGTTTAGTTTATACAAATTTATTTTAGCTCGATTGCGAAACAAGTTATTTCAACTTATATAAATCACTCTCGAGACCTCATTCCTGATGGAATCCATCGCCACGAGGGAGAGAGAAGAGGCAATGTGGAATTTAAATGCCTTGACTAAGGGCACAATCATAACGTCTCCAGTGGGGCTCGAACTCCGGACCTTTCGCACCTGAAGCGAACGCGCATCCACTGCGCTATCACGACTTCCACATGGCCTGGTGTCCATTTATCAACCCGTCTTATATGCAAATGTATGCCGATACCCACAGATTTAATTCCAAGTAGGGGGAGTCGTGTTATACGCGAGTATGGATGGTACTCAATTAAAGTGGGATATTGTCTTTCAGATATTTATCCGTTCGGTGTTTTCTTAGCTGGCTCCATATTTAACACAAATGTTCCACATATTGTGCCGGTGTGTCTTGCGCAAGACCCAGGTCCTCCTTCACTGCAAGATCAAGGTCACACTTTCCCATCAATGTCCAGAAATTGGTGCAATATGTTGTCTCTGCTAACAATGTGTGCGCCTCGTGCCAGGCATCCGGACTTGCTAACAATGTGTGCGCCTCGTGCCAGGCATCCGGACTTGCTAACAATGTGTGTGACTCGTGCCAGGCATCCGGACCTGCTAACAATGTGTGTGACTCATGCCAGGCATCCAGACTTGCTAACAATGTGTGTGACTCGTGCCAGGCATCCGGACCTGCTAACAATGTGTGTGACTCGTGCCAGGCATCCGGACCTGCTAACAATGTGTGTGACTCGTGCCAGGCATCCAGACCTGCTAACAATGTGTGTGACTCGTGCCAGACATCTGGACCTGCTGACAATGTGTGTGACTCGTGCCAGGCATCCGGACCTGCTGACAATGTCTGTGATGCATCATGTGGTCTGGCCTGGGGCTATAAAACATTTCTCCAATCTCAACATCGGTCTCATGCTTCTGATTGGTTAATCTGAGAGTAAATCTCAGAATCAACCAATCAAAAAACTGGAGCTTGACTTTGAGATCTGAGAACTGTTTTTATAACCTCCGACCCTGGTGTATTTTGGGAAGACTTCAGACTGTATTAACCATATATAAACTGAATATTTGTTCTGTTACAGGAGAGTTGTGGGTTCAAAACAACAGGTGACGTGGCTCAGGTTTATCGACTTGATGCGACAAGGCATCCTGATTTATGCTTAGCTGGAACTTCAGAGATGCCTCTGGCAGGTAAATCACACAGCATTGTATTGTATCAAGCTTGAATAAGTCCGTGGTTCTACCAGGTGTCGTCCTGCACCACATAGAGATGCCTCTGGCAGGTAAATCACACAGCCTTGTATTGTATCAAGCTTGTCAGTGGTTCTACATGGGTACTGGACGTGCCAGGTGTCTTCCTGCACTATATTTAGCTAGAAAGTCGCTATATTACCCGAGTTTTGTGCAATAAGCACAAACAAAAAGTGGCACATCGTGTCAGTTGTCTCACAGTTGATGCTTTCTAAGCTCAGCTTGCCACTCACTATGCCTACCTCTCTCTTACCTTTTTATTCTTGCATATCTTCACCTTTCATTTCTTATTTCCTTCTTGCGCGCAACCCTGGCAATAACTTCAGTCAGTTTTTTTTAAAACTTTATTTATTTTACAACGATTGCGAAGCAAGTTCTAACAACTTATATAAATCACTCTCGTTGGCGCGGATGAAAGGCGTAAATGTGGTCATTCGTGTGAGAGGAAACCGGAGTACCCGGAGAAAACCCACCTGTCCGATCTGGCGACCACTCTACCATCTCGCATACTTCCGAGGATCAAACATGGGTTGCATTGGTAACCACTGCGCTAATCGTTCAGCCTAACTTCAGACAGTAGAAGTGGCCAGTGATGGTAGAAGATGGAGTATGAAGTGAGATATCTCCTCCCAAATGTTTCCAGAGTACAGAAATCCATTTGAATTCAATATTTTGTGTCTTTTCGTCATTATCGGATGATGCTTCCATATCTCATGTTTGGTTTCACTGTATATGAGATGAGAAAAGATTCTATTCCTGTGGGTTCGAGTCACACTGGGATCTTGGGGTCTCCTTGGCCAGGTGGATTGGCAATCACTTATCCATCACTGCTGTGGGTTCGAGCTATACTGGGATCTTGGGGTCTCCTTGGCCAGGTGGACCGACAATCACTTATC
Organism: Archivesica marissinica; assembly: GCA_014843695.1. Taxonomy (NCBI): domain Eukaryota; kingdom Metazoa; phylum Mollusca; class Bivalvia; order Venerida; family Vesicomyidae; genus Archivesica; species Archivesica marissinica. Next base: position 78,504,505 of record CM026404.1, read on the forward strand.
CATCACTGCTGTGGGTTCGAGTTATACTGGGATCTTGGGGTCTCCTTGGCCAGGTGGACCGACAATCACTTATCCATCACTGCTGTGGGTTCGAGCTATACTGGGATCTTGGGGTCTCCTTGGTCACGTGGACCGACAATCACTTATCCATCACTGCTGTGGGTTCGAGCCATACTGGGATCTTGGGGTCTCCTTGGTCACATGGACCGACAATCACTTATCCATCACTGCTGTGGGTTCGAGCCATACTGGATCTTAGAGTCTCCTTGGTCACGTGGACCGACAATCACTTATCCATCACTGCTGTGAGTTCGAGCCATACTGGGATCTTGGGGTCTCCTTGGTCACGTGGACCGACAATCACTTATCCATCACTGCTGTCCTTAAGGTGCCACTATAAGCCAATAAAGAAACATATAAACCATACTGCACAAGCGTGTAATTGTACATTTCAGGATATTTCATAGATGACGTTTTAAAGATGGAAGATTTACCAATGAAGTAAGAAGCTTGACTTTTGTCAGTAGAAACTTATGTTGCATTATCTGTTAGTTTCTAGACTTTTGCCAGTAGTGCGAAAAACATCTCAAAGTAAATTGACCTGCTTTTGTTATTCGTAGCAAAATCAGTGAATTTACGGGTTAAAACATTTCAATAAGATACTGTCTTACTGGGGGAAACACACATGGTCACATATCTACTGGGGAAACACACATGGTCACAGAACTACTGTCACAGAACTACTGGGGAAACACACATGGTCACATATCTACTGGGGAAACACACATGGTCACATATCTACTGGGGAAACACACATGGTCACAGAACTACTGTCACAGAACTACTGGGAAAACACACATGGTCACAGAACTACTGTCACAGAACTACTGGGGAAACACACGTGGTCACAGAACTACTGGGGAAACACACGTGGTCACAGAACTACTGGGGAAACACATGTGGTCACAGAACTACTGTCACAGAACTACTGGGGAAACACACATGGTCACAGAACTACTGGGGAAAACACATGTGGTCACAGAACTACTGTCACAGAACTACTGGGGAAACACACATGGTCACAGAACTACTGGGGAAACACATGTGGTCACAGAACTACTGTCACAGAACTACTGGGGAAACACACATGGTCACAGAACTACTGGGGAAACACATGTGGTCACAGAACTACTGTCACAGAACTACTGGGGAAACACACATGGTCACAGAACTACTGTCACAGAACTACTGGAGAAACACACATGGTCACAGAACTACTGTCACAGAACTACTGGGAAACACACATGGTCACAGAACTACTGGGGGAAACACACATGGTCACAGAACTACTGTCACAGAACTACTGGGGAAACACACATGGTCACAGAACTACTGGGGGAAACACACATGGTCACAGAACTACTGTCACAGAACTACTGGGGAAATACACATGGTCACAGAACTACTGTCACAGAACTACTGGGGAAACACACATGGTCACAGAACTACTGTCACAGAACTACTGGGGAAACACACATGGTCACAGAACTACTGGGGGAAACACACATGGTCACAGAACTACTGTCACAGAACTACTGGGGAAACACACATGGTCACAGAACTACTGGGGAAACACACGCATTCACGGAACATCACCAATATCTAGACAGCCAATAAATTGTAAGCTCTCCATGTAGAAACACCTATCATAAAATGTTAATAATCCAGTTGCTGTCTGTTGGTTCTTGCCCTGTCTGCCAATCACTGGCGTCTGAGAAAATTGAACCCTGTGTTATCTAGGTATAAACATATTTTATTTGTGAAAGTCATGCTAGTGCAATTGTAGCGTGTTTGCTTCAGGTGCGAAATGCCCGGTGTTCACGCACAGCTGTAGCCGTTACGATTGTGCCCTTATGCAAGGCATTTAAATTCCACATGCCTCTTCTCTCTCCCTCGTGGCGATGGATTCCATCAGGAATGAGGTCTCGGGAGTGAGTACTGGTAATATAAGTTGTAGGAATTTGTTTCGCAATCGAGCTAAAATAAATTTGTATAAACTAAAATTAATTTTATCCAGGGTAGCTGCTGTGAGTAGATGTTATAGAGCAGAGACCTCTCACATGGAAGAGGAATATGGAATCTACAGAGTACATCAGTTCACAAAGGTATGTTCATAAAGGTGTGTTCATAAAGGTATGGTTCATAAAGGTATGATTCATAAAGGTATGTTCATAAAGGTGTGTTCATAAAGGTATGGTTCATAAAGGTATGGTTCATAAAGGTATGTTCATAAAGGTGTGTTCATAAATGTGTGTTCATAAAGGTATGTTCATAAAGGTATGGTTCATAAAGGTATGATTCATAAAGGTATGGTTCATAAAGGTATGGTTCATACAGGTATGGTTCATAAAGGTATGGTTCATAAAGGTATGGTTAATAAAGGTATGTTCATAAAGGTATGTTCATAAAGGTATGTTCATAAGGTATGGTTCATAAAGGTATGGTTCATAAAGGTGTGTTCATAAAGGTATGTTCATAAAGGTATGTTCATAAAGGTATGTTCATAAAGGTATGGTTCATAAAGGTATGTTCATAAAGGTATGGTTCATAAAGGTGTGTTCATAAAGGTATGTTCATAAAGGTATGGCATCCACATTGTCTCTTCTCTTTTCCTGGTGATGTTGGTTACGGTATTTGGATTTAAATCTCTTGTCCCTCATCGCTGTAGATTTAAATCTCTTGTCCCTCATCGCTGTAGATTTAAATCTCTTGTCCCTCATCGCTGTAGATTTAAATCTCTTGTCCCTCATCGCTGTAGATTTAAATCTCTTGTCCCTCATCGCTGTAGATTTAAATCTCTTGTCCCTCATCGCTGTAGATTTAAATCTCTTGTCCCTCATCGCTGTAGATTTAAATCTCTTGTCCCTCATCGCTGTAGATTTAAATCTCTTGTCCCTTATCGCTGTAGATTTAAATCTCTTGTCCCTCATCGCTGTAGATTTAAATCTCTTGTCCCTCATCGCTGTAGATTTAAATCTCTTGTCCCTTATCGCTGTAGATTTAAATCTCTTGTCCCTCATCGCTGTAGATTTAAATCTCTTGTCCCTCATCGCTGTAGATTTAAATCTCTTGTCCCTCATCGCTGTAGATTTAAATCTCTTGTCCCTCATCGCTGTAGATTTGAATCCCACTGGGGTGTCAAATTCTTTCACATGTGAGCAAGCGAGACTCCAGCTGGCTTGCAGAAGGTCAGTGGTTCTACCGGGTGCCCAACCGTGTCTGAAATGCTGCTCAGAGAGGCACCCAGGGTCTTCCTCCATCAATAATAGCTGCAGAGTTGCCATATGACATACGCTGTTTGTACGACTTTAATCCTCAAAAACAAAACGCAAACATACGGGCATAAAAGAAGAAGAAGAATGCTTTATTAAGACTTAAACTTTACAGTTTAACAATAAAAGCAGTGATCAACCAGAAATAGTAGAAATATATAAATAATCTTCTATAGTGCAGCTAACTGAATGTGTTTTCCTGTAAATAATTTCATGTAGTCTGTCAATTCAGGAAGTCCGAAGATCGATAGATAATTGGCTACATTTTTACATGCTCAGAGTTGTGGTCGAGAACCGATGTTTATTTCGCTTAATAGTCATGTATACTTATAGCCATATTAAATTGAAATTCTGTAACTCTTCTAATGTTTACAGGTAGAAATGTTTGTGGTTTCCAGTAACCATGGCGATGAAGGAAACCATTTGCTGATGGAACTAATAGATATTCAGAAAACCTTGTTTGGTCAATTAGGTTTACATTTTAGGTAAGGCCTTTATCAGCTAATTGTTGTATTCCTATTTTAAATTTTGGCCATATTTGGCATGAATCTGACATTTTGTTTTGGAAATATTATTATATAGATATTATATAGCTATTGGTTTGGCCTTGTTCGCCCGCGTGTCTTTACGTCCGACTTTCCGCACCATACAATGACAGTTATGTGGCTAGGTGAACAATAGGTTTATTGGTTAATTGACGTTAACAACTTTTATGTTGCTATAAATTTCGTTTATGGGGTCCGTCCGTGCGGAGTCGGATCTCTGTAACCAATGGGTGGAATTTCATGGAAGTCCACTTAAATATGTATCATCATAGTGGCCAGAGTTATTGCCCTTAGAGTTGTGGCCCTTTAATTAATTAAAAATTCAAAGAATTGGCCGTAACTAAGCAACCAAAGTTTGGAATGTCATCAATCTTAAATTAAACTTAGGTCACCATTGTGTGGTAAATTAAACTTAGGTCACCATTGTGTGGTAAATTAAACTTAGGTCACCATTGTGTGGTAAATTAAACTTAGATCACCATTGTGTGGTAAATTACACTTAGACCACCATTGTAAATTACACTTAGACCACCATTGTGTGGTAAATTACACTTAGATCACCATTGTGTGGTAAATTACACTTAGATCACCATTGTGTGGTAAATTACACTTAGATCACCATTGTGTGGTAAATTACACTTAGATCACCATTGTGTGGTAAATTACACTTAGATCACCATTGTGTGGTAAATTACACTTAGATCACCATTGTGTGGTAAATTAAACTTAGATCACCATTGACCCACATTGCAATAGTGAAACCAGAGTTATTGCCCTTGAATTGATTAAAAATTCAATAATTTTGTCGTAATAAGTAACCACTTCATAGAATTTCATGAAACTCCAAACAAATATGTATCACCAGAGTACGCAGGTGCACATGTAACTTGAAACTCCAAACAAATATGTATCACCAGAGTACGCAGGTGCACATGTAACTTTGTAACGTCCGGACCGGGTCAATAACACCAGGTAATAGGTAACTTACTCGGCAGGGGATACCATTGTGTGACGTGGTTCACTGCACGTTCGACCCAGATTGTACCAGTGACATCACAGTTACTTGTCTTCAGTTTATTAAAAATATAAATACATTATATAAACTATCCATCCTAATCCGGAGCCAATTGATAAATCTTGCCAATTCATGACATTAATAAAGGATCATATTCAGTACATTTAAAGGCTTTTGCAAACAACATAGATCCAGATCAGCCGCAGCGTGACGCTGCGTGCTGATCAGGATCTGTGTTGTTTGCTACATAGCCAAGTGTCTTAGCAAGATCATCTGAATAGCAAGCAGCATAGAGCCTGATCAGACGCACCTTGCATGGCTGCTGATCTGGCTCTATGTTCTTTACAAATACTGTTTAAACGGTATCCAGAATCAAATGGGTTAATAAAGGTTCATATTCGATACCAATTCAAAGAATATGCTTGTTTAAATATATTTTTAGCCATCCTTCCATGTGTGTATCCAGCCATCCTCAATTTCTTTAAACAATATCTCCGCTGAAACCACTTGTTCAGCTGCAGGGATCATTCTAGAGGGCGATGTGGCGAAATTGTCGCCCTAGGGACCCTGACTTCGCCCTCTGGGGGCCCCACTTCTCCCTAAAAAAAAAAAAAATTAAAGATACACTGGCCCATTATAAAGCACTCCTTCTATTCAAATGTTGTATTTAATGGTGGTACTGTGCATTTTAAACCTATTTTGCAGAAGTATATTAAAGAACACCATTTAAGGAAACGATCACACGCTTTCTCACTTCTCCCAAAAATTCTGACCTAGAATGAATCCTGAGCTGTGATGAAACATGGTATGGATTAATGGCTATGATTGTGTTAAATTTGGTTAAAGCGACACTACATCGGTGATAATGCAAATGTCTGCAGAATGTAATTTCCTATTATATGGTATAATTGTTTTTCCAACTGAGTATTTCTGACATAGTAAAATAATGTAAATAGGATCGACATTCATGCATAATACAATGCGTGTATCCTGAATAACACAATTTATCGTACATATTTACCGTTATATCTCACATTTGTGCCTATGCATATTTATTTGTAGACTAATCTTAGTTAAATTCTCTCTAAGCAAAAGTATCGCGCGTTTAGTATTGACTCCAAGGACAAACAAACGTCATTTCAGGAGCGCGGATATCCTTATTTTCACTTTTAAATGTTTGTAGAACACAAGGTCCGCCTCCGTGGTCGAGTGGTAACGGTCGCTGACTTGTATACCACTGTAACCTATCATCACTGATGGTCACATGTTCGAGCCCCGCTCAGGTCGTGTCTCATTTATATGAAAAAGTTGGCAGTTTCTTACGGAGGTTGGTGCACCCAAGTACTGGTTAACCGCTGGAGCCTGCAGGAAAGGTGTTGTTAGGTAAACTGCCCGCTGGCGACATAGCCCAAAATGGTGCTGATGCAGGTGTAAAACCCGAAATATAACATAACATAACTTGTAGAACACAAAAACACTGTTCATTGATTCAATGCTAGTGTTCGAATGTATTGTCACTTTAAGTTAAATTTTCGGTTAAATCAAATTTGTTGTTCTGGACCGTGCATCATTTTACACGTTCTATGTGTGCTTTGTTTTAGGGTGCTGGATATGCCAACGACAGAACTGGGAGCACCGGCTCAAAGGAAGTTTGATATTGAAGCCTGGATGCCAGCCAAGCAGTTCTGGGGAGAGGTAGTCAGTTATTGTGAGACTTGAGCATTCTATAAGTTAATATTTAAATTTACAGACAGTTTACAGATTCCCAATATGTTGTTTTATTATATATTTGACCTCTATTAAGCAGCTACCTGTGCTAAGCAGTCACTTTCTGTGATTCCCTAGGCTGGCCTAGACAGGTTACACTGTATATTATTTTAAAGCCCCATGATCTCAAGGTACAGTCAAGGGTACATCTCACCAATTATAAAAATATTAGTTGTACAACATCCTACCAGTCTCGATTTCCTTCAACTTTTTGTTTTAGTTGGGTCGCAATTTGGTCGCAACATTTTTAAAAATCATAAAATGTTTTATTGATTTTGACGAGTTTCCGTGGATTAAACACACATTCGTGCATGTTTTTATTACAGATATCCAGCGCCTCTAACTGTACCAATTACCAGAGTAGACGTCTAAATATAAAGTATAAGTCGGAGAAACTACGCCATTGTTGTACCGTAAGTATTCCTCTAACTGTACCAATTACCAGAGTAGACGTCTAAATATAAAGTATAAGTCGGAGAAACTACGCCATTGTTGTACCGTAAGTGTTCCATTAACTGGACCAATTACCAGAGTAGACGTCTAGACGACTAAATATAAGTATAAGTCATTGTTCTACCGTAATTTACAGGTAAATGTGACGTTATATTATGTTCGTGTATTACAGGTAAATGGAACAGCATGTTGTATTCATGTATTGCAGGTAAATGGAACAGCATGTTGTATTCATGTATTGCAGATAAATGGAACAGTATATTGTGTTCATGTATTGCAGGTAAATGGAACAGCATGTTGTATTCATGTATTGCAGGTAAATGGAACAGTATATTGTATTCATGTATTGCAGGTAAATGGAACAGCATGTTGTATTCATGTATTGCAGGTAAATGGAACAGTATATTGTGTTCATGTATTGCAGGTAAATGGAACAGCATGTTGTATTCATGTATTGCAGGTAAATGGAACAGCATGTTGTATTCATGTATTGCAGGTAAATGGAACAGCATGTTGTATTCATGTATTGCAGGTAAATGAACAGCATGTTGTATTCATGTATTGCAGGTAAATGGAACAGCATATTGTGTTCATGTATTGCAGGTAAATGGAACAGCATGTTGTATTCATGTATTGCAGGTAAATGGAACAGCATGTTGTATTCATGTATTGCAGGTAAATGGAACAGCATGTTGTATTCATGTATTGCAGGTAAATGGAACAGCATATTATGTTCATGTATTACAGGTAAATGGAACAGCATATTATGTTCATGTATTACAGGTAAATGGAACAGCATGTGCAGTACCAAGAACAATAATGGCTATATGTGAAACGCATCAAAATCAGGTAGTCTTGTATAATGCTACTTTTTATACGCTTGTTTGAAATACTACCTGTATGATGCATTCACCTCCAGCAGGCAGGCGGCGGGCACCGTCCACTTTGATGTCCGCTCTCTAACTGGAACAGTTTTGATCCCATCTTCACCAAACTTGCACACATTCTTTATTTGCATAATATCTGGTCAAGTTTTATAACCAGCTGGATTGCCCCGGTCATTCCGGAGTTACGGCCCTTGAATTTGTACTGTCCGCTCTCTAGCTTAAACAGTTTATATCCAATCCTCACCAAACCAGGAAGAACCCATTCAAGGGGCATATATTGTGACATTCGGCACTATTGTTGGACCACAGAAACTTGAAATTGTATCCATAAGCCACCAAAGGTCTCGTACCTCTATCCTAGGACACCCCCCTCTAAGGTCTCGTACCTCTATCCTAGGACACCCCCCTCTATTCTTTTTTTTAATAGAGGGGGGTGTCCTAGGATAGAGGTACGAGACCTTTGGTGGCTTATGGATAAAATTTCACGTTCCTGTGGTTGGACCATGCATCAACTGCAGGAAACTATGGAATTCAAAAGCTGTCGATACGCAATATTTTATAAGATATGTTTGTTACAGGGCCATGTATTTATATAACTGTACAAACCATATATAAATTTCTCTCTCGCGCGTATTGCCCTCAAAACAATACTAAGCACAAAGCCGTATCATGGCAACACAAACAAATAGTGTGCAACTGAGAACTAATGCTGATGTAGTTGGAACTTTCATATTTTGGTTGCAAAGGGAGAAAACTGCTGTAAGAACATGATCAGTGTAAATCCGAGTTATCTCCCTTTCACCATGACCTGATGTATTAACCCCGCCTTTATTGACGGCTTAACAAGCTATACTCTTGCTACTATGGTTGGAATTCCTGTCTCTACCACTTGTACATACTGTGGCAACAAGCTATGTTAGAGCATAGAGGTCATTGATCATGTATAATGTTTTGTTAGTCTGGTGTAAAGGAGATGTGAAGGCAATGGCTGTCCAATTAGCGCAGTGGTTAGCACGCTCGCTTCTCACCAATGCAACCCGGGTTCGATCCTCGGACCGGGACGTATGTGAGGTGGTCTCCAGATCGGACAGATGAGTTTTCTCCGGGTACTCCGGTGTCCTCCCGCACGAATGACCACTTTTCCTCTGCGCCAACGAGAGTGATTAATATAAGTTGTTAAAGCTTAGTTTAAACATATTTTATTTCCCAATATACATGTAATACATATTGAACAATCACACATAATCAGAATACAGAAACACGATTAGAATGGAAGACATAGTCTTATAGAATTCTTCTCCTCCGTTTAAACTAATGTCCAGTCCAGTTTAGTGCAGCATACCATAATCTGTTCTTGTATGCCATACTACCAGACTGTATAGCAATAAGTTCCAGTGGAAGTCGTGATAGCGCAGTGGTAGTTCATTCGCTTCATGCGTGAAAGGTCCGGAGTTCACGCTCGGCTGTAGCAGTTACGATAGTGTCCTTAGGTAAGGCACTTAAATTCCGCATTGCTTCTTCACTCTCTCTCCATCATGGCGATGTATTTTATCAGGAATGAGGTTAATATAATGTTGTAGGAACTTGTTTCGCAATCGAGTTAAAATAAATGTGTATAAGCTAAGTTCCAGCCTCTACTTGTGCATGTAAATGAATGGATGTATACGACACTATAGGGTGCATAGTTATTGTGGTTTATGACGAGACTGGGCGTATCTGAAGAGCAAGCATGCAGTATGCTATTCTTGTTATACTGTGCGACATAGACACAAAGATTTAGCATGTCTCTAACCATTTCTATTGACTTGTGATCCCTGTATATGTCGTCCATACTCACCTATAAGACGACCCACCTACTTTGGTTCGGAAATCTGTGGGGTTTGGACACGCTCGCATGTATAGGACGGGTTGATAGAATGGTATGTAGCATAGTCACATTGTGTTTGAGCGCAAAGTGAGTACCTGGGATAAGTATCATTTTTCACTTTTCCTCGCAATTTACGCGGTGGAGGGGAGGGGGCCTCCGTGACAGAGTGGTGAAAGTCGTTGACACCAATTCACTTGCCCCTCAATGCTGTAGGTTCAAATCCCACCGGGGGGGTGTTGAATTCTTTCATGTGAGGAAGATATCCAGCTGGCATGTGGAAGGTCAGTGGTTCTATCTGGGTGCCCATTCGTTCTTGAAATACGGTGTGATGGGTCGGGGCCAATAAGAGCTGGAGAGTTGCCGTTTGAGCTAAGCTGTTGGTGCGCCTTGAAACTCTTTGAAACAAGCGATCAATCTCCACGATGATAGAACCTCTACAAACAACTGTTGCATCGGGATGACTAGGTCATGAAACTGTGGGATTTGGATGACTAGGTCATGAAACTGTGGGATTTGGATGACTAGGTCATGAACTGTGGGAGCGAGATGATTAGGTCATGAACTGTGGAAGCAAGATGACTAGGTCATGCAACTGTGGGATTTGGATGACTGGGTCATGCAACTGTGGGATTTGGATGACTAGGTCATGAACTGTGGGATTTGGATGACTAGGTCATGCAACTGTGGGATTTGGATGACTGGGTCATGAAACTGTGGGATTTGGATGACTGGGTCATGAAACTGTGGGATTTGGATGACTAGGTCATGAACTGTGGGATTTGGATGGCTAGGTCATGCAACTGTGGGATTTGGATGACTAGGTCATGAAACTGTGGGATTTGGATGACTAGGTCATGCAACTGTGGGATTTGGATGACTAGGTCATAAAACTGTGGGATTTGGATGACTAACTGTTGGGATTTGGATGACTAGGTCATGAAACTGTGGGATTTGGATGACTAGGTCATGAAACTGTGGGATTTGGATGACTAGGTCATGAAACTGTGGGAGCGAGATGACTAGGTCATGAAACTGTGGGATTTGGATGACTAGGTCATGAACTGTGGGATTTGGATGACTAGGTCATGCAACTATGGGATTTGGATGACTAGGTCATGAAACTGTGGGATTTGGATGACTAGGTCATAAAACTGTGGGATTTGGATGACTAGGTCATGAAAAACACCTAAAATATTACTGATGTGCATGTAGTAAAGTTATATTTTTGTTTGTATCTGTATATGTAGTAAAGTTATATTTTTGTTTGTATGTAGTAAAATTATATATTTGTTTGTTATGTTATATTTCGGGTTTTACGCCTGCATCAGCACCATTTTGGGCTATATATCGCCGGGCAGTTTACCTAACAATACCTTTCCTGGGCAGGCTCCAACGGTTAACCAGTACTTGGGTGCACCAACCTCTGTAAGAAACTGCCAACTTTTTCATATAAATGAGACACGGTCTGAGAGGGGCTCAAACCCGTGACCATCAGTGATGATAGGTTACAGTGGTATACAAGTCAGCGACATTAACCACTCGACCACGGAGGTGGACTTATATTTTTGTTTGTATCTGTACATGTAGTAAAATTATATTTGTTTGTTTGTATCTGTACATGTAGTAAAACGACATTTTTGTTTGTAGGATGGCAGTATAAATATCCCAGAAGTGTTACAGGGTTACATGGACGATCTACGAATGATAACTAAACCCGAACGTGTGCCCCGATACACCTGGAATAAGTCTAATAAACTGAAGAGATAGAGCCCAAGGAACGACAGAATAAACGCTGATTAAATCTATGGACATTCCAATGAACGACGGAATAAACTTTGATTAAATCTTGGACATTCCATGGACCAATGGAATAAACTTTGATTAAATATATGGACATTACAATGAATGACGGAATAATCTTTGATTAAATCTATGGACATTCCATGGACCAATGGAATAAACTTTGATTGAATCTATGGACATTCCAATGAACGATGGAATAAACTTTGATTAAATCTATGGACATTCCACTGAACGATGGAATAAACTTTGATTAAATCTATGGACATTCCAATGAATGACGGAATAAACTTTGATTAAATATATGGACATTCCATGGACAATGGATAAACTTTGATCAAGTCTATGGACATTCCATGGAACGACGGAATACACTTTGATCAAGTCTATGGACATTCCATGGAATGACGGAATAAACTTTGATTAATCTATGGACATTCCATGGACCAATGGAATAAACTTTGATTAAATATATGGACATTCCAATGAATGATGGAATAAACTTTGATTAAATCTATGGACATTCCACTGAACGATGGAATAAACTTTGATTAAATCTATGGACATTCCAATGAATGACGGAATAAACTTTGATTAAATCTATGGACATTCCATGGACCAATGGAATAAACTTTGATCAAGTCTATGGACATTCCATGGAACGATGGAATAAACTTTGATCAAGTCTATGGACATTCCATGGAACGACGGAATAAACTTTGACTAAATCTATATGGACATTCCATGGACCAATGGAATAAACTTTGATTACATCTATGGACATTCCAATGAACGATGGAATAAACTTTGATTAAATCTATGGACATTCCACTGAACGATGGAATAAACTTTGATTAAATCTATGGACATTCCAATGAATGACGGAATAAACTTTGATTAAATCTATGGACATTCCATGGACCAATGGAATAAACTTTGATCAAGTCTATGGACATTCCATGGAACGATGGAATAAACTTTGATCAAGTCTATGGACATTCCATGGAACGACGGAATAAACTTTGACTAAATCTATATGGACATTCCATGGACCAATGGAATAAACTTTGATTACATCTATGGACATTCCAATGAACGATGGAATAAACTTTGATTAAATCTATGGACATTCCACTGAACGATGGAATAAACTTTGATTAAATCTATGGACATTCCAATGAATGACGGAATAAACTTTGATTAAATCTATGGACATTCCATGGACCAATGGAATAAACTTTGATCAAGTCTATGGACATTCCATGGAACGACGGAATAAACTTTGATCAAGTCTATGGAGATTCCATGGAACGATGGAATAAACTTTGATTAAGTCTGTTGAGATTCCATGGTGATTGACATAATTCTTGTTATTTCAATAAATAAACAAGGAAAACAACCAGATGTTATGTTTTATGTGATTTCTTAACAAAAACATGATCAGGTGAATAACAAGAGTAGTCTCCCTTATGCTACTATAAAGTAAAATGTTTGTTTATTATAGTGTCATGCCAACCGGCCATATCTGGAAGAACCCCACCGATAGAAACCCTCTCCCCCGACGAGGTCCGAATCGTTGACCTCCCGCTCCATAGGCCGACGCCTTGACCACTAGGCCACGGGAGACATTAAGGCTGTCCAATCATGTTCTCACCAGTGCAACCCTTGTTTGATCCCCGACAAGGGAAACATGCAAGACAGTATGTTATTTGCCAGATTGAGCAGGTGTTTATTCTTGGGGTACTCCAGGGGTTAACATACACAATCTAACCATTAATGTTGCAATCGGGTCCGAGCCTCGTTCAGACTCGTTAGGTAAACTGCTTGTCGCTAAATATAAATAAACTTTACAAAAATTGCAATGATTTGTTCTGGTTGGTTGGGTTAACCCATTTCATTCTGAATACATTTAAAGGCTTTTGCAAACAACATAGATCCAGACCAGCCGCAGCATGCTGATCAGGATCTATGTTGTTTGCTACATAGCCAAGTTTCTTAGCAAGATCATCTGAATAGTAAACAGCATAGAGCCTGATCAGACGGCATGTTCTGTGGCGGCTGATCTGGCTCTATGTTCTTTGCAAATACTGTATGAACGGTATCCAGAATCAAATGGGTTAAAAGTCGCACCGACAGATTAAGTTATATAGCGAACCAACTGTTATTGATGGTGGAAGATCTGGGTGCTCATCCAATCTGTATTGTATCCGTGGCCCATTGGTTAAGGCCTACGGAGCGGGAGGTCAAAGGTTCGAATCTCGTCACGGGTTTGTTCTGATATGGCCGGTTGGTGAGCCGCCAGCTAGTTAAATAATGGTTACCGATTGCCTACCAGCCTGGCATACAAGCATAGGATTTGGGAAGTACTGATGTTCATAAAAAAAAGAGGTGTCTCATAAGTCAGAAATGGCTGGCCCTTTAAATAGGGCACTATAATAAAGAAACACTTTTGTAGGCACGGACGGACACCCGGGTAGACCCATTGAGCTTCTGCAAGCCAGGTGGATAGCTTTTTCTCATGAAAGAATTCAACCCCCCCAGTGGGATTCCAACCTACACTGGTGATGGACTTGAAGTCAACGGCCGTAACCATTCGGCCACTGGGGCCCCTCAAAGGTTACAATGAGAAAAGATTGCAGGAGTTTGAGAGCATTAGGAAGATGGTAGATAATGGTAATTGATCTATCTTAACTTGTTTGTCGGGGTACAAGCGGAAGATTGTATAATAATTTAATTGGATTTTCAGCAACACGTGCACCAGTTGATAATAATGAAAGAATCTGTTATTGAATATCGGAATATAAGATTGAAAACATGTCATGCCAAGTGATCTACTGTTGTCTACAATCTTTTCATTGCATATTTTCCTGCAGTGACACTTGTAGAATATTCCCTCATTGTGACAAAAACGTTCCATCACTTCTTGTTAGTTTATACAATTTTATTTATCTTGATTGCGAAACAAGTTCTTACAACTTATATTAATTACTCTCGAGACCTCATTCCTGATGGAATCCATCGCCACGAGGGAAAGAGAAGAGGCAACGTGGAATTTAAATGCCTTGCCTAAGGACATAATGATTAATCGTAACGGACACAGATGGGCTCAAACTCTGGGCCTTTCGCACCTGAAGATAACACACTATCACAACTTCCACTCTTTGCTAAAATCAACAATATGTTGATGTGTACTGGGTGGGGTACAAGTAGAACAATATGTTGATGTGTACTGGGTGGGTACAACGATAACCTTGTGTAGTGGGTGGGGTACAAGTAGAACAATATGTTGATGTGTACTGGGTGGGTACAAGTAGAACAATATGTTGATGTGTACTGGGTGGGTACAACGATAACCTTGTGTAGTGGGTGGGGTACAAGTAGAACAATATGTTGATGTGTACTGGGTGGGTACAACGATAACGTTGTGTAGTGGGTGGGGTACAAGTAGAACAATATGTTGATGTGTACTGGGTGGGTACAACGATAACGTTGTGTAGTGGGTGGGGTACAAGTAGAACAATATGTTGATGTGTACTGGGTGGGGTACAACGATAACATTATGTAGTGGGTGGGGTACAAGTAGAACAATATGTTGATGTGTACTGGGTGGGGTACAACGATAACATTATGTAGTGGGTGGGGTACAAGTAGAACAATATGTTGATGTGTACTGGGTGGGTACAACGATAACATTATGTAGTGGGTGGGGTACAAGTAGAACAATATGTTGATGTGTACTGGGTGGGGTACAACGATAACATTATGTAGTGGGTGGGGTACAAGTAGAACAATATGTTGATGTGTACTGGGTGGGTACAACGATAAGTTGTGTAGTGGGTGGGGTACAAGTAGAACAATATGTTGATGTGTACTGGGTGGGTACACGATAACGTTGTGTAGTGGGTGGGGTACAAGTAGAACAATATGTTGATGTGTACTGGGTGGGGTACAACGATAACAGTATGTAGTGGGTGGGGTACAAGTAGAACAATATGTTGATGTGTACTGGGTGGGTACAACGATAACGTTGTGTAGTGGGTGGGGTACAAGTAGAACAATATGTTGATGTGTACTGGGTGGGGTACAACGATAACATTATGTAGTGGGTGGGGTACAAGTAGAACAATATGTTGATATGTACTGGGTGGGGTACAAATATAACGATAACGTTGTGTAGTGGGTGGGGTACAAGTAGAACAAATGTTGATATGTACTGGGTGGGGTAAAACGATAACGTTGTGTAGTGGGTGGGGTACAAGTAGAACAATATGTTGATGTGTACTGGGTGGGGTACAACGATAACAGTATGTAGTGGGTGGGGTACAAGTAGAACAATATGTTGATATGTACTGGGTGGGGTACAAATATAACGATAACGTTGTGTAGTGGGTGGGGTACAAGTAGAACATATGTTGATATGTACTGGGTGGGGTAAAACGATAACGTGTGTAGTGGGTGGGGTACAAGTAGAACAATATGTGATGTGTACTGGGTGGGGTACAACGATAACATTATGTAGTGGGTGGGGTACAAGTAGAACAATAGGTTGATATGTACTGGGTGGGGTACAACGATAACGTTGTGTAGTGGGTGGGGTACAAGTAGAACAATATGTTGATGTGTACTGGGTGGGGTACAACGATAACAGTATGTAGTGGGTGGGGTACAAGTAGAACAATATGCTGATATGTACTGGGTGGGGTACAACGATAACGTTGTGTAGTGGGTGGGGTACAAGTAGAACAATATGTTGATGTGTACTGGGTGGGGTACAACGATAACAGTATGTAGTGGGTGGGGTACAAGTAGAACAATATGCTGATGTGTACTGGGTGGGATACAACGATAACATTATGTAGTGGGTGGGGTACAAGTAGAACAATATGTTGATGTGTACTGGGTGGGGTACAACGATAACATTATGTAGTGGGTGGGGTACAAGTAGAACAATATGTTGATGTGTACTGGGTGGGGTACAACGATAACGTTGTGTAGTGGGTGGGGTACAAGTAGAACAATATGTTGATGTGTACTGGGTGGGGTACAACGATAACAGTATGTAGTGGGTGGGGTACAAGTAGAACAATATGTTGATATGTACTGGGTGGGGTACAAATATAACGATAACGTTGTGTAGTGGGTGGGGTACAAGTAGAACAATATGTTGATATGTACTGGGTGGGGTAAAACGATAACGTTGTGTAGTGGGTGGGGTACAAGTAGAACAATATGTTGATGTGTACTGGGTGGGGTACAACGATAACATTATGTAGTGGGTGGGGTACAAGTAGAACAATAGGTTGATATGTACTGGGTGGGGTACAACGATAACGTTGTGTAGTGGGTGGGGTACAAGTAGAACAATATGTTGATGTGTACTGGGTGGGGTACAACGATAACAGTATGTAGTGGGGGGGTACAAGTAGAACAATATGCTGATGTGTACTGGGTGGGGTACAACGATAACATTATGTAGTGGGTGGGGTACAAGTAGAACAATATGTTGATGTGTACTGGGTGGGGTACAACGATAACATTATGTAGTGGGTGGGGTACAAGTAGAACAATATGTTGATGTGTACTGGGTGGGGTACAACGATAACGTTGTGTAGTGGGTGGGGTACAAGTAGAACAATATGTTGATGTGTACTGGGTGGGGTACAACGATAACATTATGTAGTGGGTGGGGTACAAGTAGAACAATATGTTGATGTGTACTGGGTGGGGTACAACGATAACGTTGTGTAGTGGGTGGGGTACAAGTAGAACAATATGTTGATGTTTACTGGGTGGGGTACAACGATAACATTATGTAGTGGGTGGGGTACAAGTAGAACAATATGTTGATGTGTACTGGGTGGGGTACAACGATAACATTATGTAGTGGGTGGGGTACAAGTAGAACAATATGTTGATGTGTACTGGGTGGGGTACAACGATAACATTATCTTCTTTGTTTATACAGCACTCCTTCACCTATGAAGATTAGGTGCTGGGTGAAGATTATGTAGTGGGTGGGGTACAAGTATAACAATATGTTGATGTGTACTGGGTGGGGTACAACGATAACATTATGTAGTGGGTGGGGTACAAGTAGAACAATGTATGTATACATGTATGTATGTATGTATGTATGTATGTACCATTAATGTCAAACCCCTTACGGGGACCTAGACATGTTTTCCTGGGCATGCTTAGCCGACCATAGCGGTAACTTGGTGGGGTACAAATATAACAATAACGTTGTGTAGTGGGTGGGTGGGGTACAAGTAGAACAATATGTTGATGTGTACTGGGTGGGGTACAACGATAACATTATGTATTGGGTGGGGTACAAGTAGAACAATATGTTGATGTGTAGCCTACTGGGTGGGGTACAACGATAACCTTGTGTAGTGGGTGGGGTACAAGTAGAACAATATGTTGATGTGTACTGGGTGGGTACAACGATAACGTTGTGTAGTGGGTGGGGTACAAGTAGAACAATGTATGTATACATGTATGTATGTTTGTATGTATGTACCATTAATGTCAAACCCCTTGCGGGGACCTAGACATGTTTTCCTGGGCATGCTTAGCCGACCATAGCGGTAACTTGGTGGGGTACAAATATAACAATAACGTTGTGTAGTGGGTGGGTGGGGTACAAGTAGAACAATATGTTGATGTGTACTGGGTGGGGTACAACGATAACATTATGTAGTGGGTGGGGTACAAGTAGAACAATATGTTGATGTTTACTGGGTGGGGTACAACGATAACATTACGTAGTGGGTGAGGTACAAGTAGAACAATATGTTGATGTGTACTGGGTGGGTACAACGATAACATTATGTAGTGGGTGGGGTACAAGTAGAACAATATGTTGATGTTTACTGGGTGGGGTACAACGATAACATTACGTAGTGGGTGGGGTACAAGTAGAACAATATGTTGATGTGTACTGGGTGGGTACAACGATAACATTACGTAGTGGGTGGGGTACAAGTAGAACAATATGTTGATGTGTACTGGTGGGTACAACGATAACATTATGTAGTGGGTGGGTACAAGTAGAACAATTGTTGATGTTTACTGGGTGGGGTAAACGATAACATTACGTAGTGGGTGGGGTACAAGTAGAACAATATGTTGATGTGTACTGGGTGGGTACAACGATAACATTACGTAGTGGGTGGGGTACAAGTAGAACAATATGTTGATGTGTACTGGGTGGGTACAACGATAACATTACGTAGTGGGTGGGGTACAAGTAGAACAATATGTTGATGTGTACTGGGTGGGGTACAACGATAACATTACGTAGTGGGTGGGGTACAAGTAGAACAATATGTTGATGTGTACTGGGTGGGGTACAACGATAACATTACGTAGTGGGTGGGGTACAAGTAGAACAATATGTTGATGTGTACTGGGTTGGGTACAACGATAACATTACGTATGGGTGGGGTACAAGTAGAACAATATGTTGATGTGTACTGGGTTGGGTACAACGATAACATTACGTAGTGGGTGGGGTACAAGTAGAACAATATGTTGATGTGTACTGGGTGGGGTACAACGATAACATTACGTAGTGGGTGGGGTACAAGTAGAACAATATGTTGATGTGTACTGGGTGGGTACAACGATAACATTACGTAGTGGGTGGGGTACAAGTAGAACAATATGTTTGTGAAATTATTGCATTTATTCCCAGTATGTTCATTATTTTATGAACATAAAACCTGTCAATAATAAATTCTGATATGAGAATGTTTTGGCATTTGTGATATTTTCTATGAATAATTATACCGTAACAGCAAATTCAAAGCGTGAATGACGGAACTATTTTTTCTTTGCTTCACATTATAAACTGATACTGTATTTAAATATACATGTACATCTTACAACATTCTTATACAGTGCAAAACAAAAATCTTTAAACAACAATCTGTGAACATAAACATTTACAAAATTTACACTTTGTACAAAAATTAATTTATTTAACTAATCTACAATCTCATATAATATATATTCCTGTATCTTAACTTATAACTGTATATAAACTCGCTGTATTTATAATATTTCTAAAAAATCATCTTGTTCTATTATGTACGTTTGGCGTTTTAAATAAGGAATAAGGAATGTACAATATAGTGTGCCATGTGTACGCATACTAATTTATTTTAGCATGGTTGCGAGATAAAAACCTTACAAAATGACTGATCGATCTCCGAGATACGATGGAATCCATCGCTTAGAGTGCGAGAAGAGACAGTGTGGATTTAAGTGGCTTGGCTAAGGACATCAGCACCGCGGTTCTAGTTGGGCTCACACTCGCATCTCCCTCGGTTGCAAAGCAGACATCGCATCCACATCATAGCTTGCACACATTTATATTTGACTATATTATTCCACGACATTTCGTTTAGATGTAAAACGTTCTTGTCCATTGTTTGTATATTGCTAGTCTGGGTTCCAGATTTTTCACTTTTTAACTTCTGGCAAAATGACATGATATGATAAGAAACTCAATACAGCCCAATTAATAGTCTCGGTGTTAAAATATATTTATTTGACTGACCAGGCAAAATATATCCCAGGCTAGTATAATGCCATTGAATCCCACAAACAAATGTTTTCCCCCAAATGACTTCCATGTGCAATTATGATTCAAACTTTGAAATTGATGGTATGACTATTTTTAAATAAGGTGTCTACTTTAACTCTTTCACCGCCAATGTCGCATAAAAGCGACTTTGCAAAAAAAAACAGAACCTGATCAGACAGAACAGAACGCGCCGTCTGATCAGATTGTATGCTGAGTGCTCTTCAGACAGTGGAGCTGAAGCACTTACCCAAATAGCAAACAACACAGATCCTGATCAGACGCGGCGTTACGCCGCGGCTGATCTGGATCTATGTTGTTTGCACATGCTCTGAATTTATTCGGCGCTTAAAGAGTTAATAAGAACCCTCGTAATGGAATATACACTGAATTGAAGTTCCGATTATTTTCTTGGAATGTTGAGAAGCACGTATCTGACAGTAAACTAGAGTAATTTATATTTCACTGTATAAGATTGTACACAACTATTTTACAACTAAACAATATCGACTATTGATTGTCATAATTAAATAATGTCCCAATGTCCATCTCGCAAACTTCATATCAGCTCAAGCACTTTGGAATGTTAGTTTTAAAGTTTAAAGTTGACTCAGTTGTCAAGTTGCACCTTGTCGGGCTTTAGCCGTCTCTCCACTTATTATCACAATGTCAGCTCTATGCAGACGACTATTTCCCGGAAATCGGCATTCCCGGAAGTTGCGTGCGTCGTTTTCCCATGGAATGTACGGAGCACCTCTGACTATTTCATCCGCCGGAAGTAATAAATAATCACAGTGATTTCTATGATGTCCGCGTTACAACACTTGGAATTTTGGCCATGATGAAGTGTCTTTATATTCTAAACAGTCGCCGGCGGTGGGTGGTCGGGAAAGACCCTGTGTCGTCGGCAATGTTGAATACTGGTTAGAGTATGAATTGGACATTGTGTTGGCCTGATTGGAGTGCATAACGGGGAGTTGCATTGGTGAAAAATAGTCTGTGTTTCCGTAATATGAAGATGGTCCGTAATTTTGATGAGAGTAACCGCTATGTGTATTACTCATTGGGTAGCCTCCCGGTCGCTGCATACAGCTGTTCTGATACATCAAGTCATTCATTGGTGAGATAGAAGCCGGGCTCCAGATGGATGTTGGCGCATTCATGCCCACGTTTGTCAAAGGGCTTGATACCGGCGTTGGTTTGCTGTAACTACCGACAGGCGATATAGACGGCGGTGGAGGCGGGGTTTTTGACTTCTTGGCCGGTGTTGGCGATTTATTGTTGTTTCCCTCTTTAGCCTTCTGTTGTTGTCTGCACTTGGCGCGTCTGTTTTTGAACCAGACCTGAATCGACAAAATATATTAAATATTAATAACAAATCAACGGTGGGTCTACGTTATGAAAAAGAAACCACTGGCGGAAGTCAATTAGTTTATTAATTAATTAGAATGGTATTTGAGTGTGCTGTTGAATTCGGTTGAAATATTTTGAATCGTTTTTCTTGGTCATTAAAATTTTATTTCATACAACTATCCGATCTCGATTGACCTTAATTTGCATATAAATGTTATTGTGGAGATGTTTACGTCACAATCGCCAATGTCTCTGGTGGTTTTTGAAATTGAAATATCATTTTATTTCATATCGATTCATATTTTATACGAACATTGATTTTCTCTCTCATTTCCTTCGGAATATAATATCTCTCACCACATATAGCGTGTACCGCGTGACTTTTGGAAATTGTCGTCTGGTTCAAAAAATACGCATCTGTGACAGTTGCCTATCAAAAATGTATTAATGTTTTTGAATACCTTGAAAAGTAATTATAATCGTAAAAAGTGAAACAATCTAGAACTAATTCTATTCAAAAGAAGTTACAGTTTCTTTACACATTTCCGTGTCTTAGAAATGATACCACATTATAATTGGCGCGAATTTTCTCTACCTTAGTTTCATAAATTGGCATTCGATGTAAACGACCGTCAGGCGTTGACGTTGTTTTACTGTAACATGAAAAGATCGGAAGGACGATGGATGTCAGCGGCGGCATTTCCTTCGCCTGCTTTTATCAAAACCCGAGATGTTCGTCTGAACCGAACAACTGTTTTGTGAACGGGCATATGACGTTCTTTCATTAGCACAGCGTTTACTCTTTGCTATTCAATAGAGGCATGGCCAGGACATTGCCTCACTAAAAGATCGCGTCTAATGGATTCTGGATTAAAATTGAGAGTTAATTTCCCGATAATTTTCAAGTTAATTAATAGATAAAAGCAAGAGAATATAAAAGATTGTCAATTTCATGCGGTGATGTTTCATCCACAAGTAATTATGATATTAATTTAGAATTGGTCTGGAAAATAATATGTTCAAATAGATCTGAAAAATGTAACTGCTTTCTGAAATAGGTTTCAGGGTTTTAAAGCTCGCTGCCATGTATTGAATCGGAAAGGAAACACGGCAACCATTAAGCAGACGTCAATATACCGTTATTCAACGTCGGAAGTATGCATTTGAGGACATTCACGAAACTGTCTTTTTGGTTTCTTTCCTACGTGTCGCCACAGTGTTTACCCGTTAGGTCAACAATAGAGAAACAACAGCCAAGGGCAAAGTTTCTTGCGATTTCATTAAAAAGTATCGAACTAATAGCAATTGAAAATATTTTCTTTCCAAATACGCGGTGTTTTCATAACGAAGTATGGTTTGCAAAGACATCATCAAAAGATTCAAGTCTGCGTTGAATTCGCATTGCATATGGAATTAACGTGCAAAATTCCTTCTCTTTATTGACTCGACTGATGAATTCAAATAGACACTAGAAGGGACTACATTAGACACTTCATTAACGTTTATTTAATTCCCTGTAATTAGGAATGCATACCTATACTTTGTGCTAAAAGTCTCTTGATTAGTTGCGGTATAGTTGAAGAAAAAAGTAAGCTGTAAAATTGAAATCTGCATTGGTATTAATGTTAATGTTGGTAAATCGGTAGTAGATTCCAATTACCTGCACTCTGGATTCTGGTAGGTTAATTTTTAGCGCAACTTCTTCGCGCATGAATATATCCGGGTATCGTGTCTTCTGGAAGAGTGACTCCATGACATCTAACTGGGCGCGGGTAAAAGTAGTTCGCTCCCTTCTCTGTTTTCTTGGGTTACCCGACGAATATGGGGACACTGAAAACAAAAAAGGTCGTTGTTAGAATATATAAACCGATTTAATATTATTTTCTATTCGTTAATATGGCTACAAGTTATGTTTGTGTGTGTGTTGCGGGGGTATAAAGTCGCACCAACAGCTTAGGTCATACGGCGACTCTCCAGTTGTTATGTGTGGAGGAATACCCCGGGTGTCCCTCTGTGCAGTATTGCAGGCACGGATGGGCACTCGGGTAGAACCACCGACCTACCGCAAATCAGCTGGATAGCTTCCTCACAAGAAATAAGTCGGCAGCCTAAGTGGGATTCGAACCAGCTACAAGTTACGGTCTTGCATAGAAACAAATGTATTACATTTGTCTCCCAAAGACTCACACAGACGCAGATAAAACGCGCAATTATGGAAAAGCAGTTGTCGTTTATTGAAAGCGTGTACGGTCAAGTACAAATGTGACGTGTCAAGTACGGACTGCTTTTTGTAATTACACATACATTTAGCTCTATATTATGTTGATGAACTTTCATTACACGAATAATGACGGATACTAGACGTTTTAATCCGAATAAAAGTTAGAACTCGGTACTAATCGGCTTAAAGGATAACATTCTACTAAACTTGTCCCTATTCAAAATATGTTAGTTAATAATTGAATATTGAAAAACACCTTATTGTCGTTATAATGTTTGGCACTTTCTCACAAAGCAAGAACGTGCATATTCAATCCACATAGATTTGATATAGAATTGGTTAAAGATAGAGCACTGAAATGGTTCTTCATATAACTCCACATAATAATAAAGACTTTAGTCAACGAGGAAGCTAATTTGACTTTGTTAATCTTACATAAGGTCTCGCATAACAAACGAAACAAAAACATTCGAAGACAAGTCAGGATGTTTACGTATTCTTTGCGTAGTTTGTTGCACGTGAATAGAAAAAACCCAATACATTTGCGGAATCAATATATACATATATCTTAGTGTGTGTTTTACGTTTATTTATCGTCGCTACCAGTTGCCCATATGAGCGATGCCTCCTGAAAATATCTTGGATTTGGAGGATAGTACAATGATAAAGACCCATTCCAGAGTCTCCTCTGGTTCTTTTACGACAGACATACATATAATTTTATTGTCAATCACGTAACAAGCACGTAACAACATGATCAGTGTAACGCACCGACACGATACCTCGGTTTAACGTCCCATCTGAAAGTATATTAATAGTATTAATGTCAGACAGGGGATCGAACCTGCGATCCCTGGATTCGCAGTCCAACGTGTTAACCACTGGGCTACCGACCCGACCGTCGAATATATTCTTCTTTCATTTCAGTGTTTATAAACTAGAGCGTTAAACACGGATCTACGACGCGAACATCGATCTCGTGTTTGAACGAATGTAGGAATAGAGGCGTACGTGACATAGTGAAAGGGATGTTCGCCAACAGACAACATACGGTTTGTATTTAAAGGAATTGGTGGACACGGGCGTGCATATAAACAGTAAAAGCTAGAATATTTAACTCGACCAAAGTGATTTGCACTTGTTTATAGGAACTATGACTCTTGATAGATACTTATTAAAGACCTGTTTACAACAATTCATTTTACAAATGTGTGTTTTTGTTATTTTGTTTCCTCATTGGGAAGAAATAAAACAATTATATACTTATATCTTATTTCCTATGAAAGTTTTACTGATTACTGTTTACATGTTTCATTTTGTATTTCATGTTTAAATTTGTTGAGGGCCTCATGGTAGATTGACTTAATTGTTCAAATTAGTTCTCTCATTAAATATAGTCTTTTTTTGTCAAATAAAGTCAAATTTAATTTAGCTCGATTGCGAAAAAAGTTCTTACAACATTAGATAAATCGCTCTCGAGACCTCATTCCTAATGGAATCCATCGCCTTGGTGGAGAAAGAAGAGGCAATGTGCAATTTACGTGCATTGCCAAAGAGCACAATCGTTACGGCTACAGCTGGGCTCGAACCCAGGACCTCACAACTGAAGCGATCGCGCTACCACTGCGTTATCACGACATCGAAATAAAATAAAGAATAAAAATTCACACTTTCTTAAAGCAATCAATTATTATTGAAAAATGAAAAAATGGAAATATAAAACAGTAGACCTAATCAACACTACATATATGTGTATAGTCAGTCACTCCTTAGAATATCTCAATGTGCAGCATATTCTAAGAAAGCATATTTAAGTACTTTAGCGGTTGACTACATGACGAAACCAACATACATGTACATGTTTATAGGAAAACGGTGGTGAAATGTTCAGTATCGAGTTAGCGGTGCGTTGGCCTATCCCCTTCACTACAATGACCATCTACCTAACAATCCATTACCCTCGCCCACCCAGCCTCACACTAGTAGTAATCTTTATCACTATGACCAAACGATATTTTCGTCAAGCCTCTTCTTCCTTTGACCGTCAGCAGACGACATTTTTTTTTCACCATCAAAAGGATGTCTCTAGAAGAGCAACGTAGAACGATAGTAATGTCTTTTTGACAGTTTAATGCCAGACAAACTTATTTATGTTCATTTTTAAGACTAATGTTGGGCTGTGTCTATGTGAACTAGCAGCCATTTAGTGAAAATGTTTTAACTGTTAACGGAAATGAGCTTGTTTGATTTTCTGTCATTTCAATATTTAAATTTTCAGCTTTATAGCCGTTCATAAAATAAGATGTTAGAATTTTATTATTGAACTGTGGTTTTCCTCACACGCTTCATTTAAAAGACTGACATAAAATGTAAATACTAAATAGAAACTGCTAAAGAAATACGCAGGCGAGCTAATTACCATTACAATGATAACTTTGCCGTCCCTTTTACACCAGGCGTTCGTTAGAACTGGCAGAGCTTGAAGAAAAAACCGTATTTTCAAACTTTACCAAATTCACACAAACTGTGGGTGTATGCAATGAACGCGACATTTTCGCTATGTCTGATAAACACGAAATGATTTTGATTAACCTGGCTAGTTTACAAATGTACAAGAACCACAGCAAGAGTCCAACGAAACACAATTAATTGGGTACGGCATCCAGGTGCGTCGCACAAAACCAACTATTCACGGTGGCAAACCAAGCGTAGCACAGTACGGCTTCCCGCTGTAACGGAGTTTGTGATCTACTATATCAGCGCGGTTGGTCCCCAGCTCACGACATACTTTCCATGGGTAACAGGTGTGTGGGATAGATGAAAAATGATCATAGTTTTCTATTAATCTTTTATGAACCACATACCACGATGTGTCGTAAATAGAATGAATCTTGTTAGGCAAGTATTATTTACAGAATATGTAAACAGACATCAAACGACGTATTTTTATTGACTGAATTTATGACATCAATAAAGCAGACGGAAGCAAGGTTTCGAACTCATATCCACAATGCGCCATCGCCTATAGCAACAACAACTCCAGTTTTCTATCGCCACAACGACGATCAGTTCGAGATAACCGATTATTCGACTTTTGATACTAGTTAAAATTAGGGTTATAAATGTTGTCTTAGTTATAAACACAGTCTTACTTTGATAGCCCATGGCCGGATGCATCATGTCCACGTTAGGTGAGGACAAACTGATCCCGTTCACGCTGTAAGCGCTCGGCTTGTGTGAGCCGACGGGTGGATATGCCATTGACGTCATATCCGGATGTAGTTGCTGTTGAAGGTGGTGGTGTTCCGGTGGTGATGAGTAATCGGGTTTGATGTAATCCGTCTTCACGTAGTCCTGTTTGGAATACGGAGATTCTTGCAGACCAATACCGGTATCTGAAAACACGCAATTACTTCGGTAATATACTGCAGCAGGAAAACGAAGATCCAAGTTTCAAATTTATTTCATTTTCTCAGTCTGCCAATTTGCAAGAACACGAGACCTTCAAACAATTTGTATTATCATGCTATATGTTTGTAACATTGTGTTGTATATTATATCATGATGAATTCAATAAAATATGATTAAACTAAAATCTAGCTCTTAGTATTCATGAAAGAAAAAACATATTACTTATTCAATGATGGCCCCTTTTTCGGAATAAATGGTTCATTGTATTGCTTAAACAAATATCGTGTCACTTTCATGAAAGCATAACACATGTTTTTTGAGCTAAATAAACACATTCACTATGTGTAAAATGTACGCATTTTCTATATTAATCTCGTGTGCATATTTCATTTGACAGCGGTAATGTCTCGATTCATTCTGGAGTAACATATTCGGACACTTCAATAGAAGGTGCTAATGGACCAATCACCGCACAATGATTGACTCTTCGTGTACAATAACTGAAAGAAATGCCTGGAAATTGGAGTAAAAAATTCGAGAAATTGAGCACCATGTCACCTGTATATTGAAATTATTTTGTTTACACTTTATTTATTTTACAACGATTGCGAAACAAGCTTCAACAACTTATATTAATCACTCTCGTTGGCGCGGATGAAAGCGTATATGCCTATATGGTCATTCGTGTGGGAGGAAACCGGAGTACCCGGAGAAAACTCACATGTTCGATCTGGACACCACCGTACCATCTCACATACTTCCCGGTCCGAGGATCGAACCCGGGTTGCATTGGTGAGAAGCGAGCGCGCTAACCACTGCGCTAATCGGATAGTCAAATATTAAAATTAGTATGTGAAATAAACAGTTTATTATGGATACAGGCATATTAATATAAATATATATATTAATATTTGGTGTCGTAATAGTATACATGTATAATCAAACTGTTAATAACTGAACACTTTTATTTAAAAATGTATACTTGTGTATATATATATATTATATATATATATGTTTGTGTTCGCTGTGTTATATATACTGTATTATTTATATGTGTGACATTATGTATGTATGTTCCATTAATGTCAAACCCATTGCGGGGACCTAGACATGTTTTCCTGGGCAGACTTAGCTGACCTAAGCGATTAACCAGTACTAAGCAATGTGTGTGAGCTGCCTTGCTCAATGACACTACATACGTGGCTTGACAGAGTATCGAACCCGGGACCGTTCGAGTCCAAATCAGACGCTCTACCACTGGACCACGGACGCCACATATAGTGCTATATCGTCATTTACATCATCACTAGCAGCACCATCATCAGCATCACTGATTACACCGGTCTCTCATTAGTGCTGGCTATACATATAATTGCTTATTGAGTATCTGTCAGTATCTATTCATATTGAATTGAATGTAATTTCTTTAATTATTTTAGAGAAGATATTTAGAATGAGAACGACACCCTAAAACATGTCACATTCAATGCAAGTTATAATAATCCAGCACAGGTAAACCTGTGCTAATGATCACATCTATTAAGCAGCCAACCTTAATTAAGCAGCCGGTTTGCAGATCCACAATATGTTTTATTATACATTTGACCTCTATTAATTAAGTAGCCAAATGTGCCAATCAGCCGCTTTCTGTGGTTCCTATATATGGCTGCTAACGACAGGTTTGACTGTATTACAATATTTCAGGTGCGAAATGCCCGGAGTTCGAGCCCCACTGGAGCCGTTACGACTGTGCCCTTAGGCAATGCATTTAAATTCCACGTTGCCTCTTCTCTATCCATCGTGGTGATGGATTCGAGAGTGATTAATATAAGATGTAAGATCTTGCTACGCAATCTAGCTAAAATAAATTTGCATTAACTAAACATGAAAACAGGACTATGACATAATGTGTGTGCATGTCACTATGAATGGATGTGTACTGACTGCTATGTGTACTGACTGCTATGTGTACCGACTGCTATGTGTATCGACTGCTATGTGTACTGATAGCTATGCATACCGATTGCTATGTGTACCGACTGCTATGTGTACCAACTGCTATGTGTACCGACTGCTATGTGTACCGACTGCTATGTGTACCGACGACTGCTATGTGTACCGATAGCTATGTGTACCGACTGCTATGTGTACCGACTGCTATGTGTACCGACTGCTATGTGTACCGACTGCTATGTGTACCGACTGCTATGTGTACCGACTGCTATGTGTACCGACTGCTATGTGTACCGACTGCTATGTGTACCGACTGTTATGTGTACCGACTGCTATGTGTACCGACTGCTATGTGTACCGACTGCTATGCGTACCGACTGCTATGCGTACTGACTGCTATGTGTACCGACTGCTATGTGTACCGACTGCTATGTGTACCGACTGCTATGTGTACCGACTGCTATATGTACCGACTGCTATATGTACCGACTGCTATGTGTACCGACTGCTATGTGTACCGACTGCTATGTGTACCGACTGTTATGTGTACCGACTGCTACGTGTACTGACTGTTATGTGTACCGACTGCTATGTGTACTGACTGCTATGTGTACCGACTGCTATGTGCACCGATTGCTATGTGTACTGACTGTTATGTGTACCGACTGCTGTGTACTGACTGCTATGTGTACCGACTGCTATGTGTACCGACTGCTATGTGTACTGGCTGATATGTGTACTGACTGCTATGTGTACCGACTGCTATGTGTACCGACTGCTATGTGTATCGACTGATATGTGTACCGACTATTGTGTGTACTGACTGCTATGTGTACTGACTGCTATGTGTACCGACTGCTATGTGTACTGACTGCTATGTGTTCCGACTGTTATGTGTACCGACTGCTATGTGTACTGACTGCTATGTGTACTGACTGCTATATGCACCGACTGCTATGTGTACTGACTGCTATGTGTACTGACTGCTATGTGTACCGACTGCTATGTGTACCGACTGCTATGTGTACTGACTGCTATGTGACTACTCTATGTATATATATTTGTTATATTATAAATATCTCATGTTGTTGCAAATCTGCATTCTGATAATATGAAATAAAACTTGAACAAACTTGAATCAAACTTGAAACAATATACTATAATTAATTAATTATATAGTATGTACATGGACGAGACTGGTTAATGGCGAAGTTTTAAACCGTAAAACAATAATTAGACGATCTCTAAAAAATTTGAAACCATCTTCACATTCATGGTTTTAATGTAAATAATTTCAAAAAGATGTGAAACTCAAAAGATGCGGCATTGGTTCTCGGCATTTCAACTATAAATATGTCTTCATCGGATATATTAGTATTCGCAATATATAGTTCTTTAGGAATCCCCAACTATACCGCGATACTTATAACACTGTTTGTTTTAGGTTTATCTCTCGCGTCTTGGACTAGGTCTACTCAAGCTAGTGTTAGTGCACCAGGCCTACCACCGTCACATGTTTCCGGGAGTAATCTTAAGAACAAATACGATAAAGCTGATTATCAGTTTAAATCTGTTGATAATACGAAGAACAAGCTAAAATTGTAAGTAATTATATAAACTGTTTTTCAAGATTATGTTGCTATTTTAACCAACACACGTCCATTACTCGTCTTGTATTTGTACATGCATGTCTTGTCATGTTGTTTAAATGTCTGTACAGTAGATAGATTTCTTATTTATAGAGGGTGACCTAATTAGTTCTGAACTAATCTTCCTTAGGGCCCTCTAAATATGTTCCTTATGTGTTAGGCTGTTCAATCTTAGAGGGAAATAAAGTAGTATTATAACTTGATTGCGAGATTCTGATTGGGTGGAACAGACATATAACCGTCTCTTGTAACTCATTTGTGAGTGGCAATGTACTATACCATGTATTATTTTAATGTTGTTCTGTTATTGTTGTACATTGATGAGATATAAATTTTAAATATATATAACGGGTTTTCATTAAGTAAGTCTACAATTTCCAAATAAATTCCTAAATATATTTAATGTTGATACAAATAATTGGTTTCTCCAGTACAGATTATAAAATGATATTTCATCTTTATTAAAGTATCATCTATATCATGTGACACACAATTTTAAAATACAGTTACACAAGTATATAACCATTCATTATGAATTAATTATAGAGTATTGATATAAATGTAATATTTACACGTTGATACAATAAGAGACATATATGATCGAGATTTAAAGCTTGGTGGTGGATTCAACGTTTGGTGGAGGTTTTAAAGCTTGGTGGTGGATTCAAAGCTTGGTGGAGGTTTTAAAGCTTGGTGGTGGATTCAAAGCTTGGTGGAGGTTTTAAAGCTTGGTGGAGGTTTTAGAGATTTTTGGTAGCCTTATGTCCTCTTTGAAAATGTTTGACAAATCATAAAAAACTTCAGATATGAATTGTTTTGCTAGCCAGTGCATAGTCAACTTTATATAAATTATGCTGTTGTAAGACACTATTTGGAGTTGAAATTTATCAGCCGCGATATTCTGAGAGCCTTTACGCAGTAATTATTCCAACCTCTAGTCATCCTCGTTCAATATTTCTCTTATAGGCCTAGGCCTAATAATGGATCCGAGTTCAATGTTGTGTTTAGATTGAAAACACTCGTACATAATATTATAACATTATTAATTGTATTTAAAATATGGTACTAGTTTAACATTCAATCTTAGAACAAATGAATACACTCCAATGTAATAACTAATAAAAATTATAAAATATAAATTTTAAATTAAATATTGTAGCGTACCTGGACTGCTTGCTGGAGAATGGTCCACGTGATGCAGACTCTCAACACAGTTGTCGTCCTTGCTTCCGTCCTCTGAAGTTGACAAGAGTACCTGATTATACACGTATCCCATCATCACATCATTGCTGTTTCCCGGCCTTGTATCCGTATCCAGCATCTTTAAATCCGGGTAATTTTAGAAATTAATTAATATAATCTCTTTACGAGTATATCGTCTTAGTCTTATAAGTCGAGATTGCACTATTTTGTTTAAAGACTTGATTTTTTTTTAGATCACAACTATTAAAGATTGGTTTAATTCCTCCAAATGCAGTAAGATTTGGAAGTGACCGTTTCTATTCTAAATCCGTGGATTTATGATAATCTCAACACGTGGTTTCTTGTTTACATACGATAATCCGTAGTTAAAACAGTGCACTGAGCATGCGCAGTTATACGGGTAGCGAGTGTCTCCGCCTACGATCACGCCCCTTTTTTAACAGTTTGACCAGTATGGTTTGTCACAACTGCTAAAAACATCTTACGACTTGTAAAAATTGGTCAAACTTTTAACCTTCAAAGTGAGATCACATCAAACAATGGTTCGTAGTATATTCCCCCAGTATATGCCGCAAAGTTATTTCTTATTATGAGTGTATGTTAATATATGAGTTTATATAAACATTGTTTTATTCCACACAGTTTAAATGCATGACAACATGATGTAAAACATATGAACTACACATATCATGTTTTAACTTTTAATATTATACACCCTGTCCCCCAAAAAGAATCCGATCATTTTCTTAAATTGCAAAATTTACATTTTGCGTCTATATTTAAAAGGTTAACAGCACTTATTTGTCTGATTGAGGGTGTTTACAATGCTATCAATGGCGGAGGTTGTGTCACGAATTTGTATTTGTATTATACTGTTAGCATAAGATCGGCGACAGGAAAATGGGCCTGTTCAAATTGTTACCAATACGCTGTTTTTAAGTTTGACCAAAATTGTATGCGTTACCAAATTAGATCGGAACTATTTGGTTTGTTTATCCAGTTTGTCCAGTTTTATATGAACATCCGGAGTCAATTTTGTACCAAAAGGAAAGCAAATGCACTGTATATCCTGAACAAACATAAAACCATGACACTTAAACGTTAAGATTTCCCTAAAAACCTGATGAAAAGATATAGACTGAAATAGTGCAAGATCTCTTAAGGCGAAATACTACGAAAATTGTGAAACACAAATTCAATATAATTAATTTACTCTAGGGTTTGCTATGACGAAATATGTTCCTACCTACAACGTATCCATATCTTATTAAGGAAACCTTGCACACGTCGAATACATCATGATACATTTAGAGGACACGCTTTTTTATTATATAATGAATTCAAAGTTAATCAGGGTGCTTCATTCTCGTTAGCCAGGGTTCCAGTCTGTCGTTTAATTTACTTCTGGCAAAATAATATCAGAAACTGAATACGGCGCAATTAATTATCTCGGTATTAAAATATATTTATATGACTGACCAGGCAAAATATATCAACGCCTGTTCACAGGCTACATTCTCCTCTACATAACAGACTGACAAGACCGTAACGATATTTGTTTACGACTTGCCAGGCGATGATTTCACCGAGCCTAGTGTCATATTTAGCCAAATTTGTTTGAGTATTTAACAAGAATCAGTTCCGTATGGCGCTAAGAGGCACTTTATTAATTCCGGAGCAAATATTGAAATAGTGTCTAGCGTGTCTCGTACTTCATATCAAAGACAACCACGACACGGACATATCAGAGAAGACGACATATCAGAAACGACGACATATGAGAGACTAGTGTGTCTCGTACGACATATCAAAGATAACCACGACGACGACGACATATTAGAGACGACGACATATCGGAGACAAGATACAACATTTATTTTGAGTCGGCATGATTTAACAACGACGACATATTAGAGAATACGATATCAGAGACGATAAATCAAAGACGAGGACATATTACAGACGACGATATCAGAGACGACATATAACAATTATGTCATAGCATAATTATATGATCTACTTTAAAGCACATTTTATATGAAACTATTGAACAGTAAACAAGCGGAGGTTGGTCACGTGTTACGTATTCTCCTTGAGTCTGTTTAGAGTAGAAACTCGCAATTTGTAATTTTACCCACATACGTTAATGCAGAGAGACATATACTAGACTTTAACGGGGGTTTTATTACAGAAGATTAAAAGTTAAATGGATAAATTGACAAGTCACTTATTTGTACAATGCCGCTGTAGATACGAACAAAATTATTGTAAAAACAATCGGGGATATTTTGATTAACTGAAGAGTTGCCTATATTTGCTTTCGACCCCAATATCTAAACACATGATAAAACGATTGCAAAGAAAACTAAATGACATCATTTTGGATCAAACAACCTTGACCAAAATAGTTAAATTATAAGACAAATCCAGTGTTTATATTAAGGGGTCAGATGGGGCTATCCAATTGAGAAGCCACCTCGCTTTCCAAATAATTCATTGTTCTCCAAGAAGCTTTGCTAGGAATTCACTGACAGTGAATAATAACAGAATTTATTCATTATAACATATGGCATATTTTCTCCAAATACGTTACTTGTCAGGACTGAAATCGATCAACGGCTGATTATGGTTTGACCGCTATTACAAATAGTATTTGATATATATGGTATTGTCCGGCTAATTCAACACGCACTAACATTCCTAAATATACACAGGGACGTAGATAGATCAAACTTGTCCCGATATACCGAAATATACCGCATAGAAGAGCATTCGATGAAAGTTGAAATTATTTTAAAATGCATAGATACTCGAATTAAATAACTATATAACATAATAATTATAACACTGCCACTGCAGACAAAAATAGTCACTTGTAACAATTAAGTTCAAAAGCATTACATATTCCAAGCTTCATCATTTCCAAATAAGAGAAGCACGTGTTTGTTGATTGAATGTTGTGTTGTTGTTGTTGATGATGATGATGTTGGTGTTTTAAATAAACAAGACCGAAAATAAATTAACATTCGAATACGGGTTTTATTGGAATGAGGTCAATGCTAGAACAGAACAGAAGATTCGCTTGATTGAAACCAGGTTCACAGAACAACATGAATATGAAACAAAATATCAATACATACTCTGTAGCAATATATAAATATAATAATATGTCAGTAGACTGTGATAGTTTGATTATCTGTGATTATTAGTAAGTTAAAACATAGCTTGTCATGTTGTTACTGTATACATGTAACCTGACTTGAAAATAAAAGTAATTGTTGTTGTTGTTGTTGTTGTTGTTGTAGAATTTATCTTTTATAATGAATGCTATCTGTATGGGGTACACTGCAGAATCCAATTGCTGGCTTTAATACAGTGTACATGGTGTTGTACTTTGCTACGATAAGTTGTTGTGTATATTTTATGTATTGTACAACGATGAGACTGAAATAAAGAAATAAATCTACTATCCGAGAATGAGGTCAATATGTATATCAGTATGCAATCACTAACAGCTTATCATTTTTATATTTAGCTATAATCGAACGGCTAGACAATCTAACTGTTTACGGTGATTTAATATAAAAATGCAAACTCCTTCCTTGTAAGCATTGTATTGTTCTGTACTGTTTATGTTTTAAGATTATGCTAATCTGCTGGAACTAGATATTAAAAGAAACGGTTTATGTGAGAAACGTGTCAATCAACAATATAGTTACTCAGCGGTTTGCTCTTTTAATACTCAGATAAATTATAAAACGTGTGGCTTATGGGGTTCATCCCAGCAAACGGGGTTTATATCAGTTCCACCAGTTATTTATATTCAATTCAATTATTCTTGATTAACTCAGATCATTTACATGACATATGAGTATACATGTAATTAGCTAACAGATGTTGTGACACGGGTTGATATATAAATAATAAAGAGTATAGTAGAGAAAAGAACAGACGGATATGTAGTCCAGTGGTAACACGCTGGACTGGTAATCCAGGGATCGCAGGTTCGACCCCCCGTCTGACCCTAATAAAATGAACAGTCTTTCAGATGGGACTTTAAACCGAGGTCTCGTGTCGGTGCTTTACACCGTGCACGTAAAAGAACCAGAGGAGACTCTGGAATGGATCTCTCTCTGTATCATTGCACTATCCTCCAAAAATCTAAAAATGACTAATCTCTTCAGGAGGCGTCGCTCATATGGGTAACCGGTAGCGACGATAAATAAACGTAAAAACACACGTAGAGAAAAGAGTCAAGTTTGGGAATATATCTGAATATCTGGTAATATGATTTGAAACTTCAACTTAGGTTGGCTGACACCTTTGTCTGCCCCAATTCCATTCGTCTAACTTGGCCAGTAAGCATGTAAGTAATTTGTGTTTACATCTCGTCTTTGTACAAAGAGTATTTACATAACATTACATTATAGCCTACAGCATACAAGTACAATGCCACTCCAACGTGGAGGTATAAGAGATGAACATAGTAGTATATAGCACAATCATTTATCCCATTATATGTGGGCCAGTGAGGACTCACATATGCTATATATATACACTACACTGTGTAACTATTGTATTTGCTCTAAGCATCTTATAGATGTTTTACGCAATAAACTATTGTTGTTGTTGTTGTTGTTGTATATATGTAACAATGCTGTCGTTATTACTGTTTAAACAACTGGTGTTTTACGTTTATTTATCGTCGCTACCGGTTACCCATATGAGCGACGCCTCCTGAAGAGATTCTTGGAAGATAGTTTTCATGTATAGTAATATTTTAAATATGAACAGTTTTCATGTATAATAATAAGGATTACATTTATATCCAGTAATTCATATTTTGATATTCAATTATAAATTTGTCAATTAATATGTTTTCCATAGATGGAATATAGATATATAAATGGGGCGTTTATTAGATTGTTGTGGAGGGGGGGGGGTAAATTATGCATCTGTCTCTATAAAGATATAAAATCATTTGCCGAAAACCCGACTAATGAATCTTACACTTTTAGCCTGTATATTCATACTTGTTTCCGAAGCATTTCCTTCTGTGTACATGACTAGTATAATAAATCCTACACTGTATATAGATTATCCAAAACTGATTTGCATTTGATAAGAAAACAACATCAAACAAGATCGCGTCACTACAAATGTCACAGCACAGGTACAAGAATAACAACAGACACACCTTCTTATCAAAATTTACATAGCACAGGTGGGAGAAGTTAATATTTCCCTTTCAAAAAGTGCCCTTGCTACGCGTGTATGAAAACAAATTATGAAAAATGAGAAGATTGTAACAAAAATCAAAACATACCGGAATCCGACGTACTCCTTTCGCCTTTTATTGATGCGAATTTAATATCGTCTAAATCGTTCGCTACATCGATAGGCATTTTTCCGTTTTTGGGTATGAACTTTTAGTAAATATAGCGAAAACAAACTGAACAAGTGGTCACTCGAATTACTCGATGCGAATATTTGGGCCACTTGAACCACTGACCAATTGATAATGATATGAATGTGTAACAATGCATGAATTGTAGTCTTATAATATATTACTGCTTATTCCCTATACAAGATATCATTCACAAACAATCCCCAAGGCCTTTAAAAAGTGTTTTTAGCTTTTTGTAAACGTACAATTCAAATAACGGCTTTTTATGAGTGTGCTAATTAGCGGGTTTCATGTTATCAGCAGACGAAAATTGAGTGTAAATAGTGGACCAGCGAACACTTAAAATTAGGCCGAATTCTTCCCAAAAACTGGATAATTTACCGTTACATATATATCTGCACGAACACGTGCACATGATGCGCGATCGTCTTTGCGATTAGAAACACTTGTATATATGACTAATTGTGTACATTTTCGTTTATATTTAGTTCGTTAGTTCATTTATTAATCCTATAATTGTGTAGGAGTGGTACATTTTCTTTTATATTTAGTTCGTTAGTTCATTTATTAATCCTATGATGTACTTAGTTTTAATCATATTTTATTCCCCTCTATTTATGACACCTAATCTACATACAATATATGCAAAGAAAGCCAAAATGGGTCGAGCCATAAGTTCTTACAACATTCGAGAGATGTGTTTGTGATGTTGAATGTAATAGTTGTTGTACATGCGTTACTTTATATTGTATTTGTTAATGACAATACACAAATAATAGTTTACTGATTATGCTATGTGCAAAGAAAACCAAAATGGGTCGAGCCACACGTTCTTATAACATTCGAGAGATGTGTTTGTGATGTTGAATGTAATACGTGTTGTACTTTCATGTTGTATTTGTTAATGGCAATACACAAATACTATTTTACCGATTATGCTAACTTGAAACTATATTATTAATGTTTGTTACATCTCCATATATGTGAGTAGAAGTATTATTTCGGACAGCTGATCAGATACAATATAAAGTTTTAATAGCGTATAATATGATAATGGATACATATGTAAGACATATAGATGCAAATCTTGATCGCGAGATTGTGCTAACGAGTGTAGCTATACACAATTTTAATCTGATAATTAGGAATGTAAAATAGCTTACCTTAATAGACGCTGATTTATGTTCCTGTGTTGATCTGCCAACTAATGAGCTTTGCTTAATCCGTGTCCTTACAACACTAGATACTAGAAACCGGTTAACGGCGTATTTATTAAGTATTTTCGGCTTTTTTGTTTAATACTAAGCTGCTCCTGACGTCTTATTCGCCGACTTTTGATCCGCAAACTCTTCAGTAACTCTACAGAGAATTACCTTAGTCTCGGAATAACGGCTTAATAAAGCTTATGTCTTCAAAAATGTTACTACAATTTTTGATAGATCACACTATGGACTAAGCCTCTAAGTAAGGCAGAATAAATAACCGGGACGGCCTCTTTGACGAGCCGCCGTCCAATGAAATGGCTTGTTTGCGCAGAAACTCAGTGACGAATGGTTAACGATGGAAAAATCGATGATGAATAAATGATTAGTGAGATAAACAAACAATTTGCAAACATCGAAGAAACAGCGTAGAACTTTTTTTATTTTTTTCCTGTTCATGTTAACGATTTGAATAAATATTAAACGACTAGCGAATAAGCCACTTAAAACTATATCTCAGAATGATGTTTAATTTTTTTTATCCGATTTAAAGATGGGACTGTACAAGCAAATTAAACCAATCTTAAATCACTTCTTATAACTTCAATTTAAGAGTAAATCAAGGTAAACTTCTTTGGAAGTATTAAAGCAAATACGGTTTAGGATCTTTAAAGATTTTGATAAATCATATAAATATGTTTAGTAGATTTACTCGAATATATAAAGCCATTTTTCAACTAATATATTTCAAATCTCTCTGCATCAAACGAGAGGTAGATACGAAATATAACTGCTCTCTCTCTATCTTCTTACAATGGATATGTTTTTAAAACGGAATTATATATTTTGTTCACATTGGATATATATTAATTAATATAAACATATTTTAATAATACGTACAGAATCTTTCGACCGTCGTGGACTACGGCTATCTTATAATTTCTGCATTGTAGCTAAAGTGATCAGATTTATACAACTTGTGTGTTTTATGTTTATTTATCGTCGCTACCGGTTGCCCATATGATCGACGCCTCCTGAAATCATTTTAGATTTTGGAGGATAGTGCAATGATACAGACAGAGACCCATTCCAGAATCTCCTCTGGTTCTTTTACGTGCACGGTGTACAGCACCGACATGAGACCTCGGTTTAACGTCTCATCTGAAGGACTATTAATTTTATTAGGGTCAGAATGGGGGGCGGGGTGATTACACAACTTTGAGAACATGTAACATTTTATGTAGAGCTACTGAACCTGATTTGTATATCTACCCCCAAGCCCCCTCCCACCCCACCCCGACCCACCACCCCGGTGTGCGTTAACATGGATATAGTCTCTGAAATGTTTGATTCCATACTCATATTTCCAATAATAAATTAATACAATTTAGTTTAAAATATTATGCCTAGAAATTAAGTGACTTTTGCGTAATAACAATTGTGAAAATTACCTCCCTTTATGGATTATAATTTTAAGAAATCATTAATGCGTTTGAAATGCTGATCAACATGTACATGGAAGTTACAGATTTTTCCTGTTGAAATGGAAAAACGAAATAACGAGACTTTGAAAATACACACGAATATACATATAATATATACATGTGTATTATTGTGTGTGTGTTTTAAGTTTATTTATCGTCGCTACGGTTGTCCATATAGGCAACGCCCACTGAAGAGATTAGTTATTTTAGATTTTGGAGGATAGTGCAATGATACAGACAGAGACACATCCAGAGTCTCCTCTGGACGGGGGATCGAGCCTGCGATTCCTGGATTCCTAGCCCATCGTGTTAACCACTGAACTACGTATCCGTCTGTGTGTATTATGCGTGTTTTACGTTTATTTATCGTCGTTACCGGTTGCCCATAAATTATGAGCGACGCCTCCTGAAGAGATTAGTCATTTTAGATTTTGGAGGATAGTTCATGATACAGACAGAGACCCATTCCAGAATCTCCTCTGGTTCTTTTACGTGCACGGTGTAAAGCACCGACACGAGACCTCGGTTTAACGTCACATCTGAAAGACTGTTAATTTGATTAGGGTCAGACGGGGGATCGACCCTGCGATCCCTGGATTACCAGTCCAGCGTGTTACCACTGGACTACAGATCCGTCTGTGTGTGTATTATTTGGATGTAATACTAATAATAATAATAAAGACTTTATTTAACGAGAGTACTCATTTAACACGATGTGATTGAGATATATATATATATAGATAGTTCTCATGTGACGTCATAATTCCTGCTGTGCCTGCCATTGTGTTGCCATGCAACGTTGATACTATATACATGTACTCATGAATATACTGATTAATATCGTAGTAACAACAACAACAACAACAACAACAACAACAACAACAACAACAACAACAACAATCCATTATGACCATAATTATGTTGTTCTTGCTTAATAACAGACCTAATTAATAATGTGAATCATACTGTTCCTACGACGTTAATTAATTAACGGAATGCAACTTAAACACATAGTTTATATATATACAAATTTATTTTAGCTCGATTGCGAAACAAGTTTTTACTTATATTATTATTATATTAATCACTCGCGAGACCTCGTTCCTTATGGAATCCATCGCCACAAAGGAGAGAGAAGAGGCAACGTGGAATTTAAATGCCTTGACTAAGGGCACAATCTTAAATGCTCAAGCGGGGCTCGAACTCCGGACCGTCTTACAACTTACATTAATCACTCTAGACCTCATTCCTGATGGAATCCATCGCTATGAGGGAGAGAGAAGAGGCAATGTAGAATTTAAATGCCTAAGGGTACAACCGTATCGACTACAGCTGGGCGCCTACTACGTGCCATTCGCACCTGAAGCGAACGCGCATCCGCTGCGCTATTACGACTTCGGTGGACTTAAACACAATAAAAAAATGCATCGTTCGTTTCCCATGGTCTCAAATAGAACATATTTATCAAAGCCTGTTCATAACCGATCACAAACGAACGTTAACAGTTGAAAGAACCAGTTTCAAAACTGCAAACGTGAAGTGTTATTAGCATAATAATGACAGTTTTAATTTCAATTTCCTCCGAAAATGGGCGAAAATAGAGGAAAGGACGAACTAAACTGGCGTAAAGAAAACGTCCATGCTTTCCAATCGCTCTGGCCTTTGAAGCGCAGTCAGGAAGCTGTCCGGGTAACAATATGATGTACGCGAAAGGGACAATGAAACGTCCTTTTAGAATTGCATTCTGAAGTAGCCCGGAATTTTTATTAGCTTCTAAAATCTTAAAGAAAATGATAGTTATACAGTTCGTTTCGGAAAAGCCAGGGTAGTAGTGTGAATACATATTCTTCATCATACACGCTTGCTGAATACGAATACGAATAATGGTGAATACTTTATCTAACGAGATAACTTATTCAAACAATTAAGTTAATCAACGTTGAGGTCATCAGTGAATTTATATTTAACCCTTTCAGCGCCGAATAAATCCAGAGCATGTGCAAACAACATAGATCCAGATCAGCCGCGGCGTAACGCCGCGTCTGATCAGGATCTATGTTGGTTGCTATTAGGACATGTGCTTAGGCTCCACTGTATGAAGAGCAATCAGCATACAGCCTATCATACGGCACGTTCTCTTCTGTCTGATCGGGTTCTCTGCTTTTTGCAAAGTCGCTTATATGAGACATTGGCGGTGAAAGAGTTAAACACACCGCCATATCAAACATGTATATACATATACAAACCGTCTCTGTGGCCTCATGGTTAAGACATCCGCTTACGGATCGGGAGGTTGAAGGTTCGAATCTCATCTCGTCAGGGATTCGTTCTGATATGGCCGGTTGGTGAGCCGCCAGCTAGTTAAATAATGGTTACCGATTGCATACCAGTCGGTCTCCTGGCATACAAGCATAGGATTCGGGAAGTACTGATGTTCATAAAAAAGGGGTGTCTCGTAAGTCAGAAATGACTGGCCCTTTAAATAGGGGTGATATTATAATAAACAAACACTTTTATACATGTGTTATTTATGGGAAATTGACTTACATTTGCCCATTGATACTGGACAGAATCAGTAACATACTAATGCTATGTTTGTGGTATTAGCTTTACGGCTCATCAACACTGTTTATGTTAGATATAGCTGAGGAGACTATATATTGATCAGGGTGTGATGTCATGCTCTTGTCGATGTGGGCCTCTGGTTCGTGGGCCTGCCTGTGTAAAGCAAGTTAACTCTTTCAACACCGAATACATTTAGAGCACGTGCAAACAACATAGATCCAGATCAGCGTAACGCAGGATCTATGTTGTTTGCTGTTCGGACAGGTGCTTCAGCTCCACTGTCTGAAGAGCAATCAGCATACACCCTGATCATACGGCACGCTCTATTCTGTTCGATCGGGTTCTTTGCTTTTTGCAAAGTCGTTTTTATGCGACATTGGCTGTGAAAGAGTTATTGAAACCTCCGTTATTAGTACACCGAAATACTTGTAATAGTGGAACATACTCCAAACAATTTCCATGCTCTTTAGGCGCATTTTTTTGTGTTAATTGTGCAAAAGTTTCACGAATTATAGTATGTGTATTAACGTCCGTTCGCTACATCAACTCGGTATTTAAACATAACTTAGTAACATATTGTAGGCAATATGGACTTAACGTATTCACGACTAGCCATAGTCCAACCATATATAAACGCACACTCTATCAACTATTGGGGCGTCTGAACTATCACTGGGGATGCCGCAATAAGTATGGCAAAACATGCACATATAGTATCATTTTCGTGTAGAATCACAGAAATTATATAGAGGAACCATTTCTAATTTGTATAAACTGTAGTTACATCACATCATTTTTACCTGCCAACAAGTCTTTACTTACATAAATCAGTAGGTATCTGTTACAGGATGGATCAGTTCTCGTTGGTGTCAAAAACTTAACTTTGAAAACATATTGGACGTCCGAAGTCTCTTTAAGACTCTGTGCACATATGTGTTCAATGTTTTGCAATGTGATGATTAGCCTGGGTTCCAGTCTGTCGATTTTTCACATTTGACCAACATCTCTAAGATTAGGGACAGCACTAGCCTGGGTTCCAAATCAAATAAAATCAAATGAAATGTATTCACTCAGTGCATCATACATGATACAAACATGAGGTATATATATATATATATAGTAATACGGGTTCAGTCTGTCGATTGTTCACTAATTTACTCCTGGCAAAATGACATTGATATTATCAGAAACACAATACTGCCCAATTAATGGTCTCGGTGTTAAAATATATTTATTTGACTGACCAGGCAACATATATCGACGCCTGTTCCCAGATTATGTGATGATGTTAAATATGTCGATGTTATCTATAAAATGTTGTTACACGATTTAGAATTGTATCCAAACGAACAATCTTGCGCTTAAAAGTGCTGATACAGGCGTAAAACCAGAACTATAACATAACATATAACATAAATTCAGGATAGCGTACACTAGACTAGACTAGACTAGACTAGCCTAGCCTGGCCTGGCCTGGCCTGGGTCCCAGTCTGTTGATTTTTCACCAATTTATTTCTGGCAAAATGACATTATCAGAAACTCAATACAGCCCAATTAATGATCTCGGTATTAAAATATATTTATATGACTGACCAGGTAAAATATATCAACGCCTGTTCCCAGGCTAGACGGAGCCCATTGATCGAATCGTGTAGATGGCGTAAAACAAGAACATATTCAGACAGATTTGTAGCCAAGTGGTAACACGCTAGACTGGTAATCCAGGGATCGCAGGTTCGATCCCTCGTCTGAGCCTAATAAAATTAACAGTCTTTCAGATGGGACTTTAAACCGAGTTCTCGTGTCGGTGTTGTACACCGTGCATGTAACCGAACCAGAGGAGACTCTGGAATGG
Source organism: Archivesica marissinica (assembly GCA_014843695.1). Lineage (NCBI taxonomy): Eukaryota > Metazoa > Mollusca > Bivalvia > Venerida > Vesicomyidae > Archivesica > Archivesica marissinica. Next base: position 78,549,064 of record CM026404.1, read on the forward strand.
GTCTCTGTCTGTATCATTGCACTATCCTCCAAAAATCTAAAATGGCTAATCTCTTCAGGAGGCGTCGCTCATATGGGCAACCGGTAGCGACGATACATAAGCGTAACACACACACACAACTGTTTGTGCCTGTATTACTATGTCTAGATGTCAACTGTTTGTGCCTGTATTACTATGTCTAGATGTCAACTGTTTGTGCCTGTATTACTATGTCTAGATGTCAACTGTTTGTGCCTGTATTACTATGTCTAAATGTCAACTGTTTGTGCCTGTATTACTATGTCTAGATGTCAACTGTTTGTGTCTGTATTACTATGTCTAGATGTCAACTGTTTGTGCCTGTATTACTATGTCTGGATGTCAACTGTTTGTGCCTGTATTACTATGTCTAGATGTCAACTGTTTGTGCCTGTATTACTATGTCTAGATGTCAACTGTTTGTGCCTGTATTACTATGTCTAGATGTCAACTGTTTGTGCCTGTATTACTATGTCTAAATGTCAACTGTTTGTGCCTGTATTACTATGTCTAGATGTCAACTGTTTGTGTCTGTATTACTATGTCTAGATGTCAACTGTTTGTGCCTGTATTACTATGTCTGGATGTCAACTGTTTGTGCCTGTATTACTATGTCTAGATGTCAACTGTTTGTGCCTGTATTACTATGTCTAGATGTCAACTGTTTGTGCCTGTATTACTATGTCTAGATGTCAACTGTTTGTGCCTGTATTACTATGTCTAAATGTCAACTGTTTGTGCCTGTATTACTATGTCTAGATGTCAACTGTTTGTGCCTGTATTACTATTGCTAGATGTCAACTGTTTGTGCCTGTATTACTATGTCTAGATCTCAACAGTTTTTGATCTACTGAATCTAAATTTGTAATAGTCACACAAATTGTGAAAGAAAAGAATTTGCATAATCTGTACGATAAATACAATAATATCTTTCCCAGTCATTGCTTAGATTCCATGTTTTCTGACTATTAATTTCGCCGATTAAGTACTTGTATCGTTCAAATTTACTACTTGAGGGAGAGAGAGCCAATCGCTAATGTTGAAAGAACTTGAGGCTGTCCGATTAACACAGTGGTTAGCGCGCTCACGTCTAACCAATGCAACACTGGTTCGATCCTCGGACCGGGATGTATGTGATATGGTACGATGTTCGCCAGATCGGACTGGTGGGTTTTCTCCGGGTACTCCGGTTTCCTCCCACACGAATGACCACATTTACTCTTTCATCTGCGCCAACGAGAGTGATTAATATAAGTTGTTAAAACTTGCTTCGCAATCGTTGTTAAATAAATAAAGTTTTTAAAAGAAAGCTTGAGGCACGACTCATTTACTAATATGATATTGTATGAACCCTAAATGTATATACCTGATTATTAAGTAATAAAATATGAAATATATGAAACAATGATGGATTTCTTTACTGCAAATCTTGTGTAGCGCTGTTTTGGAACGAATACAATTGTATGATATCAACTTTTGTTAGAAATTGTAGCAGTCAGTTTGAACGGGAAGTTATCTAATTTAAGCCGAAAAAAAGATTTTTTAGTAATATATAAAATTATACATTTTGGCGACTAAACAAGTAACAGTTCTGAGGCTACTAACTACACTGAATGGAAATGTTAATGCTTTTAATGATGGTGAAACAATTGCTTATCTACTTTCTAATCCAGCTATTGTATTTGTATGTGCCAAAACCTGTTTTAATATTTTAAATAGAAGAAAACCATTGTTGTATAACTGAAGATTTTAACATATTGTATATATAGTAATGTTGTAAATACATCACTGAGTATTAAGATGTTATATAATTGTTCAGTATTTTACTAGTGCTGTGCGAAGGCTTTTACTGTACTTATTGTGTCTTAGACAATTGTCTTCATTATATTGCTACGTTTTTAAGTCTCTCATATTTCTTCTTAGAAAGGTTTGCATGATGAAAGTTTTTATATTATGTAATTATATGTATCATGTAAAGTGAGACTATAATAAACATATCTTATCTTATCTTACTAGCTACACTGAGCGGAATATAAGTCATGTAATAAATCATGAATAATAATAATAATAATAATAATAATAATAATAATAATAATAATAATAATAATAATAAATACTTCCATCAAGGCCCTCAAAATGTCGTTTTACCAGGAAATATTGATATTTGTATTTCACGTGGCGGCACTTCAAAGAAAATGGTTTCTTAATTAATTATTAGTGTATTGAATTGTTTGGAGAATATATTGTGTACCGACAGAGTTTAGTAGATTGGTATACAAGGTGTGGTAATTATCGGCAAAACACGACTCAAACACGAGCGATGAGTGGTTTTCAACAAGTTGACTACACCTCCGTCGCAGCACACCACCACCTCTTCGTGGCTTTCAAAGTTTTCTTCAGTTCCAATCACAACGGCCGGGAGTAATATTTCACCTTTCATGATTAATAAAAGCTAGTTTGCAAACTTGCCGCCGTTCACTGAAAACTATACGTGTGGCTTGCAAACATTATCACAATAGTTTCAGAATGGTCCATAATTATGTTTTCCGAGGGTGCCAAACCGTATCAACATAGCACAGCCGAGAGGTAGAGGAATTGTCGGGGATACAAAGTGTTAATCATTCATCGTAATTTGATATTGTTTGACTGTTTGGTTATATGTTCTCACCTTTGCTCAGAAAAAAATAATATGGAATTTGTTGTTTTGGTGAAAAATGGCGTGAAGAAAAAACAGTGACATAGTTTTCGCATTTATCGCATTGTTTTTTATGTAATCATTTTCTACAAAGCCGTGTCTGTCTGCAGTTTTATTGTATGTAGATTGCTATAAGCCTATGATTGTTTCATGTAGTAATTACATTGGCGTATACAGACGGACCTGTAGTCCAGTGGTAGCACGCTGGACTGGTAATCCAGGGATCGCAGGTTCGACCCCCCGTCTGACCGTAATCAAATTAACAGTCTTTCAGATGGGACGTTAAACCGAGGTCTCGGGGCCAGTGCTGTACACCGTGCACGTAAACGAACCAGAGGAGACTCTGGAATGGGTCTCTGTCTGTATTATTGCACTATCCTCCAATATCTAAAATGACTAATCTCTTGAGGAGGCGTCGCTCATATGGGCAACCGGTAGCGACGATAAATAAACGTAAAATACACACACATTGGCGTTTTCTGGACGAATGGGAACTTAAGTGATAAGAATTACTGCTATGTATTCGTATTATAGGTATTAACATTGCCCAATTGTTTTCTGGTAACTAGTTCCAAGCTTTCACTGGTGTGCACATATAAATACAGACTTGAGCTGGAATCCAGAAATGGCCAGGTCAATCTATTTACGTAGTTGAAATTCTGCAACAATATTTGGTTCCCATATGATTCACGGATGTTCCAGCAGAGATGTGGTATATACTATTATGTTGGATAGGGTTTCATGTTATTCTCAACATATTTGTATTTAATTACTAAATTATGCACTTTATAATTTATATACATTCACTCAATACACTATCCGAGTGAGTTTTCATTCGTCCTTCTATTACATATTTATATACATTCACTCAATACACTATCCGAGTGTGTATTATGCAGAGTGAGTTTTCAAATGTCCTTCTATTACATGTCTATATGTAATCGTTTTTCTTGTTATATTTGTTCATATGTAATAGTAATGTGGCTTCCGTCATCAATGTCTTCAGTTTGTCAGTGTGTTTCTGTCTGGACCAATCACTATAATCAATAGCTTTAGTACAATTTGGTGTTTTACGTTTATTTATCGTCGCTACCGGTTGCCCATATGAGCGACGCCTCCTGAAGATATTAGTCATTTTAGATTTTGGAGGATAGTGCAATGATACAGACAGAGACCCATCCCAGAGTCTCCTCTGGTTCTTTTACGTGCACGGTGTAAAGCACCGACACGAGACCTCGGTTTAACGTCTCATCTGAAAGACGGTTAATTTTATTAGGGTCAGACGGGGGATCGAACCTGCGATCCCTGGATTACCACTGTTACCACTGGACTACAGATCCGTCTGTATTAGTACAATTTTTATGTTGAATTCTGTTATATTGTGAATTTTTATTCTGTCTCTTATAACTCATTATTGAATGGTAATGTACATCCATATGTTTTTATTATATTGAATGTTGTTTGTTGTACATTGATGAGACGTAAATAAAGAATATAGTCTATGCATGTGGTTACTATAATTGTTATTATATGTAACCTGTGTCTTTTCACAAATAAACGTCAGTTCTGTTCTGTTCTGTTCTGTTCTGTAAGTGGTGCTACTGATATTTCAAAAATAAAATTGTGTAATTTTAAACTACTGTTTCATCCGAGAATACTATCCAGCTGGTTTGTGGAAGGTCAGTGGTTCTACCAGGGTGACTGTCTGTGTCCGAAATACTGTTCGGAGGGTCACTCGGAGTCTCCACCCACCACATAATAGCGGGGAGAATCGCCATATCATAAGGTAAGCTGTTGGTGTGACTTAAACAACCCAAAGAAAACAAAGTAACTGAAAGTAAATTTAATCAAAATAGGGGGTATTTTCTGTACTGCCTTTAAAATGTATGTACTCTAAGATATTCCCGCTTGCATCGGTATTTCACGAGCAATGGCTTACCATTACAAGTCTTGTCCTTTCATGTATATTTGGCCAATTAACAAAATACAAGCGATGATTATTCCATAAAGTTCCGCGCCCTACATGAGCCCTGGATAATCCGAGGGATTGCCGACGGATTAGCGCGGGATTAACGCGAGATTATCCCTAACATGTTGCCCACGTGCTGTAACGAAAGTCGTCAACAATATATTTACTAATCAAGATTACGGTATCACTTGTATATAACCATATTATAAGACAACATTACAATTAAAATCTTGTTGTTATGCAGATACCCTGGACAAAGGTGCATGGTGACACGTGTTGCGATCAAACATGTTCCTTACTAATATATTTCTGTCATTGGCCAAGCCTAAATAAGTTTGCCTCATTGTTAAATTCTACCTCTAAAATTGTAATAAATAATTTGTCAAAGTATCTCTACTTTGCAAATAAGATAAGGGTTTCTGTTTGAGTTTGGTCAAAGAACATGATTGTCTATTATGTATTATCTATATTCGTCAAAATCTACTTGTTACATGCAACCGTTTTTCTGAATTTGTATATGACCTTCAGAAATGGTATCTATATAATAACATGTCTTCTCTGAAAATTTGTATATAACACTTTAAACATTGTAATAATGTTTTATGTGAAATAAATTGATTGATTGATTGATTGATTGATTGATTGATTGATTGATTGATTGATTGATTGATTGATTGATTGATTGATTGACTAATATGTATTTTTTGTTGTCGATTGAATTTGCTGAAATTAAATGTACATGTATTTAAAAAATAAAAAAGTAACAAAATGTCTACGATATTATAAATATCTTGCTAGGAAACCTGTTTTAGTATACTGCAGCGTCGATATTTAAAACATGTCGACATGGGTTTAGCATGTAAATAAGGGGTCACATTAACTATGATGAAGATTGAGCGTATTAATCCTCGCCGCCGGCGAACCTTGTGGGCGAGAGAGTGCACTAATAGTAACATTTGATTATTATACTCTCTGTGATACGTTTTGTTGCAGTACGACTCTTGAACTATGCACAGAATGGCTATGCACTTTCTATATGTTTAATTTTCTGTTTGGTTTAGTTTAGTTTATACAAATTTATTTTAACTCGATTGCGAAACAAGTTCTTGCAACTTATATTAATCACTCTCGAGACCTCATTCCTGATCCATCGCCACGTGGGAGAGAGAAGAGGCAACATGGAAATTAAATGCCTTGCATAAGGGCACAATCGTAACGGCTCCAGCGGGGCTCGAACTCCGGACCTTTCGCACCTGAAGCGAACGCCGTTAGGCAAGGCATTTAAATTCCACGTAGCCTCTTCTCTCTCCCTCGTGGCGATGGATTCCACCAGGAATTAGGTCTCGAGAGTGATGAATATAAGTTGACATAAGTTGAAAGAACTTTTTTCGCAATCGAGCTAAAATAAATTTGTATGGACTAAGATTGAAACAAAACTGCACCCAACACACATGAGCACGACAACAAACAATCGACTTGCAACAACGACGAGCATATATTCAAGCCATCTGTAGCTACACGGACATTGTGATTACGCGGTAATCTATTCTATAGAATGGCTTCTAAGCTTCAACATTGAACACATTCAACACTAAAATTGATAAAATGATAGCGTATGAAAACAATGCCATGTCGGTAGATAATCTCACGACAAAAGTCCGTGTGGTAAAGGTTACTATCTCTTAGCGATACCTATATTTCTTAGATGATTTTAAAATGTTATTGCTTGTTTGTAGTCCAGCAACATATACTATAGCACTAACATGGTATACATGACTTATATGTATCTATCTACTAACACAATGCAAGTAAATGTGAACGAAAATATAATTATATTTGCAGCAGTTCAAAAGTATATTAAACAATCAAAGCGTTTCTAATTTGTGATCACGTTAGCAACACAACATTCACTATGATATTACTTCCGATCGAGCGCACCATGGGGATCTCTCACCTGGGGAACGGAACCTAGCAACAGCGTTAGTAAAAGTTGAGTTTTTTTTTTTTTTTTTTAAATTTATCATTCAAACACTGTTTCAATTGCCTTTCGACTTGATAAATAATATCTCATTAAACTTCAAATATGCATGTCATAAGTTACATATTCGCCAGTATTGCACTAAGTTCAACATACTCTCATGGGAAGGGCCAATTACTAATGTTGTTCAGAACTTGTGGCCCAACCCATTTGCTTTTGCTCTTATTATATATGTCTCTGAATTTATTATGTACATGTATATAGCAATAAAATATGATTAAACTAACACAATGCAAGTACATATCTGCTGTTCTCTCCGAGCCGATTCTCTATCTCTATCAACGGGTTGGGTCTGGTTGGCTGGCTGGGGGTATGGTGCGTATGGCGCAGAAGCAGAGAGCTGTTACAGAATGCTTCTCTAGTTATTTTTTTTTCTATTTTGATTTTTTGTTCTTTCTAATCCTGATCATTTATTTTCATCTACAATAATATAGTTATTACAGTACACATCGCTACGGTCATTTTGTTAACATTAATCTGGTTTATTGGGGAGGGCACTAGCTAATGTTGGTAAAACTTGTTGCCCAACCCATTTGCTTCTAGATTGTATTCTTGCACTGTGTAAGTATAAGCATAGCATTGCAGTTGTATCAGTTTGCTTATATATTTACCATGTTTATATTTGTAATTGTATTGTATATAAATAAGCAATACAATATGATTAAACTAAAGACTTATATGTACAGCCATACTGCCGACCTGTCAAGTTCATTCCATATCAGTGCCGCCTCTACAAGCATTCCTGCTACCAAAGAATAGTCAGTATTGGAGGTGTCTACAATGGCCCACCGTTATAGCACCAAGCTTGCAGTCAGCGCTCAAGCAGGTGCCAATGACAGCAGCAATTTCTGAAACGAGGCTTCTATTACAGTGAAGCATATAAGTTGTGGACTAGGACTGCGAACATGTAGCTAAATGGGCGAGTGGTTAAGGTCTCTGACTTGCATACCACTGTAACCTATCATCACCGATGGTCCCGGGTTCGAGCCCCGCACAGACTCTGTGTCTTCAGAATGTGTCTCTTTGTATAAGGATTGGTAGTTTCTTACTGAAATTGGTGCACCAAGTACTGGTTAACCACTGGAGCCTACCCAGGAAAGGTGTGTTAGGTAAACTGCCCGTCGTTCAAATGGGAAACCGATAGCGACGTTAAATAAATTTAAAATAATAAAAAAAAGGAGCAAAATTCATAACTCGAGATTTCATTTGTCTTCTAAAAATGTGAAATTATTATTAACTCTCTTTAAAACACGTCGTGACGTCATACCTTTGTACTTGCAGTCCATTATTATTAATATATGGGCTGTAGTCAAAAGGCTACACTATTATGTTAAATACTACTATTTTAATTAGTAGGATCTTGTTGTAAAAGTGTGTTTTAAGTAAGATATAAGTTTCAAACGGATCCAATATGTAAAATATTGGTACTGCCCTCGTCGCTACGTGCCTCACACAGTCCAATATTTTACATATTGGATCGTTTTCGGCCTACATGAATACTCAGTGACAATTGCAAGCATTTATCATCATTAGCTTTTCAGCTAGAGGAGTCCTTGTGATTGAAACCAGTGATTCAACTACAGTCAAACATGTCGTAAGCAGCCAGCCAAGGGAATCACAGAAAGTGGCTGCTTAGCACAGGTGGCTGCTTAATAGAGGTCAAATGTATAATAAAACAGCAAATTTGGAATCTTGAAACTGGCTGCTTAATACAGGTTGGCTGCTTAATGGAGGTGACCACTAACACAGGTTTTACTGTACTAGTATTTTACGTATGGAATCCCCCGTCTGACCCTAATAAAATTAACAGTCTTTCAGATGGGACTTTAAACCGATATCTCGTGTCGGTGCTGTACGCCGTGCACGTAAAAGAACCAGAGGAGACTCTGGAATGGGTCTCTGTCTGTATCATTGCACTATACTCCAAAAATCTAAAATGACTAATCTCTCAGGAGGCGTCGCTCATATGGGCAACCGGTAGCGACGATAAATAAACGTAAAACACACAATGGAATGCCAGAACGTTAGTGCTGACGTAAAAAGTACAGAAGTACGTGGATACAAAATTAATTCTCTACACTGAAACATAATTAAAAAAAATTCTCATAAATTTGTGTCCTAGAATAAAACAAGTTAAAACTTTATTTTTACAACGATTGCGAGGCAAGTTTTAACAACTTGTATTACTCACTCTCGTTGGCGCGGATGAAAGCGTATATGTGGTCATTCGTGTGGGAGGAAACCGGAGTACCAAGAGAAAACCCACCTGTCCGATCTGGCGATCACCATCTCATATTATTCCTGGTCCGAGGATCGAACCCAGGTTGTATTCTTGAAACATTTATTTACGAAGCTAAACACATGTGATAAGATAAAACAATAAATGCAACCTTTTTAAGGGTACATTTACTTTTGTTTATTTTACCAGTACTATTTTAGCGTTAATTTGACTGTGTTTGACCCCCACTGAATCAGACACAGACTCATATATACGACTAGTGTTGTGGCGTTGATCCGATGCCGTATATGGAACCGTAAGCATGCTAACCAAATGAACATGAAATCGTGTATTTGTAAGAAGCTAGAATTAATTAGAAGAGTCCTCACTTCATTACGTCGTTGATGAACCGACGGCAACTACAAAGCCAAAATTACATCGATTTTACAGAGTTTTACACAATTTGCGATTCTAATCGGAAGCAAAAATTACAGTGCACCTGACTGCCGCGGATTTGATAAACATGGCGGCCTTAATTAATTTGATTACAAAGTGACTGCAGAAAAAGTACCGTTATCTAATACGGAAAATATCAACTGAGATCAAATACTGCGGCGACAGAACAGTGCTTAAATCCCCGGAGATTACGATTCCACAGAATCATTTGGCCTTTAACTTGGGTCTAATTCCAAATATTAAAATATTGACCCTAGATGTGGTTTCATGAAAATCAGAACCTCAGTCAATATGCTCAGACTCAAATGTGCCACATTCAATCTTTGTTAAGATCATTTAAAAGTTTTCCCAAGCACTTGAAAATAATTCAAGCCGCACGCTGGCTTTTCAATTTTCCTGGATTTTCAGAGATCCCGAGCCATCTGCGGTCGTAAATGATCGCTCGTAGAGCTTTCTCTCACAACATGACCCCGGGTCCCTGTGGGTCAATTCCACGGGTCAGACTCGTTCAGGCAGATGCACGGGATTAGCTATCTTGTCTAAAAAGAGAATTGCAGGATGGTACAAAGTGCTTTATGACAATTAAAACGTTTAATTGAGAGTAATTTATTTACTGTGTGCATTTAGAAATAAATCATTAAATCAAAAACAAACAGTACATCATGCATTTTACTATTATAAGCATCAGTTGAAGATAGGTACTATTTAACGTATTTGAAATGTTATTATGTTTTATTCATAAAAGAGATGTTAACAGTTAGTAAACAAACTTCGGAAACTAACAGGAATTATAAATTTTACTGGCATCTACTGTAAGGAGCCCACGATTTGGTACAGCATCAAGCGCATTCGTGTTATTGTATAAGTGTATTCCCCACTCAGCGCCAACTGTATGTTATATAATATAATATTATAGTCATTTGCGTATTTTCTAACTTCGAAGACAAGTTATATTTGAACTTTATTCGGCAACAATACTTGAAAATATTACAAATTGAACATGTCATGTCCACAGTCCACAACGTCGATCAGTGAAGACGACGACGACAACGACGACGACGACATCATAAGTGTAATAAAACGCCGTCAAGTATTTTCTTCATATATCAGTGTACAAGTGATACTCATCTTCTATTGCCCTTAGGTTACAAAACGTACCCATTCTCTCATTTCATTGTAAATTATGATACCTTCCTCTTTCGATTACCTACACTTACACTATTCTTATAATTCTATAACTTGGTAACCATATCATGTTTCGAGTAACAATTATTTATCATTTGTTACTCTTTTCAAACCAAAAGTATGCGACATAAACATGGATCCAGTCTTAACTTAGGGAATACGGTTGGACATATTTGATATATAGAAATATTTTAAACGAGATGACTGTTCGAAAAAAACAGTGTATGCATATTTATATATAATTGATTAAAAACACGCATCTAATCAGGCCCGTAGCCACACTGAGGCACTTGGCCACTTATTTACATGCTAAACCCCAAGCGACAGTCGGTTAAAATGTCCTGTCCAAAGCAAAACAAAGAAGTTTAAATAAATAAAATGCAAAAAATATTCCTTTGCTGTATAAAATGTTGACTGCTAAAGAGTTGAATGGTCAGTACATAAGTATACGTTTAAACTCATTAAATAAAAAAAAACCCTCCAGGATATCGCTTCTGTACCCCAACAATGTGAATGGGGGAACAGGCACCCCGACCCCCTACATTGCCTCGGTTGAAATTTGCCTCTGACTACGTACGGTGTGTGTGTTTTACGTTTATTTATCGTCGCTACCGGTTGCCCATATGAGCGACGCCTCCTGAAGAGATTAGTTATTTTAGAGTTTGGAGGATAGTGCAATGATACAGTCAGAGACCCATTCCAGAATCTCCTCTGGTTCTTTTACGTGCACGGTGTAAAGCACCGACACGAGACCTCGGTGTAACGTCCCATCTGAAAGACTGTTAATTTTATTAGGGTCAGACGGGGGGATCGAACCTGCGATCCCTGGATTACCAGTCCAGCGTGTTACCACTGGACTACAGATCCGTCTGTTCTGACTACGGTACTGCTAACGTTACTATTTGATCACGATTTTGTCTAACTTGCTACATATCTAGTTGTTATACGTGTCTACATGTCACCATTCCATGTACACATTATTGCGAATCTTCACACATGAAGTTATCCATTGGTATGTCCGCAATCAATGTGGAAATACATTAAGGTTTTTATTCATGAATCTCGCAACCGATTTAAATAAACACTCATCCGATGACATTATTATTAGCTAAAATGCAAATGAGTTGTAAATCTACATACGATTATAGCATAATTCAAGCAGATAGCCGAGCGATTGTACAGATACGCACAAAAGTTAAGACACATCCATGGAAGTATAAACACGTGTATATTGCTGTTATGTAAGGTGCTTCCTAATTGAATATACAGTTTTATATTATCAGAGTGTTTTTACGTTTATATATCGTCGCTACCGGTTGCCCATATGAGCGACGCCTCCTGAAGAGATTAGTAATTTTAGATTTTGGAGGATAGTGCATGATACAGACAGAGGACCATTCCAGAGTCTCCTCTGGTTCTTTTACGTGCACGGTGTAAAGCACCGACACGATACCTCGGTTTAACGTCCCATCTGAAATACAGTTAATTTTAGTATGATCAGACGGGGGATCGAACCTGCGACCCCTGGATTACCAGTCCAGCGTGCAAACAATGTAGACATGATTGTCTTTTATATTGATTTTGGGTAGAGATGAACATTAGGACATGCTCGTTATTTGATGGGCTAGTGTTGCCGTTGATGAGCCACTGGTACGTGTCAGTGATCCAATGGTTAGCACGTTACACTGCTAATCCAGAGATCGTCTCCTAATATTAACATTCATCTATAAGGGGGTGGGGCATAAACAGAGGTGAAATGCGTCGGGTGGGCGTGTAAATGAGCCAATGGTTCCTCTGAAATTGGTGGTATCTTCTACATATGTGTTTATCACCCAACATATAGTTTATATACACATAAACCGTCTCCGTGACCTAGTGGTTAAGGCGTCCGCCTACGGAGCGGGAGGTCGAATGTTCGAATCTCATCAGGGATTCGTTCTGATATGGCCGGTTGGTGAGCCGCCAGCTAGTTAAATAATGGTTACCGATTGCCTACCAGTCTGGCGCCTGGCATACAAGCATAGGATTCGGGAAGTACTGATGTTCTTAAAAAATGAGGTATCTCATAAGTCAGAAATGGCTGGCCCTTTAAAAAGGGGTGACACTATAATAAACAAATACTTTATTATTAATTTTATAGTAACTTCGAGAGAATAAATAACTAGGTGCCACCATCAATAAACGGTTAGCAAAACCAACCGAGTGATTATGGTCGTGAACTTCAAATATCTTGCCCTACATGCCCCCATCCGCACATAAACCCATGTTCGGTAGGTCGCCTGGGTTGTTTTCCATTGTATATAACATGGCTTCGGTTGGGCCAGGCGTCGTCATATGGACCACACATATACACTAGTAGTATGCTCCATGCACTCGCGTACATATCAGCGTCATGATAGCGGCAGATAAAATCACGTCTGCAAACAGCATAGAGCCAGATCAGACGGCACAGAACGTGCCGTCTGATCTGGATCTATGTTGTTTGCTATTCGGATGACGGCGCTAAAACACTTGGCTGAATAGCAAACAATACTGATCCTGATCAGGCGCGTCCTTACGCCGCGGCTGATCTGGATCTATATTGTTTGCATATGTGAATTTGTTTACTCCAGCAAGCAACGGGTTAAGTATGATTAAATGCGGCCGTATTTATATATTTATTTCATATGGTCAATGTGTTTCATTGGTATGTCGGCGGTATCAGTCGTCTCCGAAGATGAACGTGTATGATATATGGTAGCATGGTGAACATAGTGTCACAGCAGATGTCTGTTATTCATCATTCATGCATATATATATATACAGTCTACATCCGCTATGTCGAATTTCGTCGGATTGAGCAAAATACTTCGACATAACCGAAATTCGACATAAACGGAGTGAGTTATATATAAAACGATAGTGTCTGAAACGGGACTTTGATCCGACTTCGAGATAACCGGATAATTCGTTCGACATAACCGACTTTAGTTTATACAAATTTATTTTAGCTCGATTGCGAAACAAGTTATTTCAACTTATATTAATCACTCTCTAACCGACTTTGACATAACGGATGTAGACTGTGTATATATATGCAGGAATGATGAATAACTGACATCTGCGGTGACACTATGTTCACAATGCTACCATATAGCATACATGTTCATCTTCGGAGACAACTGATACCGCCGACATATTATACATACACGTATATAGAAATGTGCCTCTCCCATTTCAATTTCCAAATTTGTGTTCTGATCTTGGATATACTTGCAGACATTATACCTATTATGATAGATTTTTCTAATGATGTGTTGTATGTCAATGTTTGCACTTGGGTGTGTTGGTGACATTGGACACGGGTGACTGGTGGGTCGTATGTATGAAGGTTAAAAGTGGGTAATGAATTATTTGCTCAATACAGTTATTTTGTTGGGATAGAAAGAACAGATCATTTGTATGTTTGCACAATTCATCATATTTTGGCTGATACTACGATTTGTAATTTAAGTGTTTGCACAATTAAGACAGCGAACTGTGGGATATTGGCCACACACACACACACACACACATTTGTGTTTTGCACAATTTATATATGTATGTTTTCTAGGTTTAAATATACACGTCTGATCAAAATGTTGTGACGTTTTCCTGCTTTCATGCCACTCTGTTGTTATGGGCTACATTGATCAGCTATTGACCCATGAATTCTCTTTACGGGTGATATGTACGTTTTTAATTGATTTCCCTCAGTTTTAGTTTATACAAATTTATTTTAGCTCGATTGCGAAACAAGTTCTTTCAACTTATATTAATCACTCTCGAGACCTCATTCCTGATGGAATCCATCGCCAAGAGGGAGAGAGAAGAGGCAACGTGGAATTTAAATGCCTTGCCTAAGGGCACAATCGTAACGGCTCCAGCAGGGCTCGAACTCCGGACCTTTTGTACCTGAAGCGAACGTACTGCGCTATCACGATTTTCAGTCAGTTTTAAATGTTTAGTTAAAACATATTTTATTTCAAACAATGTAACATATATACATATAGCAATTACATTACAATATAAAATTTTATGTTTTGAAAAAGGATTAGATCCGAAAGCTAGATTAGCTTATAAAGGTCTTCTCCTTAGAAACTCGTTTGCTGTAAAGTAGGCGGTAAAATAATTTGCTTGAAATGTTTAACAATACAAGATTCATAATTCGTTTCCTTTGCATCACATTTTATCAATCTTCAGCCACTTTCTCATCATATAAATATTAAATCTCGACATATATACTTTGCTGTATAAATGGATACTTGGTATAAATGGATACTTGGTATAAATGGATACTTTGGTATAAATGGATACTTGGTATAAATGGATACTTGGTATAAATGGATACTTGGTATAAATGGATACTTTGGTATAAATGGATACTTGGTATAAATGGATACTTTGCTGTATAAATGGATGATTGTATAAATGGATACTGGTATAAATGGATATTTGGTATAAATGGATACTTGGTATAAATGGATATGTGTATAAATGGATATTTTGCTGTATAAAATATTACAAATTAATACGTGTGATGTTGAGTAAACGCATCAAGCTAGGTAATAACAATAAAAACAAAGTATTCCAACTAAACGGACCAATATCCATTTCGGGATAAATCGGACTTTATCGGGAAGGGAGGTGATAGAAAAACCAGCAATTTCGCCCATTCCTCGAATATGTATGTTACGCTGTGATAGTATTTGTTCACGAGCAAGCTTTGTATGCTAACTTAAAGAGATAGTTCCTGTATGGTGAAGTCCATTGTGACATCACACACCATTGGCTTGCGCATCCGGATCCACTCAAGTGTGGGTACACTCGACATGCACGTCACATGATCAATATGTGACGTCACAATGACATGAAACCATAATTAGTACCGTACAAGTTGATGATTGTATTGCATTTTGTATTTCCTCTCAGTGTTTGTGTAATAATTGCGGTCCGATTAGCGCGGTGGTTAGCGCGCTCGCTTCTCACCAATGCTACCCGGGTTCGATCATCAGACCGAGAAGTATGTGAGATGGTACCAGGGTCGCTAGATCGGACAGGTGTGTTTTCTCCGGGTACTTCGGTTTCCTCCCACACGAATTACAACATTTACGCTTTCATCTGCGCCAACGAGAGTGATTTATATAAGTTGTTAAAACTTGTTTCGCAATCGTTGTATAAATAAATAAAAGTTAAAACAAAATAAAAAAATTGTTAAGGCCAAATGGTTGCATTCGTATTCCTATCTATATTCCATAACATATTATGTATAAGTTCTCTACTTTTCAGATTTAACATTGTGTATATTGTACTATATAATACCAATGTGTAGTTTTGACTTATATAGTCATATATTTTGATTGCATTTGATTTGTATATATGTTGAGGGCCTCATGGTAGATTAACTTTTGTTAAATGAGTTCTCTCGTAAAATTATTATTATTATATTATTAGTATTATTATTATTATTATTATATTATATTATTAGTATTATTATTATAATTATTATTATCATATTATTATTATTATATTATTATTATTATTATTACTATTATCATATTATTATTATTATATTATATTATTATTAATAATAATAATAATTTATTATAATAATAATAATATTATTATTATTACTTTTATTAGAAGAAGAAGAAGAAGAAGAAGAAGAAGAAGAAGAAGAAGAAGAAGAAGAAGAACAGTCAAGGCAAGTATAGTGAAGGAGGCGATGCTACATGTATAATATCTAACGAAGCCTATATCAACTGTCAATGTCTACCCGGATGGGAAGATAGAAATAATAATAATAATATTAATAAATACTTTATTTAAGGAGATAACACATTTGAACAATTAAGTCAATCTACCATGAGGCCCTCAGCAAGAAATCTCACATGTTCATTGTCCTATTTCTGATATACTAGATATTTCGGACTTGTACTAGACAAGGAAACAGGATTTCATTATTTCTAAAATAAGGTTTTGAAGCAAACAGAAAAAAAGGAAAATAAATGAAAACACTTTAACTGACAATGTCAAGTATTATACACACACGGATTTCCGTTATATAATCATATCAAATAACAGGGGCAATCGTATGATGTACAGTTCTTGTTTTGTTCAGATACATATATTATACGTAACGGGTAGTTGTACCCACCCCACGAACAATAACGATGGTAACGAGGACACTACTATAGTGTATAACAACTGCATGGAGCTACGCAACCGGACCTGCACGCTTCCAAACATCGGGGTTTAGAACGTATGGTCCGGTCTTATTGCCGATCAGATCAACTCGATCGTCCCGATCGCCCAAATTCTTCGAGCATGTTCGACTAACTGCTTGATGAGGCTTGTACAGGACTTCTTCCCGACCGCTACACGATGGTACACGACCATTCACGACTCCTCCATGACTTTCACTTGACAACCCGACATCCACTCCGATCTCTACTCGACCTCTACTCGATCTCAACCTGACCTCGATCCGACCAGATCGACCTAGTCGTACTGGGGTTGTAGGGGGTTGATCGTGAAGCGATCGGGTATTACTTGAGTAGAGGTTCAAATGATCGGGTACTGATCCGTAATTTGGTTGATCCAGACAAACTAAATATCTACACGATAGTTTCTCGATCAACTCAACCGTCAATACCCGATCGCTTCAAGATGGCTTCTGGAGCGCTTTGTTTATTGGTCCCTATTTTGTTGGACATGTCATTACTTTTCGGGTAGGAAGCCGAGCAAGGTAGTCCACCCGACCACTCCTGCTGCCGAGCAAGCCAGACCAGTACCCGATCGCCTGATCGGGCTTTGTCGAGTTTATTTGATCAGTTTGACAGTTGGAACCCACCATTAACTCGCACGATGGGTAGTTGAAATAACGGAAGTCGTAGACTGTTGCGCAACATTCTCAGACTAGTGTAGAGTAAGGCGCATAATAAAATTAGTAGACTGAGTTTGTCGGACAAGGCAGGGAATACAATTCGTATAGACTGCTCCATCATCATTCAGTATTTAGCTTTATAAATGATCCGGAGACGGCTTGTAAATATAATCATATAATGTCATCTCTGAAAGTAAACGTCTGCTATTATTTGCTGTCATTTATTCTAAAGGCAGTTTCTTGAATACTGAGATGAACCAATGAGAGCACTCGTTGTATTATTGGATTACATCCGACTGAGCTTTTCTAAGTCGCGTGCGCTTGCATCAATAATCGTCTGCCAACAGAAACTCTTCTGCTTCATAGACGCAAAATTAACAGCTTTGGGTAATGAATAAATAGAAAACAAACCGTAGTAATTCACTGAAACTTTGAGATATCATTCTATAGCTAATCAACTGGAGAGAAAATGTTCGGTAATTTGCCCGACGCAGACGTCAAAAAGCAGATGAAAATTGGAGATATCCTTATCTGGATAAAACACTCGCGTTCCTATTTTGGCAGTAACATTGGATTTAGGCATAAGAGGTTAATCTATATTCAGGTTTGCTCGAATTCCAGAAAAAACACATGAATATCCGCGAAAATCATAGGCTTAAAGGTGCATTTGTTAACCGGCCGATTGTTTCCTGGAATGTAAAGCGGAATTTCCTGCACAGCTCATACGTCATACATTACTATATATATATATATATTTCGATTTTTGTAAACACACACACATTAGTATTTATATTTTACCAAACCATCCTTTATTACGATGTAATGCTGCTTTAAACAGCGAACTTTCAAACGTATAATTAACACATACATATATCTCTGTCTATAGATATGCCATAAACTACACATAAAATGTCAAATGTAGTCAAACCTGTGTTAGATGTCACTGCTATTAAGCAGCTAACCTGTGTTAAGCAGCCTGTTTTGCACTCTATTAAGCAGCCACCTGTACTAAGCAACCACGTTCTGTTATTCTCTTGGTTGGCTGTTCATGACAGGGTTGACTGTAGATTAATGAAGTTCACATACTCTACACACAGTTGGAATATGGTATACAATTAGTTTAAACATTATTTAATTTCACAACGATTGCGAAGCAAGTTCTAACAACTTATATTAATCACTCTCGTTTGCGCGGATGAACGCATATATGTGGCCATTCGTGTGGGAGGAAACCGGAGCACCCGGAGAAAACCCACCTGTCCGATCTGACGACCACCGTACCATCTCACATACTTCCCGGTTTGAGAATCGAACCCGGGTTGCATTGGCGAGAAGCGAGCGTGCTAATCGGACAGCCATGGCATACAGTTACTATAAGATATAATAGTATACTGACTTGTTTTGCTTGTGGGTTTTAAAGTGGCACATATAGCTTAGGACGAGGAAGGCACCGGGTGCCCATCGGAGCAGTATTTCAAGCGCAGACGGGCACTTGGATATAACCACCGACCTTCCACAAGACATATTGACCTCCTCCATTCGTGTACGACCCCTTGCTTTAATCGTACATTCCATTATATATAACTGGCAATGTGTGTCTACATTTATAAAGGGGTTTGATATTCTTAATAAAATCTACGTAATGTTTGAAATTCACGTGAACTTCGTGCAATTAAGCGGAAACTTTGTTCTGAGTATGCAAAAACACTTCCGCTGGGTATGAAAAGAAATGTCTACGACCTTTGATTAAATGTATGTGAACATGCGTAATGAAATATGGGTTATGCGATTCCGCATCTGCTCCTATCAGATTATTGTGTCTAAAACACTATGTTAGCATCATGCTGTGTGTTTTACGTTTATTTATCGTCGCTACCGGTTGCCCATATGAGCGACGCCTCCTGAAGAGATTAGTCATTTAGATTTTTGGATGGTAGTGCAATGATACAGATAGAGACCCATTCCAGAGTCTCCTCTGGTTTTTTTACGTGCACGGTGTAAAGCACCGACACGAGATATCGGTTTAAAGTCCCATCTGAAAGACTGTTAATTTTATTAGGGTCAGACGGGGAATCGAACCTGCGATCTCTGGATTACCAGTCCAGCGTGTTACCACTGGACTACAGATCCGTCTGTAGCACCATGCTACTTGACACAAATCGTCTATATTGTGAATAGTTGATACAACACAACACGAAACAAGACTGAAATACATGTAAGCTAATTGCATGACATTGTATTGATTGTCCCGATTCGTTGTATCAATAGTTCACAATAAACGCAATTTGTTGTATCGAGCTGCATAGGGTGTTGCTGGGAACCAATAATTCGAAGAAACTAGCAGTAAACAATATAAACTTTATTTATTTTACAACGATTGCAAAACATCTTTAACAATTTATATTAATCACTCTCGTTGGTGAGGACGAAAGCGTATATGTGGTAATTCTTGTGGAAGGAAATCGGTGTACCCGGAGAAAACCCACCATTTCGATCTTGTACCCACCGTACACTCTCACATACTTCCCGGTCTGAGGATCGAACCCGGGTTACAATGGTGGGAAGCGAGAGTGCTAGCCACTGAGCTCATCGGACATGTATTTCCAGTTTCAATGAGCGTGTTTTACGTTTATTTATCGTCGCTACCGGTTGCCCATATGAGCGACGCCCACTGAAGAGATTAGTCATTTTAGGTGTTTGGAGGATAGTGTAATGATACAGACAGATACCCATTCCAGAATCTCCTCTGGTTCTTTATGTGTGGTGCATGGTGTAAAGCACCGTCACGAGACCTCGGTTTAAAGTCCCATCTGAACGACTGTTCACTTTATTAGGGTCAGACGAGGGATCGAACCTACGATCCCTGGATTACCAATCAAGCGTGTTACCACGGGACTACAGATCCGTCTGTCAGTTTCAATGATACGGTGTCAGGCTATATTTATTACACATGCTCTCCGTCACGGGATATGGACGGGACATGGACTGGCTGGTGTGGCATTATGGTGGCCACACACCCAAAGTAGAACCCGACCCCGGCTCACTGTATGCAACAGCAATAAACCACCACACCACAACACATTAAACCATTTAACCAAATTAGAAATTCAAATTACTTAGAACAAAACTTTACACTTGTACACTATGATATTACTGGTACAAACTAGACGCATTGATAACATTTAAATACGAATGGAATGGCAGTTCCGGTATCAATTTCCTATAGAGAAACGTTTGCTCTGGATCAAGGAATTATGCTAACACGTGCGTCACGTGCTGAAGGTGATAAACACGTGTGTTCCAGCTTATCTCGTTGCCTTTGGTGGCGGCTCATCATATAAGGTCGTAGATAGTTTAACACCGTACAAAGCTACTGTCCGTTAATTAGAATGTAATTATCCATCATTTCATTACTAAAGAAAATCACAAATTAATTAAAAACTATGGTACCACGCGCCGCTGTGATCGATACAAGAGGTGATCGATAGCACTGGGTTTTGATATAGTAGAAATGAAGACTGCAGAATATACGACAGTGTAATTAGGTTTGTGTATAGAGAGCGAGCACCAGCGATATGCAGAGCAGGTACAGAACAATACTTTTGTAATTCGAACAACAAAACATACACCAAGCCCGTAGCCACACTGAGGTACACCGAGGCAGCTGCCTCGGTTATAATTTCCAAAGCCAATTAAATATAAATGAATTTTAAATAAATAAAATGCAAAAAATATCCATTTGCTGTATAAAATGTTGACTGCTAGAGAGCTGAAAGGTCAGTACATAATGTTACGTCTTAATTCATTAAATCAGAAAAACGCAGGAAATCGCTTCTATAGCCCAACAATTTTAAGGGGGAACATGCCCCCGGACCCCATATATCGTCTTGGTTGAAATTTGCCTCTGGCTACGGTACTGTACATATGTTTAACTTTATTTATTTTACAACGATTGCGAAGCAAGTTTTAACAACTTATATTAATCACTCTCGTTGGCGCGGTTGAAAGCGTATATGTGGTCATTCGTATGGGAGGAAACCGGAGTACCAAGAGAAAACCCACCTGTCCGATCTGGTTACCACCGTACCGTCCCACATACTTCCCGGTCCGAGGATCGAACCCGGGTTGCTTTGTTGAGAAGGGAGCACGCTAAGCACTGTGCTAATCGGACATACATATGTAAGCCTAACCTGCAATGTACAGTCTACATCCGTTATGTCAAAGTCAGTTATGTCGAATTATCCGTTTATCTCGAAGTCGGATATCGAACCAAAGTCCCGTTTCAGACATATTATTTTACATATAACTGGCTCCGTTTATATCGAATTTCGTTAAGTCAAACTTCGGTCATGTCGAAGTATGTTGTTTGGTCCGACGGAATTCGACATAACGGATGTAGACTGTATTTGTCTTATTTTTTGACATATTGAAAAAATACACAAAAAACCTCTGGCATGGAATACGATTTCCGTTATATATTGAGGTAGTCAGTGCTCTTGTATGGAATAAGATTTCCGTTATATATTGAGGTAGTCAGTGCTCTTGTATGGAATAAGATTTCCGTTATATATTGAGGTAGTCAGTGCTCTTGTATGGAATAAGATTTCCGTTATATATTGAGGTAGTCAGTGCTCTAGTATGGAATAAGATTTCCGTTATATATTGAGGTAGTCAGTGCTCTTGTATGGAATAAGATTTCCGTTATATATTGAGGTAGTCAGTGCTCTTGTATGGAATAAGATTTCCGTTATATATTGAGGTAGTCAGTGCTCTTGTATGGAATAAGATTTCCGTTATATATTGAGGTAGTCAGTGCTCTAGTATGGAATAAGATTTCCGTTATATATTGAGGTAGTCAGTGCTCTTGTATGGAATAAGATTTCCGTTATATATTGAGGTAGTCAGTGCTCTAGTATGGAATAAGATTTCCGTTATATATTGAGGTAGTCAGTGCTCTTGTATGGAATAAGATTTCCGTTATATATTGAGGTAGTCAGTGCTCTAGTATGGAATAAGATTTCCGTTATATATTGAGGTAGTCAGTGCTCTAGTATGGAATACGATTTCCGTTATATATTGAGGTAGTCAGTGCTCTAGTATGGAATAAGATTTCCGTTATATATTGAGGTAGTCAGTGCTCTAGTATGGAATAAGATTTCCGTTATATATTGAGGTAGTCAGTGCTCTGGTATGGAATAAGATTTCCGTTATATATTGAGGTAGTCAGTGCTCTGGCATGGAATAAGAGTTCCGTTATATATTGAGGTAGTCAGTGAAACATATTTGTGAGTAAAGTACATTGAGGTAAAACTGTTTCTAACATCCGTATCCGCGTGTTTATCGTTTCCCACTCGCCGGCTAATTATGACAAAGGTCAACGCCAGATTTGTCCGTGTTTAGACAATAGCACTCACAACTGTGAATAGGTATGAACCGGATGTTGATGCCAAACCAGTAATGCCAACACTGAACACGCCTCCATAACTCGAGTGCATCTATATATAGCTGCGCAATGTATTTATTACCCCCCAAAACAAACAGTGTTAAAACTAAATTAACCGCACAAGCCGGAAAATCTCCACACGACTCCACGAACACTCGACAAACGAAGTTTCAGAACTTGTCCGCCCATACACTTCATATGTGTGCATATTTAGGTTGTTTTGTTACGGCAGTGTCAAACAAAATGGAAGTTGGTCTGGTCACCTACGAGTCGCTATCTAAGACATATACAACATAAAGGGAGATTTGTTTTAAAGTCACAGACGGATACGTAGTCCAGTGGTAAAACGCTGGACTGGTAATCCAGGGATCGAAGGTTCGATCCCCCGTCTGACCCTAATAAAATTAACAGTCTTTCAGATGGGACGTTAAACCGAGGTCTCGTGTCGGTGATTTACACCGTGCACGTAAAAGAACCAGAGGAGACTCTGGAATGGGTCTCTGTCGGTATCATGCACTATCCTCCAAAATCTAAAATTACTAATCTCTTCAGGAGGCGTCGCTCATATGGGCAACAAGTAGCGACGATAAATAAACGTAAAACACACAGTTTTAAAGTCTTATTTAGTTTAATCATATTTTATTTGCTATTTGACATTTACATTACATACATAATCATGACAAAGCAAAGACAAATGCACAATGGGTTGGGCAACAAGTTCTAACAACATTGGTAAACTGCCCTTTCCAAGAATAATAGTTGAATACTTGGTAAACATGTTAATATAGGGAAAATAAGCAAACAAAATTTACTGAGAACGAAAACAAATCACGGGAACATCCAAATAATTAGCTTAGAGAAATGGATGAAGATACAGCGTACTGTAATAAGAGTAAGAAAAGTAGAGGTTTCTGCCAGATCCAGACACCTTTGTCATCATGAAATGGAATATGTTATATTCGAGGTATACAAACCATTTTGTCATCATGAAATGGCATATGTTATATTCGAGGTATACAAACCATTTTGTCATCATGAAATGGAATATGTTATATTCAGGATATGCACACCATTTTGTCATCATGAAATGGCATATGTTATATTCATTTTGTCATCATGAAATGGACTATGTTATATTCATTTTGTCATCATGAAATGGACTATGTTATATTCAGGGTATACAAACCATTTTGTCATCATGAAATGGCATATGTTATATTCATTTTGTCATCATGAAATGGACTATGTTATATTCATTTTGTCATCATGAAATGGACTATGTTATATTCAGGGTATACAAACCATT
Organism: Archivesica marissinica; assembly: GCA_014843695.1. Taxonomy (NCBI): domain Eukaryota; kingdom Metazoa; phylum Mollusca; class Bivalvia; order Venerida; family Vesicomyidae; genus Archivesica; species Archivesica marissinica. The sequence goes on from CM026404.1 coordinate 78,573,296, forward strand.
TTGCCAGCATGAATGGACTATGTTATACCCTGGGTATACAAACCATTTTGCCAGCATGAATGGACTATGTTATACCCAGGGTATACAAACCATTTTGCCAGCATGAATGGACTATGTTATACCCAGGGTATACAAACCATTCTGCCAGCATGAATGGACTATGTTATACCCAGGGTATACAAACCATTTTGCCAGCATGAATGGACTATGTTATATTCAGGGTATACAAACCATTTTGCCAGCATGAATGGACTATGTTATACCCAGGGTATAGAAACCATTTTGCCAGCATGAATGGACTATGTTATACCCAGGGTATACAAACCATTTTGCCAGCATGAATGGACTATGTTATACCCAGGGTATACAAACCATTTTGCCAGCATGAATGGACTATGTTATACCCATGGTATACAAACCATTTTGCCAGCATGAATGGACTATGTTATACCCAGGGTATACAAACCATTTTGCCAGCATGAATGGACTATGTTATACCCAGGGTATACAAACCATTTTGCCAGCATGAATGGACTATGTTATACCCAGGGTATACAAACCATTCTGCCAGCATGAATGGACTATGTTATACCCAGGGTATACAAACCATTCTGCCAGCATGAATGGACTATGTTATACCCAGGGTATACAAACCATTCTGCCAGCATGAATGGACTATGTTATACCCAGGGTATACAAACCATTCTGCCAGCATGAATGGACTATGTTATACCCAGGGTATACAAACCATTCTGCCAGCATGAATGGACTATGTTATACCCAGGGTATACAAACCATTTTGCCAGCATGAATGGACTATGTTATACCCAGGGTATACAAACCATTCTGCCAGCATGAATGGACTATGTTATACCCAGGGTATACAAACCATTCTGCCAGCATGAATGGACTATGTTATACCCAGGGTATACAAACCATTCTGCCAGCATGAATGGACTATGTTATACCCAGGGTATACAAACCATTCTGCCAGCATGAATGGACTATGTTATATCCAGGGTATACAAACCATTCTGCCAGCATGAATGGACTATGTTATACCCAGGGTATACAAACCATTTTGCCAGCATGAATGGACTATGTTATACCCAGGGTATACAAACCATTTTGCCAGCATGAATGGACTATGTTATACCCAGGGTATACAAACCATTCTGCCAGCATGAATGGACTATGTTATACCCAGGGTATACAAACCATTTTGCCAGCATGAATGGACTATGTTATACCCAGGGTATACAAACCATTTTGCCAGCATGAATGGACTATGTTATACCCAGGGTATACAAACCATTTTGCCAGCATGAATGGACTATGTTATACCCAGGGTATACAAACCATTCTGCCAGCATGAATGGACTATGTTATACCCAGGGTATACAAACCATTCTGCCAGCATGAATGGACTATGTTATACCCAGGGTATACAAACCATTCTGCCAGCATGAATGGACTATGTTATACCCAGGGTATACAAACCATTCTGCCAGCATGAATGGACTATGTTATACCCAGGGTATACAAACCATTCTGCCAGCATGAATGGACTATGTTATACCCAGGGTATACAAACCATTTTGCCAGCATGAATGGACTATGTTATACCCAGGGTATACAAACCATTCTGCCAGCATGAATGGACTATGTTATACCCAGGGTATACAAACCATTCTGCCAGCATGAATGGACTATGTTATACCCAGGGTATACAAACCATTCTGCCAGCATGAATGGACTATGTTATACCCAGGGTATACAAACCATTCTGCCAGCATGAATGGACTATGTTATACCCAGGGTATACAAACCATTTTGCCAGCATGAATGGACTATGTTATACCCAGGGTATACAAACCATTCTGCCAGCATGAATGGACTATGTTATACCCATGGTATACAAACCATTTTGCCAGCATGAATGGACTATGTTATACCCAGGGTATACAAACCATTTTGCCAGCATGAATGGACTATGTTATACCCAGGGTATACAAACCATTTTGCCAGCATGAATGGACTATGTTATACCCAGGGTATACAAACCATTTTGCCAGCATGAATGGACTATGTTATACCCAGGGTATACAAACCATTTTGCCAGCATGAATGGACTATGTTATACCCAGGGTATACAAACCATTTTGCTAGCATGAATGGACTATGTTATACCCAGGGTATACAAACCATTTTGCCAACATGAATGAACTATGTTATACCCAGGGTATACAAACCATTTTGCTAGCATGAATGGACTATGTTATACCCAGGGTATACAAACCATTCTGCCAGCATGAATGAACTATGTTATACCCAGGGTATACAAACCATTCTGCCAGCATGAATGGACTATGTTATACCCAGGGTATACAAACCATTCTGCCAGCATGAATGGACTATGTTATACCCAGGGTATACAAACCATTCTGCCAGCATGAATGGACTATGTTATACCCAGGGTATACAAACCATTTTGCCAGCATGAATGGACTATGTTATACCCAGGGTATACAAACCATTCTGCCAGCATGAATGGACTATGTTATACCCAGGGTATACAAACCATTTTGTAATTTTTTGTTCACGGTATTGTTATTCTTATTCCAGTTGAAAGTGACTGCCACAACTCATAAAACGGTCGTTACCTTGGTAATTATGCTAGTTACAAAATACGGGTATTACCAAAGTTTTACAGTAAAGATATCCAAGCTTTTTAACACTTTTAATGCACATGAAAAATATATAATATTATATTTTGACTGTCTCCTCCGTAGTTACGAGCAGTCTCATCAGGATCTGCACTTTTTGCCAGTAATATTACTATATTACTATTTTAAGACAAAATTACCCATTTTGATAAATGAATTGGTCCAAATATAATTTTCTGATTAATTTATTAGTCTAAAATTATCAAACATCAGTTCATGTCAGTACTTAGTGTTGAATGGGTTAATGTGCATACATCACCTGCATCATGTTTTAATAACATTTATGGCATAAAAACGCCACACACGCATTATATTTAGTATGATTATATAGTGCCGGACATGCGGAGGGGGTATCATACCCTGTGGGGGGTATCATACTCTGTCAACAAACCAAATAACAATATTATACGCTACATGTTTTCAGCTTAAAAACAATGTGTTCAGTCACTTTATTATCGATAAGATTTTCATCGATTTTATTTTATCATTTTTACCCCGCCGACAGCCTCAACGAAGTAATTTCACAATGGGTGATTTTAACGTAACACCGGCATGTCCAGATTTGGAACAACACACATGTTAAATAGATTTTCATATCGCATTTCGCTGCTAGTCTTACCGATATTCAACATATAGGTCAGACACCGCTATTGCAATTTCCATAGGCCACCATTATAACACACAGTGCCATTAGATTTCCCCCAAAAATAGTTTGGCACAAAAGAGAGTAATTTTCAACAGAATGGCCTTTGAGCCACAGGAAAATGTCAAATTTCAATGGGGTTGACCAATTGCGGTTTTTTATATTTCCCACTAAAGGCACCCACCCCCTACTCTGAAGGTAATTTGGTGGTGAATGTTGCACTGACACCTGCATTTATAATATGCTGTTTATTTGTCACCAAATAGTCTGCAAATATTTTTAAATATTCCAAAATGCAGCTCATATATTGTATTTTAATATTTAGAAGTCATTTTCAATATTTGTGACAATACCTACTCAGCCAATCAGTTCATGTATCAATAATTCTTAAGGGCTTCCCTACACTTTTTCAACCAATCCCAGACCACCATATCAATAACACCGTCTGACCTATACTAGTTAAATGATGTAAATTGTCGAACAATTACCCCCATATTTATTTCCGCGTCTCTTACAGATCCATTGCGCATGATCGTACCGAGCGCGCAGCTTTCCGCGTCTCTTACATATCCATTGCGCATGCTCGTACCGAGCGCGCAGCTTTCGGATTTATTTATGAATCGTGAGGCACACGAAATGTATGTATTTTATACCGTATATTCACGGCTTGCCCGGAAATATCAAAATATATTTACGGTAGGTTATCTAATGAAAATACTGGAATCTGCATTGAAGCATTGAAGCGTTGAAGCATTGAAGCATTGAAGCGTAATTCGTCTTTATGAACAGGATTATTACTTTAATGTCTGGTCATATTTACAAGTAACATCAGCTAATGCGCACTATTTCCCGACGATGTTAGTAGTGTAAATAGGCAGGCAGGCAGGCAAGGCAAGGCAAGGCAAGGCAAGGCAAGACAAGATAAGGCAGACAAATGACGATAGAAAGTTGTTGAACTTAGTAGATGAAGTGCTTACAAGTAACATCAGCTAATGCGCACTATTTTCCGACGATGTTAGCAGTGTAAATATACTACAACTCTAAGCATACAATTGCTACATGGGGCAGGCAGGCAGGCAGGCAGGCAGGCAGGCAGGCAGGCAGGCAGGCAGGCAGGCAGGCAGGCAGGCAGGCAGGCAGCAGGCAGGCAGGCAGGCAGGCAGGCAGGCAGGCAGGCAGGCAGGCAGGCAGGCAGGCAGCAGGCAGGCAGGCAGGCAGGCAGGCAGGCAGGGCAGGGCAGGGCAGGGCAGGGCAGGGCAGGGCAGGGCAGGGCAGGGCAGGGCAGGGCAGGGCAGGGCAGGGCAGGGCAGGGCAGGGCAGGGCAGGGCAGGGCAGGGCAGGGCAGGGCAGGGCAGGGCAGGGCAGGGCAGGGCAGGGCAGGGCAGGGCAGGGCAGGGCAGGGCAGGGCAGGGCAGGGCAGGGCAGGGCAGGGCAGGGCAGGGCAGGGCAGGGCAAGGCAAGGCAAGGCAAGGCAAGGCAAGGCAAGGCAAGGCAAGGCAAGGCAAGGCAAGGCAAGTCAAATGACGATAGAAAGTTGTTGAACTTAGTAGATGAAGTGCAGAAAATGCAACAATTCATTGATTCTTCAGAATTATTTCTGAGAATTTTTCATACATTGATGACCGTGTTCTTGCATTGGATTTCTCTTTTACGCTGATATTATTTTAATGTATTTCTTCGCATTTCAGATTCCTTAATCCTATAAAAGCAAAATATGACTACGGAGTTGAAGGAATCCATTACAAGTCATTAGACGGGGGATTGGCTGAATGCTACAGATATTTATGTGAAATGACAAAATTACAAAATCGATTTGAAAATAACAAGATGCGGATGCCGAGTCGGAAAACAGGTAGAAATGCGAGTATTATCGAGATAATTATATAAAGAAAAAAATGTTATAAAATGTCAACGGCGATTCATAGAGTTCCGGGAATGTTCCGGTTGACTATTCTATGACAATTGCGTATATATTAGGGATGAGGTTCAGAATTGATGCCGATATGGGCAACCGGTAGCGACGATAAATAAACGTAAAACTAAATAAATTGATGCCGATCATCCAGTTTTGTATTTAAAAAAAGTCTTAAATGGCCAAACAACTCTAAATTTGGCTGTTTTTATGCTATATTTGCCCCATAGATTTATACAGACTATCTGTAGTCCAGTGGTTAACACGCTGGACTGGTAATCCAGGGATCGCATGTTGGATCCCCCGCCAGACCCTAATAAAATTCAGTCTTTCAGATGGGACATTTAAACCGAGGTCTCGTGTCGGTGCTATACACCGTACACGTAAAAGAACCAGATGAGACTCTGGAATGGGTCTCCGTCTGTATCATTGCACTATCCTCCAAAAATCTAAAATGACTAATCTCTTCAGGAGGGCGTCTCTCATATGGGCAACCAGTAGCGACGATAAATAAACGTAAAACACATACACAATGACAGGATTCTGGACACTCGTATTAAAACAAAAGAACATACATGTCATGGATCAATGTATTATCTATTCAAAAGTAGAACATATATACTGGTATATTAGAAAAGTAGAACATATATACTGGTATATTAGAAAAGTAGAACATATATACTGGTATATTAGAAAAGTAGAACATATATACTGGTATATTAAAAAAGTAGAACATATCTACTGGTATATTAGAAAAGTAGAACATATCTACTGGTATATTAGAAAAGTAGAACATATATACTGGTATATTAGAAAAGTAGAACATATATACTGGTATATTAGAAAAAATAGAACATATATACTGGTATATTAGAAAAGTAGAACATATATACTGGTATATTAGAAAAGTAGAACATATATACTGGTATATTAGAAAAATAGAACATATATACTGGTATATTAGAAAAGTAGAACATATATACTGGTATATTAAAAAAGTAGAACATATCTACTGGTATATTAGAAAAGTAGAACATATATACTGGTATATTAGAAAAGTAGAACATATATACTGGTATATTAGAAAAGTAGAACATATATACTGGTATATTAGAAAAGTAGAACATATATACTGGTATATTAAAAAAGTAGAACATATCTACTGGTATATTAGAAAAGTAGAACATATATACTGGTATATTAGAAAAGTAGAACATATATACTGGTATATTAGAAAAGTAGAACATATATACTGGTATATTAGAAAAGTAGAACATATATACTGGTATATTAGAAAAGTAGAACATATATACTGGTATATTAGAAAAAATAGAACATATATACTGGTATATTAGAAAAGTAGAACATATATACTGGTATATTAGAAAAGTAGAACATATATACTGGTATATTAGAAAAGTAGAACATATATACTGGTATATTAGAAAAGTAGAACATATATACTGGTATATTAGAAAAGTAGAACATATATATTGGTATATTAGAAAAGTAGAACACATATACTGGTATATTAGAAAAGTAGAACATATATACTGGTATATTAGAAAAGTAGAACATATATACTGGTATATTAGAAAAGTAGATCATATCTACTGGTATATTAGAAAAGTAGAACATGTCTACTAGTATATTTAAGTTTAAACTTTATTTATTTTACAACGATTGCGAAGCAAGTTTAACAACTTATATTAAGTACCCTGAGAAAGCCCACCTGTCCGTTCTGACGACCACCGTACCATCTCACATACTTCCCGGTCCGAGGATCGAACCCTATGTGAGAAGCGGGTAGGGTTCCCGGCGTGATTGTTGACGTCATAATCCTGTTCAAACTGATGTGTCACAATTTCTAAAAATAATTGTATTAACGCAAGACTACCTAAGTATTGCACTAATGCAGGACTACCTAAGTGTTGCACTAATGCAGGACTACCTAAGTTTTGCACTAACGCAGCACTACCTAAGTCTAGCACTAACTCAGCACTACCTAAGTATTGCACTAACGCAGGACTACCTAAGTTTTGCAATAATGCAGGACTACCTAAGTCTTGCACGAACGCAGGACTACCTAAGTGTTGCACTAACGCAGCACTACCTAAGTCTAGCACTAACGCAGCACTACCTAAGTCTTGCACTAACACAGGACTACCTAAGTTTTGCAATAATGCAGGACTACCTAAGTCTTGCACTAACGCAGCACTACCTAAGTCTTGCAATAACGCAGCACTACCTAAGTATTGCACTAACGCAGCACTACCTAAGTCTTGCATTAACGCAGCACTACCTAAGTCTTGCACTAACGCAGCACTACCTAAGTATTGCACTAACGCAGAACTACCTAAGTTTTGCAATAACGCAGTACTACCTAAGTCTTGCACTAACGCAGGACTACCTAAGTTTTGCAATGACGCAGGACTACCTAAGTTTTGCAATAATGCAGGACTACCTAAGTCTTGCACGAATGCAGGACTACCTAAGTTTTGCACTAACGCAGCACTACCTAAGTCTAGCACTAACGCAGCACTACCTAAGTCTTGCACTAACGCAGGACTACCTAAGTTTGCAATAATGCAGGACTACCTAAGTCTTGCACTAACGCAGCACTACCTAAGTCTTGCACTAACGCATGACTACCTAAGTATTGCACTAACGCAGCACTAACTAAGTCTTGCACTAACGCAGGACTACCTAAGTATTGCAATAACGCAGCACTAAGTCTTGTAATAATGCAGGACTACCTAAGTCTTGCAATAACGCAGGACTACCTAAGTCTTGCAATAACGCAGGACTACCTAAGTTTTGCAATAACGCAGCACTACCTAAGTCTTACACTAACGCAGGACTACCTAAGTTTTGCAATAACGCAGGACTACCTAAGTTTTGCAATAATGCAGGACTACCTAAGTCTTGCACTAACGCAGGACTACCTAGGTTTTGCAATAATGCAGGACTACCTAAGTCTTGCACAAACGCAGGACTACCTAAGTCTTGCACTAACGCAGCACTACCTAAGTCTTGCAATAACGCAGGACTACCTAAGTTTTGCAATAATGCAGGACTACCTATGTCTAGCACTAACGCAGCAGTACCTAAGTCTTGCACTAACGCAGGACTACCTAAGTATTGCACTAACGCAGCACTACCTAAGTCTTGCAATAACGCAGCACTACCTAAATCTTGCACTAACGCAGGACTACCTATGTTTTGCAATAATGCAGGACTACCCAAGTCTTGCACTAACGCAGGACTACCTAAGTCTTGCACTAACGCAGCACTACCTAAGTCTTGCAATAACGCAGGACTACCTAAGTTTTGCAATAATGCAGGACTACCTATGTCTAGCACTAACGCAGCAGTACCTAAGTCTTGCACTAACGCAGGACTACCTAAGTATTGCACTAACGCAGCACTACCTAAGTCTTGCAATAACGCAGCACTACCTAAATCTTGCACTAACGCAGGACTACCTATGTTTTGCAATAATGCAGGACTACCCAAGTCTTGCACTAACGCAGGAGTACCTAAGTCTTGCACTAACACAGGACTACCTAAGTCTTGCACTAACGCAGAACTACCTATGTCTTGCAATAACGCAGCACTACCTAAGTCTTGCACTAACGCAGCACTACCTAAGTCTTGCAATAACGCAGGACTACCTAAGTTTTGCAATAATGCAGGACTACCTATGTCTAGCACTAACGCAGCAGTACCTAAGTCTTGCACTAACGCAGGACTACCTAAGTATTGCACTAACGCAGCACTACCTAAGTCTTGCAATAACGCAGCACTACCTAAATCTTGCACTAACGCAGGACTACCTATGTTTTGCAATAATGCAGGACTACCCAAGTCTTGCACTAACGCAGGAGTACCTAAGTCTTGCACTAACACAGGACTACCTAAGTCTTGCACTAACGCAGAACTACCTATGTCTTGCAATAACGCAGCACTACCTAAGTCTTGCACTAACGCAGCACTACCTAAGTCTTGCAATAACGCAGGACTACCTAAGTTTTGCAATAATGCAGGACTACCTATGTCTAGCACTAACGCAGCAGTACCTAAGTCTTGCACTAACGCAGGACTACCTAAGTGTTGCACTAACGCAGCACTACCTAAGTATTGCACTAACGCAGCACTACCTAAGTCTTGCACTAACGCAGCACTACCTAAGTCTTGCACTAACGCAGCACTACCTAAGTCTTGCACTAACGCAGCACTACCTAAGTATTGCACTAACGCAGGACTACCTAAGTCTTGCACTAACACAGGACTACCTAAGTCTTGCACTAACGCAGAACTACCTATATCTTGCAATAACGCAGCACTACCTAAGTATTGCACTAACGCAGCACTACCTAAGTCTTGCACTAACGCAGCACTACCTAAGTCTTGCACTAACGCAGCACTACCTAAGTTTTGCAATAACGCAGCACTACCTAAGTCTTGCACTAACGCAGGACTACCTAAGTATTGCACTAACGCAGCACTACCTAAGTGTTGCACTAACGCAGCACTACCTAAGTATTGCACTAACGCAGCACTACCTAAGTCTTGCACTAACGCAGCACTACCTAAGTCTTGCACTAACGCAGCACTTCCTAAGTATTGCACTAACGCAGCACTACCTAAGTCTTGCACTAATGCAGGACTACCTAAGTCTAGCACTAACGCAGCACTACCTAAGTCTTGCACTTAACGCAGCACTACCTAAGTTTTGCAATAATGCAGCACTACCTAAGTTTTGCAATAATGCAGCACTACCTAAGTCTTGCAATAAATAAATCCAACACGATTAGCGTTTATATGTACTTGAACACTGTACTGTGCCGTCTGATCTGGCTCTACACTATTTGCAAAAGTGATTTTATCTGCCGCTAGCGTGGCAAAAAGCAACACCATCTGGGCACTCGAATACATTGCAATTTCGTCATTATAACAGGAATTTGACTTTTAAACAAATTACTGAAAATTAAACAAGTTTTGGAAATGTATCCCTGCATGGGATCGCTAGTATCAATAACAGTGAACTCTTGCAAAAGTCAGCAATCCACGCGAGCTAATTATATAAAGGAAACACGACCGACGTCCGACTATTTGTTCAATGCATAATGACCAATGTCTACCAACATGTTGTTAGCGTGTATTGTTCACGAGCTCCCGTCGTGGTTACTCCCAATACATCCTTGTCGCCATACGGTTAGACCCTGCTCATTATCGCGAGGTTCGTTATGTATCTATATATATTTATCTAAAAAAAAACAAGTTCGTTTCGGACAATAAAATGATACGCTTCAGACAATGCGTGTAGATTTGTATATGATAAGGACAATGCGTGTAGATCTGTATCGGATAAGGCCAATGCGTGTAGATCTGTATCTGATAAGGACAATGCGTGTAGATCTGTATCGGATAAGGACAATGTGTGTAGATCTGTACCGGATAAGGACAATGCGTGTAGATCTGTATCGGATAAGGACAATGCGTGTAGATCTGTATCGGATAAGGACAATGCGTGTAGATCTGTATTGGATAAGGACAATGCGTGTAGATCTGTATCGGATAAGTACAATGCGTGTAGATCTGTATCGGATAAGGCCAATGCGTGTAGATCTGTATCTGATAAGGACAATGCGTGTAGATCTGTATCGGATAAGGACAATGCGTGTAGATCTGTATCGGATAAGGACAATGCGTGTAGATCTGTACCGGATAAGGACAATGTGTGTAGATCTGTACCGGATAAGGACAATGCGTGTAGATCTGTATCGGATAAGGACAATGCGTGTAGATCTGTATCGGATAAGTAAACTGCGTGTAGATCTATATCGGATAAGGACAATGCGTGTAGATCTGTATTGGATAAGGACAATGCGTGTAGATCTGTATCGGGTAAGGACAATGCGTGTAGATCTGTATTGGATAAGGACAATGCGTGTAGATCTGTATCGGGTAAGGACAATGCGTGTAGATCTGTATTGGATAAGGACAATGCGTGTAGATCTGTATTGGATAAGGACAATGCGTGTAGATCTGTATCGGGTAAGGACAATGCGTGTAGATCTGTATTGGATAAGGACAATGCGTGTAGATCTGTATCGGATAAGGCCAATGCGTGTAGATCTGTATCTGATAAGGACAATGCATGTAGATCTGTATCGGGTAAGGACAATACGTGTAGATCTGTATCGGATAAGGACAATGCGTGTAGATCTATATCGGATAAGGACAATGCTTGTAGATCTGTATCGGATAAGGACAATGCGTGTAGATCTGTACCGGATAAGGACAATGCGTGTAGATCTATATCGGATAAGGACACTGCGTGTAGATCTGTATATGATAAGGACACTGCGTGTAGATCTATACCGGATAAGGACAATGCGTGTAGATCTATATTGGATAAGGACACTGTGTGTAGATCTGTATCGGATAAGGACAATGCGTGTAGATCTGAATATGATAAGGACACTGCGTGTAGATCTATACCGGATATGGACAATGCGTGTAGATCTATATTGGATAAGGACAATGCATGTAGATTTGTACTGGATAAGGACAATGCGTGTAGATCTATATCGGATAAGGACAATGCTTGTAGATCTGTATCGGATAAGGACAATGCGTGTAGATCTGTACCGGATAAGGACAATGCGTGTAGATCTATATCGGATAAGGACACTGCGTGTAGATCTGTATATGATAAGGACACTGCATGTAGATCTATACCGGATAAGGACAATGCGTGTTGATCTATATCGGAATAGGACAATGTGTGTAAATCGGTACCGGATAAGGACAATGCGTGTAGATCTGTATATGATAAGGACACTGCGTGTAGATCTATACCGGATAAGGACAATGCGTGTAGATCTATATCGGATAAGGACACTGTGTGTAGATCTGTATCGGATAAGGACAATGCGTGTAGATCTGAATATGATAAGGACACTGCGTGTAGATCTATACCGGATATGGACAATGCGTGTAGATCTATATTGGATAAGGACAATGCGTGTAGATTTGTACTGGATAAGGACAATGCGTGTAGATCTATATCGGATAAGGACAATGCGTGTAGATCTGTATCGGATAAGGACAATGCGTGTAGATCTGTATCGGATAAGGACAATGCGTGTATATCTGTATCGGATAAGGACAATGCGTGTAGATCTGTATCGGATAAGGACAATGCGTGTAGATCTGTATCGGATAAGGACAATGTGTGTAGATCTGTACCGGATAAGGACAATGCGCGTAGATCTGTATCGGATAAGGACAATGTGTGTAGATCTATATCGGATAAGGACAATGCCTTTAGATCTGTACCGGATAAGGACAATGCGTGTAGATCTGTATCGGATAAGGACAATGCGTTTAGATCTGTATCGGATAAGGACAATGTGTGTAGATCTGTACCGGATAAGGACAATGCGTGTAGATCTGTATCGGATAAGGACAATGCGTGTAGATCTGTATCGGATAAGGACAATGCCTTTAGATCTGTACCGGATAAGGACAATGCCTTTAAATATGTACCGGATAAGGAAACGTGTTAGTTTGTCGTAATTGCAGGGCTCTATATACATGTAGGTCAGAATATTAAGTGATAAGTCGCGATATTACGCTGTTAAATAGTATTATTTAATAAATTTCAACAACATGTAGTTCGAATCCAACCGGGTATGTCGAATTACAAAAGTATTTCATGTGAAGAAGCTACCCACCTACGGAAGGTCGATGGCTCTACCCGGGTGTCTGCTAATGCCTGTAATATTGTTAGGAGGGACATCCGGGATCTTCCTACATTAATACTAGTTGGAGAGTTGCCATGTGACTTCAGCTGTTGATGTGACCGTTTATGCATCATAACAAACTAGTTGTTAGTTTATACAAATTTATTTTAGCTCGATTGCGAAACAAGTTCTTTCAACTTATATTAATCACTCTTGATACCTCATTCCTGATGTAATCCATCGCCACGAGGGGAGAGAGAAGAGGCAACGTGGAATTTAAATGCCTTGCCCAAGGGCACACTCGTAACGGAGTTCGAGCTCCGCTGGAGCCGTTAAGAGTGTACCCTTAGGCAAGGCATTTAAATTCCACACTGCCTCTTCTCTCTCCTTCATGGCGATGGATTCCATCAGGAATGAGGTCTCGAGAGTGATTAATATAAGTTGAAAGAACTTGTTTCGCAATCGAGCTAAAATAAATTTGTATAAACTAACAAACTAGTTTGGGTAAATAGCTTCTGCCAAATGATGGGAAAAAACGCCGTTTCACAACATCGCCACATAAAAATCTACTATATATCTCTATGCATACTACTCAACATTAAAAGTTAAAAGGACAATGGAAATCCACTTGGGGTAAAATCCTCTCAATACAGGGGTATATAGGCAACACAGCGCCGGTACAAGCTGCGTGGTTTCTCTGTAACCCTGTTAGGCAGCTAATTGGTTGGCTGAATCATAGCTCATTCCATGTGTGGTCTGCATGTTAATGACCTTTGCAATGATGAATGGAAACAAACTTCATTCATTTGGTCAGAACATTTGGACACTATTCAAATACATGGAAAATGCCATACAATTATAAATTAGTATTTTTGGTTTGTTATTAATTCCAATCTCATTTTGACTGATGACTTAGGAATATGAAAGCAATACTAGGCATTGTACATAATTATTGCCTGCCACTTAGGCTTCAAATTTGCGAAGAATCTGTATTAAAAGGCAATGCAGGAGTATCAAATGTCTTGTTAGCTAGGCAGATATATAATGTCTTTCTGATTCATTCAATTACGGTGTACTACAACCAGCTTCAAATGCGGCAGGAGTCTCCGTGCACAGCAAGGCCCTGATCTAGTCGTCTTTGCTCTCTCCTCGCTTATCAAATTAGCCTCTTCTATATCATCGAGATCAGCAGCTCATCGGGCATACCAGACGTCTCTGCTCTCTCCTCGCTTATCAAATTATCCTCTTCTATTTCATCGAGATCAGCAGCCAGCAGCTCATCGGGCTTACCAGGCGTCTCTGCTTTCTCTTTTCGCTTATCAAATTACCCTCTTCTATTTCATTGAGACCAGCAGCTCACCGGGCGTACTAATCGTCTCTGCTCTCTCCTCGCTTACCCTCTTATATTTCATCGACATTATATAGCAGCTCATCGGGAGTACCAGGCGTCCCTGCTCTTTCATCGAGATCAGCAGCCAGCAGCTCATCGGTCATACCAGGCGTCTCTACTTTCTCTTTTCGCTTATCAAATTACCCTCTTCTATTTCATTGAGATCAGCAGCTCTTCGGGCATACCAGGCGTCTCTGCTTTCTCTTTTCGCTTATCAAATTACCCTCTTCTATTTCATTGAGACCAGCAGCTCACCGGGCGTAATAATCGTCTCTGCTCTCTCCTCGCTTACCTTCTTATATTTCATCGACATTATATAGCAGATCATCGGGAGTACCAGGCGTCCCTGCTCTTTCATCGAGATCAGCAGCCAGCAGCTCATCGGGCATACCAGGCGTCTCTGCTTTCTCTTTTCGCTTATCAAATTACCCTCTTCTATTTCATTGAGATCAGCAGCTCTTCGGGCATACCAGGCGTCTCTGCTTTCTCTTTTCGCTTATCAAATTACCCTCTTCTATTTCATTGAGATCAGCAGCTCTTCGGGCATACCAGGCGTCTCTGCTTTCTCTTTTCGCTTATCAAATTACCCTCTTCTATTTCATTGAGACCAGCAGCTCACCGGGCGTACTAATCGTCGCTGCTCTCTCATCGCTTGTCAAATTACTCTCTTCTATTTCATCGAGATCAGCAGCTCTTCGGGCATACCAGGCGTCTCTGCTTTCTCTCATCGCTTGTCAAATTACCCTCTTCTATTTCATCGAGATCAGCAGCTCTTCGGGCATACCAGCGTCTCTGCTTTCTCTCATCGCTTGTCAAATTACCCTCTTCTATTTCATCGAGATCAGCAGCTCTTCGGGTATACCAGGCGTCTCTGCTTTCTCTCATCGCTTGTCAAATTACCCTCTTCTATTTCATCGAGATCAGCAGCTCTTCGGGCATACCAGGCGTCTCTGCTTTCTCTCATCGCTTGTCAAATTACCCTCTTCTATTTCATCGAGATCAGCAGCTCTTCGAGCATACCAGGCGTCTCTGCTTTCTCTCATCGCTTGTCAAATTACCCTCTTCTATTTCATCGAGATCAGCATCTGTAGCTGGTCTCTTTCTCACACAACTCACTTCAGTACTTTTTCTCAGTTGTAGCACACCCATAGATGGTACCTTTACTCGCTGCATATCCAGTATAGTTATGGTATTGTCGCGTGTATATGTATATGAGTGAATAGTATCATCAGCGAATTCTATTAGATTTCCCATCTTGTCAATGGGTTGTATAATATGATGCTATGAATCAACATAAACTGTGTAGAACACTGAATTACACTACGAATGCTACACAATTCTTGGGAATGTAATTGGATAAAATATTGTAAAATCTGTTATGAACGAAACATTGAGGGCACAAACATCAGAGTTTTCTGTTCAACCCAGAAACGAAACAGGTCGCGTGGATTATATTGTTCTGTTTTACGTTTATTTATCGTCGCTACCGGTTGCCCATATGAGCGACGCCTCCTGAAGAGATTATTCATTTTAGATTGTTGGAGGATAGTGCAATGATACAGACAGATACCCATTCCAGAGTCTCCGTTGGTTCTTTTACGTACACGGTGTACAGCACCGCCACGAGACCTTGGTTTAAAGTCCCATCTGAAAGCTATTAATTTTATTAGGGTCAGACGGGGGATCGAACCTGCGATCCCTGGATTACCAGTCCAGCGTGGTACCACTGGACTACAGATCCGCCTGTGTGTGTATTACATTTGATGTAATCATATTGTCTTGCTCTTGGATACATTAGAACAAGGATAGAATGTGCATAATAACAAGCAAAGGGGTTGGACACAAGTTCTTGCAACATTGGAACTTGTCCGCCCGCCCATTCTTCTTCTTCTTTTCCGTATTTGCTTTCACCTTATGGGAACACCAAGTACTAGTACTTGTAGATAGTTTAACGGTTAAAAGTTGACTTACTATGTAGTCATAATTTAAAAAACATTATAAAAACTATAAAAGCTATAAAAGCCTCCACCCATGCTTCAAACATTCAAAGTATATTTACACAGTTATTGGAGTATTAGAGCACGTTGCATATGGAGTTTGTGACACAACTCGGAGGACATCCTTGTTACAGCATTAATATCTTCAGGTTTAGTTATAACATTCTTGTAGTTAGTGCAGTCGATTATAAGACTTGTGATTGCATGTAACCCATAGATTATAAGTTTAAACTTTATTTATTTTACAACGATTGCGAAGCAAGTTTTAACAACTTATATTAATCACGTTCGTTGGCGCGGATGAAAGCGTAAATGTGGTCATTCGTGTGGGAGGAAACCGGAGTACCCGGAGAAAACCCACATGTCCGATCTGGCGACCACCGTACCATCTCACGAGGATCGAACCCGGGTCGCATTAGTGAGAAGTGAGTGCGCTAACCACTGCGCTAATCGGACAGACTAGATTATAGATCCACTGTAAGGAATACAATAAGTCTTCTATATAAAATAAATAAAAATAATATTCTTAAGTGTTCCACTCCAAGACAGGGTTTTGTTAATTTATTTCAAGATTTGAATCTCTTAGACAGGTTTTGATGTTCATTGAAACTACCAGAAGTCTCATTTGGCCCATGTTGACTTTTGTATGGTTTCACTACCTTCAGTACAATCGCATTCCGACTGAAATATTTCTCTCGATTGCTGAAAAGTGATCATTTTAATAGTGGGTAATCAACAGCCCCCGGGATATGGTCAACTCTTGACCAGCGTTGAAAAAATACTCCAATAGCGGACAAATATTGATACAGTTTTAGCAAAAAACTTTCGGCCGGGGCACTTCGACTGAATTGTCCGACAATGGCGTTTCAAATTGAAATGTTTTTATAAAATTGGAAAAATGAAACGCTCCATTTAAAATTGACCACATTTTGAATTAAATAAGTCGACGCCAACTATATTTGCTGTGATTGATACATTGTTGTGAACTTGTGTGCTTGTTTAAGATGTTTATATATTGTTGAATGTATTATGACTACCCCCAGCTCCAAGAAGAATGGGTACAATTAATAATAAAGTGTAGCATTGTATTCGAACAATATTCCGTAGTTGGTTATAGATAAATATTATTATTCTGGTGTATTCCGATTATCATGGAAAACATCTTGAATTTGCTGAAATGTCAAGTCATTATTTGACCTCGGTCAATAATGAATCAGAAATTATATTCCTCATTTGAAACATCAGGTTTGTATTGTTTAGATGCTATAACATGCATTGCTGTGTTGAGTTTGCCTAGGTCGTGTGTATCAGAGGCGTAGAGAAGGCTTTTGCTATTGTGGCGCCAATATTTATATTGGGGCGACCATACTCTTTTCCAAGTTAAAGATTTTTACAAGAATACGAATAACAACAACTTGAACAGATTCATACAAATGGTCACACGTTTGTGTGTTTTACGTTTATTTATCGTCGCTACCGGTTGCCCATATGAGCGACGTCTCTTGAAGAGATTAGTCAATTTAGATTGTTGGAGGATAGTACAATGATAGACAGAAACCCATTTCAGAGTCTCCTCTGGTTCTTTTACGTACACGGTGTAAGCACGACACGAGACCTCGTTAGTCCCATCTGAAAGATGTTAATTTTATTAGGTCAGACGGGGGATCGAACCTGCGACCCTGGATTACCAGTCCAGCGTGTTACACTGGATAAATCGTCTGTAATTATAAAAATAGGGAAATTGTTCCTCTATATATTGTTAATCTCGGTAAAATACACGAAAATGATACTTTATGTAATGAGAGACATCGGTTACTGCCCCTGAATACTCCCTAAAAGTAGATAGGTCCTATTAAGTGTTTCCTCTGTTTTTATCGTTGTTTCCTTTGCACAACATGCTAGCAATTTTATTCCACTATCGCTTCTAATGATTATTAAAGTACTATATCTCGACACATCTGTTATAGTATATGCAATGGTTACTTATTTGTAAAACAATGTTATCAGTTAATTAACACGATTTTGATAAAATCACAATTATCATACCGCAACATCTGGTTAGGGAACAACAGTAAAAACAAAGGGTTCTAACTGAAAGGACCTATTCACATTTGAGAATAAATCAGAATGTATTTTCCAAGGGAGGTAATAAAAAATTAGAGATGTCTCTGATTATTGGGCAGTCCAGAGATAAGCCAGACGCCCCACTATTTGAGATTAGGGCGTCCATGATCGGACTAGCCGTGAATACATTACGCCTATATGTATGAAATAAAATAGGACTAAACTAATACAGACTGATCTGTAGTCCAGTGGTTAACACGCTGTACTGGTAATCCAGGGATCGCTAGTTCGATCCTCCGTCTGACCCAAAAATTAACAATCTTTCAAATGGGACTTTAAACCGAGGTCTCGTGTCACCGTGCACGTAAAAGAACTAGAGGAGACTCTGGAATGGGTCCCTGTCTGTATCATTGCAATATCCTCTAAAAATCTAAAATGACTAATCTCTTCAGGAGGCGTCACTCATATGGGCAACCGGTAGCGACGATCAATAAACGTAAAACACACACACGACTAAACTAAGATAATGTGCAACGTTCTTTCGCACCTAACATTCATCTATGCCACCGAATAATATTTGTAAAAATATCTTCTTCCGGGGCATATAATTTTCCTACTGACCGTGCCTCCATCCGTCCGAGTCAATATTTCCTGTCCGGGCTTTTAACTCTTCTACTATGGAAGGATTTCAAAATGAATGTGCCTCAAATATGCGCCTTATATAGGTGATGTATTGTAGTTCAGTTTAATCATATTGTGGAAGTCCTGATGGCGCAGTGGATGCGCGTTCGCTTCAGGTGCGAAAGGTCCGGAGTTCGAGCCACGCTGGAGCCGTTACGAGTGTGCCCTTAGGCAAGGCATTTAATTTCCACGTTGCCTCTTCTCTCTCCCTTGTGGCGATGAATTTCATCAGGAATGAGGTATCGAGAGTGATTAATATAAGTTATAGGAACTTGTTTCGCAATCGATCTAATATAAATTTGCATAAACTAATCATATTGTAATTGACATTTACATTACATACCTAATCATGACACAGTAAAGAAAAAGCAAAAATAGGTTGGACAACATGTTGTAACAACATTAGTAAACTATCCTGTACCGTACACAATGTGCGTGCGTGCGTGCGTCCGTCCGTCCGAGTCATTATTTCCAGTCCGGGCAGCAACTTCCTCGGCTATGGCCGAGGGCATTCATCACTTACTGTGATATTTCTGGTTTCTGCTAATATATGATTACATGTATTTACAATAATACAAATTAAGGAATTGAGTATATACTCGGAGCTGATTGGACGTTGATAACAAACAAATAATATCATTGTGAAGGCATGTACTTTATTTGCATCGTAAATTGTATGCCTTTCTCTGTAAATATCATATGCATAGATATGCACTTGACGTGCATTGTACCTATGCGTTGTATAATTGTCAAGTATAATTGTAATTTGTATTAGATTGTGTTCTTTGTAAATTAGATGTTTACTTTTATATTGTATGTGGCTCTCCATGCAGTGGAGGAAATAAAGTTATCTATCTATGTATGCATGGGTGCAAATAATGATGTACCTTACAAGCATGCTGGACTGTGTTACACAACTTGAACTTGAATATCAAATGTATGTATATAGTATAGAGCACAATTGTCAACAGTAGGGTGTATTGATCTATAGTTACATAGTTTAATGATAAATAATTGTTATTATGTTAAAAACAAATATATATATTTCAAGTTGTTAATAAAACAAATACTACTTCTATTACATATAACGCTTTTTGATAAAGATTCTAAGAACGACATACATAAATTGTATCGTTTAATAAGGTTTGCCTAGAATTATCAGTTGAGGGCCTTCGTGGCAGATTGGTTATGGTCGTTGACTTCAAATCACTACTCAGGTTCGAATCCCACTGGGTGTATCGAATTCTTTCATGTGAGGATGTTATCCCAGCTGGCTTGCGGAAGGTCGGTGGTTCAATCCCGGTGGCCGACCGTGCCTGAAATTAGGCCCGGAAAGGGACCGGGTGTCCTTATCCACCACTAATATCTGGAAGTAACAAAATGAATACGAACGAAACCAAATATATACATAATATATGAAACTATTGTATGTTACAACGTGTAATTTGTCACACCGTCGTTTCTAATCTATATATTAGTCATGTGACAATTTCAGATATTTGACGCAGTGCCATAGCCAGAATCTGAAAATAACCGAGGCGACCCCCACCTCCTCAATTATTTGTTTGTATGCTTGTCTGTGCATTCTGAAGGCAGTTTTATCAGTTTTCCTATATACCTGTCGTTACTTGCCAATTTCTAACCGAGGCGACTGCCTCATTTTCCTCAGTGTGGCTACGGGCCTGTGACGTATATTATAAATGAAGAGTTGAAACTTAATTGGTACAGTTATATGTTGGCGCATCCATCAGGCGACAAATATCTCGGTTGACCGGAAATCCTACGCAACTATTGGAAACTGGCGAAATGGAGGTGCGAAGTATGTTCATTATGGCGTCACATAAATAGATGCGATTGCGTCGCATAACTTACGGCAGACGTGAAATGGTCATCGGCGAAATGATATTCCCGCGTACAGGTGTAAACTGCTGAGATGTGACAGAAGCCGCCACGGGGAGCACAATTTACTGTACACGATGAATGAGGTTGAATGCAGACAGTGTACGTGACGATAGATTGATAAAGATGTTATTTGTTAGTGAGAAGATCTTGTTAGTTGGCAATGATTAGCCTACTATTCTCGCTAAGGATCGTTATGTTGATATGCAACAGCGCCTCAACACCCTCACAGTTCACCTGTAAGAACCCTGGTGGCCGCCGCTCTCAATGACACTTCATTTTGAAATAGAGAGGGGAACGATGAATTCTTATTTACGTGCTTCGGGGAGCAACAATTGCACGACCCCTACTGAGATCAGAGGGGCCGAGTAATTGACCAGAGGTCAGAGCGGTCTGATGACCAATGATGACCAAACAGTGGCCACTCCATACATGGCTAGTTGTGGTACTTGAAAATGCTTGTGGTCAAAACAAGTTTTTCTGTTTCAATTACGCGATAATGGCCGACGCAACAGTCGCTTATGTCGTTTCGGAAACATCTGCAGATGAGAGTTTTTTCCACAGAGTTGGAGAAAAAAGGTAGTGATCAAGTAGATTGGTAATTCGCATGATTATGACCTTTTCAACGAAAACGCAATAATGTCCCGAGTTCAACTTGCATTATTTTTTTTGAAGTGCAGACGATTTCATTGATCTAAGCAGCACGTTCTCCCCTCATTATTCCTTGATGATGTCCAATTCACTTTGATTTTCAAAACGCATGATTGAAATGTGTCGACCGTTTCGACTGTTTCTTGCAAAGTAATAATAAATTAACTTTTATTGTGATTTGAACACGGATTGTTTGGAGGATTTCAGGATTGTGCGAGATATGAAATAAGCTATCTATCTGGCACGATTCTGAATCAAACTACATGTACATACACGTTCCATTTAGTTAAACAATCAACATGTTTTCATTTGATGTAGAATTTAGCGCTAAACTAAAAACAGTTTCCCAATTTAGTTACTCTATCAATAGTGTTCATTTGACGAAATTATCAAACAATTCAGTTTTTCACTTGTTTAATGATCATAAATAACGTTTTGACTGAGTTTGAGCAACGTCCGAACCACATTTGGAGTGATTAGATTTGACCCTCAAATCCACATTTTCTCTTCTCTCTCCCTCAAGTCGATTGCTTGCATCTTCTGTCTCCCTCAAGGCGATGGCTTGCATATTCTATCTCCATCTAGGCGATGGCTTGCATCTTCTCTTTCCCTCTAGGCGATGGCTTGCATCTTCTCTCTCCCTCTAGGCGATGGCGAGCATCTTCTCTCTCCCTCTAGGCGATGGCTTGCATCTTCTCTCTCCCTCAAGTCGATTGCTTGCATCTTCTCTCTCCCTCAAGGCGATGGCTTGCATCTTCTCTCTCCCTCTAGGCGATGGCTTGCATCTTCTCTCTCCCTCTAGGCGATGGCTTGCATATTCTATCTCCCTCTAGGCGATGGCTTGCATCTTCTCTCTCCCTCAAGTCGATTGCTTGCATCTTCTCTCTCCCTCAAGGCGATGTATTGCCTCTTCTCTCTCCCTCGAGGCGATGGACTCCATTAGGAATGTGTTCTCGAGAATGTTTAAAAACTTGTCTCAACCCATTGCCTGAACAATGAGTTTATGTACGTGTGATTCACGGTTTGTATTTAGTGAACATTGGTTTTAACAAATATATGTAGCCTAACAATGAACTCGTAACTATAAACTTTTCTTGAAATGAATGGAAGAAACCTCTTTAATATTCAGGCCCGTAGCCACACGGAGGAACACCGAGGCAGTGGCATCGGTTAAAATGTCCAAAACCAAATAAAAATGCAAAATTAAAGAAATAAAATTCACAAAATATCCCTTTGCTGTATAAAATGTTGACTGCTAGAGAGCTGAAAGGTCAGTACATAAGTATACGTCTAAACTCATTAAATCAGAAAACGTAGGAAATCGCTTCTACATCCCAACAATTTTAAGAGGGAACATGCCCCGGACCACCTCGGTTGAAATTTGCCTCTGGCTACGGTACTGATATTAAAAAAACAACAGTATAATCCATTTACGTCATCGATATGTGTGTACCACCCTGTATGTGCACTAATCTCCGGGCATGCTACTGATTGTCTTATTTCACTTCATTGCATCATCTTAGACATAATTTACATGGTTGTCGTGCTTTGGACACCAGATGAATGCGTTTACGTCATCGATATGTGTGTACCCCCTCCCCTGTGTGTGCACTAATCTCCGGACATGTTACTGATTGTCTTATTTCACTTCAGTGCACCATCTTATACATACTTTACATGGTTGTCGTGTTTTGGACACCAGATGAATGTCGAGACGAAAGCATCGTGAGAAATATATACCAACATATAAGATGGCGGCAACATCAGAGACTTAAAACGAATTGTGCGGCCTTTTAAATTTTGATTGTTAACAGTTGGACTCCTCTTTCAGAACATTTCATACCCATTGGAAGCGGCAAGCAGAGCAGAAAGGGAAAGGATTATATTATAAGTAGTCTATTCTCGTAATTAAAGTGTATCTAAACGGGACTTTAATCAGATTTAGTTCAATAATAGATTTACATGGAAAAAGAAAGAAAGGTTTGTATGAAATACCAACACACTGACGAGAGGGGAGTTTTAAACCTATGCTTAATACCTTTGGGCATGTGTTTAGAACCAAAATAACGGCAACTCCATTTGCCGCTAACAAAATTTTCGGCTAAGAAGCTTAGCGTTTTATTATACCAACACGAGCCTGTGTATCTGGGCATTATTAAACAGCAATAAGCATTACAGAAGTGTTAACATACAAGGCTTATGTAAATCATGTGAGCAAATTGTAATTTCATACCGATTACAGGTGGATCATAGTCAACATGGTCTGGTAAAAAACATCACCCATAATGATGATAGGGGTACACGCGGCCATCCGTGCCAGTCTGTATGATTGGTCAGTGTTTGATTCGTGCTATTTCATGCTTTAATTTGCTGTTGTTGTTGTTGTTCGTGACTGTAGTGATAGCACAGTGGTAGCGCGTTCACTTACTTAAGGTACGAACGGCTCGGAGTTCGAGCCCAGCTGTAGCCGTTAGGATTGTATCCTTATGCAAGGCACTTTCACATTGCATCTTCTCTCTATCTCTCCCCCTCGTGGCGATGGATTCCATCAGGAATGAGGTTTCGAGAGTGATTAATATAAGTTGTGAGAACTTGTTTCGCAATCGAGCTCATATAAATTTGTATAAATTGTAACCAAGTGCTTTCAACTGTAGACTAACCGCTCTGAAAACCCCATTCGAGCCCAGCTGTAGCCGTTAGGATTGTGTCCATATGCAAGGCACTTCCACATTGCCTCTTCTCTCTCTACAATAGTTGTAAGAACTTGTTTCGCAATCGAGCTAAAATAAATGTGTATAAACTAATGTGTTGAGGGCCTTGTGATATAGTGACATATATTGTTGTAATTTAGTCCTCTCTTTAAATAAAGTCTTTATTTTTCTTCTTCTTCTTCTTCTTCTTATTTATTATTATTATTATCATTATTATTATTTATTATTATTATTATTATTATACTGAACGACATACCAAATATATATATATATATATACATACTGGACGGACATACAAAATATAGTATATATATACTGGACGCACATACCAAATATAGTATACATGTATATATACACACACTGGACGACATACCAAATATAGTATACATATACTGGACGGACATACCAAATATAGTATATATATACTGGACGGACATATCAAATAGAGTATACATGTATATATACACACACTGGACGGACATACCAAATATAGTATACATGTATATACACACACTGGACGGACATACCAAATATAGTATACATGTATATACACACTGGACGGACATACCAAATATAGTATACATGTATATACACACACTGGACGGACATACCAAATATAGTATACATGTATATACACACACTGGACGGACATACCAAATATAGTATACATGTATATACACACACTGGACGGACGTACCAATATAGTATACATGTATATACACACACTGGACGGACATACCAAATATAGTATACATGTATATACACACACTGGACGGACATACCAAATATAGTATACATGTATATACACACACTGGACGGACATACCAAATATAGTATACATGTATATACACACACTGGACGGACGTACCAAATATAGTATATATATACTGGACGGACATACCAAATATAGTATACATGTATATATACACACACTGGACGGACATACCAAATATAGTATACATGTATATATACACACACTGGACGGACATACCAAATATAGTATACATGTATATATACACACACTGGACGACGTACCAAATATAGTATACATGTATATATACACACACTGGACGGACGTACCAAATATAGTATACATGTATATATACACACACTGGACGGACATACCAAATATAGTATACATGTATATATACACACACTGGACGACATACCAAATATAGTATACATGTATATATACACACACTGGACGACATACCAAATATAGTATACATGTATATATACACACACTGGACGGACGTACCAAATATAGTATACATGTATATATACACACACTGGACGGACATACCAAATATAGTATACATGTATATATACACACACTGGACGACATACCAAATATAGTATACATGTATATATACACACACTGGACGGACATACCAAATATAGTATACATGTATATATACACACACTGGACGGACATACCAATTTATAACGACTAGTACATTGTATTTCCATGCTACATGTATGTCCTACTTTGACCTGTTTTAATATATACCCGTCTATGCATGGATTAAAGTGGATTCACACTATTTGTAATATAGTCAAATAATGCAATTGTGTATATAGAGATTCACTGTGCAGTTTGTAGGCCATTAGCTCAACTGAATATCTGCATTGGTCCTCTTTATAGCGTTAATTTACATATTTACTCGAAATCAATTTATACGTTCGCATTTCCTATTTACATTTGTTTTGAAACTGTATTCAAATTTTGACCTCCAAAATTAATATTTCTACTAATTTATTCATTTGTGTTGACGATTGATAAAAGAGTACTCAGCCTTATTGTCAATCATCGTCGATGTATCTTTATCTCTAAACGTCTGTAAGCGTTGGACATACGTCAAATCTAAATCAAGGGTCACCCCTCTTTTTGATCTTATTTGTTCTTCGAAAGAATATGGACTTTCCGAACGACTGCGGCTGTGATTTATTCATATCGATGCTTTGACAAATTGGTCAGGTCTGACAAGAGTCGTCATGAATCCAGCAACTCTTCGTTTTATATGTTTTTATTTTTTTTCTGCAAAACGGCAAACGTTGCCAGACAATTTAGTTTTAATGGCTTTTCAAATTTCAGCATTCAAATTACGGGGTGAAGTAAGGACATTCTACCAGTTTGTTAAAATATTTAAATTTGAAGAAATCTACAATCATTGACTTTCTTTCATTTCACTGCAACTCAATATGAAATTATGAATATGAAATAAACTCGATCAGTATGTAGTAACACTCAGCATGTTTACACTGACTTTGAATTAAAAAATATATGGCTGAATAGAAATCCAAACCACACATTGGTACATATTTGGAATGTGAATAGATTTTGATAGTTCACATGTCTTCGTCACTCTCCCTCGTGACGATTGATTCCATTAGTAATGGGGTTTTCAGAGCGGTTAGTCTACAGGTGAAAGCACTTGGTTCGCAATCGTACCAACATACATTTGTATAGTTTATACTACATGTATTTAGTTTATATAAATTTATATGAGCTCGATTGCGATACAAGTTCTTACAACTTAAATTAATCACTCTCGAGACCTCATTCCTGATGGAATCCATCGCCACGAGGGAGAGAGAAGAGGCAGCGTGGAATTTAAATCCCCTGTATAAGGGCACAATCGTAACGGCTCAAGTGGAGCTCGAACCCCGGGCTTTTCGCACCTGAAACGAACACTGCGCTATCACGACTTCCACGCAATTTGTTGACCAGGCTAACTATAACAAGAACCTTCATTGTAATTGTTTCTAGGTTTACTCTTAACCTGCAAAATATATTGGATGAATGTGCACACAACATATATCCGATACAAATCAACCGCCACGGCTTAACTCCACGTCTGATGAGGATCTATGTTGTTTGCTCTTCAGCCAAGTGCTGTAGCTCCACTATATGAATAGCAAACAGCATAGAGCCTGATCTGACGGTATATCCTGTGCATGTTCTGTGCCGTCTGGTCTGGCTCTATGCTGTTTACTATTGTGTCTACTAAGTACTGTAGCTCCACTATATGAATAGCAAACAGTATAGAGCCTGATCAGACGGTATATCCTGTGCATGTTCTGTGCCGTCTGGTCTGGCTCTATGCTGTTTACTATTCAGCCAAGTGCTATAGCTCTACTATATGAATAGCAAACAGCATAGAGCCTAGCTTGATTGTACCGTCTAATCTATGCTGTTAGAAAAACCGAGTTTAGTTGGTGATTGGCAGGTTAAGCGAAATTTAAAGAAAGTGTTAACTCTCTATTGCTTTAGCCTTAGGTATGTTGGAAGACGGTAACGGTACCAAATATTACATTGTTTTTGTTCCATGGGAACTGGTTATGAACAAGCATAGCGTATTAACACTATGACATTTTGAAATTAATTGTTAAATTATGTCGCTGTGAGAAGGTTTCGGGGATTGTATTCTCAGACAAAAACCTGACCGCTACTGGCAAGTCTTCAAATTAATTTAATTCAACAGATTTCGCGAGATTCATTACCATTTTATTGTTTTATGATGGATGTTGCTGGTTTCATGTTTAGATAATTTATTGCGCAGTCTCCCAATTAATTAGATTTTCTGGAAAACTCAATTAGTGTGATCCATCAGACATTTGTCATAAACTTTAAATTACAGTTTTCAACTAATATTTTCGCAAAACGATTTATTTCGTGCATCGGGTGATACATATCTATTTCGTGCATGTAGTGATACACGTGCATGTAGTGATACACGTGCGTGGAGTGATACACATCTAGTATGATGTATACACGTTTGTATGTCATTACTTCGCTACACGAATGAGGGGCTCCCCAATGACATGAACTGACATTATAGTAGATTCGATCCCCAGTCTGACCATAATAATATTAACAATCTTTCTGATGGGACTTTAAAACGATGTCTAGTGTCGGTAAATGACCGTGCATGTAAATGAACAAGATGCGACTCTGGGATGGGTCTCTGTCTGTATCATTGCACTATCCTCCATAATACATATGAAGATCTCTATGTAAACATACAGCAGACAGTTGGTTGTTGTAGTTAACAATACACACGAATATCTCTATGTAAACATACAGCAGACAGTTGGTTGTTGCAGTTGGTATTGAAAGACTAATACAACTGTACACATGTGTGTGATAGTACATTGTCTGAAAGTAATCCCATGACCGAGGATTGGGTCCAGTGATTAACCCACACACTGGACTACAAACCCAGTCGTGGGTTCGATCCACCTCTCCCAAATAGTACCATTAAGTCTTACGCATTTGACCATAAACCGAGGTCACATTTATCTGTGCTAACCACCAGGAATATATAGCACCATAGTTTGCTTTGGTGTTGTTGTTTTTCTTTTGTTTGTTTGGGGCGGGGTTGTATCTTTCACTATCCTCGAACAAAAACCTTTATTACTACACTTCATGAGGCGTCTCCCAGAACGACACTATGGTGACGATAGCAAAAATGCAATCCGTATGTATTAGTTGTATCACCATTGGTAATTGAAAGAACCAGTCACCCTATGCCTAGATTTCGTATCATTATTACGTCACAATCCTCAGACGACACACATAGCGCGTTGAACATGTTCCAGGCAATCAGATGTAAGCTTGGTGCATTATATATTGGGAAGAAAACAGTTGCTCCAATATATTGGGGGTACGGAATTGGACATAGCGTTGAACATGTTCCAGGCAATCAGATGTAAGCTTGGTGCATTATATATTGGGAAGAAAACAGTTGTCCCAGCTTAATTATTTACGCAATTTAGTCGCATTATAAAACCTCATTTTGGCCAAAACACATTTCTCTAACAGATGGCCTGTCACTGACCGATCGGGTTATCTTGGCGTTCAAGATTTCTGACGTCTGAATGTCCCCAGTCTACTTAAGAGGAATTTTTCCGCGGGATCTGCGTCTCCGAGGCTAGAAGATCCCGGAAGTTCTTGCGAATTCAATTGAAAGGAAAATTTCAAATCGGCTTTAAAACTTTGTCAACTTTTCAATAAGATTTACAAACGTTTGACACGTGCAGTGTCGTTAAATTATACGTGAACAGTACGCATGGGCGCTGTCACACGCGCCAATCTGTTAGTCACGTGCATATCTTTGCAGACGACATTACGCATATGTCTAGAGAATGTTCTCGTGAAAATCTTCATTATGTTTCCCTTCGTGAATTTGACTTTATGCTTTTATCAGAGTCCATAAAGCTAATTAAGCTTAAATAATTATTGTCGGAAATTATCAATTCCAAACAAAATATTGCGGCACAGTGCTTAATTATTTACTGCGGGGTATTCCTCTTGTTTGTTAACGGTAGGCTCTCGGCTGTCTGTGATAATACATGATAACATTTAAGTCCTTTAGGGTCCAAATGCCCGGTCCGTTTCTCAATAATCGTAAACATTACAGCTGCTTTGCAATTTCTGAATTCTGAAACAAACACAACTCCAAGCAGCAGCAGCAGCAGCAGCAGCAGCAGCAGCAGCAGCAGCAGCAGCAGCAGCAGCAGCAGCAGCAGCAGCAGCAGCAGCAGCAGCAGCAGCAGCAGCAGCAGCAGCAGCAGCAGCAGCAGCAGAGCAGCAGCAGCAGCAGCAGCAGCAGCAGCAGCAGCAGCAGCAGCAGCAGCAGCAGCAGAGCAGCGCATAGCAGCAGCAGCAGCAGCAGCAGCAGCAGCAGCAGCAGCAGCAACGATGGCTGCGTCGTCGTCGACAACATCAGTAGAAGCAAAAGAATAACACCGACAACATTCACAACACCATCATCATCATTATCACCATCATCATCAACAGCAGAATAAGAACATCGGCAAGAATAACAAAATCACCGTCAGCAGCAGCAGCAGCAGCAGCAGCAGCAGCAGCAGCAGCAGCAGCAGCAGCAGCAGCAGCAGCAGCAGCAGCAGCAGCAGC
This sequence comes from Archivesica marissinica, assembly GCA_014843695.1. NCBI lineage: Eukaryota > Metazoa > Mollusca > Bivalvia > Venerida > Vesicomyidae > Archivesica > Archivesica marissinica. The sequence continues at coordinate 78,603,647 of CM026404.1, forward strand.
AGCAGCAGCAGCAGCAGCAGCAGCAGCAGCAGCAGCAGCAGCAGCAGCAGCAGCAGCAGCAGCAGCAGCAGCAGCAGCAGCAGCAGCAGCAGCAGCAGCAGTTGCAACAGTAAGTAGAGCAACAGTAACATCAGCTGCTGCTACAGCAGCAGCATCATCATCATCATCAGCAGCAGCAGCAGCAACAGCAGCAGTTGCAACAGTAACATTATCATCAGCTGCTGCTGCAGCAGCAGCAGCAAGCAGGCAGCAGCAGCAGCAACAACAACGGAAGTAGCCTGCTATCTAATGGCACATCTAACATTTAGGAAAAGCATGCATAGCCGGAATACATGAATTATTATATGTTTCATATAGTAATGGACCTTTGGCTCCGACAGGAGAACCCATGGTTGATATATCCCGTACCAACCTATGCCGGGAAATTGTGTGTGCTTTAAAACGCATAACCGACCTCTTCTGTAATTCTGTTTAGAAATATGACTTTAAGAAACAAGGAGTTTTACAAAAAATAAAATTTAAAAATATCGACTGAGAATCAAATGGTTGATCCGTCAAAGATCCATTGCTGTTGTCATGTACATATTTAAATATTCTAACGCATATCAATATTTCGTTTTAGTCTTTTCCCATGTCAACATCGCCCGAAAAATAATTTCTGGATATCATCCGTCTGGAAGTTGTTGAAATGTTGAATGTTAGATTGAATTTTCAATTTATTCTTTTCACAAATGTACCAGGTTAACTTTTGCTCAATTAATTCAACATATATGGTGGTTCATATGCCGTGAAATTACACACATCAATGCGGATGCTCAGTGAATTTTGAAGACCCGTTTTTATTGTGAAATTTTCATTACATTTCGTTCCAGTATCGTTCACTGTTCAGTTTCGGCAGTTCACTCCAAGATATACGATCGTATAAAGCTGTATGGACATTCTATGAATCCATACAATTTGACATTACCCTATCAACTGATGTTCAAACTTTATTTGTGAAACTGATGATGATGATTCAGTTTCTTTACCCTCGATGATTCAGTTTCTTTACCCTCGCCGCCGGTAAACCATATGGGCGAGCAATTTGTGAAACCCAAGATTGCATGCTATTTTATACTGCAAACAACATGTAATGTGCATCTGTGTATGCGATGGTGCCAACCTATATGTTCGAACCCGCCGATTTCAATACGAATAGTCGAGCACAAGACATTGTGGATTTAGACATCATTCGAGCTAATTCTCTATTAATATTCACGGGACCATTCTCAAAGTTAACTCGTGTACACATTATGTTACATACGCCAGGAAACAAAACAGATCACGTTCACTCAATTAGCTGCATTGGTCGTCTGCCCTCATAATTTAGTTGTGCAACCGGAACCGGAAATGGATTGCCTCGCGGATATTTAAATAAACATTCGTTCCGCATACGTAATTTCTTGGTGTTGTGGCTCTATATGTACACTGTAGATTAATATGTCCCTGCACCTGGGCCATGTTAAAATGGTTTCTAAATTGATCACAGTTTTCTTTCACTGAGTAGCATCCATAGATGTCTTCAAAGGACCATTACTTAATGAACCAAATACACATGCAAATATTGCGGTGACTGTGACACCAATCAAATTATTTTATTATAATTTGTTAAATTGTAAAGCGCTACCCCTATATACTACGAACCGCACGAGGGGGTGCCATGCAAGATCATATTTCCATTTGTGATCACATTTTATGAACACTCGGAATTAATTAAAGGTGATGATGGCGAAACAAGCATATTATAAAGCATGGGTGCAAGGAAATATAATACATGTAATAATATTAATAAATAATCTGTATGCAGGTAGTAGCTTACAGACGGATCTGTAGTCCAGTGGTAACACGCTGGACTGGTAATCCAGGGATCTCAGGTTCGATCCCCCGTCTGACCCCAATAAAATTAACAGTCTTTCAGATGGGACGTTAAACCGAGGTCTCGTGTCGGTGCTTTACACCGTGTACGTAAGAGAACCAGAGGAGACTCTGGAATGGGTCTCTGTCTGTATCATTGCACTATCCTCCAAAATCTAAAATGACTAATATCTTCATATGGGCAACCGGTAGCGACGATAAATAAACGTAAAACACACACTCTTTAGACAGCTGACCGTTCTCCCCGACGACTATATGACTGTTTTCTACTTCTTTGTTGTTTGTGTTGTCTGTAGTACATATATTGCGTGTGTGGCGTTCCACACTAGGCAGCGTCAGATTGTTCATTTTTCATACAATAAATCTAACTATAAATAGCGACACCATGGTCTATATTTATTTCCAATTAGATTAATGCTACACGTTTCCTTTGATTAACATGTTTATGGCTTGTTCCCAGCCACGTATGTGGTCCTGCTTAGAAGAGCGATTTTCAATTTTGTTCCCGTGGAACCAACATGCGTAGCTGGATGCACATCGTCATAGCTCCATTCTGGTAGGTATTTATGAACAGGAAGACAACAAGTGAGGCTGGATTATCTTTATTATTAGGCAATGTACCCTAGATCACAATGACATCGTAAAATATATACGACAGAAATAATAAGCATTGCAACATGCATACCGTGACAACGTGACGAAAGGCAGCTGTGATAGCATGCAGTGACAACGTGACGAAAGGCAGCTCTGCTAGCCTGCAGTGTGCCATTACCGTTACCACCAAAGATGCAACTAAATACAACACTATATTTACTTAGAAGAGTTGATACAATGAGACTGTCGAAAAACATTGAACATTTTTCGATCCACCGTCTGACCTAAATAATAATAGTTTTTCAGATGGGACTATAAACCGAGGTCTCGTGTATCGGTGCTATACAACACATTATCTTTAGAAGAGTTGATACAATGAGACTGTCGAAAAACATTGAACAGTTTTCGATCCACCTTCTGACCTAAATAATAGTAGTCTTTCAGATGGAACTATAAACCGATGGTCTCGTGTATCGGTGCTATACACCGGGCGTGTTAAATTACCAGGGATGCTTCTGGAATTGGAGCGTCCTCTGTATCTTGCATTATCCTCCAAGAAATATAATGATCAATTTATTTCTGGAGGCATCACCCCGAATAACCAGGGGGTGCTGATAGAAATACATAAATTCTTAATAGGGTGTTGCAGGGTTCATTCTAGGTCTTAATAGCGTGTTGCATGGTTCATTCTAGGTCTTAATAGGGTGTTGCAGGGTTCATTCTAGGTCTTAATAGGGTGTTGCAGGGTTCATTCTAGGTCTTAATAGGGTGTTGCAGGGTTCATTCTAGGTCTTAATAGGGTGTTGCAGGGTTCATTCTAGGTCTTAATAGGGTGTTGCAGGGTTCATTCTAGGTCTTAATAGGGTGTTGCAGGGTTCATTCTAGGTCTTAATAGGGTGTTGCAGGGTTCATTCTAGGTCTTAATAGGGTGTTGCAGGGTTCATTCTAGGTCTTAATAGGGTGTTGCAGGGTTCATTCTAGGTCTTAATAGGGTGTTGCAGGGTTCATTCTAGGTCTTAATAGGGTGTTGCAGGGTTCATTCTAGGTCAGATTTTTGGGAGAAGTGAGAGAGCGCGTGATCGCTTCCTTAAATGGTGTTCTTTAATATACTTCTGCAAAATAGGGTTAAAATGCACAGTACAACCATTAAATACAACATTTGAATAGGAGTGCTTTATAATGGGCCAGTGTATCTTACTAGACAACATTTTGTTTGAAAATCGTAAAAACCAAACGTAATTTAAAAAAAAAAATTTTGTTTAGGGAGTAGTGGGGCCCCCAGAGGGCGAAGTCAGGGTCCCTAGGGCGACAATTTCGCCCACATCGCCCTCTAGAATGATCCCTGGTGTTGTGGCATTTCAAATTACAAGCATTTTGTTTTGTAGTAGGTTGGTTGCATAGGGTGGTTACAACAGAAAGAAACACTGAAACGTGTTCCACCCATTCCGCTTGTACAACATTTATAAGGTTCTGTAAAACAATGAATGAATGAAAAATATAGAAATTAAATTAATTTAATCCTTTCCCTTATAGAAGCACCTTTTGATGCCATTACCAATACGACATATATTAACCCTTTCTCTCATAGAAGCACCACTTGATGCCATTACCAATACGACATATATTGACAATGTAGTAGCCAAGCCAATGTTCATAATGCAGGCCAGAATCTCATGTAGTCCCAGTAATATCTATGGAGGTGGGATAGATATGGCGACTACTTATCCACTGCATGATAGCTAAATGGCTGTCGTTTGTATGGAGATATAATAGTATATTAACCTAAATCTCTATGTAGTCCCAGTAATATCTATGGAGGTAGGATAGATATGGCGACTACTTATCCACTGCATGATAGCTAAATGGCTGTCGTTTGTATGGAGATATAATAGTATATTAACCTAAATCTCATGTAGTCCCAGTAATATCTATGGAGGTGGGATAGATATGGCGACTACTTATCCACTGCATGATAGCTAAATGGCTGTCGTTTGTATGGAGATATAATAGTATATTAACCTAAATCTCTATGAAGGAAAGGGTTAAATGGCTGTCGTTTGTATGGAGTATAATAGTATAGTAACCTAAATCTCTATGAAGGAAAGGGTTAATCTAGTTCCCAGCCAATTGTACTGTTTTATGCACATATGCTCTCGATTTAATAATGGACACGCAAGAACACTTACTGTTCTGTGTATATTATTCTAGTCTTTATTGCTACTTGTTTTCAATGTTACAGCATAAAGATAATGTACTCATAATATGGTGGACAAGAGCATTAATTCCAGTTTGCATTCCGGTTTGAAAATGGCTAAAGAACATACAGTCTCAGGCCCGTCGCTGGGCATACGCAAGTACGCACGTGCGTATCATTGGTCTCAGAAAATGAAAACTCCAAAAATGCATTAAAACCTCAGGGGGTAGTAGGGATACATACGTGATGTGTGGAGTGGTGGAATAATTGAGCCCATTGCAAATATACTTGTTTAATTGATAAGGGCGATAGATCATGTATATTATACATCTAGCCTTAATGTATACCTTTATATGGATTGTCGTCCTGCAATTGTATGTTACAAAATGCATTGAAATGCAGGCAATTGCTTCATTTTATAAA
>CM026404.1:78609771-78655061 GCA_014843695.1 Archivesica marissinica
GTTCATTCTAGGTCTTAATAGGGTGTTGCAGGGTTCATTCTAGGTCTTAATAGGGTGTTGCAGGGTTCATTCTAGGTCTTAATAGGGTGTTGCAGGGTTCATTCTAGGTCTTAATAGGGTGTTGCAGGGTTCATTCTAGGTCTTAATAGGGTGTTGCAGGGTTCATTCTAGGTCTTAATAGGGTGTTGCAGGGTTCATTCTAGGTCAGATTTTTGGGAGAAGTGAGAGAGCGCGTGATCGCTTCCTTAAATGGTGTTCTTTAATATACTTCTGCAAAATAGGGTTAAAATGCACAGTACAACCATTAAATACAACATTTGAATAGGAGTGCTTTATAATGGGCCAGTGTATCTTACTAGACAACATTTTGTTTGAAAATCGTAAAAACCAAACGTAATTTAAAAAAAAAAATTTTGTTTAGGGAGTAGTGGGGCCCCCAGAGGGCGAAGTCAGGGTCCCTAGGGCGACAATTTCGCCCACATCGCCCTCTAGAATGATCCCTGGTGTTGTGGCATTTCAAATTACAAGCATTTTGTTTTGTAGTAGGTTGGTTGCATAGGGTGGTTACAACAGAAAGAAACACTGAAACGTGTTCCACCCATTCCGCTTGTACAACATTTATAAGGTTCTGTAAAACAATGAATGAATGAAAAATATAGAAATTAAATTAATTTAATCCTTTCCCTTATAGAAGCACCTTTTGATGCCATTACCAATACGACATATATTAACCCTTTCTCTCATAGAAGCACCACTTGATGCCATTACCAATACGACATATATTGACAATGTAGTAGCCAAGCCAATGTTCATAATGCAGGCCAGAATCTCATGTAGTCCCAGTAATATCTATGGAGGTGGGATAGATATGGCGACTACTTATCCACTGCATGATAGCTAAATGGCTGTCGTTTGTATGGAGATATAATAGTATATTAACCTAAATCTCATGTAGTCCCAGTAATATCTATGGAGGTAGGATAGATATGGTGACTACTTATCCACTGCATGATAGCTAAATGGCTGTCGTTTGTATGGAGATATAATAGTATATTAACCTAAATCTCATGTAGTCCCAGTAATATCTATGGAGTTGGGATAGATATGGCGACTACTTATCCACTGCATGATAGCTAAATGGCTGTCGTTTGTATGGAGATATAATAGTATATTAACCTAAATCTCTATGAAGGAAAGGGTTAAATGGCTGTCGTTTGTATGGAGATATAATAGTATATTAACCTAAATCTCTATGAAGGAAAGGGTTAATCTAGTTCCCAGCCAATTGTACTGTTTTATGCACATATGCTCTCGATTTAATAATGGACACGCAAGAACACTTACTGTTCTGTGTATATTATTCTAGTCTTTATTGCTACTTGTTTTCAATGTTACAGCATAAAGATAATGTACTCATAATATGGTGGACAAGAGCATTAATTCCAGTTTGCATTCCGGTTTGAAAATGGCTAAAGAACATACAGTCTCAGGCCCGTCGCTGGGCATACGCAAGTACGCACGTGCGTATCATTGGTCTCAGAAAATGAAAACTCCAAAAATGCATTAAAACCTCAGGGGGTAGTAGGGATACATACGTGATGTGTGGAGTGGTGGAATAATTGAGCCCATTGCAAATATACTTGTTTAATTGATAAGGGCGATAGATCATGTATATTATACATCTAGCCTTAATGTATACCTTTATATGGATTGTCGTCCTGCAATTGTATGTTACAAAATGCATTGAAATGCAGGCAATTGCTTCATTTTATAAACAATATCCGGGGGCATACCACCGGACACCCTATCGTACTCGCTCGATATGCTCACTCGACAAACAAGCATATTTGGCCGTGCGTATCATCAAAATAGCTCCAGCGATGGCCCTGAGTCTACATGTCGAATTCCATCAAAATACTTCCACATAGCCGAAATTTGAAACGGAGCTAGTTGTATGTAACATGATAGTGTCTGAAACGTGACTTTGATGCGACTGATATAACCGGAGAATTCGACATAACCGACTTTGACATAACGGATGCAGACTGTATATACTTTAATGAATTTTAAAAGTTTTTTTCTGGATTACTGTGCGAGCATACGGTAATTACAAATAATGTATGAAAAACTTTGATTTCAAATGCGTTTTGATGTCTATACATATAAAATGTCATAAGTATCTGCTACCATGCATTGCCATTATTTCTGGTTAACCCGTTCAACACCAAGTAACTGAAATGGACTGGTCCATGATATGTTTAGACCAATAAATTAATCAGAAAAGTACATTTGGACCAGTTCATTTATCGAAATGGGTAATTATGTCTAATATAGTAGAAAAAAGTAGGGGAAAAGTGCAGATCCTGATGAGACGGCTGATCATGAGCCATGACGGCTAATCTGGATCTACACTTTTGTAAGCCTATTTAGAGGTCTGTAATGTTGAAAGGGTTAAATAGCACACAAAAAAGAAAGATAAAGATTTATAAGGGTTTATATAAATACAAGTAATATTCAATGATGACAAGGTGAATGGTTACACAAAATATGTATCAAAATGTTTCGTTTTGGTTGCTATGTCAACCAGAGTTCTGATGGAATATCGACCCAAGGACAATTCCTGGAAAGTTTCATGAAACATTTATATACATTATTAATATTTATATGCATATTTTGTCTACCATACAGGAGTTATTGTGTGGGAGTTATTGTATGGGAGTTATTTAGCAAAACCGATAGCATTAGTTATGTGTGAACTATGTGTGTGGGAGTTATTTAGCAAAACTGATAGCATTATTTATGTGTGAACTATGTGTGTGGGAGTTATTTAGCAAAACCGATAGCATTAGTTATGTGTGAACTATGTGTGTGGGAGTTATTTAGCAAAACTGATAGCATTATTTATGTGTGAACTATGTGTGTGGGAGTTATTTAGCAAAACCGATAGCATTAGTTATGTGTGAACTATGTGTGTGGGAGTTATTTAGCAAAACCGATAGCATTAGTTATGTGTGAACTATGTGTGTGGGAGTTATTTAGCAAAACTGATAGCATTAGTTATGTGTGAACTATGTGTGTGGGAGTTATTTAGCAAAACTGATAGCATTAGTTATATGTGAAGTTTCGCTTAGCTATATTGAGAGCTATATTGAGAAGTTTGAGATGTACCCGGTATGACTTTTATGAGGGGATGTTAAAAATATGTGTGCATATATATATATATATAAGTGTTGCAATTTTATATCTTGATGCTAATTTTTACGTCGTAGGTATCTTAACCCTTTGTATGCTAGTGGCAGATAAAATTACTGTTGCAAACAGCATAGAGCCAGATCTGACCAGGCTCTATGCTGTTTGCTATTTGGATAGTGGAGCTAAAACACTTGGCTGAATAGCAAACAACAGTGATCCTGATCAGACGCGACGTAAAGCCGCGGCTGATCTGGATCTATGTTGTTTGCAAATGTGATTTTATTTACTCAGCAGGCAAAGGGTTAAAATTCCATCAGTTCACAGATCATGTGATCTATTTTGAAATAAATCGCTGAAAAAAAACAAGCTTTAATATTGCTAGTTTATAGAACAAATTCTGTTGTCTTTACGGAAACATCTTGTAAACATATATTTATCACTTTGCACGTGTTATTAACATTGATTTTCGTTGATCCACATTGATGCAAACGATGCTACAAAATTGTTTGTATTTTTAGTTCTATACCTAGCACATATATTATACTTACATATGTATGTACATTAACCCATTTCATTCTGGATATATTTAAAGGCTTTTGCAAACAACATAGATACAGATCAGCCGCAGCGTGACGCTGCGTGCTGATCAGGATCTATGTTGTTTGCTGCATAGCCAAGTGTCTTAGCAAGATCATCTGAATAGCAAACATCATAGAGCCTGATGAGATGGAACGTTCCATGGTGGTTAATCTGGCTCTATGTTCTTTGCAAATACCGTTTGAACGGTATCCAGAATGAAATGGGTTCACAAACTTGTGTATTTAATATATATTATATACAAGTTTCTTTTATGCTTTCCAATGAATGATAGAGTTTTCTCAGTAAAAGACCCCATCTTACACCACTTTGAAACAGTGAAATATGGCGTTTTCTCTGCCACTGGTTGCGTTTCGTATTCCTGCGCGGTTAGATGTACTTTTGTATTTTAGCTAATTTCTAGACTATCATGAACAGTTAATTATAGAGTAATATATTCTAATGAATTTGTTTTGTCTGTAGTTTTTAATTTTGACAGCAAACAGAAACTAATTTAAAAATTAGACAGAAACTATTTCTTATTACGGATGTTCACACTAACAGAAGAGGTTGTGCAGTTGTGCATTGTAGTGCAATGAGGCTCCAGACAGGGGCAGTAAACTGAATAAAATTTGAAAACAATATTATATTAGCAAAAATCATTGGAAATCATAACACCAATCGTGGAAATACAAATTCTGGTGATCACGATGAAATAAAATCCTATCTTACACTAATAAACACGAATATCCTCTATTTCTTCTAGTGTACAGTTGTTATTTTTTCTACTACAACACATTAAATTTTGGACACACTTTTTGAACATCCCTCGTAAATGAAAGGCACGATGCAGATTCCGATTCTGATTCAATGTGAATGAATGGGTAAGTGTAATAGCATTGGCAATCTTTGAATTGTCAAACTACGAACATATATATATCCAAATCAGGTAGTCTATTTCATCACAGGATTTATACGTATTTACATGTTTATCTGGGACATCATATATTTGAGACAGAATCTTTGGAAATGTATTGAAGCAGCACAGTTAAAAATTCTGGGCATTTTAACTACAGTCAAACCTGTGTTAGTGGTCACCTCAATTAAGCAGCCAACTTGTATTAAGCAGCCAGTTTCCAGATTCCCAGTATGTTGTTTTACTATATATTTGACCTCTATTAAGCAACCACCTGCATTAAACAGCCTGTGATTCCCTTGGCTGGCTGCTTAAGACAGGTTTGACTGTACACATAGTAAATGAACACAATTATTGATGTTTTGAAATATCATATATATAGTACAATGTAGTGCTAAATACTTTATAATCAACAGGTTCAATCCCCTGTCTGACCCTAATACAATTAACAGTCTTTCAGATGGGACTATAAACCGAGGTCTCGGGTAGGTGCTTTACACTGTGCACGTAAAAGAACCAGAGGAGACTCAGGAATGGGTCTCTGTCTGTATCATTGCACTATCCTCCAAAAACCTAAAATAACTAATCTCTTCAGGAGGCGTCGCTCATATGGGCAACCGGTAGCGACGACAAATAAACATAAAACACGCAAATATAATTAACACGGTCTAAGCTGAAATTACCCCACCCTGTCCCTTCATTATTTCATGCTATACCTCCCTCCACATAAACCCAATAGTAAATGCTATCCGTATAAAAATGGCACAAAAAAGCGTTTAACAACAATGTAAATATAAAAAATATATGGTATCCGGATAGTTTGTAACAGTTATGGCTGTCCTATTGTAGTGGTTAGCACTATCGCTTCTCACAATGCAAGATGGGTTCGATCATCGGACTGGGAAGTATGTGAGATGGTACGGTGGTCACAGGATCAGACAGGTGGGGTTTCTCCGGGTACTCCGGTTTCCTCCCACACGAATGACCACATATACACTTTCATCCGAGCCAACGCGAGTGATTAATATAAGTTGCTAAAGCTTGTTTTGCAATCGTAAAATAAATGAAGCTTAGAAGAAATAGTTTGTAATCAAACTGGAGTGTTGGTAATAGAAACACAGAAGCATAATAATAAATATGCGAATATTTACCCGTTCCGAATTTACTACTCAATTTAATGCATTATTCAATTTGGTTTTATACAACGCGAGTAACAATCAAGTCGTGGAAGTCGTGCTACCGCAGTGGTAGCGCGTTCGCTTCCTGTGCGAAAGGCCCAGACTTCGAGCCCAGTTGGAGCCGATACAAATTTATTTTAGCGCGGTTGCGAAACAAGTTCTTTCAACTTATATTAATCACTCTCGAGACCTCATTCCTGATGGAATCCATCGCCATGAAGGAGAGAAGAGGCAATGTGGAATTTAAATCCCTTGCATAAGGGCACACTCGTAACGGCTCCAGCGGGGCTCGAACCATGCGCACCTGAAGCGAACGTGCATCCACGCTATTAAACCAATTATGTCAATTATTCTACCGGTAATTAATACATACTCATGATTTTTGCTATAGAAAATATTCGTGCAGCTATGATGCAGCAAAATGCTACTGCAAGAAAATGACAATAAATTATTATTAAAACATGGAAATATACACCGGCCTTCAGAATGTGTAACACTCCACAAGCTTACATATCTAACTATGTTCATTGTAAGTGCATTATGGAGGGGGGGGGGGGTTTAATACATTTTGGATCTTTCTACAAATTATAAGGTTGCAAAACATAAGCAATAACATAGTACTTTTACAAGGGCATTAAAAACACATTACTATATCTGACTGCATAGCCTGGGAACAGGCGGCCATATATTTTGCCTGGTCTGTCAAATAAATATATTTTAACACCGAGACCATTAATTGGGACGTATCGAGTTTCTGATCATATCAACTGTCATTTTGCCAGAAGTTAAAAAACGACAGACTGGAACCCAGGCTAAGAACTGCATTATATAACTGCATTATATAACTGCATAATATATCTGCATTATATAACTGCATTATATAACTGCATTATATATCTGCATAATATATCTGCATTATATAACTGCATTATATAACTGCATTATATATCTGCATTATATAACTGCATTATATAACTGCATACTATAACTGCATTATATAACTGCATTATATAACTGCATACTATAACTGCATTATATAACTGCATTATATAACTGCATAATATAACTGCATTATATAACTGCATACTATAACTGCATTATATAACTGCATACTATAACTGCATTATATAACTGCATTATATAACTGCATTATATAACTGCATTATATAACTGCATACTATAACTGCATTATATAACTGCATTATATAACTGCATTATATAACTGCATAATATATCTGCATTATATAACTGCATTATATAACTGCATACTATAACTGCATTATATAACTGCATTATATAACTGCATAATATATCTGCATTATATAACTGCATTATATAACTGCATAATATATCTGCATTATATAACTGCATAATATAACAAAACAATAACTAACAGAAAAATACATATCATAAATCATTATATTGCACAAGATTTCATAATACACGTATCTAAGACACAGCTTTACGGATGTCCGATTAGCGCAGTGCTTAGCATGCTAACTTCTAACCAATGCAACTCAGGTTCGATCCTCGGACCGTAAGCATGTGAGATGGTACAGTGGTAGCCAGGCCAGTTTTCTCTGGGTATTCCGGTTTTCCTCCCACATGAATGATCGCATATACGCTTTCATCTGTGCAGGGTTCATTCTAGGTCATAATTGTAGGGAGAAGTGGGACAGCGCGCGATTGCACCCTTATATTGTGTTATTTAATAAATTTCAACAAAAAAATGGCTAAAAGTCACCATTTGACCATTTTGAATAGGAGTTGCCATTATAATGGGCCAGTGTATCTTACTGGACAATATGTTGATTTTTAGGGAGAAGTTGGGTCCAGACAGGGCAAAGTCAGGGTCCATAGGGTGACTATTTCGCACCCAGTCATCCTATAGAATGAGCCCTGCCCTAGGGTGACTATTTCGCCCCCAGTCACCCTCTAGAGTGAGCCATGCCCTAGGGTGACTATTTTGCCCCCAGTCACCCTCTAGAATGAGCCATGCCCTAGGGTGACTATTTTGCCCCCAGTCACCCTCTAGAATGAGCCCTGCCCTAGGGTGACTATTTCGCCCCCAGTCACCCTCTAGAATGAGCCCTGCCCTAGGGTGACTATTTCGCCCCAGTCACCCTATAGAATGAGCTCTGCCCTAGGGTGACTATTTCGCCCCCAGTCACCCTCTAGAGTGAGCCATGCCCTAGGGTGACTAGTTCGCCCCCAGTCACCCTCTAGAATGAGCCATGCCCTAGGGTGACTATTTCGCCCCCAGTCACCTCTAGAATGAGCCCTGCCCTAGGGTGACTATTTCGCCCCCAGTCACTCTAGAATGAGCCCTGCCCTAGGGTGATTATTTCGCCCCCAGTCACCCTCTAGAATGAGCCCTGCCCTAGGGTGACTATTTCGCCCCCAGTCACCCTCTAGAATGAGCCCTGCCCTAGGGTGATTATTTCGCCCCCAGTCACTCTCTAGAATGAGCCATGAAGAGGGAGTAAAATAAGTTGTTAAAGCTACCGATAGTTTCGCAATCTATGTATAATAAATCAGGTTTGGAAAAAATGAAAAACAAAGATAGAACTTTAGTTACCTGACTAACTGTACACAGAAATAAAGCTAAATTACGTAGATGAATCTACATGTACACATCTGTTTTTTTGTAGGCAATGAATAGAATGGGATGTTGCAGGCAATGGGTAGAATGGGGGTTCAGCTTTCCCCCAGCATCTAAGCCACATAGATACTGTCCAACAATATTTGGTGCTGCATGCCAAACACTGGTGCCTCTATTGGTTGGTTGTTGAAGAGTTGGGTCTTACGACGCAAAAAACACGGGCGGACGGACGGACGGATAGACAGCCAGCCAGAGACAGCGAGCTAGCCAGACATACAGAGACAGCCAGCCAGGACAGACAGCCAGACAGACAGACAGACAGACAGACAGAGAGACAGACAGACAGGTATATAGTATATATACAGTAACTATGACTATGTTCCATCATGTCACACTGATTGGCAATATGATTAAACTGAAATTCTGTGATGGCCATCCGATCAGTGAATACACGTACCATACATGCGAATCAGTTCTAGAACAGTTCTTATTCTAAAGCATTTAAAGCATCTAAATAGACTTACAAAAAGTGTAGATCCAGATGAGCCGGCTCGTGATAAGCCATCTCATCAGGATCTGCACTTTTTGCCAGTAATAATTATTACTATTTTTAGATAAAATTACCCATTTTGATAAATGAACTGGTCCAAAGGTAATTTTCTTATTAATTTATTGGTCTAAAAATATCATGGACCAGTCCATGTCAGTTACTTGAGGTTGAATGGGTTAGAGCCTAAGTTCTCAAAAGGGGGGACCTTTTTGTATTTTGAAATTAGAACTCTGCATGCTGGGTAAAATAAAGGCTATTACTAGTTCAAATAAATGTAGCAGACGACAATGTGTTTTTCTTATTTGTAGCTGAAAACTCTGGAAATATGTTGTTGAATTTCCATTAGTTAATACAAATTTATTTTAGCTCGATTGCGAAACAAGTTCTTTCAACTTATATTAATCACTCTCGAAACCTCATTCCTGATGGAATCCATCACCATGAAGGAGAGAGAAGAGGCAATGTGGAATTTAAATCCAATCGTAACGGCTACAGCGGGCCTTTCGCCGAACGCGCTTCCACTGCGCTATCACGACTTCCACGAATTCCATTAGAATCATTACGACACAATTCTAATGAAATTGCACAAGATATTAGACAGTTATTTTCACCGGTAGTATGCAGAGAGTATGTAGGAAAGAGGTAACCATACACGCAGATTGCTTTCTCCTCAATCCTACATGTATGTACATAGGAAAGAGGTAACCATACAAGCAGATTGCTTTCTCCTCAATCCTACATGTATGTACATAGGAAAGAGGTAACCATACAAGCAGATTGCTTTCTCATCAATCCTACATGTATGTACATAGGAAAGAGGTAACCATACAAGCAGATTGCTTTCTCCTCAATCCTACATGTATGTACATAGGACAGAGGTAACCATACAAGCAGATTGCTTTCTCCTCAATCCTACATGTATGTACATAGGAAAAAGGAAACCATACAAGCAGATTGCTTTCTCCTCAATCCTACATGTATGTACATAGGAAAAAGGAAACCATACAAGCAGGTTGCTTTCTCCTCAATCCTACATGTATGTACATAGGACAGAGGTAACCATACAAGCAGATTGCTTTCTCCTCAATCCTACATGTATGTACATAGGAAAGAGGTAACCATACAAGCAGATTGCTTTCTCCTCAATCCTACATGTATGTACATAGGAAAGAGGTAACCATACAAGCAGATTGCTTTCTCCTCAATCCTACATGTATGTACATAATATTTATACTTTACTGTGTTTAGTCAAAGAAATAAATATTGTTTAAAGCAACATTACATCGCAGAAAGCCAAAACAAATGCATTTTTTCACGTATAAATGCAGTGTTACTACAAATTCTTCCGAATACATTCAAACACAAATATTGAATCAATAAACAGTGTTTGTGGTCTACAAACTTTCAAAAGTGAATGTAGGATTTCATATACCGGTCATCCACACTCCTGAATTGACATTTCGTTGTCATTGTAGTCAATACTAAACGCTTGATACTGTCGCTTAGAGATAATAAATTTAACTAAGATTAGTCTACAAATAAATATGTATAGGCACAAATGTGAGATATAACAGTAAATCTGAACCATAAATCTCGTTATTCGGGATACACGCATTGTATTATGCATGAATGTCGACCCTATTTATATTATTTTGTTATGTAAACAAACCGCGTATACGACGCTTGTTTATTAGTTGAAATATTCAGATTTTGAGGCAAATATTTGGAAAACAATTATACCATATAATAGGAAATTACATTCTGTATAAATTTGCGTTTTCACTGATGTAGTGTCGCTTTAAACAAAAAGTATCCCCCACCCAGTTCGCATGCATGGCGTACATGTATATCACAAAATCATCATTGACTTTGAATTATTATATGACGTCAATGCTAGGAATCTGTTCCAAGATACGGTGAACAGGGTGTGCCGGTATGAAATGGTTTAGCATATTGCCAGTACAATATTCCAGTGTGTGCTACCTAAAAAATTCATCTTAACAAATTAATCAGTACCACTTCCTACCAGGTGGGTTGCTGCATCTGCATTTGCTGGTACTGTATGGCAGTGATTTCACCTATAGCGGCATGGTAGAATTTCCAGCTGGTACTGTATGGTAGAGTTTTCACCTAGTACAGTATGGTAGAGTTTTCACCTACCACAGTATGGTAGAGTTTTCACCTACCACAGTATGGTAGAGTTTTCACCTAGCACAGTATGGTAAAGTTTTCAGCTACCATGGTATGGTAGAGTTTTCACCTACCACGGTATGGTAGAGTTTTCACCTAGCACAGTATGGTAGAGTTTTCACCTAGCACAGTATGGTAGAGTTTTCACCTAGCACAGTATGGTAGAATTTTCAGCTACCACGGTATGGTAGAGTTTTCACCTACCACGGTATGGTAGAGTTTTCACCTAGTACAGTATGGTAGAATTTTCAGCTACCACGATATGGTAGAGTTTTCACCTAGTACAGTATGGTAGAATTTTCAGCTACCACGGTATGGTAGAGTTTTCACCTAGTACAGTATGGTAGAATTTCCAGCTGGTACTGTATGGCAGTGATTTCACCTATAACGGTATGGTAGAATTTCCAGCTGGTACTGTATGGTAGACTTTTCACCTAGCACAGTATGGTAGAGTTTTCACCTAGCACAGTACGGTAGAGATTTCACCTAGCACAGTATGGTAGAGTTTTCACCTAGCACAGTATGGTAGAGTTTTCACCTAGCACAGTATGGTAGAATTTTCAGCTAGCACAGTATGGTAGAATTTTCAGCTACCGTGGTATGGTAGAGTTTTCACCTGGTACTTGTATGGCAGTGATTTTACCTATAATGGCATGGTGGAATTTCCAGCTGGTACTGTGTGGTAGAGTTTTCACCTAGAACAGTATGGTAGAATTTCCAGCTGGTACTGTATGGTAGACTTTTCACCTAGCACAGTATGGTAGAGATTTTGGGTAATTGTTTACAGAAGACACTGTGTGGTAGAGATTTCTGTCCAGTATATACAGGTGACCATTGTATAGTAGAGCTTTCTGTACCGCATTCCGTCCAGAGTACATAGGTGACACAGTATGGTAGAGCTTTATGTTGCATGCATAAAGCACACTGTATGGTATATGTTTTACCCTGGTGTATAAATGGTTTACTGTACTGTACAACTCTTGTCTTGATTCAACAGTTTACCCTGTGTGATGCGCTTGTCTAGTCTCTCTTCATCTTCAATACTGAAACAAATCACACAAGTAAACATCCACTATAATAATGTAGCATAACAGGACATTACAAGCATATTCCACAAGTAAACACCCACTATAATAATGTAGCATAGCAGGACATTACAAACATATTCCACAAGTAAACATACACTATAATAATGTAGCATAACATTACAAGCATATTCCACAAGTAAACATACACTATAATAATGTAGCATAACATTACAAGCATATTCCACAAGTAAACATACACTATAATAATGTAGCATAACATTACAAGCATATTCCACAAGTAAACATACACTATAATAATGTAGCATAACATTACAAACATATTCCACAAGTAAACATCCACTATAATAGTGTAGCATAGCAGGACATTACAAGCATATTCCACAAGTAAACATACACTATAATAATGTAGCATAGCAGGACATTACAAGCATATTCCACAAGTAAACATACACTATAATAGTGTAGCATAGCAGGACATTACAAGCATATTCCACAAGTAAACATATACTATAATAATGTAGCATAACATTACAAACATATTCCACAAGTAAACATACACTATAATAATGTAGCATAACATTACAAACATATTCCACAAGTAAACATACACTATAATAATGTAGCATAGCAGGACATTACAAGCATATTCCACAAGTAAACATACACTATAATAATGTAGCAGGACATTACAAGCATATTCCACAAGTAAACATACACTATAATAATGTAGCATAACATTACAAACATATTCCACAAGTAAACATACACTATAATAATGTAGCATAACATTACAAGCATATTCCACAAGTAAACATCCACTATAATAATGTAGCATAACATTACAAACATATTCCACAAGTAAACATACACTATAATAATGTAGCATAGCATAACATTACAAGCATATTCCACAAGTAAACATCCACTATAATAATGTAGCATAGCATAACATTACAAGCATATTCCACAAGTAAACATACACTATAATAGTGTAGCATAGCAGGACATTACAAGCATATTCCACAAGTAAACATACACTATAATAATGTAGCATAGCAGGACATTACAAGCATATTCCACAAGTAAACATACACTATAATAGTGTAGCATAGCAGGACATTACAAGCATATTCCACAAGTAAACATATACTATAATAATGTAGCATAACATTACAAGCATATTCCACAAGTAAACATACACTATAATAATGTAGCATAACATTACAAGCATATTCCACAAGTAAACATACACTATAATAATGTAGCATAACATTACAAGCATATTCCACAAGTAAACATACACTATAATAATGTAGCATAACATTACAAACATATTCCACAAGTAAACATCCACTATAATAGTGTAGCATAGCAGGACATTACAAGCATATTCCACAAGTAAACATACACTATAATAATGTAGCATAGCAGGACATTACAAGCATATTCCACAAGTAAACATACACTATAATAGTGTAGCATAGCAGGACATTACAAGCATATTCCACAAGTAAACATATACTATAATAATGTAGCATAACATTACAAACATATTCCACAAGTAAACATACACTATAATAATGTAGCATAACATTACAAACATATTCCACAAGTAAACATACACTATAATAATGTAGCAGGACATTACAAGCATATTCCACAAGTAAACATACACTATAATAATGTAGCATAACATTACAAACATATTCCACAAGTAAACATACACTATAATAATGTAGCATAACATTACAAGCATATTCCACAAGTAAACATCCACTATAATAATGTAGCATAACATTACAAACATATTCCACAAGTAAACATACACTATAATAATGTAGCATAGCATAACATTACAAGCATATTCCACAAGTAAACATCCACTATAATAATGTAGCATAGCATAACATTACAAGCATATTCCACAAGTAAACATACACTATAATAATGTAGCATAACAGGACATTACAAGCATATCTTATATGACTACAACAAACATATGACTGCAATATGTAACCTATGACTGTGATACGTAACTTATAACATATGACTGCAATATATAACTTATAATATATGACTGTGATATGTAACTTATAACATATGACTGCAATACGTAACTTATAACATATGACTGTAATATGTAACTTATAACATATGACTGCAATATGTAACTTATAACATATGACTGCAATACGTAACTTATAACACATGACTGCAATACGTAACTTATAACATATGACTGCAATATGTAACTTATAACATGACTGCAATATGTAACTTATAACATATGACTGCAATATGTAACTTATAACATGACTGCAATATGTAACTTATAACATATGACTGCAATATGTAACTTATAACATATGACTGTAATATGTAACTTATAACACATGACTGCAATATGTAACTTATAACATATGACTGTAATATGTAACTTATAACACATGACTGCAATACGTAACTTATAACACATGACTGCAATACATAACTTATAACATATGACTGCAATATGTAACTTATAACATATGACTGCAAAATGTAACTTATAACACATGACTGCAATATGTAACTTATAACTGCAATATGTAACTTATAACATATGACTGTAATATGTAACTTATACCATATGACTGCAATATGTAACTTATAACACATGACTGCAATATGTAACTTATAACATATGACTGCAATATGTAACTTATAACATATGACTGCAATATGTAACTTATAACATGACTGCAATATGTAACCTATGACTGTAATTATAACATATGACTGCAATATGTAACTTAACATAAAACCAAAATGGATTAAATCAGAAGGCTTTAAAGCTTATTGAGATTATCTCCATGTATATACAGTCAAACCTGTGTTAAGCAGCCAGCCAAGGGAATCACAAAAAGTGGCTGCTTAGCACAGCTTGCTGCTTACTAGAGGTAAAATGTATAGTAAAACAACATAATGGGAATCTGGAAACTGGCTGCTTAATACAGGTTGGCTGCTTAATTGAGGTTACCACTAACACAGGTTTGACTGTACATGTATAAATCAACATTTCTTGTTGTAGTTTACTGTCCTGTCTGACACAATGGACTTAACCCAGATTTGATTGTATAAGTTTAATATATGGCAAATGTATAATAAAATAACATAATGGGAATCTGGAAACTGGCTGCTTAATACAGGTTGGCTGCTTAATCGAGGTGACCACTAACACAGGTTTGACTGTATAAGCTTGTGCACTATCGGCAAGAAAGAGATACACATATAATGTACTAGCCTCTACAACCAAATACACAAAAAGTGTTTGAAATTTTATAATTATATGTCGGTTTTATTCTTTATGAAACTATTTTATTAAGGCAGTCATCTGGAGTACAACATCCTCTAGAACACACACATTAATGTAATGAAAAACACATCTTTCATCCCACAGCCCTTCACAATGATATTAATGTTGCCAAACAACACACATAAAATACATTCAAAGACAAGACATCAACCGCATTGTGCACAGGGACAAATTAACACACAATCCTGGCAATAAAAAGTCAAAACAGCAAATGGAGAATCTAATAAAACAAAATTTTGTGTCCCGTGTCACTCCACCCACTAATAATCCATTATAGATAATTAGGGGCCAAAGTGATTTTTGTAATATTATCCCCGGGAGTGGCGACACTAGGGCAGAATAACGCACACTGCCGTGCATGATGCACTGCATCCTGTGCTATACAACGTGTACAGAATGTGCACAGGCCACGGCAATAAAACACCATGTTTACGGCTTCCAGCGTGATCACGTCTCCTCCGCAACTATTTAAAATATGATAATTTGCCCCTGCTTAACAAGGGGTGGGTGTCGAATTGCTTAAATACCTGTTAGAGAAATGAAATGGTAGCGGGGAGTTGAAACTGTTAGCCCCCTAAGCCCCCTAATTAATTGTGGATCTATTATTACTGTAAAGGAATACATGATTATATAGTCAGTTGATGGTGCACGAGCCTCTCATTGACCACTGTCAACAATTTTTTAATTAACTATGTGTTTTAGGGGACCAGTAAGACATCTCATTCATTGGCAGCAAGAATTTTATAATCTGAGTCTCTGGAAGGCATGTATCTCTATAGTTGATATACAAAATACCTGTGCTTAGTTTTATACACATTTATTTTAACCCATTCAACACCAAGTAACTGACATGGACTGGTGCATGATATTTAACCCATTCAACACCAAGTAACTGACATGGACTGGTGCATGATATTTAACCCATTCAACACCAAGTAACTGACATGGACTGGTGCATGATATTTAACCCATTCAACACCAAGTAACTGACATGGACTGGTGCAGGATATTTAATCCATTCAACCCCAAGTAACTGACATGGACTGGTGCAGGATATTTAACCCATTCAACACCAAGTAACTGACATGGACTGGTGCATGATACTTAACCCATTCAACACCAAGTAACTGACATGGACTGGTGCATGATATTTAAGCTCGATTGCGAAACAAGTTTTTACAACATTAGATTAATCGCTCTCGCGACCTCATTCCTGACGGAATCGATCGCCACGAACGAGAGAACAGATGCAATGTATAAAAGACATGAACCTTGGAGCATTCGTGAAACCATACATATGATCTGGAGTGTTTTACGTTTATTTATCGTCGCTACTGGTTGCCCATATGAGCGACACCTCCTGAAGAGATTAGTCATTTTAGATGTTGGAGGATAGTGCATGATACAGACAGAGACCCATTCCAGAGTTTCCTCTGGTTCTTTTACGTGCACGGTGTACAGCACCGACACGAGACCTCGGTTTAACGTCCCATCTGAAAGACTGTTAATTTTATTAGGGTCAGACGGGGGATCGAACCTGTGATCCCTGGATTACCAGTCCAGCGTGTTACCACTGGACTACATATCCGTCTAATGATCTGGCATAGAAAATAAACAATATACAGAACAAACATTTGACCCCACCATGCAGATGTCTCCCATAGAGATGTTGGTATACAGTCAAAAACCTGTGTTAGTGGTCACCTCCATTAAGCATGCAACCTGTATTAAGCAGCCAGATTCCCAATATGTTGTTTTATTAAACATTTTACCTCTATTAAGCAGCCAACCTGTATTAAGCTTCCAGATTCCCAATATGTTGTTTTATTAACATTTTACCTCTATTAAGCAGCCACCTGTGCTAAGAAGCCACTGTTTGTGATTCTCTTGGTCGGCTGCTTAAGACAGGTTTGATGGAATTCTATATACACTTCTGTTTAAACTTTTTTTTATAATTTTATTTTTATTATATACACTTCTGCAATTGACCAATCGCAACCAATGGATATAAATCAACTTCTGTACCCTACCTAAGAGGTAACTGGGAATTATTACGGCTTGTTCTGATCTTTATTATACAATGAAACCCCTCTAATCCAAACAGCTACCGGACCAGAGGTTAAGTTTGGTGCGGAGTGTTTCCAGTTTAGAAGAGTTTTTATAGGGCGTAGATCTCTCCTAAAGTAGCAATTCAACTGTACAATGCTTAGAAGCAGGCTGAGACATGTTCATAGATTGGCAGTTAGGGAAAGAACTGATTCATTTTAAGTGCACAATTAAATATGTAAAAATGGCCAGTATATCTTACTGGACAACAGTTTGTCTGAAAATAATAAAAATATAGTTTGTGCCCCCTACTTCAGCCCCTACTTCAGCCTCTAGAATGAGCCCTATATATATAAATTAGAAGATTCCCGGGCGGCGCATACGCTTTATCCACCTGCGCAGTCGCGTGGTTACGGTCGCTGACTTGTATACCACTGTAACCTATCATCACTGTTGGTCACGGGTTCGAGCCCCGCACAGACCGTGTCTTATTTATATGAAAAAGTTGGCAGTTTCTTACGGAGGTTGGTGCACCAATTACTGGTTAACCGCTGGAGCCTGCCCAGGAAAGGTGTTGTTAGGTAAACTGTCCATCACTCAAATGGGCTAGCGGTAGAGACGTTAAATAAACTTAAATAAAAAAATTAAAAAATGGGAAGAAAAATGTATCAGTATATAGGAATAAATACAATCAGGAAGCCAATTCCAGTCACACATGAAACGTTCGCACATTGTTTCCATTAAAATGTCAAATTAGGCATTTATTTAATGCTGGACAGAAGGATTGAACAAGGGAGCCAGCTATCATGTGGCCAAGTCAAACTCATACTGCTAGCAACAAAGGAAGTTAAAAAGTCAGTTTCAAATCACGTGTGGTCCTGCTGACAAATGAGAAACATTTGACAGTTAAGAGTTAATCTCCTTTAATCCTCTTCTATTTTGGAGACATAAATACTCCCTAATTGTTTGAAAATTCAGAACTGGTGATCATGGATAAAGCATTGAATATTTCTTTTTAATTTCCAGAGAATTATTGGTACTGGAATTTGACAGTCAGTCAGTCCCACACTGTAAAATATTAGTTTCTGTTGCAGACACAAAACAACCAGAAAAAAATGTTACTTTTTCAGAAAGAAAACAAATTGGGGAAAAAATAAATTGTGACCATTACCAATTTGCTTTCATTTATGTATGTATTCTTTGTATTCAATGTCAAGTCAAAGTTTTTATTGGCATAAACATGTACATGTCCATAGCCAAGAAACATGAGTGGCGGTTACATACACAGCTTACAGAAAAGCATGATATTATATTATTATTATTATTTATATAAGGTATGAGTAAGCATAGCATTAACATTTACGAAATACATTGTTGTTTAACAATATAGTTGGTATTCAGTGTCTCACAAATCAATATTTTACAAGTAGTAATATTCATTTAGTTAATTAATATCATTTCTTTGTATTGCCGTATAAATGTATTCTTTGTATTGCCATATAAATGTATACATAATAATTATATACAATAAAATATTGTAAAACTAATCTACTGCGAAAGCATGATTTTTTTGTTTTCATTTTTGTTCATACATGTACAGCAGTTAAAAGCTATATATAGATTCCGGTACAATTCATATGTACATTTATCCATGTGTTACTTTAGTAAAGCATCATTTACAAAGATATTGATTATTTTGTACGGAATTCAGGGTTCATCCTAGGTCAAAAGTTTTATTTCAAAGCACTAGATTGCGTCCTTATTATTTAAATTTCAATAAAATTGGGTTAAAACATTATGACTATTAAATACAACATGAATAGAAGGAGTGCTTTATAATGGTGTTAAATACAACATATGATGAATAGAAGGAGTGCTTTAAAATGGGCTGTTAAATACAACATATGATGAATAGAAGGAGTGCTTTATAATGGGCTGTTAAACACAACATATGATGACTAGAAGGAGTGCTTTATAATGGGCTGTTAAATACAACATATGATGAATAGAAGGAGTGCTTTATAATGGGCTGTTAAACACAACATATGATGAATAGAAGGAGTGCTTTATAATGGGCTGTTAAACACAACATATGATGAATAGAAGGAGTGCTTTATAATGGGCTGTTAAACACAACATATGATGAATAGAAGGAGTGCTTTATAATGGGCTGTTAAACACAACATATGATGAATAGAAGGAGTGCTTTATAATGGGCTGTTAAACACAACATATGATGAATAGAAGGAGTGCTTTATAATGGGCTGTTAAACACAACATATGATGAATAGAAGGAGTGCTTTATAATGGGCTGTTAAACACAACATATGATGAATAGAAGGAGTGCTTTATAATGGGCTGTTAAACACAACATATGATGAATAGAAGGAGTGCTTTATAATGGGCTGTTAAACACAACATATGATGAATAGAAGGAGTGCTTTATAATGGGCTGTTAAACACAACATATGATGAATAGAAGGAGTGCTTTATAATGGGCTGTTAAATACAACATATGATGAATAGAAGGAGTGCTTTATAATGGGCTGTTAAATACAACATATGATGAATAGAAGGAGTGCTTTATAATGGGCTGTTAAATACAACATATGATGAATAGAAGGAGTGCTTTATAATGGGCTGGTGTAATCTTACTGGAATTTTTTTATTATAAAATTATATATTTTTTTAGGGAGAAGTGGGGCACCCCAGGAGGCGAAGTTAGGGTCCTAGGGCGACTATAATGGGCTGGTGTAATCTTACTGGACACAATTTGTTAAAAACATTTTTTTAATATAAAATTATAAAAACATTTTTAGGGAGAAGTGGGGCCCCCAGGAGGCAAAGTTAGGGTCCTAGGGCGACTATTTCACCCGTGCTACCCTCTAGAATGAGCCCTGTGAACAAAATGCAGACATGCTGAAACCAAAGCAACTACAGAATTCAACAATTAAAATGGGACAAAAATATTAATTGGCATGTCAGATACGATCTGTGTTTACAGATCGCAGCCTTAGAAGCAAAAATCGTCATTTGAAAAAGTGATATTTCCGGGAAATGAAAATGACATTTGACATATTTTACAACCACTAAATGATGAACAGTTGTGTAAAATGGCTTCCAAGAGATAAATTAAGTTAATCAATTACTGATTACTTTATCTTTTATATGGCTTCCAATAACTGATTGTGTTGCAGTCATTTCTCAGTTCACATTTTTAGACTAATTGTGAAAGCACACAATGGCAGCTAGATATCAGACATTGTCTTAACCTTTAGCATGCTGCTGTAGGGCGAAATAAGCAGATAACAAATATGTAATATTTTTCCTAGAAAGTTTCCCTAGAAAGTTTCCCTAGAAAGAAGTGTTTGTGACATTTCATTCAAATTAATTTGCCTGCTCATTTCGCCTACAGTATGCTAAAGGTTAGTTTATACAAATTTATTTTAGCTCGATTGCGAAACAAGTTCTTTCAACTTATATTAATCACTCTCGAGACCTCATTCCTGATGGAATCCATTGCCATGAAGGAGAGAGAAGAGGCAACGTGGAATTTAAATGCCTTGCCTAAGGGCACAATTGTAACGGCTCCAGCGGGGCTCGAACTCCGGACCTTTTGCACCTGAAGCGAACGCGCATCCACTGCGCTATCACGACTTCCACAAAGCTAAAGGTTAAATCTGTATAGGATATAAGCCGAAAACTATCCAATATGTAAAATATTGCACTGTGTGAGGCTCATAGCGAAGACAGACAGTACCAATATTTTACATATAGGATCCGTTTGAGGCTCATATCTTACTTAACCCATTCAACACCAAGTAACTCACATGGACTGGTCCATGATATTCATAAACCAATAAATGAATCAGAAAATCACATTTGGACAAGTTCATTTATCAAAATGGGTAATTATGTCTAAAAATAGTCATATCACTGGCAAAAAGTGCAGATCCTGATGAGACGGCTCGTCACGAGCCGGCTCATCTGGATCTACACTTTTTGTAAGCCTATTTAGAGGTCTATGGTGTTGAAAGGGTTAAAACACACACTTATATAACAAGATCCTACTAATTAAAATTATTAATTTCGTACATGTACGCGTAGTATTTTTAACATAATACTCTGGCCTTTTGACACCAGTCCAATATTAATAATAATGGACTGCAAGTACAAAGGTATGATGTCGCGACAGTGTTTTAACATGGGAATAAAGAACTACAACCACTCAGATCACACAATAGTTTCTTATTAACCCTTTCAACACCACAGACCTCTAAATTGGCTTACAAAAAAGTGTAGATCCAGATGAGCCGGCTCGTGATGAGCCGTCTCATCAGGATCTGCACTTTTTTCAAGTAATATAACTATTTTTAGAAAAAAAATTACCCATTTTGATAAATGAACTGATCCAAATATAATTTTGTTATTAATTTATTGGTCTAAAAATATCATGGACCAGTCCATGTCAGTTACTTGGTGTTGAATGGGTTAACTGCATACCGTATATTCCCAGCCATAACTCGATCTCGGCCATAAGTCGAGGGTCATATTTTGGCTTGAAAAGGGTGATTTTTAAGGTCGAGGGTACTGTGTGGACTTATGACATTTGTTACAAGAATGGTTTATTCTCTCAGTTTTGAACGAAACTGGGTTCAATTTGTTATATTTTATATTTCGGGTTTTACGCCTGCATCAGCATCATTTTGGGCTATATCGCCGGCGGGCAGTTTACCTAAAAACACCTTTCCTGGGCAGGCTCCAGCGGTTAACCAGTACTTGGGTGCACCAACCTCCGTAAGAAACTGCCAACTTTTTCATATAAATGAGACACGGCCTGAGCGGGGCTCGAACCCGTGACCATCAGTTATGTTATATATGTTATATTTCGGGTTTTACGCCTGCATCAGCACCATTTCGGGCTATATCGCCAGCGGGCAGTTTACCTAACAATACCTTTCCTGGGCAGGCTCCAGCGGTTAACCAGTACTTGGGTGCACCAACCTCCGTAAGAAACTGCCAACTTTCTCATATAAATGAGACACGGCCTGAGCGGGGCTCGAACCCGTGACCATCAGTGATGATAGGTTACAGTGGTATACAAGTCAGCGACCTTAACCACTCGACCACGGAGGCGGACCCGTGACCATCAGTGATGATAGGTTACAGTGGTATACAAGTCAGCGACCTTAACCACTCGACTACGGAGCCGGACATGGGGTTCAATTTGATATCGATATCTGGTTGACTTTATTTCATCACAAATCACACACCTGTTTTATGCTTCTTTCTCTGCCATAAGTCGACATATTACTTTCATTACTTGTCTTTATGAGAAAAGGCTCGAGTTACGACCGGAAATATACGGTAAATGCTTAATGGTTTACAATGATCTACTTTTGTTTTTAAGAACGTATGGTGCTATTTATTCTTACTAATTCTATACTGACTTACTTCCCTTGAGCTATTTATTCTTACTAATTCTATACTGGCTTACTTACCTTGTTTCAGGACTTGGTCATGTCATTAGGTACAGGTATCGATTGGTCGATAATTGTATCGACAGTATCCCCAATGACATTAGTAGTCGTTGCATATTGATTGGCCGATCATTGTATCGACAGTATCCCCAATAACGTTAGTAGTCGTTGCATATTGATTGGCCGATCATTGTATCGACAGTATCCCCAATAACGTTAGTAGTCGTTGCATATTGATTGGCCAATCATTGTATCGACAGTATCCTCAATAACGTTAGTAGTCGTTGCATATTGATTGGCCAATCATTGTATCGACAGTATCCCCAATAACGTTAGTTAATAGTGTTAAGGAATGAATCGTGGGTTAATAGTTTTCATTGGGGTATGAACTTGTGGAAGTCATAATAGTGCAGTGGTAGCGCGTTCGCTTCAGGTGCGAAAGGCCCGGAGTTCGAGCCTCCGTTGGAGCCGTTACGATTGTGCACTTAGACAAGGCAGTTAAATTCCACAATGCCTCTTCTCTCTCCTTCATGGCGATGGATTACATCAGGAATGAGGTCTCAAGAGCAATTAATATAAGTTGTAAGAACTTGTTTCTCAATCAAGCATGTTTATAGTGTGTGGATTTCGTTACTGTTAGATTTGTTCCTGAGAATTGGAGCTATGAAGCGAGTCTAAAAAAAAAAAAAAAAAATATTGTGTAAAAAAAATAGATTTTATTTGTTTCTAATATAAAGACATTTCTAAAAACCAAAAAAAAAAAAAAAAAAATATTCATCAGGCCACAAAATCCTGGCAATAACACTAATTCATTAAAACTCATATAAATTAATTCAGTCCATTACCATTTGTGAGACGATGTGTAGCAGAAACATCATAACCACCCTCGCAGAAAATAATAATTGGGTAGCTTGTGACGAGCGAAGACAATATTGCAAAAATTTGTTCCCAGTGCGGTCGAGTGATCCTGAAAAGGATTCATTCGCCCGCAAATACTGGTCGCCATATATTCATTACGGGCTCCGTATGAGGGTGAAACGAGGCACAATTGGTTTTTATTCACAAAGTAAATGAGAGTAATTTTCAAGGGAAAACCATTATTGCATTATCTCCGTACCTTGGCAAATTAGATTGAATGTTATATAAAATATTTACTAATTCCTTAATGGAACCATTCAGAGTCACATCTGTGAAACAGTGTCATTGGCAGAATACTGATGAAAAGAAACATAATTCTATAAAAACAATGAACACACCACCTACCAGTACATGCAATAATAGCAAACTACCAGTACATGAGAAATGGTGGAAGTCGTGATAACGCAGTAGTAGCGCGTTCGCTTCAGGTCTGGAGTTTGAGTCCCGCTGGAGCCGTTACGATTGTGCCATTAGGCAAGGCATTTAAATTCCACATGCCTCTTCTCTCTCCCTCGTGGCGATGGATTCCATCAGGAATGAGGTCTCGAGAGCGATTAATATAAGTTGTAAGAACTTGTTTCGCAATCGAGCTAAAATAACATCGTTACTAATAAACTCATTCTTTTAAAATGTCTAAAAAGGTGTCAAACTCTATGAGCAGTGGATCGTACAATAAATATTATATATTTCAAGTTTAAGCTTTTTACTGATAAGCGCAATATTCTTTTATCATCGTAATAAGTGAGAAATATCCGCTTGTTCCCGTGCATTGTGACGTATCAGGGCCGTCGCTGGGGCTACTTTGATGATACGCACGGCAACATGTGCTTATTTGTCCCGTGAACGAGTACGCTAGGGGGTCAGGGGACATGCCCCCTGGAGATTTTTTGAAATGAGGAAGCTATTTCCTGCATTTCAATGCATTTTGTAGCATACAATTGCAGGACTAAAGTTCTTAGGGCAATCCGTATAAATTAAGGCTAGATGTATAATATAAATGATATATCGCCCTTAATCAATTAATCAAGCACTTAAAATAGCACAAACTAAATTTCGAGAAGCACAATATTTGCAATGGGCTCAATTATTTCACCACTCCACACATCACGGCGTCTATGTATCCCTACTACCCCACCCCCACCCTGGGGTTTTAATGCATTTTTGGAGTTTTCATATTTTTTTCATTTTCTGAGACCAATGATACGCACGTGCGTACTTGCGTATGCCCAGCGACGGGCCTGCGTATGGAGACACTTACGCTGGTTCCTGCGAGTCGAGATGTTGGACTAGTTCGTCCCGCTTCCTGTAACTTGTGACTAATTAGAACACTTACGCTCGTTCCTGCGAGTCGAGATGTTGGACTAGTTCGTCCCGCTTGTTCACGATAACAACGAGTTCTTCCAACAGTAACTTCTCCCTGTGCTTCTGTGCCTCGGTCTTCTGCCAGTCTGAGAGTAAAAAAACATGGTTTACTATGAATATACTGAAACCATAAAAAAACATTTTATATCGAGCGTTGCTTTTTCGTTACAAATTTTAAAATTTATGCAGATTACTATCATGAGTGAAAGCGTGAAGTTTAAGCCTGGCACAGACCATCTCCAAGACATCAAGTTTAAGCTTGGCATAGACCATCTCCAAGACTTCAAGCTTAAGCCTGGCACAGACAATCTCCAAGACTTCAAGTTTAAGCTCAGCACAGACCATCTCCAAGACATCAAGTTTAAGCCTGGCACAGACAATCTCCAAGACATCAAGTTTAAGCCTGGCACAGACCATCTCCAAGACATCAAGTTTAAGCCTGGCACAGACCATCTCCAAGACATCAAGTTTAAGCTTGGCATAGACCATCTCCAAGACTTCAAGCTTAAGCCTGGCACAGACAATCTCCAAGACTTCAAGTTTAAGCTCAGCACAGACCATCTCCAAGACATCAAGTTTAAGCCTGGCACAGACAATCTCCAAGACATCAAGTTTAAGCCTGGCACAGACCATCTCCAAGACATCAAGTTTAAGCCTGGCACAGACCATCTCCAAGACTTCAAGCTTAAGCCTGGCACAGACAATCTCCAAGACTTCAAGTTTAAGCTCAGCACAGACCATCTCCAAGACATCAAGTTTAAGCCTGGCACAGACAATCTCCAAGACATCAAGTTTAAGCCTGGCACAGACAATCTCCAAGACATCAAGTTTAAGCCTGGCACAGACAATCTCCAAGACTTCAAGTTTAAGCTCAGCACAGACCATCTCCAAGACTTCAAGCTTAAGCCTGGCACAGACAATCTCCAAGACATCAAGTTTAAGCCTGGCACAGACAATCTCCAAGACATCAAGTTTAAGCTTGGCATAGACCATCTCCAAGACATCAAGTTTAAGCCTGGCACAGACCATCTCCAAGACTTCAAGTTTAAGCTTGGCATAGACCATCTCCAAGACTACAAGTTTAAGCTCAGCACAGACCATCTCCAAGACTTCAAGTTTAAGCCTGGCATAGACCATCTCCAAGACTTCAAGTCTAAGCCTGGCATAGACCATCTCCAAGACTTCAAGTTTAAGCCTGGCATAGACCATCTTCAAGACTTCAAGTTAAGCCTGGCATAGACCATCTCCAAGACTTCAAGTTTAAGCCTGGTATAGACAATCTCCAAGACTTCAAGTTTAAGCCTGGCATAGACCATCTCCAAGACTTCAAGTTTAAGCTTGGCACAGACCATCTCCAAGACTTCAAGTTTAAGCTTGGCACAGACCATCTCCAAGACTTCAAGTTTAAGCTTGGCACAGACCATCTCCAAGACTTCAAGTTTAAGCTTGGCAAAGACCATCTCCAAGACTTCAAGTTTAAGCTCGGCACAGACCATCTTCAAGACTTCAAGTTTAAGCTTGGCATAGACCATCTCCAAGACTTCAAGTTTAAGCTCGGCACAGGCCATCTCCAAGACTTCCAAGTTTAAGCTCGGCACAGACCATCTCCAAGACTTCAAGTTTCAGCTTGGCATAGACCATCTCCAAGACTTCCAAGTTTAAGCCTGGCATAGACCATCTCCAAGACTTCAAGTTTAAGCCTGGCATAGACCATCTCCAAGACTTCAAGTTTAAGCCTGGCACAGACCATCTCCAAGACTTCCAAGTTTAAGCTTAGTACACACCATCTCCAAGACTTCCAAGTTTAAGCCTGGCACAGACCATATCCAAGACTTCAAGTTTAAGCCTGGCACAGACCATCTCCAAGACTTCCAAGTTTAAGCCTGGCACAGACCATCTCCAAGACTTCAAGTTTAAGCCTGGCACAGACCATCTCTAAGACTTCCAAGTTTAAGCTCGGCACAGACCATCTCCAAGACTTCCAAGTTTAAGCTCGGCACAGACCATCTCCAAGACTTCAAGTTTAAGCTTGGCACAGACCATCTCCAAGACTTCAACTTTAAGCTTGGCACAGACCATCTCCAAGACTTCAACTTTAAGCTCGGCACAGACCATCTCCAAGACTTCAAGTTTAAGCTCGGCACAGACCATCTCCAAGACTTCAACTTTAAGCTCGGCACAGACCATCTCCAAGACTTCAAGTTTAAGCTTGGCACAGACCACCTCCAAGACTTCAAGTTTAAGCTCTGCACACATAATGTATATGTCTGATGTAATGTAGTCACACATTTACACTCTATTTCAAACA
The DNA here is from genome assembly GCA_014843695.1 of Archivesica marissinica. Classification (NCBI taxonomy): domain Eukaryota; kingdom Metazoa; phylum Mollusca; class Bivalvia; order Venerida; family Vesicomyidae; genus Archivesica; species Archivesica marissinica. Next base: position 78,637,494 of record CM026404.1, read on the forward strand.
TTCGCTAAATGAAACAGAAATCTATCAGTATTTTGTTGCGAAATTGTATCAAAGAAAACGGCAGCAAAATGTAATAGTGTAAAAATACACTGGTTTCTGGTGAGCAATCTCTGCCTACTACCAGAGGGTAACCGGTTTTAACCCGATTGTCACAGATCAGCCAATTTATCATCCAACATGAGATTACATATAACAGAATATAACTTATTACAATCTCGAGATTAGCAGAAAAACAAGAGGTTTCGTACAAAATATGCTGGGGAAGCATGCCGAAGCTTACTGCGAGAGATTTAACGCAAACTACAGGGACACGGACTGAACGGTGGTCTTGTAGACAACCTAATGAACAATTACTGAGCTGTAACGCAAGCAGTTTTATACTGGCAAAGAAGCAATGAAATCGGCTTAAGGTTCGTAATCCCCTAAGACCCAATGTTTATGTCTAAAATGTCAATACCAGAGTAAAGCATAATGCTTGTGGTGAATGGGCTCAGGACGCTGTTGTAAATATGGCTTATAAATGAAAAGACAGAACAAAGACTATGTTACTGTGAGCATGTTTACAAATTAGGGTAAAAGAAATGTGGTATTAAAATAATTATGTAGTGTTTATTCAGTTGTCTAATTCGAGAAAATGGTGCCCTAATGAGCTGTGAAAGCAACGCATTAATGGTCGTTAAATAAAGTCAGTGTAAACGGGTACTTTTTTTCAATTTTTTAATGGTTCATTTCAGCATGGAGTAAAACTTGGATTGAATGAAATCATTCTGATCTTAATACATATTAACTAGGGATGGTAACGAATAGCTATTATACTATTCGAATATTCGGTTGGGAGGGTAATCGAATATTCTATAGAATTCTATCAAAATCACTCAAACTCTTATAAAAATTGCCAAACAAACCTAATTTCTGTTTTACGCGTAAACGTCATCTTCTTCAAATGATTATTGAGATTGATATTGTACCCGAACATGGTAAATCCAATGTGCATAGATTACACCTAGCAGTTTTCTTATTCTCGGAGTGAGTCAAGCATTTCCAAACGTGTGACTGAGCAGGTGGCATTTTTGAGGACAATATAAAACATTTTTTAGAGCGAATATTCGTTGCCATCCCTAATATTAAATAATAATTGTTTTTCAATGTTAACTGCTACATTTCTCTCTTAACCCTTTGCACACTAGCGACTGATAAAAATACTGTTGCAAACAGCATAGAGCCATTGCTCGCCCATATGGTTTACCGGCGGCAAGGGTAAATAAATGGAATCATCGCATAGAGCCAGATCAGACGGCACACAATGTCATAATTTAATAAAATAATAGGGAATTATATTTGGGTGTTTTGTAGTTTGAGAAATGCTGTTGGCATAAAAACACTGGTTTTATTTCTTTGATATGATGCGTAATGCACTTTTATACGAGTTCCCAGGCCCACGTCCTCAGGAAGAGGAAACGGTTTCAGATAGCTTAGTTTATACAAATTTATTGTAATTGGATTGCAAAACAAGTTTTTATAACATTAGTTTAATTACTCTCAATACCTCATTTTCCCCCCCTGATGGAACCCATCTTGGCAAAGGACACCACGACCGTGGTTCAGGAGGTGCACAAACTCACAACCACTCAGTTACTGAATGGACAATGTAACCATTAGATAATGTTGGCAGATATTAAGAATATGTTACCTGGCTTTAGCCCACGGAGCTGTGTCAGTACCAGCAAGAATGCAGGACAGCTGAGGAAATAGTGATAACTTCTTACCTAGTTGTTTCCCCCAGATTGAAAAAAAGTGCATGGCACAGGTAGAAAAAAGTGCATGGTGCAGGTAGAAAGGGCATGGTGCAGGTAGAAAAAAGGGCATGGTGCAGGTAGAAAAAAGTGCATGGCGCAGGTAGAAAAAAGTGCATGGCGCAGGTAGAAACAAGTGCATGGTGCAGGTAGAAAAAAGGGCATGGTGCAGGTAGAAAAAAGTGCTAGGCGCAAGTAGGAAATGTGCATGGCGCAGGTAGAAACAAGTGCATGGTGCAGGTAGAAAAAAGTGCTAGACGCAGGTAGCAAAATGTGCATGGCGCAGGTAGAAAAAAGGGCATTTTTATTGTTCCTGTCGTCAAAAGGGCAGAATTGTCATGGTCGTATTTATGTTATGAGTACGAAACATTTTGAGGACGAATCAATTTTGCAACCTATTGAGTATTACAATTCAAAATATATTATTGTTCGTGACAATGGTGTGGTTTCCGAGATAATTATCTAAGCAAAAATGTAAGCCAGAAAATTAAAACAATAATGCATTTACATTCATTTAAATAGAAACTTACACATCAAATATAATGGCAGCATAAGACTTACCTAGAGAGACAGACAGAGAGACAGACACTTATACAGGGATTCATTATTAATGGCGCACAGGCACACTGTCCCCACATTAGTGGTTCTATCTGGGTTCTGTTTGAGACCAAGCCGCACATCTTTTCCAGCCATGATGTAGTATGGGTACACATTTAACATATGGCTACATAATAATATGAAGAATATTTGAACTATTACTGTGTTGGAAATGAGAATATTTGTTTGTGCAAACAGCATAGAGCATGATCAGATGACACAGAACATCAAGATCTATGCTGTTTGCTATTCAGATCATGGAGCCAAACCAATTTGTAGAATAGTAAACAACATAGATCCTGATCAGACGTGGCGTTACGCTGAATAGATTAGAATAACATATAAAATGTGAAAATAATAATTTGAGATCGCAATTTAATGAAAATTGAAATCGTGACACCCTATTTTGCAGTGGATTCGTGAAAATTGCACTTCGTGAAAATTACTAATTATATGGTATTACTTTTATAAATTCTTGGACTATAATCTTTGACAATTCTAGTTATCTTCAGGTCAGATGGTGTTATTGATTATGGTCTGGGAATGGTTGAAAAAGTGTAGGGAAGCCCTTAAGAGTTATTGATACATGAACTGATTGGCTGAGTAGGTATTGTCAGCAATAGTGAAAATGACTTCTAAATATTATAATACAATATATGAGCTGCATTTTGGAATATTTAATAATATTTGCAGACTATTTGGTGACAAACAAACAGCATATTATAAATGCAGGTGTCAGTGTAACATTCACCACCAAATTACCTTCAGCGTAGGGGGCGGGTGCCTTTAGTGGGAAAAAAAAAAACGCAATTGGTCAACCCCATTGAAATTTGACATTTTCCTGTGGCTCATTTAAGGCCATTCTGTTGAAAACTACTGTCTTTTGTGCCAAACTATTTTTGGGGAAAATCTAATGGCACTGTGTGTTATAATGGTGGCCTGTGGAAATTGCAATAGCGGTGTCTGACCTTCATGTAGGCATGGCAATGTTATATTTCGGGTTTTACGCCTGCATCAGCACCATTTTGGGCTATATCGCCGGCGGGTAGTTTACCTAACAACACCTTTCCTGGGCAGGCTCCAGCGGTTAACCAGTAATTGGGTGCACCAACCTCCGTAAGAAACTGCCAACTTTTTCATATAAATGAGACACGGCCTGAGCGGGGCTCGAACCCATGACCATCAGTGATGATAGGTTACAGTGGTATACAAGTCAGCGACCTTAACCACTCGACCACGGAGGCAGACCATGGCAATGGTTGCTCATTTAGAACATTATAACATCTAGAAAAGGCTGGTAAAATCAGCCACATATTTACACAGCAATTATTTTGTTACTATCAATTATCGCGGACCTTTGGTGTCTTCATCAGGAGAGAAGAAAATCCTCGACGACACAAAGCCGACAGATATACTGACGATGCAGAATCACGAAAAATGAAATTAATTGATGTTACGGCTTAGTAAATCAATTTCTAATTTTCTCCGAACTTGCCGATTGGAAATGTGTCCAAAATAAGCTGCTTACAGTACTTGCAAAGGATTTTGGGTAAAAAGGAACAAATAGCAGAAAGGGCATTTAAGTGAGAACAAGTTGCAACACTTGTAATATAACACCGGAGTGTTGTAGCGGCGGAGATTTCATGGTAATTACACGGATTTAAGATCCAATCATTTCTGACAATTTCTACTTTGATTTGTTTGATTTGTACAACTGTACATCTTGAAAAATGCAGAATTTCAACAAATATTTGATCTTCCATACATGTATATAAAATATAACTGTCACTCTTTCCTCCACATATACGTCTTTTAAGTAGACTAACTATTAATCCACGGAAACGTGAGAAATGTATGTATGTATGTTCCATTAATGTCAAACCCCTCTCGGGGACCTAGACATGTTTTCCTGGACAGGCTTAGCCGACCTAAGTGATTAACCAGTACTAAGCAATGTGTGTGAGGTGCCTTGCTCAATGACACTACATACGTGGCCTGACCGAGTATCAAACCCGGGACCGTTCGATTCCAAATCCGACGCTCTACCACTGGACCACGGACGCCACGGATTTTATTGGTACAACACTTCATTGTTGTTGTCTTATTATTTTTAGGCATTTTGAGAAAGACATCATTGTCGAAATTTGTAAATAATAATATAAATTTACAATTAGTGCTTTCATTTGTACTGTTATTCTATTGCCTTGTTTGTTTTAAATACATTTTATATATATAATTAGTTTATACAAATTTATTTTAGCTCGAATGCGAAACAAGTTCGTACAATTTATATTAATCACTCTCGAGACTTCATTTCTGATGGAATCCATCGCCACGAAGGAGAGAGAAGAGGCAACGTGGAATTTAAATGCCTTGCCTAAGGGCACAATCATAATGGCTCCGGGCCTTTCACACCTGAAGCGAACGCGCTGTAACTGGGCTTATTCATGGTCTCCATTTGAAATTCCAGACTTGAAATGCCGTACAAGCATTTTTCAAGAGAGACAAAACACTGAATATTGTGTTAAAATAACAGAAGCAAAGGATTTTGGAGATGAAGCGCCGACAAGCTTAAAAATTGTGCTATAAAAATGTTCAAAGGGCCATAAATCTGCAACAGATCATCCAACAGAATGCTAGTACAATATGCATAATTAGACATAACCATCCATACTCGCATATAAGACAAGTTTTTTACCACCAGATGGCCTCAAAGTGGCTTCCAGTCTTATAAGTGAGTGTTAAAAAAACTATTTTTTAAAAAAAACGGTGTTAAATGGTATTATTATTATTCATAATTATGTTTTAGAAAATATAGCACTCTGACACTAAAAGTTTCTTCAACTTGCCCTGGCCAAAGCATGCAATTTATACACGGTCTGGTGCCCATTTTATCAACCCATCTTATATGCTAGTGCATGCCAAAAACCCACAGATTTCAGGGACCAAAGTAGGGAGGATCGCCTTATAGGCGAGTATGGACGGCCCCACTGATGCTTCCTGTTAAGTTTGGTGTAAATCCGACTATGGGTTTTGGAAATGAAGTGCGGACAATGTAAAATTTGATAGACAGACGGACAGACAGACAGCATGACAAGAGGAGACATAAATACACCAAGGTAAAGAACGTATACCAAGTTCGCAGATTCGATCCCCCGTCTGACCCTAATAAAATTAACAGTCCATCAGATGGGATGTTAATCCGAGGTCTTGTGCCGGTGCTTTACACCGTGCACGTAAAAGAACCAGAGGAGATTCTGGAATGGGTCTCTGTCTGTATCATGCACTATCCTCCAAAATCTAAAATAACTAATCTCTTCAGGAGGCGTCGCTCATATGGGCAACCGGTAGCGACGATAAATAAACGTAAAACACACAAGTATACTAAGAACAACAACACATTTAACCAACCCAAACCTCCCCGCTATTTCCAACATGTCCACGCTGTGAGAAGGGATTATTGAGCTGTTGGCACCATATGTGCAACAATAAATACAACGGCAACAAACATGAGGCGCAATAAACCGGGCAATGAAGCTTGAAAGTACAGGCCCACATGTTTAGCTAGGACCATGTGCCCGGGTTTAACCATGCATAAATATTTGGAAAATAATCCCCTGTCTGGAAAGCTAATAATGATGACGGTCATCACAAATAATGGACATTTCATTACTTTCACTTATGCTTCTCAAGGAACACGACCAAACTAACTTTCGTTTGACCACTCAGATTTGACGGCTAGGTTATAGTTAGTGAAATGACGGTAATCTAGTTTTTTCAATCAGATTTTTATCCATTTTTTTTTAACCATAATTAATGGGAGTGGGGTGATCAGAACACTTATTTTGTAATCCATCAAAATGAAGGGGGGATGTCATCAAATATAGGGGGGTTGGAAGTGGGGTGGGGCAGGAATGAAAATCAGGCAATTAATTTAAAATGTGTGTGGTCTTTCTGATTTTTGGGGAGGGCCATCACTAATGTTGTTAAAACTTGTGGCCCAACCTATTTGCTTCCAACATTTATTGACAATTCTTACACACATCAATGGCATAAATCGTATATACTATGCATAATTATACATATTAATCTGACTTAATATTTAATAATTACAGTCAGACAGGGGATCGAATCTGTTATCCGTGGATTTGCAGTCAAACGTTAACCACTGACCCGTCTATAGTAACTATTTAAATCAACCAATGTATCACTATTGAAACTTTGCATCTCAGGACAATGATGGGAACGTGCTTTTAAATATTATTTGAAAATATGTAAAATATACATTAAAATTAAGTTGCTATGCAACCTGGCTGATGCAAATGCAATGGGATCCAGGGATCGCAGGTTTGATCCCCCGTCTGACCCTAATAAAAATAACAGTCTTTCAGATGGGACGTTAAACCGAGGTCTCGTGTCGGTGCTTTACATCGTGCACGTAAAAGAACCAGAGGAGACTCTGGAATGGGGCTCTGTCTGTATCATGCACTATCCTCCAAAATCTAAAATGACTAATCTCTTCAGGAGGCATCGCTCATATGGGCAACCGGTAGCGACGATAAATAAACGTAAAACACACACAAATGCAAAATCATGTGTATTGCGATTTTCGGATATTTTGGCACATGCTCTGATGCCTACCGTAGTTTAATTAACCCAACTTCTATAAGACAATGCAATATAATTCATATTTTATTATCTATTTTCTTTTTATATATTTTTATAAGGCATACGCTTAGTTGCTTACGTCACAAAATGGAACCCGGAATTAGCTCTTTACACACTAGTGGTGGAATAACAGTCAAATATCTCATGCAATTTCATTAGAATCGTGTTGTTGAGTTTTCAGTCGCAAATTAAAAAAAAAAAAATTAATTGTCGTCTGCTACAATTGTTTTGAACTATATATAGCCTTCATTTTACCCAGCATGCAAAGAGTTAAGACTACATTCACACTAAGGCAATCAGAAGACAATGCTATCATTTTATTAATTTGCAATAAATGAAGTATTACCATTGTACCTAATTCTTTTCTTCGCAATACAGTCAAACCTGTCTATAAAGACCACCCCTGGGAAAGTAAAAAAAGTGGCCTTTGTTGGCAGGTATCCTCTCAATAGAGGGTTAAAATGCATTGAAAATGGCTCGACGGGAGAGAAAAATGGTGGTCTTTAGAGACAGATTTTTCATATGCAGCCTTAATTCGGAGGTGGCCTTTAGCACAGGTCTGACTGTACATGATTATGCAGCGTGTAAATATAACATGTGGGGGGGGGGGCATGTGAACCTAACTATTGCTGTTTGGCCTATTTCTGGTTTTAAATTTACATATGTAAGAACAGAACAATATATTCATAATAATGGTGTAGAAAATACAAAGGCAGGATAAACATGTTTCATGTGTCAGACAGCTGTCCATTTATTTCCAATAATAATCATAGAGAAAATAATAAAACATGCCTTTTATGAATATATGTCGCCATACACATGTTACTATATGAATATTAATATTACAATAATCTCCTCCATTAAGGAGAAAGTTTCTACGGCAACGTTCTTTGATTTTCTGCATGTGAATTTTCGCACGTAATGTGAACATGTTGGATGTAATCCAGCATGTACTAGTGCCTCAATCCAGGACACGGTAACATGTTCATATGCGCAATTCTCTACCACGCAAACCCTCTGTTGTAAACCCGTTTCTTGGCAAAGAAGAAATAAGCCAGCATATCATTGTGCCACCCCCTTCCCCCTCTCCACCCTGTTACTCCACAAATGATTCCAAGTAGTAGGTCGTCCACTTCCTATCCCTTTACCATCAACGTTGTAGGTTCAAAGGAGGCTATTCCACCATCCATCCCATCCCATCCCTCCATCTATCTGTTCCACCCCCTTCCTCCTCTCCACAAATGATTTCGTCCATTTCATATTACTTTACCTTCAGTGTTGTAGGTTCAAATCCCACTGGAGGTGTTGAATTGTTTCATGCGAGGAGGCTAGAAGATCAGTGGTTTTACCCTGGTACATTAGATAGTGCTAGAAGCCATTAAACAGCTGGAGAGTCGTCAAAACCAAACAATAAAAAAAAACTAAGAAAACAATTTACTTATTACTTTATAATTATATAAAATTGAGGGCGAAACCTCATTTCTGATGGAACACATCACCACGAGGGAAAGAGAAGATGCAATGTGCAATTTAAATGCCATTGCTTAAATAAAAGATATTTGAAAAATTATTCGCGTATACGACGGTTTAAATTTATTGGAATTTTATCGTTTCTGAGCGACTATTTCGATTTTTGTAAATACACACACATTAGTATTTATATTTTACCCAACACATCCTTTATTACGATGTAATGCTGCTTTAAGGGCACAATCGTAAAAGCTACAGCTGGGGGCGAACTCCGGGCCTTTTGCACATGAAGCTAACGCGACATCATGACTTCCACATGTATTTCCTGCAAATGATACGGGTTTGACCGTAGCATTATGACGTAGAACTTCTGCCATTTAAACAATTTCTTTTCATTTATAATTGACAGATTGCAACATATCAAATGAAGAATAAATCACAGGCCAGCTGATAAAGAGACCAACAGTTGAGCCAGTTGTTGAGGTGTACATATCTGAGCAGTGGCTGACAACCGCCACACGCCATTCTGTGGTGACAACCGTCATGTGCGTATCAAATTTCAGTATAATCTGTGCATTTAACAGTGAATTGGAAGATGACATGTGGCCAGGTATTCATTACAGTATGCAACAGAACCTGTGCAGGTATTTTAATATCAACAAATGACAAGATGATAATTGCTGGGAGATGAAGAGATGATGTATTGGCAGATAATGTAAGAGAGGGATGAGGGGATGTAGGGTGGATGATGGGTACGAAGGGGGTGAGAGGATGTAGGGGATGAGGGGATGTAGGGGGGATGATGGGTACGAGGGGGTGAGAGGACCTAGGGGATGTAGGGGGGATGATGGGTACGAGGGTGAGAGGACCTAGGGGATGAGGGGATGTAGGGTGGATGATGGGGTGAGAGGACCTAGGGGATGAGGGGGTATGAGGGGGGGCAAGAGGACCTAGGGTGAGGGGGATGTAGGGGATGAGGGGATGTAGGGGGATGATGGGTATGAGGGGGGGGGGAAGAGATGAGGGGGGGAAGAGGATGAGGGGGGCAAGAGGATGAGGGGATGTAGGGTGGATGATGGGTACGAGGGGGTGAGAGGACCTAGGGGATGTAGGGGATGAGGGGGATGTAAGGGGATGATGGGTACGAGGGGGCGCGAGAGACCTAGGGGATGTAAGGGGGATGATGGGTACAAGGGGGGGCAAGAGGACCTAGGGATGAGGGGGACGTAGGGAGATGACAGGGATGAGGGGATGTAGGGAATGAGGGGGACATAGGGGGGACAAGGGGGATAAGGGGGCAAGATGACATAGGGTATGGGGGGATGAGTGGGGAGAGGGATGAGGGGGGAGACAGGACATAGGGGATGAGGGGGACATAGGGGGGATGAGGGTGACATAGGGGGGATGACAGGGATAAGGAGGGCGAGGGGAGAGAGAGGACGTGGGGGATGAGGTGGGGGGAGGATACTTCCTGCAATATATTGCGTAAAGTGGACAACTATCTGATGATAATGAAATAACACAAATCTGTCATACCTATCAATTGCTCCTAAGTTTTCAATCTAAATTACAGGCACAGTTTACACGACTGTATGATTATAGGTGCAAAATCAATCTACAAGGAGATCAATTTGTTTGATGTATTTGTTTAGAAGTAAAAAAAACAACAAAGTTTGTTATTAAATCTCTGTATTACTTGGCAACATTAGACTAATTAATCTCCGCCAAAGCCTTCGTAAGTTTCCGTGAACTACGACCAGGACATACGTTAGGTTTTTACCGCTAATATTTGAATCAATTACGTAAGTGTACCATAATCGAAAGCTGATATTTTACTTCGGAAATCCGATTATTAACGAAGTAAGTTCACGGAATATGCAAATGTCTCAGTTTAATATTGCCAAACAATAGTTATAATACAATCTGCATTATGAACTATGAAGACTCTATTATGAAGATTAAAACGTTGACATTGCTTCATTTTGAAATGATGTCTTATCGGTAAAATGAATAAAAAAAATGTACATTATAATAAACTTATACTCACACGGTTCAAACTAAAATAATGTCACTAGCTGTCAGTTATTACAATTTATTCCCATGGTTCATTGTATCATTGTTTCGTAGTAGACACATTTTGCTCTATTGGATTGCATATATTGCATTCGCTGTATGTTGAGGGAGCTCAGGATAGGTTGAGGGAGTTTGAGGTAGGTTGAGGTAGCTCAGGGCAGGTTGAGAGAGTTTGAGGTAGGTTGAGGGAGTTTGAGGTAGGTTGAGGTAGCTCAGGGCAGGTTGAGAGAGTTTGAGGTAGGTTGAGGGAGCTTGAGTAGGTTGAGGTAGCTTAGGGCAGGTTGAGAGTTTGAGGTAGGTTGAGAGAGTTTGAGGTAGGTTGAGGTAGCGCAGGGCAGGTTGAGGGTTTGAGGTAGGTTGAGGGAGTTTGAGGTAGGTTGAGGGAGTTTGAGGTAGGTTGAGGGAGTTTGAGGTAAGTTGAGGTAGCTCAGGGCAGGTTGAGGGAGTTTGAGGTAGGTCGAGGGAGCTCAGGGTAGGTTGAGGGAGTTTGAGGTAGGTTGAGGGAGTTTGAGGTAGCTCAGGGCAGGTTGAGGGAGTTTGAGGTAGATTGAGGGAGCTCAGGGTAGGTTGAGGGAGTTTGAGGGAGCTCAGGGTAGGTTGAGGGAGTTTGAGGTAGGTTGAGGGAGTTTGAGGTAGGTTAAGGGAGCTTGAGGTAGGTTGAGGAAGCTTAGGAAAGGTTTCTCAACAAATCAAATTGCTTGAACATGACTACATTGAGATATGAGAAGAGTTTTAATATCAGGGTCAGCTACAAGTATATGACCAGTATGGAGACAGTTGCAGGGTCAGCTACTAGTATGTGACCAGTATGGAGACAGTTGCTGGGTCAGCTACCAGTATATGACTGGTATGGAGACAGTTGCTGGGTCAGCTACCAGTATATGACTGGTATGGAGACAGTTGCTGGGTCAGTTACCAGTATATGACCAGTACGGAGACAGTTGCTGGGTCAGCTACCAGTATATGACTGGTACAGAGACAGTTGCTGGGTCAGCTACCAGTATATGACTGGTATGGAGACAGTTGGCTTGCTGGGTCAGCTACCAGTATGGAGACAGTTGCTGGGTCAGCTACCAGTATATGACTGGTATGGAGACAGTTGCTGGGTCAGCTACAAGTATATGACTGGTATGGAGACAGTTGCTGGGTCAGCTACCAGCATATGACAAATATGGAGACAGTTGTAGGGTCAGCTACCAGTATATGACCAGTACAGAGACAGTTGCTGGGTCAGCTACCAGTATATGACCAGTACAGAGACAGTTGCTGGGTCAGCTACCAGTATATGACAAGTATGGAGACAGTTGTAGGGTCAGCTACCAGTATATGACTGGTACAGAGACAGTTGCTGGGTCAGCTACCAGTATATGACTGGTACAGAGACAGTTGCTGGGTCAGCTACCAGTATATGACTGGTATGGAGACAGTTGCTGGGTCGGCTACCAGTATATGACCAGTACAGAGACAGTTGTTGGGTCAGCTACCAGTATATGACCAGTATGGAGACAGTTGCTGGGTCAGTTACCAGTATATGACTGGTACAGAGACAGTTGCTGGGTCAGCTACCAGTATATGACTGGTATGGAGACAGTTGCTGGGTCAGCTACCAGTATATGACCAGTACAGAGACAGTTGCTGGGTCAGTTACCAGTATATGACTGGTATGGAGATGGTTGCTGGGTCGGCTACCAGTATATGACTGGTACAGAGATAGTTGCTGGGTCGGCTACAAGTATATGTGACCAGTACGGAGATAGTTGCTGGGTCGGCTACCAGTATATGACCAGTACGGAGACAGTTGCTGGGTCGGCTACAAGTATATGACTGGTATGGAGATGGTTGCTGGGTCGGCTACAAGTATATGACCAGTATGGAGACAGTTGCTGGGTCGGCTACAAGTATATGACTGGTATGGAGATGGTTGCTGGGTCGGCTACAAGTATATGACCAGTACGGAGACAGTTGGTGGGTCGGCTACCAGTATATGACCAGTATGGAGACAGTTGGTGTGTAAGTGATGATGGAAAGGGCTGGACAGAGAGCTCATGTACCCACCATATGCTCAACATTAATTGTTTCCACTATTTCCACTTCACATTATACAGGATTAGGCTAAATAAATAAACACTAGTTTCTCAGTAAACTAGTTTGCACAGAAATAACATGGATTTTACTCTTTCACAGAAATGGTACTGGTGTACCGGTATAGGTATATTATTTTCATTTTTTAAATATTTACTCCTTTTTAAAAATATTTTTTATTAACCCATTCAACCCCAAGTAACTGACATGGACTGGTCCATGATATTCTTAGACCAATAAATGAATAAGAATATTACATTCAGACCAGTTCATTTATCAAGATGGAAATTTTGTCTAAAATTAATAATTATTACTGGCAAAAAAGTGCAGATCCTGATGAGACGGCTCGTTACGAGCCGGCTCATCTGGATCTACACTGTTTCATAAGCCTATTTAGAGGCCTGTGGGGTTGAAAGGGTTAAATACACATTTCACAACAGTAACCTGCTAATCACAACTAAAGTTGCATTGCAAACAGCATAGAGCCAGATCAGACGGAACATATGCTGTTTGCAATCGGGTAGTGGAGCTAAAACACTTGGCTGAATAACAAACAACATAGTGATGAGATGCGACGTTATGCCGCGGCTGATCTAGATCTATGTTGTTTGCACATTCCGTCCAGTTTATTCGGCATTTTAAGGGTTAACATAATATTATACCAAATGAACCTACAGTGGTGAATGGGCAAGTTATGTTAACGACATAACGACTGAGACCCCTTGCATGCATGCATGTGTGCACATATTTGCATGAATATACAATGTAGTACATGTATAAACCATTATACATAGTAAAGAGAATCTTCCACAAACAGTTGAATAAATTACTTGGCCACAATCCTATGTTTATTTATATATTTCCAGATAATTTCATCCCAGTCTTTAAACTTCTAAATCAAAGTGTAATTTGTATCCCGCCAGTCACCCTCTCCCCCTCAAAAAAATATTGGAAACAGAATATAAAAAAAAAAAAATTAAAAAAAGAATAAAAAAAATATTAGAAAAAGAATTTTAAAAAATATTAGAAAAAGAATGTAAAAATATTAGAAAAAGAATTAAAAAAATATATTGGAATTTAAAAAAATATTAGAAAAAGAATAAAAAAAATAAAAATTTCATAAACTAAATAAAAACGTACTTATTGAACAACACAGGAAAAGAATGTAAAAGTCATGTTGGCCTAAATGATTCAGGTGTTTCTAATTACAAAGGACAAAGGAAGCTAACGGTACACAGGTAGCTCAGGTACGCTAGCAAACCCGGACTTTCTTGTTCTCCTAAGTCAACTTAATCAGGGTGAACAATTTCTCAATGACTGAAGTCTTCAGCATAATTGACGGGATGAGTTGAAGATGAGAATAGACAGATGGGAAGCTTTTGTTTTCTGCTAATGAATCAATTGAAGATCAGACGATAACCTGTCCTTTTCAGGTAGTCTTCAAATGCACAATGCCAAAGTCTTTATCCATTCATAGAATTATCTTCTGCAACTCTATTTTTTTTTTATTTAACGTCGCTACCGGTTGTCCATTTGAGCGATGGACAGTTTACCTATCAACACCTTTCATGGGCAGGTTCCAGCAGTTAACCAGTACTTGGTGCACCAACCTTCGTAAGAAACTGCCAACTTTCAATCGAAGAGACACGGTCTGAGCAGGACTTGATGACAATGATGACAGGTTATTACACGGTCTGAGCAGGACTTGATGACAATGATGACAGGTTATTACACGGTCTGAGCAGGACTTGATGACAATGATGACAGGTTATTACACGGTCTGAGCAGGACTTGATGACAATGATGACAGGTTATTATCATCATCATCATCATCACATAAAGTATACCGCTCGCCCACATGGTTGGCTGGCGGCGAGGGTAAATAAGCTCAATCATCATCATCATCACATAAAGTATACCGCTCGCCCACATGGTTGGCTGGCGGCGAGGGTAAATAAGCTCAATCATCATCATCATCATCATCACATAAAGTATACCGCTCGCCCACATGGTTGGCTGGCGGCGAGGGTAAATAAGCTCAATCATCATCATCATCATCATCACATAAAGTATACCGCTCACCCACATGGTTGGCTGGTGGCGAGGGTAAATAAGCTCAATCATCATCATCATCACATAAAGTATACCGCTCGCCCACATGGTTGGCTGGCGGCGAGGGTAAATTAGCTCAATCATCATCATCACATAAAGTATACCGCTCGCCCACATGGTTGGCCGGTGGCGAGGGTAAATAAGCTCAATCATCATCATCATCACATAAAGTATACCGCTCGCCTACATGGTTGGCCGGTGGCAAGGGTAAATACGCTCAATCATCATCATCATCACATAAAGTATACCGCTCGCCCACATGGTTGGCTGGCGGCGAGGGTAAATAAGCTCAATCATCATCATCATCACATAAAGTATACCGCTCGCCCACATGGTTCGCCGGAGGCGAGGGTAAATAAGCTCAATCATCATCATCATCATCACATAAAGTATACCGATCGCCCACATGGTTCGCCGGCGGCGAGGGTAAATTAGCTCAATCATCATCATCATCATCACATAAAGTATACTTTCTTTTTGTTCATATCTTTTGAGTATAATATAAATTTTTAAAGTTTTGTTTTGACTTTTTTCATGCTTTATCTTGTCTATAAATAATTTTTTTTACTTTTAGCCCAATTACACTATCAAAGTGCATACCGGGAATGTCATCTATAAAATTTGTTAAAATATTATTACTATTTTTTTCAGCACAAATTATATACCATCAAAGCATTAATAGATATTCATTGATCACCACCACACAAGATTACCTGAATACCCTAGTCAGCATGACGCACCTGGCAGATCAATAGTTTAATTAGTAATTGACTATCTACGTCATAAGACTCAGTACACGACGTCATGAATCTTAATCACAGTTTGTTAACAGATGAACTGGCATTGTCAACAGATGAACTGGCATTGTCAACAGATGAACTGGCATTGTCAACAGAAGAACTGGCATTGCCAACAGATGAACTGGCATTGTCAACAGATGAACTGGCATTGCCAACAGATGAACTGGCATTGTCAACAGATGAACTGGCATTGCCAACAGATGAACTGGCATTGCCAACAGATGAACTGGCATTGTCAACAGATGAACTGCATTGTCAACAGATGAACTGGCATTGCCAACAGATGAACTGGCATTGTCAACAGATGAACTGGCATTGTCAACAGATGAACTGGCATTGTCAACAGAAGAACTGGCATTGCCAACAGATGAACTGGCATTGTCAACAGATGAACTGGCATTGCCAACAGATGAACTGGCATTGTCAACAGATGAACTGGCATTGCCAACAGATGAACTGGCATTGCCAACAGATGAACTGGCATTGTCAACAGATGAACTGCATTGTCAACAGATGAACTGGCATTGCCAACAGATGAACTGGCATTGTCAACAAATGAACTGGCATTGTCAACAGATGAACTGGCATTGCCAACAGATGAACTGGCATTGCCAACAGATGAACTGGCATTGTCAACAGATGAACTGGCATTGTCAACCGATGAACTGGCATTGTCAACAGATGAACTGGCATTGTCAACAGATGAACTGGCATTGCCAACAGATGAACTGGCATTGTCAACAGATGAACTGGCATTGTCAACAGATGAACTGACAACGTTTCTGTGACATGGATTACTTAAAATGTAACATAAACTTGTGGGGGGGGGGGGGGGCTTCATTCAATGTGGTATTATTAGACACCATTTACACTTTCTGTGACATGGATTACTTAAAATGTAACATAAACTTGGGGGTATAACCCATCAACAGCAACCATCTCCCTATAACCTCCATTGTCACCCACCATAATCTCCCTATAATAGCCCTACATCATTTCTCTCCCTCAAATATACACTACTCTATATATAACCCATCAACAACAGCAGCCATCATTTTTTTCGCCGGGAAATGCACTTATTCGACACAGACACCTCCCTATGACACCCACCCCTAAAGTGCACACTATTCTGCATTTCATGCCAAAACAACAGCTACCACCCCCGTAACAGCTCTCCACAGTCAACCAATATATCTATTATTTTGTTTTAACATCACATCATTACGGTAATAATGTCAGTGACATAATATGTACTTTATTCTACAGTTCACCTCTAGTTTATACAAATTTATTTGAGCTCGATTGCAAAACAAATTCTTACAACTTATATTATTAGCCTCAAAACAACAGCCACCTCTCTATATCAGCAATAGTTTTCATCACCCAATACATATATATATATACTATATCCAATAGTTAACCTCGGAAAAATCATCCACTCATATCAGCCGATCTTTTGCCTCCGGGTTAGAGGCTGCTGCAATGTGCCCATTTTCCATGACACCTATCGGCAACAATTATTACATTTCTTTTATAACGAAAAAATCAATAGACCGGTTAAGCTGATAACTAAGCAACTAAACTTTCACTAAGCATGCAACCATCAAGAGACATTGCCAAAGTAGGGCATACACCTGCACACAGATCCATTACCTGTTCAAGATTGCCCACTAAATTACCAATTAAGATCCACCCTGAGACAAATGCTCCTCTAATGGTAAAACTAATTACCTTTTTGTACAATTAAAAATTAGTTATTACAAAACTAGATAATAGTGTGTTCATCTGATAAACAGACTTAATGACGAGCTTTTTGACTTAATTAAAACATAAGCCACTTTTGACGCAGCCATTGTGAACATTGATTACACCAATCTATCCGCTCACAGGAATGAAATGCTGGGCACAGGTAATCACTTGATGGAACAGTATATTACCTATTCACGACCTCTCTCTCTCTCTCTCTCTCTCTC
>CM026404.1:78656061-78701045 GCA_014843695.1 Archivesica marissinica
GGTTTAAAGTCTCACAGACTGCACAGCGACTCTCCAGCTATTATTGGTGGAGGAAACCGGTTTAAAGTCTCACAGACTGCACAGCGACTCTCCAGCTATTATTGGTGGAGGAAACCGGTTTAAAGTCTCACAGACTGCACAGCGACTCTCCAGCTATTATTGGTGGAGGAAACCGGTTTAAAGTCTCACAGACTGCACAGCGACTCTCCAGCTATTATTGTTGGAGGAAACCGGTTTAAAGTCTCACAGACTGCACAGCGACTCTCCAGCTATTATTGGTGGAGGAAACCGGTTTAAAGTCTCACAGACTGCACAGCGACTCTCCAGCTATTATTGGTGGAGGAAACCGGTTTAAAGTCTCACAGACTGCACAGCGACTCTCCAGCTATTATTGGTGGAGGAAACCGGTTTAAAGTCTCACAGACTGCACAGCGACTCTCCAGCTATTATTGGTGGAGGAACCGGTTTAAAGTCTCACAGACTGCACAGCGACTCTCCAGCTATTATTGGTGGAGGAAACCGGTTTAAAGTCTCACAGACTGCACAGCGACTCTCCAGCTATTATTGGTGGAGGAAACCGGTTTAAAGTCTCACAGACTGCACAGCGACTCTCCAGCTATTATTGGTGGAGGAAACCGGTTTAAAGTCTCACAGACTGCACAGCGACTCTCCAGCTATTATTGGTGGAGGAAACCGGTTTAAAGTCTCACAGACTGCACAGCGACTCTCCAGCTATTATTGGTGGAGGAAACCGGTTTAAAGTCTCACAGACTGCACAGCGACTCTCCAGCTATTATTGGTGGAGGAAACCGGTTTAAAGTCTCACAGACTGCACAGCGACTCTCCAGCTATTATTGGTGGAGGAAACCGGTTTAAAGTCTCACAGACTGCACAGCGACTCTCCAGCTATTATTGGTGGAGGAAACCGGTTTAAAGTCTCACAGACTGCACAGCGACTCTCCAGCTATTATTGGTGGAGGAAACCGGTTTAAAGTCTCACAGACTGCACAGCGACTCTCCAGCTATTATTGGTGGAGGAAACCGGTTTAAAGTCTCACAGACTGCACAGCGACTCTCCAGCTATTATTGGTGGAGGAAACCGGTTTAAAGTCTCACAGACTGCACAGCGACTCTCCAGCTATTATTGGTGGAGGAAACCGGTTTAAAGTCTCACAGACTGCACAGCGACTCTCCAGCTATTATTGGTGGAGGAAACCGGTTTAAAGTCTCACAGACTGCACAGCGACTCTCCAGCTATTATTGGTGGAGGAAACCGGTTTAAAGTCTCACAGACTGCACAGCGACTCTCCAGCTATTATTGGTGGAGGAAACCGGTTTAAAGTCTCACAGACTGCACAGCGACTCTCCAGCTATTATTGGTGGAGGAAACCGGTTTAAAGTCTCACAGACTGCACAGCGACTCTCCAGCTATTATTGGTGGAGGAAACCGGTTTAAAGTCTCACAGACTGCACAGCGACTCTCCAGCTATTATTGGTGGAGGAAACCGGTTTAAAGTCTCACAGACTGCACAGCGACTCTCCAGCTATTATTGGTGGAGGAAACCGGTTTAAAGTCTCACAGACTGCACAGCGACTCTCCAGCTATTATTGGTGGAGGAAACCGGTTTAAAGTCTCACAGACTGCACAGCGACTCTCCAGCTATTATTGGTGGAGGAAACCGGTTTAAAGTCTCACAGACTGCACAGCGACTCTCCAGCTATTATTGGTGGAGGAAACCGGTTTAAAGTCTCACAGAAAAGCATGGTTATTTCAGACATGAACAGCACCCAGGTAGAACCACAGATCTTCTACAAGCCAGCTGGATAGCTTCCAAACACGAAAGACATAGACAGAATTACATTGACAGAACTGTCAATACATTAAGTCCATTGTGTCAGACAGGACCACAGGCACAAGACACACATTTTATTTTGCCCTATGATCATATAGTAAGTAATGTTTACTAAAGGCAACCAACGGAAATGAAACATGCATGCAGAAACAGACGAGAAACTAGGTAAAAACGACCAGATCACTGATATGCCCTTGTGGTCCCGACCGGAAGACCTTATTCTATCAACAAATACTTTTTATTTGATGGAGATCGGTCAAATAACACCAGAATGGCATTGTTTCAGCGTGAACAGCAGGAAATGCAATGTTGTCGTTTTAAACATTACTTATATGACAATAGGGCAAAAAAATAAAAATAAATTTGTGTCTTGTGCCTGTGGACAGGACAGTACACTACAACAAGAAATGTTGATCTATACATGTACAGTCAAATCTGTCTTAAGCAGCCAGCCAAGGGAATCACAGAAAGTGGCTGCTTAACACAGGTTGCTGCTTAATAGAGGTCAAATGTATAATAAAACAACATATTGGGAATCTTGAAACTGGCTGCTTAATACAGGTTGGCTGCTTACTAGATGTGATCACTAGCACAGGTTTGACTGTGCTGGATTATAACTTGCATTGAATGGGACATGTTTTATGGTGTTTTTCTAAATACAGGTTGGCTGCTTACTAGATATGACCACTAACACAGGTTTGACTGTAAGTCAATTCTCTACCTGCGAGATCTCTAGTTTAAATATACAGTCAAACCAGTCTTAAGCAGCCAGCCAAGGGAATCACAGAAAGTGGCTGCTTAATAGGGTCAAATGTATGGTAAAACAATATATTGGGAATCTTGAAACTAGCTGTTTAATACAGGTTGGCTGCTTACTAGATGTGACCACTAACACAGGTTTAACTGTAGAGAACAGTATCAAGTTATGGTCCCACAAACACAGGGTTCATTCTAGGTCAGAATTTTTGGGAGAAGTGAGAAAGCGCGTGATTGCTTCCTTAAATGGTGTTCTTTAATATACTTCTGCAAAATACGGTTAAAATGCACAGTACAACCACTAAATACAACATTTGAATAGAAGGAGTGCTTTATAATGGGCCAGTGTATCTTACTAGACAAAATTTTGTTTGAAAATCGTAAAAACCAAAACATATTTTTCTTTTTTTAAATTTATTTTCTTTTTTTTAGGGAGAAGTGGGCCCCCAGAGGGCGAAGTCAGGGTCCCTAGGGTGACAATTTCGCCCACATCGCCCTCTAAACTAATCCCTGAAACATTTAGATGGAGAAACACACCAAGTAATTAACACTCTGAACCTTATTGAGAATGTCACATCAGTTCAAGGAC
The DNA here is from genome assembly GCA_014843695.1 of Archivesica marissinica. NCBI lineage: Eukaryota > Metazoa > Mollusca > Bivalvia > Venerida > Vesicomyidae > Archivesica > Archivesica marissinica. Next base: position 78,659,260 of record CM026404.1, read on the forward strand.
CTTTCACGTTATGACTATGCATATAGAATTACATCACTGCTACTGGTATACAATGTACCTTATAGCTAGGTGTGTCTTAATGTTTAGTGTTATTCATTTTAACTATGCTACCAATTGAGTCATCAGGGATGTAGCTAGCGATTTTGAAATTTGCAGGCCCGACAAATAATAAATTGAGAAACGAAGATACGCTGCTAGAGGGGTCATGGTTCCCCAGGAATATTTTGAATTCTATAACGTCAATTGTGCATTCTGGCACATTTTATTGCAGGGATCATTCTAGAGGGGGATGTGGGCGAACTTGGCGCCCTAGGGACCCCCACTTCTCCCTAAAAAAAAAAGTTCAAATAATTGTAGCAGACGACATTTCATTAATGTGTTTTATCTTTTTATCTTATTTATAACAGTTACTGAAAACACTAGAAATATGTCGTGACATTTCATTAGAATTGTCTCAACATCACAATTTCTAATGAAATTTCGTGCCACATTTAATTTGTTAATTTTCACCGCAAGCAGGCAAATAGTTAAACACCAGGCTTTCTCAATGCATACTGTGTCACTTTATTGTATGGTTTTAATAACTGTATTAGATAAGATGATACTTCCTGATTCCCATGCAATGAACAATAATTTAAATACTACATAATATCATCCTGCTTCACTGATGGTGCATGGTAAAACCCGGACTCGTAAACAACAAACAATGTCATAGGGCTGTAGAAGTTATCTTATAGCATACATTGGTGTAGCTTCCTATAGGCCGTGGCCTACACTTTCCCCCAAAAAATCGGAAAAAATAAAAATACCAAATCTGCAACAAAAATCGGTAGGCTAGGATTAAATTATATACACTATAAATAGTTTTCCTGGGGACGACCCCTGGACCCCCCTCCTGTCTTAAGTTGTAAGTTGGCCTACACATTGATTCCAGCCAAGCTACGCCCCTGGCATAAATCAGATAGTGTACACAATTATTCGTTTCATGTTAACATGACACTCCATATAGAGCAGGGATCATTCTAGCGGGTGATGTGGGCAAAATAGTTGCCATAGGGACCCTGACTTCGCCCTCTGGGGCACTTCTTCCTAAAAATAATTTTTTTAATTATATTTTTTACAATTTTTAATACATGTATACTCGTCCATTAAAAATCGAATGTTGTATTTAACTCTTTCAACCCCAAGTAACTGACATGGACTGGTGCATGCTATTTTTAGACCAATAAATTAATAAGAAAATTACCTTTGGACCAGTTCATTTATCAAAATGGGTAATTTTATCTAAAAATAGTAATAATTATTACTGGCAAAAAAGTGCAGATCCTGATGAGACGGCTCATCTGGATCTACACTTTTCATAAGCCTATTTAGAGGCCTGTTGAAAGGGTTAATGGTCATACTGTGCATTTTAACCATATTTTGTTGAAATTTCTTAAATAACACGGACGCGATCGCATGCTTTCTCACTTCTCCCAAAAATTCTGACCTAGAATGAACCCTGTAGAGTTAGTGGAAGTCGTGATAGTAGCGAGCTCGCTTCAGGTGTGAAAGGCCTGGAGTTTGAGCCCTGTTGGAGCTATTACGATTGTGCACTTAGGCAGCATGGCATTTAAATTCCATGTTGCCTCTTCTATCTCCCTCGTGGTGATGGATTCCATCAGGAATGAGGTCTCGAGAGTGATTAATATAAGTTAAGAACTTGTTTCGCAATCGAGCAAAAAATAAATTTGTATAAACTAATGACAATACATGTTTACTAAAATTTGGAATTTGTACACAACTCTTAGTCATGACGTCATGTTATTGAAGCCTAAGGGCACAATTGTAATGGCTCCAGCAGGGCTCGAACTCCGGACCTTTCGCACATGAAGCGAACGCGCATCCACTGCTCTATCATGACTTTCACCTAGATATTTGGCGGCATTGTGCTGTCTTGTGGAGTGTGTATCTTCCTATGATTTCTAACCCCATGCGGGGGGGGGATGTAGACAATTTCATCAAACAGCAGAGATATTAGAAGGATGAAAAGTTGACATCAAAATCATGCAGGGTTAAAAGCAACCAGGCAGAACAACTAGGGGCAGGCTGCATCATGATCAATACAGAAAACAGGCACATTGAATTGCTCTATGGTACGAAGTTGGGACGGAGCTTGATATTCGGAAAGATAATTCTAGGTAAAAAGGTTGTAGTAGTCAGTAACTCTGTTGTTGCTGTAGTGAACCTATAGATTATAAAATAAAAGTGGCATGCAGGGCTGGAGAGGGTAATTAGATAATTCTCAATTGGGATAGCAACCAGTTTATTATGAATTTATACATAAAAAGGTAGTAATGGTATTGTTACATGTACGTATTTCTACAGATACAGAATACGCCGAAGTTCCAGTCGAACAGATTTAGGGAATGAAGCATTACGTAACACTTGTGAAGTGGTGATAGCGCAGTGGTAGTGTGTTTCCTTCAGATGCGAAAGGCCATGAGTTTGAGCCCAGTTGCAGCCATTATGATTGTGCTCATTAGGTAAGCCCAGGTGTAGCCGTTATGATTGTGCCCTTAAATTCCAGATTGCCTCTTTTCTCTCCCTCGTGGCAATGGATTCCATCAGGAATGAGGTCTCGATAGTGATTAATATAAGTTGTAGGAATTTGTTTCGCAATCAAGCTAAAATTAATTTGTATAAACTACTCTTAACATTTGTGACTAGAGGTATGATAGAAGTCAGCATTTATTCAATGGGCTGCTCTTGGCTGGACACCATAAACTTGATCTATCACTATTTGGGTATAGGGCGAGCAAATTTGGGAGCCATAATACAGCTGGCGTCTCGGCGTCTTCCTTTAAAAATTTCACTCTCTATAGACTTTAGAAGCCATTGCCACAATTTAATACAGTACGGGCAATAACGGCACTAGGATCCCAGTTGGAAAAATGAGGATAGGTGCTGGTCTTGCTGGTATGAACCACACTGGTATGAACCAGTCAAAATCTATTTTTGGGGTCTGAAGTGAAAATAGTTGCAGCCACTTCACTTGAATTTCACTTGTGTGGTGATGAAAACGTGATGGGCTGGATCGTAATGCAGATATAAAGTGCTAGAGAGATCACTAGAATTGAATGTATATACTTTATTGTTTAACTCACCTAATTTAAATCGAATACATCAACAAACAACTAAATAAATAAATATGTTGTTTTCGTCGGGCTGTCAGACTATAACCTCTGACCCTAAACTTGCTATACTCGATTTGCATCAAACTACATTTATGACAGTTTCATTTAATCGGAGAGTGTCCTGCAATCCACTGGGACAAACTATAAAAAACATATCACTAACATCCAAAGAGACATGGGGTCTGGATAAATGACACATAGCGTCAGGTGGGCGATTCTAACATAGGTATAGTTCTTGTATTAATTTGTTTAATGATAGTATGACACTATAGGATAATACACAGCTATGTCCCCACAAGGGACATAAATGTAACATACATCACGGACGCCGTCGGCATTTGAAAAGTGGTCCGGCCAAAGAGGAGCACTGGAGGTGCGATTTGCATAAGGGTGTCCGGGGATGCTCCCCTGAAAACAATAGATTGTTAACGCGAGTTCCTGACATCTGGAGCCATTTCAGTGTGGATAGTAGCTGCATCTTAATATCTGTTTTGTGGTACGAAAATGTACACCTAATGTCTTAATAAAACTTTGGCAAGACGCTGAAAATCGCCTTTCTGTGTTGTTGCATCGCCTGTTGTTGTTTCTCTCTGTTGCAATTCCTTCCGACAACATTTCGCCTACATATTTCGGAAGCGCCATAACATTTTCCACGGCTTCGTTGTGGCAGTTTGGAGATTCGTGCTTTTTGAACCCTATGGTTGCGTTCGTCCAGTTAGCAAAACCATTTACAATGAAGGCGCTGTGAGTTTTGCTACAATTACAATACTATATGTGTAGATGATCTCAAATTAATGCTTCGTTTTCACGACGGCCATGTTAGATTCATCGGAATATAATAATAGCAATTAATTAGAGGATTGTGACACATCATATCATAATTGTGTTCTATCATTTCAGATAACCGTGGTCATTGTTTGACAACAGAAATAAATAAATAGTTGTTTAACAAATAGACAGCATTCTTATTTATTAATCATGATATTTGCGATATTTTTATATGGCCAAAGACCCTAAATCTTTACTAAAAATAGCAAACTACAATGTATCTCTCTTTGATATTACTCTTACAAATAATATATACATGTCTCAGCCTTTCGTAGAATCTGTATGTTAACTGTGGCCTGAGTGATGTGCACACTAGGAATGCTTTCTGGCTGTAAATTGACAATATCAGCAGAGTAATAAATACAGTCAAACCTGTCTTAAGCAGCCACACAACCAAGGGAATCTCAGAAAGTGGATGCTAAACACAGGTGGTTGTTTAATAGAGATCAAATGAATACTAAAACAACATATTTGGAATCTGGAAGCTGGCTGCTTAATACAGGATGGCTGCTTAATAGAGGTGACCATTAATGCAGGTTTGACTGTAGTCAAATTATAAAACTTACAAGATGTTCTACACAGATGTCGTAACTCTGATTTGCAAAATGGTATATAACCCGGAACCTAGCCAAAACGTACCCAAATAGGTCAAAACGTACCCATAGAAACATATAGTAAATAGGTGTTTCAACCTAAACGTACCCATATAAGTCAAAACGTACCCACAAGTAGAAGTCAAAACGTACCCACAGGTAGAAGTCAAAACGTACCCATGGAAACATATAACAAATAGGTACATCAACTAAAACTTACCAATATGAAAATTAGATTATTAATTAGTCAAAACTTTTAATGTTATATAAAATAAAATATTACAAACATTGAAAATATTTCACTGTAGAAGTCGTGATAGTGAGTTCACTTCAGATGCGAAAGGCCCAATAGAGCCGTTACGATTGCCCCCTTATGCACAAGGCATTTAAATCCCTCATGGCGATGGATTCCACCAGGAATGAGGTATCGAGAGTGATTAATATAAGTTGTAAGAACTAGTTTTGCAATCGATGTAATCGGAAGTTGATTGTATGTTTCGATGATGAGGCTGATTATACGCAAGACGCCGAAATAAATGGCGAGGTAATTTTACAACATTTTATGCCATTTAATAATAAATACAAATACATAGCATTTATATAGCGCAAACTTTAAAAATGATTCTATTGCACTTCACATTTACAGGTGCAATTTTAAACATTTACACATGACAATAATATATGGAAATATAAATAAAAATGTATACATACATAGATATAACTAGGATTCTAGTAATTGAATAAGAACATATTTTATCATAATATCTACACCAATGTTGACTTTCTTAACAAATTTCTTTTCTCAGTTGAGTTTTTCCAATCAGTGTCTTTTTCATTGCAGTTTTAGACCTCGAGTCAAGATCAGCAACCTCATCCCAGTGATTTAGTCATCTACTACATTAGTGATTGCCCCTCCACAGGGTTTTATTATTTCGTCAATTGTTTGCACTGGTTTGTATAGTCAGAACTTATGCTTATGATAAAATCTATCTATCTTCCGTTAATGTCGAACCCCTGGCGGGGACGTAGACATGTTGCGCGTCAAAAACCGCAAAGAAGTTAAAAGTATGAGTAGTTAAAAGTATAATTTAAGGAAGTAATGAAAATAAGTTGGGGTAAAAGTTTAAAAGTAGCTGCGCAGAACAACTAGGGACTGGCATGATCAATATGGCAAACTGCCGTATTGAATTGCTTGGTAGGGAGATGGACAATGTCAGGAGGGAGATGGGTCCAATGGTAGATTATTCTTGGAAAAAAGGAAAACTTGTAGTAGTCTGTAGTTGCTCTAATTAACCTATAGCTTAAGGAATGGCAATGGCGAGCAGGACGGGAACTAGGTAATTTTCAATGGGAATAACAACAAGATCATTATGCATTTTATACATAAGGGATAACCTATTGTCAATACGCCGTTGATCTAGTCTGCGTAGAATTAGGGAATGTAGCATGTCTGTAACACTAGAGGTACGATAGAAGTCAGCCTTTATTCAACAGGCTGCTCTTTGCTGGACACCTTCAATGTGGTCTATCAATGTTTGGGTATGGGGCGACCAGATCTCGGAACCATATTCAAGATGGGGCCTCACTAGTGTCTGGTAAGCCATGGACTTAATGGGTTCGGATTTGACCTGGAGGTTTCTACGTAGAAATCCTAATATTTGGTTTGCTTTCTTTGTTGACCTTTTTATTTGAGTGTCTCACGACAGGTTTCTAAATGTAACATGTCTTGCCGACGATTGAGTTTATTTATCCTCACTGCCGGCGAACCATGTGGGGAGCGATGTCTTGTTGACTAGGATTAAATATTAGTGTATCTCTACTGTAGCCTGGGTGCCAGTCTGTCGATTTTTCACTTTTTAACTTCTGATGATGATTGAGCTTATTTACCCTCGTCTCCGGAGAACCATATAACTTCTGGCAACATGATATTGATATGATCAGAAACTCAATACGGCCCAATTAATAGTCTCGGTGTTAAAATATATTTATATTACTGACCAGGCAAAATAATTATATCGACGCCTATTCCCATGCTATCTCTAGGACTACTGGCGTATCATCGACTTGAAGAGGTCAGTCAAAAAGAACATGTTCATTACTTGGGGACAATGTAATCGTGCGTTTCTCTAATCACTAATTTGTATAAAGTTCGTTTGTTTGATCCGTCTAAATTCACTCACAAACTATTCAAAAGCAATTGTTTAAACAATTTAGAAGTTAGCATTAGGCAATGCCAAGTATTTAGATATACAGGTGTTTATGAAACAATGTTTGCAACCTTATTTAGAGATTATCAAGTACCTTATTCCCAGGTTGGCAAAAAAAAACGCGGGAATAAATCCGAAATATTAAATATCAACAAATACAAAAAATGACCTCCTGTGTTTAAAAAATAGAACTTATTTCATATAAGACTATTCACTGCAAGTCGCCTGTGCACTGTAAAGTGCTAAAATGGACGAATCTGTAATTTTGTAAAAGTGCGTACGCATAATCCGTATGGCTGGGAATGTGGTAGTCTTACATGGTAGCAGACGCGTCTGCATGTAAAAATGCGAAACAAATCACAAAACCAAGTTGAAGAAGGTGTGCAATCGTTTTTTTTCTTAGCATATATTGTTAATATAATTGTCTGCTTGGTTGGATATTGTCTAAAATATTGCTATGTCTTCTAATATGACGGTTACGTGCATCGGCTGCTTCTCGAATTCCATGATTAACGTCGCAGAAAAAGGAGAAATTATCTGATTACAAACATTAATTCACTTTCATGAAGTCCATTTCTTCAATAATGAATCTTTAGTTATCAAATATGTTTACTGTCATCATGGACTAACACCTTTAAGGTAGAACATTGGTCTATATCTTCTTTGTCTGCTATTTGTTGACAGACGAACTTTTCAAAATGGTGGACTTGGTCATCTCTGTCTTCTGCTAGCAATGCAGACGAAATTAGTGATTTATTTGGTCACTATGTAATGTAATGTAGTTTGGATTTTGTTTCAAATTCTGATACTTTGAATCTGTATTGAGGGTATCAGGTATGGGTTGCAGCACTCTAGATACCCTATTTCTATATTAATTGGGTGACCCCAAGAAAATGTAAACATAAAACTGCAATAGTATCCTGGATATACTAAATACCACGAATGTTAATTTCATTTCAGCTGGAAAATATCAACATATCCAGGAATGATATTCATTCATACTTTAATATTACCAGATGTCCTTCACCTTTCAACAACATCAAAAATAAATCCGCAATAGTATCCCGGTGTTACTGGTTTCCGACGATGTAGTACATAACAGACTCCTATAGGTTTAGAATGGTCATACACTGCAAACAATTTATGTCACCAAATAAACAATATGTTACCATTCATCCACAAAAATCTCGAAGAAAATCGAATGTTTACTTTTTGAGAAAAGTTGACAAAATAGCGGTACCTCATTCTCAGTAATCCGGAATGACGTCACATGTTTTCGCCTAACTGTGGAAATCGTCTACAGCACCACCATTAGTATGTAATCAACAGTTCTTTTTTAACAAAACAATAAACTAAGGAAGACTTACTTTAATAAGAGGCTTAATTTATCATTTTCCCTCAAAATTCATTTGTTGGACAGCATTTTGTCTATATACTGTATCTAAAACACTAACATTTAATTTAACTAGGTCAAACACACGGGGCATAAGAAGTCGTCATCCCTCCTAATTACTCTGACTAAATGCAGAACCGTAAATGGACCCATCCATCGAACACATCACACGGTGCCCAACAAAGAAAAACTAGGTTTACACAACCATATATATCAGTTGGAGAACCTCTGTGACAACCCGTGGACCTGAAGGTGAAACACGGTGAAAATCGATATTATTAATAAGGACCACTTGTGTGTAATAACGGACATAACTCATAAACACGGAGCAGTGAGACTATAATGACATTTTTATTCGTAAATATATTGGCGTGGCAGACGATGCATATGTCATTTTGGAGAAAAAATTGCCAATTTCTTTAAAAAATGATATTTATATGGTGACATAAAACGGATATAGTGAAGTTAGTGAAAACTGGGGTAGGTTTAAAGTTTTCACAGCTAATTTACCTTGTCTGATATATTATGATCAGTTAGAAATAGATTGGAAGTGCACAAGGTATGTTTATTTATAATTCCGGTAACTGGAGCGTGAAATATTGCGTGATCTCTCGCGACTTGCTATTTCCACAGTTGGGCGAAAACCTGTTCTGGGCGAAAACTTTTCACGCCGGGATACCACTCACTATTAAAATATGATGAAAATGTACACGCAGTTGGTCCGCCATCTTTGTTTATGAAATATACATAATACCGCAAATTTTAAACCAACATCCAATCAGAAAACAGCACAGGTACTCTAATTGAAAAAAATATTACTGGTATAAACTTCCAAATTTTAGTATCTTAATGACATAGAATAAACTTCTGTTGAGCAGTCTAATAATTATTACACATATTTTGAAAAACAGGTATCCAGCTAAATATGGTCCAGTTTACTGCTCATTTTCACACATTGGACAGAGAAATCCAGACAGACGCCTTAAAACCGTCACTGGTGTGCAATATTTTAAGTGCACCCAGCCATTGCAAGAATCACACTGTCCCCACTTAATAAATTCAATAGTATAAGCATTTGTGAATGCATCTGGTGTGAATTTCTTGCAAATGATGCACAGCTCTGTCTCATCCAGAGTTTCGATTGTTGAGTCAGACTCGCTGTCAACAAGAACATCAGATGTGCGGTTGTTAATACCAGATCCGCTTGGTTTAGGTATATCTGACTGGTATGGTCGTTTTGCTGTCTTCTTTGTATGTTTTGCTTTTGGTGTAGTATTCTGTGTGGTTGTTGTTTTCAACATGGGTCTCTTCAGAAGAGGTTCTTTTGATGGTGACATCATGTTCCCGTGGAGACTTTGGACAGCGGGTTTCTTCTGTGTTTTGTGTCCAGTTACTGTAGTTATCTTTCTCTGCTCTAAGTAACTTGTTTTATTTGATTGAGATGAGATAGACTCCTCATTATGCTTATAAATGGTGGATGGTGCTGTTTTTGTCTGGCTGATTTCTTTACGATTGATGGGGACTATGCCTGCTTTCCGGAAAGAAGATATCAACTTTTCTGGAGTAACACCTTTATTGTATGCTTTGCTGGAAATCTCTGCGATGTTAAATCGGTTGATGTGTACTCCTGGAGTTCTTCTTAGGAAGGCCTGACATTCGGAATAGTAAATTCGTTTGAGTGGTCCAAAGCAGCCAATGTCCAGAGGTTGAGTGACATGAGAAGTATGGGGAGGTAAGACAAAGAACACAACATTATGTGCTACACCCCATTCCTTCAATGTAAGGTTGACATGGGATTTATGTCCATCAAACAACAATAAAATGGGAGACTCGTGCACATGCACATATTTTAGGAAGTGGCGTTCAAGGAAATCCAAAAATATTAAAAGAGTTGGACCATCCATTATCCGACATAGTGCCAGCAGCACCAGGGCATGTCCCACTAAGTAAATCTTTATTCCATCTTTTGCCCGGGAATACATAAAATGGTGGTATTCTTGACCCCACTGCATTGCCTGATGCGATTAATGTCACATTATGACCTCTGTTTGATGTTATTGCTTGAGGTGTCACACCTTGTTGACACACAACATTGGTTGGACTATGCTCCATCTGTAAACCTGTCTCATCAACATTCCAGATATTTTCAGGCTTGTCTTTCAGATTGTGTTTGTCCATTACTGTTTCTAAATCTTTAAAATACTTGTCCAAGACTGCTTCAGAAGTACACTTGGCACGTATCACAGACAATTTCTGAGGTTTGGCTAGGGTTATCTCTGGATGACGCTTCTTGAAGTTGTTGTACCAGGACTGGGCAAAGATGGGATCAGATGGGGCCTTCCTCTCTAAACTGACAGCAAAATAAGTTGCTAGGTTGGTGAATTCAGTTCGTGAATAGCCATAGCCTATGCTTGCCATATATACACAATGGTTAGCAAGCTCTGCCTCTTCTTCAAACGAGAGTGTTGCAGATGGTCCTGGGTGAGTATTGAATTTGTTCTGCTCTGGTGCTGGCTGCATTGGTCCCCTGAATCGATCCCTCAGAGTGCTGTCCGGAATCCCAAACATACCAGCAGCTCTGTGGATGCTGGTGCCTGCTGTTCTCACCTCTTCATATGCCAATGCCAACTGTTGGGGGTTATACTGCCTCCTTTGACCACGGTGGTGTTGTCCGATGGTTGGAAGCTGAAACAAGAGTCAAAATGCATTAATTAGGCAAAATCTGATACGAGTAATCAATATTATGGATAAGTGTGAAATATTGATTGAAACTAGCAATATTTGCTAAATCTATTGGTTAAAATATTCAAGAAATATATCGGTCGGAAGTTTAGGCCAGTAGAATTTTTTGGCCAAGATCCAACTTCAGTGCGTCTTCAGCAGACGCACTAACGAAATACGCAGTTTTATTGATGAACATGAAAATATACGATACATTTTGATTAGGATTTGTTTTAAAACATGTTTTTATACAAAATAGTAAAAGTTAAATTGTTTTCTTACCCGTAAAAACGACATATTCTTTCAATCAATCCAGCTGACAGTTGCCGACAAGGTATTGTAAACAAAAACACCGGAAGTTGTCGCGAAACAAGTGCGCATGGGTCTACATTTGTAATATTTGTGAAATTCGCGGTAATTAGTACATCGCGGTATTAAGTATATTGAGGATATGATGCCTAGAGTTCATTCTCCTATGTATCTGCCTTTAATGTCAAACCCCTCGCAGGGATGTAGACATGATAACATCTTCATATTTTTGTAAAAATGTAACTCGTAACTAAATTTGTCAATGTTCACAATCTCATCACCAAAATGAACTTCATAGTATCCACATCAATTCAGTTTCATAAATTGATTTACAGTTGGAACTTCCTACAATGACTGTGTTGTAGAGTGGTGGAACCAATGCTCCGCGTAAATCCCACATATAATGACCAGAATAAAATGTTAATTACACTTGCCGTATATTATAGTCTTTCAAAACACTCCTGTTGACAGTTTTAGCTTCATCACGTGACCTTGCTGCTCAATACAGCTATCGCAACAATGTCGGTCGGCACCCGTTTATATTGGTAACTGAAAGACTTCAGGGCACCTATGCACGGGCACCGTACCTATGCACGGCGTACTTGTTTTTTTATTATTTATCCACCATAACTTGTTGAGTATCTTATTTTGATATAGTACATCATTGAATAAAACCATTTATTGGTCTTCAGAAATGGTATAGAAACTATTTTTCGGGTTAGGTGTAGATTTTTAAAGAATGGCTCGTACATCGTAACAGTTTCGGTGGAAATATTCTCCCAATGATTTGCTTGTTTATATTCGTCTGCTGGACCAGTCACGTGACAGTTGCATCAGCCTACCGCTACACTCAAACAGAATGCTATTGAATCATGCTTCAGCTCTGTCAGCGAAATTAGCCTAGAACTATATAAATATTTTAAATACGGATGAAAATGGAAAATACGTCCAGCATAGGAATACGCCGAGCATAGGTGCGGTGCCACCACTCTACTTCTTTGTTGAATGTCATCATCCGATGACTTGAGTTTTCCGTAAACATTTCAACAATATGTGCAATTCATTTCGAGTCAGTAGCTTCCATGGCGTAGATCACACTAATATTGAAGTTCAAATATGGATATAATAGTTTGTGTCGGCTCCATTTTTAGTACAAGGTTTAAGCTGGTTTAGAAATTGGAAACTCTTCATACAAATGTTTGTCATATTTAGATGTTTAGTCAACCTTTTGGTGTGCAAGACCCAGGTCAATCAATATCTCCCATGTCATGGTCAACAGTAAATAGTGTGCATAGTACTATATGTCCCATCAGAGACATGTTGCACCTGTGGTCTAGGGTCAATGCGTCAAGGAATTTGCTGAGAGAATGTATTAGTGATTAAGATGTACAAGTTGCATCAGCGTTTTATGTCATATGCTTATGAAAATCAAGTACGAAATGTGCTACAGTACTAGACAAACAAAGGCTCTAAGATATGTGTCATGGAAACCCAAATCCTAAAAGGCTCTAAGATATGTGTCATGGAAACCCAAATCCTAAAAGGCTCTAAGATATGTGTCATGGAAACGAGCCGTCTCATCAGGATCTGCACTTTTTGCCAGTAATAATTATTACTATTTTTAGATAAAATTTCCCATTTTGATAAATGAACTAGTCCAAAGGTAATTTTCTTATTAATTTATTTGTCTAAAAATATCATGCACCAGTCCATGTCAGTTACTTGGGGTTAGTTTAAACATATTTTATTCAGTTCATTCAATATATATATACGGTATACAAATACACAGGATATCTGAAATGGATTGGAAAACAAGCTTTATCTTTAAGTTCTTCAGCCCCGTTTGGTCCTGGGTGCTTGCATGCGTACTTGTGATTAGTGGGGCAATTTGTAACGTGTTTTGTCATCATGTGTGCTACTTACTTGGGGTTGAATGGGTTAATGATATATACCTGTTAAAAATTACGAAATGTTATTGTATGCGAGTGTCCAGTTATTTATGCCAGCAATATTAACAAAACATGCTAAAAGTGATGTACTATCAAACCTGTCTTAAGCACCAAGGGAGTCAGAGAAAATGGCTGCTTAACACAGGTTGCTGCTAAAGAGAGGTCAAATATATAATAAAACAACCAATTGGGAACCTGGAAACGGGCTGCTTAATACAGGTTGGCTGATTAATGGAGGTGACCACTATCACAGGTTTGACTGTATGTACATTACTTTTATTACTGTTATGATTTGCTACGGAAAAAAGGGAACTACAAAGAGTCTTAATGAAAAACGACTAACCTAGTTAAAATGAGATTATATATTTTTCAACAATGTTCAAGTACATTAAAAATGCTGAAATGGATGGATTTCTTTACTCGAAAACTTGTGTAAGACTGATTTTGTAACTAATACAAATTGTATGATAGCAACCTTTTTAGAAATGGTGACAATTAGTTTGAACAGGAATTTGTAAAACTGTAACTTAAATAAATAATAAAAATGCAGCTCAATGTATGGAATTAATAGTTTGTTAGGGGACATAGTGACTGCCCAATGGATCAGCTTAAACACAAGGCTAATCTTTCTTTAGAAAAAATGGAATACTTGAAATTAATCTGATGGCATGCTGAACTTTGATCTTCTTGCTAGTTTTAGTAGTAGTCCAATGCGGTTGACAACAGTTAATGTGTCACCATTAACAGTGGGCATCAATTTCTTTTTTTACGGTGGCCTGACTGATGTAGGTAGATGAAAGATATAGAGACAAATGAAAGCGGCATTACTGGCAAATCATTTTGATTGTGTTCAGTCACAGTTTGGCGATCATCTATTTCTATGCGATATTTTTTTACCACAATTGGTGAAGCTTTATGCGCTTTCTTGCAAAATTCTATGAGAATATCTCCATAAATTATCCCTGTTTAAAGTTCCAGAATTGAGTCCCAAAAGAAGTGTGCGGTTGCGCTCCAAAAGAACGGATTCTGACAGTCAAAATGAGCAGGGAACAGTCGGGATGTCATTGGATGTTTTGGCACAAGTGGCCTCAGAAACACTGAAGAAGGAACCAACAAGCCCAAAAAGGATTGAGAAAAATCCACATAAAAAGGTTGGATGCCAATTGATACATTTGACTAACTACACACTATATAATTCAAGCGATTTCTAAACAATACACATCGTGTATTTATGCTAATTTATGAAATACAGTAAATTTGTGTTAGAATAACATACTATAGGTCTGTAACAATTCACATTGCACACGATTGGATGCATTTTCAGCGAAAATACAGATGACTGGTGACTTCCTGTGACATATAGGTCCATCTCCGTGGCCTAGTGGTTAAGGCGTTCGCCTACGGAGTGTGAGTTCGAAGGTTCAAATCTTGTCAGGGCTTCGTTCTGATATGGCCGGTTGGTGAGCCGTCAGCTAGTTAAATAATGGTTACCAATTGCCTACCAGCCTGTCGCCTGGCATACAATTATAGGATTCGGGAAGTACTGATGTTCATAGAAAAGAGGTGTCTCATAAATCAGAAATGGCTGGCCTTTAAATAGGGGTGATACTATAATAAACAAACACTTTACTTTTGTAGGTAAGATTTGAGCTCAATACAGCTTTTATCTCCTGTCTTAGCAAGCAATAACTTTATTAAATTTTCTGTTTTTTGAACAAACATAAAATTCTAAAGTAATAGTCAGCATGACAACAAGAGTTATTGCACTGTATATGAGACAATATGATAACTGATTATGATTACTGTGTATCTGGATATCCAAGTACAGTCGAACCTGTGTTAGTGGTCACCTCCATTAAGCAGCCAACCTGTCACCTTTTTTCTGATTAACTTGGCTGGCTGCTTAAGACAGGTTCTTCTCTGTTAATGGCTAACAGTCAATAATTGACCTATTATGGCCATGCATGGGGGTTAGAAAAGTGAGCTACCAGCCCTTCTCGGCTACTATAATTCCATCAAAGAGGACACTGGTAGTGTTATAAAAAATAGGTGCAAAGACCTAACACGAGGTTTGACTGTATTGTAAATAAAGTAACTCTGATAGTAAACTAATCCAGATTGTTTCATCAGCTACAGTCAAATAATAATTTTCATCATGCTGATCTTTATTTTTATCCCACTCCGTGGTCGAGTGGTTACGGTCGCTGACTTGTACACTGCTGTAACCTATCATCACTGATGCTCACAGGTTCGAGTCCCACTCAGGCCATGTGTATTTATATGAAAATGTTGGCATATTTATATGAAAAAGTTGGCAGTGTCTTACGGAGGTTGGTGCACCAAGTACTGGTTAACCACTGGAGCCTGCCCAGGAAAGATGTTGTTAGGTAGACTGCCCGCCAGCACTATCAGGGTTCCCTCTGTCTGAATGTTTGTATGCGCCACTTCTGTCTCCAATTGAAAAACACTGTAGCCAATTAAAAAAACTTGGTGCCAACTAAGAGCCATATAGTTCATCAATAAATATTTGAAGCCATAAATTTGACAAAACATGTGCCCCCCAAAAAAAAAAAATGCGCCAAATATTTTCGCCAATTCACAAAATTTAGCGCCAATATTTGTTTTTTGGCACCATTGGCGACCGACAGCGGGAACCCTGGCTAGATCCCAAAATGGTTCTGATGAAGGCGTAAAACCCTAACAAACAAATCTTAATGATCTTTATTTTGTAAGATTAACACACTACTATCATACTAAGACTAGTACAATGACTACCACAAATAACTAGCACAAAATATTACCCTAAATATGCAAAATGCTTCCAGACAGATGATTACAATGGTGACGGTGTGCTTACAATGCTTATAGTGGTTGCCATATTGGATAAACAGCAATTCATGTAATGTTTCATAGCCGCTGATTGGCTAATTTGCAATCAAGCTTAAATTTCGGGTTGTGAATAAATACAAATAATACAAATACATAGCATTTATATAGCGCAAACATTAAATATTATTCTATTGCGCTTCACAGTTACAGATGCAATTTTAAACATTTACCCATGACAATAATATATGGAAATATAAATAAAAATGTATACATATATACCGGTAGATATAACTAGGATTCTAGGAATTGGATAAGAACATATTTTATCATGATATCTACACCATTACAGTATATAAGTGAGTTATTTGATAACGATGAAAGTGGCAATATGAACCATAGACCCAAACACCGCCGTAAGAATGACGACCGTGATGTGGTCAGTACAGTGAATGGGCCGGTACAGTGATCTGCCCATCACTACACGACAGAGCTCGAACCCAAGAGAATGCCCATACAACACTTCACTCGTCAATCCAATACTTATAAAGTTGATCTTTGATCTTATTGAACACAAATATTGTATTTAAACTGTTTTATATCACCACAGATGTTATTATTGTACAAAGAGCACAAAACTTATCGTTCATAAAATTGTCTAAACAGATGGGATTTCAGTTTTGATCGGAAACTGGCCTCCGACTTCAGATAACTAGGTAGATCGTTCCACAATTTGCGTCCAACGACGGCCATAGATCTATCGGCTAATTTTGTTCGTCTGTACCTTCCTCGAATGGGTACAAACATTTCTCCCAGATATACTGGAGCTGTTCCATTATTGACACGGAATACCATCACCAGAACTTTGAAAATGATTCTGGCTTTAACTGGAAGCCAGTGGAGTACTTTCAGAAGTGGTAACTGATTCATGGAACAAATATTCGGCACTCGAATCAACGTAATAAATCACGATGCAGTGGAATCGTGGTGAAACGTTGCAGCCGTAACATACTACGTAGCATGTACCGAGTTACCGAGCTAAGTTACTCGCACTTTCTTGTATATTTGTAGAAAAACACGATTTATACTTTGGGTATGGTCAGTTAATTATTCTCTGATAGTATGTTTCATAAGCTAAAATATTTATTGGCCAATAATGGTGTTTTATTTGCAGCTATCCTTGAGAAACATAGGATGTTACGATGCCCTCAATCTTGACCAAATTCTTGGACTGACAGAAAAGACTGTCCTTAACCTGTTCACAGAGTCTTCAGCTAATGAGCTAGCTAGAACGTTTACGTTCTCGTGCCAACTCATGCCGAAACATTGTCAGAAACGGTTCACAAGTTTTGGCAGCGAGATGCGAGCAAAACAAGAAATGAGGAAGCATCTATATGATCACCTTGATGAGCTGGAGATGGAGGGTAAATAAATATATGTCGTAACTTTCAGGATATGCAGATAGTTTCAACACTTCACTGGGCTAAAACTGGATCTATCCCATTCAGCTGAACATTTGTTATAATCTTCAACAAGCCATGTCTAACATACATGGATTATTCACCTGTCCGGCAATGATACCGGTATACATTGTCTTTGGAAAATTCCTATCAATTTATGTTAAGTTTGCAACACGTTAAGAGCAGAATTGGATTGGTTTTGTCCTAGTTTGGCATCTTCCGTGACCTGTCTTAATATTTTGATGTTTGATTTAGCTGAAATATACACACGGTACTCCTATATAAATATTGTCCTCTACTCTGACTGTTGTCATGGTTTAGACTTGTGAATGGCACTTGGTAGCACTTCTACAGCTCCTCGGAGATGTATTTTCTGTTAAGAATAATAACAAAAGACATGACGTAACTTGTCTAAATTTATATCCGGAAGTCATGGTAACATGTTCACTTTAGGTGCGAAAGGCCCAGAGTTCGCGCCCATCTGTAGGCATTTCAATTGTGCCCTTAGGCAAGGCAATTAAATTCCATTAGTCTTGAGAATGAATAGTCTTAACACCACCACTCACAAAATACAACACAACAACTGTTGCCGGGGCTAGGTACAGCATTTATTGCGAGGATGGGACCAATACAGCATTTACATACATAATGTGACATATGTACGCTAAATGACCATTACATATCCATCATGAAAACAGCAAAGCCGCACACGAAAAACCCATTAGGAAACGTGTACCCGTAGCAATGCTTTAAACTGTTTCTCTGGATATAAGATGACGGGATATTTTCATCTTATGGTACCCTGCATGTCCCTACTTACTCAAAAACATAAAATGTATATAATACATACATTGTGGATACCGGTATTCATCTATGATCTGACATATCAAGAACTGGTATTGAAAATGTTTATGTCATATAAGCAAACTATTATCCGGAATTTCAGTATAAAAATGTGAATTTGAATATAAATATCGAATAGCCCTCGCGTTATCCTAGCGTAGAAGTGATTACCACACAAAATCACCCTATAAATACCTGTATGAACATATTTCTGCACGAAATACTCGACTAATCCGCCGTGTATTTTGTGTTCACAGGCCATGTTAAAACATTCGTTCTCAGCTATACGTTGTAACGCAGAGAACGTACAAATATAAGTTGTAGGAACTTGTTTCACAATCGAGCTAAAATTAATTTGTATAAGCTAACTTATATCCGACAGAGTTTAGCTACTATAAAAAGTTAGTACGGTAACAATGTTACATGGGGGAGAGGAATAAATCGAAATATTTTGAAGTTGACATTTCTGTAAATGTTGAATTGACATGAGGCTGACATGAAAATACATATTGAAATTTCTGTTCTATACAGATTCTGACATGAAACACAAGTTTACAGCTGAGCCATTGCATATTCGCAATAAAAGACTTCTCTGTAAGTATGATTGATGACATTTTGAATTCTTCGTTAACCAGTTTAAAAGTATGTGCTCTATACATGTGAGAGTATGGTTCATTATAACTCGTGTGCATATACCGTCTCCGTGGCCCAGTGGTTAAGGCGTTCGCCTACGGAGCGGGAGGTCGAAGGTTCGAATCTCGTCAGGGGTTCGTTCTGATATGGCCGGTTGGTGAGCCGCCAGCTAGTTAAATAATGGTTACCGATTGCCAGGATTCGGGAAGTACTGATGTTCATAAAAAGAGGTGTCTCATAAGTCAGAAATGACTGGCCCTTTAAATAGGGGTGACACTATAATAAACAAACACTTTACTTTTACTGTTATATACACGTCTAAGAAGTGTATGTGTCCTCTTATGTATTTATGTACCAAGGTGTCTCAGTGGCCGAGTGATTACGGTCATTGAATTCAAATAAGTGACCCCGCACTGTTGTAGGTTCGAATACCACTGCGGGTGTCAAATTCTTTCATGTGGGGAAGGTAGCCGGCTGGCTTGCAAAAGGTCGTGGTTCTACCCTGGTTCTCGTCCGTGTCTGAAATACTGCTCTGACGGCACCCAGCGTTTTCCTCCATCAATAATAGTTGGAGAGTTGCCATAGGACCTCAGCTGTTAGTGCAACTTTAAACCCAAACACAAAGATTATGTACCTGTCTGAAACTTATGTACAGGAATGGATGCCAATAGTGGTGAAACAAATGTGTAGATAGATATCCATCCGAAACTGCCTACTGTACACCACCTTGCATTTCTAGTACAGTCTTCCCGAAATCCGTAGGACCACCTGACATGTCAGACAAAAAATCCTTCGGTCAGACAAAATATATTGAAAGTTTAAGTGCACTTTAATCATTTGTCTGACCGGTGTCAGACAAACTCTGGCAAAGTTTCGTGAAGACTGTAGTAGTAGTGCTGGTTGATACAGCCTTGCTAGCTATTACTACATATTATATATTATGCACTCTTATCAGTGGCACTTATATCTTTTAAATTATTGGGAATTATTTTACAGCTTACAACACTTGCAAGAAAACACCTGCAAAGAAGACGAACAAGTTACCACCAGCAAAATTTGACCTAATAAAAACAAAAGTTGTAGATGATTGTGTCTACATTTCTGACCCATGTTTGCAAAATAAAAAAACGGCAATAGGTTTTATACCAGACCCTGAGAAACTCGAATGTATGGCCGTTTCACAGGATGTGTTCTCAAAAGAATTTATAAGTGCTGGTCACAACAAAAAGACTTCTGATGAGAGCGATAGGAAAATTGAGGATAATGAACAGTTTATCATTGAACTGCTGAGCAAGACTCAGCCTCACCATGACCATGGTTACACCACTGTATTCGGTAAAAGAAACAATCCTGATCACGTGGAAGAGTTGCTTGGTAGAGTGGAAATGGAAAATGAACCCGACTTGTCTGAATCGTCATGGAAAACTGATCTGAATTTGCAAGGCATTAAAGAAGTGATATTTATCGATCCAGCTGATTCTAAACGAGGTGGCAAAAGGAAGAGGCCGGCTCCCATTTTGTTCCTACGTCACAGGTAAGTGTCGCCGTCAACATCATCTCTTAGTCTAATAATTGCCCTCTTTCTGTTAAGAGTATACTGCCAATGTGATAAAATGACTAGCAGTCGAGACTGACCAATACAAGTTCTTCTCTGTTAAGTTGTTTAAAAAGTGGATAAAAACGTCCCTCGTGTTAAATTTGATTGTTCGCTGGCTGGCCAGGACTGATTGGAATCCTTCTGGTCATCGGCAGATTGAAACCTATTGTTCCACAGTAAGATCACTTTCCAGTGTGGTCTTGTCATCTGCAGATTGAAACCTATTGTTCCACAGTAAGATCACTTTCCAGTGTGGTCTTGTCAACGGCAGATTGAAACCTATTGTTCCACAGTAAGATCACTTTCCAGTGTGGTCTTGTCAACGGCAGATTGTTCCACAATACGATGGCTGCTGGGAAAAAGCTATTCTGATTGATCAAAGTTCATGCTCTTAATTTGATTATGCCCTCGGGACGTCCTGGCATTTCATAGTGGTCAAGTCGTAAGTGGTTGTTGAACTTATGGAGCTGTGCTGCTGTTGTGTCCCAGCTCAAGTCATTTTGGTTGAACGTATGGAGCTGTGCTGCTGTGTCCCGGCTCAAGTCATCGTATATCAGTAATGCTGCTGGGTCAGACATAGTCGTTTGTTCACAAACCTGCTCTGCGTTGAAGCATTTGAACATATGTCGGTATTTAGCACTCACCGGGCTTGATCGTACATATCATTGGATAAAGGACATGGTCTTTGCTTTCTTAGTGACATAATCAATATGTTGTTTCCAGGAAAGATTGTTTGAGATGGTTACTCCAAGATACTTTGTATGGTCTGTTGACTTTCATGGGTGATAATAGATTTGATGAATTCTGATTAAATGGACATATACATTTAAACTGTGTAAATCTTGCAACAAATATTATTGTAGGTCCCCAGATGAAAATGTGCCGATGGTAAGTGCAGAGGAGATCATTGAAGAAGGTGATGATGACGAGGAAGACGAGTATGAGGAGGTTGTAATGGCAGAAGATCCATCCGACAGTGCCCGCATTAGTAGTGGAGAAAGTAAGTGTTCTAGGAATGATATCATCTAGCCTGGGAACAGGCGTCGATATATTTTGCCTGGTCAGTCAAATAAATATATTTTAACACTGAGAATATTAATTGGGCCGTATTGAGTTTCTGATCATATCAATGCCTGGGGAAAATTGGGGGATTGTCCGTGTAATTATTGACTCGCGTTAATCCTATTAATAGGCCTATTAGCATGTGACTTAATTAATGACGTACTTTATTCGAAAGCGAGGCACTGCAATGTTGATGAAACTTTATAATTTGCAGTCATTGTTTACGGATCAACAGAACGATAGTTTTAAAAAGCACAATGTGCGTCTGATTTGACATATTTACTCAATATTTAAGTCATCCTTAGTTCAATTACGCCGAATCGATCCATTACCATCTAAATGTAATATTTAAAATCTGCCATCTTGTCGATATAACACAGAAACAGGACATTATATGTTTGCAATGTAAATAAGTCTACGGGAGCATCCGTGTATATTAGGAATGATCATGTATAATCGTGCCTGTTTGGGGATTTCCGATAGAATTCTGTTTCTATATTTAGCGATATTATCTTGTAGAGAAGATTGTCGTTCTTCAAATCTACAAATGAAGGTGTATGTGTTGCTACGACCGTAAATCCAGTTTCCCCAGGCTGTCATTTTGCCAGAAGTTAAAAAGTGAAAAATCGACAGACTGGCACCCAGGCTAGATATCATCATACTTGTACAGTTACACACGTCTTAGTTACAATAAATGCTTGCATGGCTGTTTGTCTGAAATGAGAGATGGGGCTATAGCTTTACTAAAATGGTGTGATTTAATATTGCCAAAAATTGAATAATTCGATAGCACCGTTCACAAAAAGCTGCTAAGAGTAAAGTAGAATAAAATCTACTGTTTCCATGAAACCAGACGGAAATGTAAATTACTGGAACTTTTACAGCTTCAGTGTGTCAAACGCTTAATTTTGCCATATCTGATAGACCTCCATGGCCGAGTGGTTTGTGTCGTTGACTTCAAATCACTTGCCCTTCACCGCTGTAGGTTCGAATCCCACGTATTATGTTAAATTATTTCATGTGAAGAAGCCATCCAGCTGGCTTGTGGTAGGTTGGTGGTTCTACCTAAGCTGTTGGTGCGACTTTAAACCCCAAAAAGAAACACAAAATATTTAAATGTGCTCTGCTTTTGTGAGTAGTGGTATAGATTTTACTTACAATTGCTCGCTAATAGGTGAATAAAAGCAGTGCTTAAAGCTACACCATAAACAATAAGAAGTATGGTGGAAGTCTGTCGATTCTGCCAAGTAACCTCTATACAGTCTATGTCAGGGTTCCCTCTGTCTGAATTTTTGTCTGTGCCACTTGTCGTCAATTGCCAAAAAAATGGAGCCAATTTGAAAAACTCGGAGCCATATAGTTCACAGATAATTATTTGACGGCATGTATTTGACAAAACATGTGCCAAAAACAGTGGCGACCAACAGCGGAAACCCTGCTATGTGAACAATTCTCTCCCGAAGCTCAAAATAAGAAGTGCGGCAGTCTAGGGAGACTTTATGTTATTTTGAACTAGATAGCTTGCACATAGACTGTTAAACGACACTATATCATATAGAATAAAAATATTATAAGATTTGGTATTTACGTTCATGCAGCAATGTTACTTCACAGTCTTCCATTATAAATTTAAATGACTACTTTCAGTCAGTTAACCCATTCAACACCAAGTAATTGCTATAGACTGGTCCATGACATTTTTAGACCAATTAAATTAATAAGAAAATTACATTTGGATCAGTTCATTTATCAAAATGGGTAAATTATTTTTTAAAAATTGTAATATTACTGGCAAAAAGTGCAGATCCTGATGAGACGGCTCGTCACGAGCTGGCTCATCTGGATCTACACTTTTTGTACGCCTATTTAGAGGTCTGTGGTGTTGAAAGGGTTAACAGTGGGTTTTTTTCCCCCCAATATAGCAAACTGAAAGTAGGACTTTTCCTGAATCGGTTCGCCACGCCCTGTGTACATTCAGAAGGCAGCATTGTCCTCTTATCGGCAATCTGAACAGACATCTATAACTGTTGTCCGTTTCAATATTTGTTGTTGTGTCATGCATGTGCATTAAACATTGTATACATAAGTTTGTTGATAAACAATTTGCATACTATACGACGGTGCTATATTTATTTGAATTTCTTCCATTTCTGTGCGAATATTTGGATATTTATGAACAAACAGTCATGGTAAATTATAATCTTTAACCCATTCAACACCAAGTAACTCACATGGACTGTTACATGATATTCATAAACCAATAAATGAATCAGAAAATCACATTTGGACAAGTTCATTTATCAAAATGGGTAATTATGTCTAAAAATAGTCATATCACTGGCAAAAACGTCATGAGCCGGCTCATCTGGGTCTACACTTTTTGTAAGCCTATTTAGAGGTCTGTGGTGTTGAAAGGGTTAAATATCTGGCACTTTGTACCAAAAACAATCTTGTATTACTATATTGTGTCCATTTAATGTTGCAATAAATTCTATGCATCGTGAATCCAGATATTTAGCACGTTTCATTAACGGATGAAAGTAACCCAAACCCATTGACAATTTACAACAGTTTTTATATTGTGATCGTGAGTGAGTGCGTGCGTTCAGTGAAAGCTGCATGATGATGATGATAAAACATCTGATGAATTAATAATATTGATAATGAAATCGTTTGCAGAACCGTATCCACCAATGCCGAAGAGTGTCTTGGCAAAGAGAGGTCGTCTTGGGTTCGATATTCAGGACCTGTCGCCAGAGAGTAGTGAAGATGAAGATTTTATCAAGATTAAAAAGAGAAAAAATCCTCTGGGCCGAGAGGGTAGAGAGGGGAACCTTGGCTGGGAACCTGTAAGTATAGACAATTGGTTTAAGTTATGTGTGTAATTCCTTCCAGAGATGGTTTAGGCCGCAATCTGCCTGACCTACGATTATTTCAACAATACTGAGTTCAACTTTATCAAACCTGGCTCGGAGGTTATAAAACATTTCTCAGATCTCAAACTCGAGCGCAAGAATTTTGGTTACCGGTAGCTGAGTCTAAGATTTGCTCTTAGCGCAACCAATGAGAACTTGAGACTGAGTTTTGAGATCTGAATAAAGTTGTATAACCTAGGAGCTGATCTGGTTCAGAAGATTCTGTTACGTGGACGTCTCTTGTCCAGATTATCACCTGCGTTGTTGTCATTTTAAGCTTAAATATTTCACTGACAATGAATGAAAACAGCTGCAGAGTGAAGAATGAGTTGATATTGAATAAGACAGTTTAAAAGCAACTTTGAATTTTTGCATGGGTTTACATACATTTATAAAGCCATAGTGGAATACATCTCCTTACAAGAATGACGTTTATATTTATGTAGAACGAAGAGGGACTTGTATTTTAATGAAAGCAGAGCTAATTTAATACATTTGAATCCTTTTTTTTTGCGAAGCAAGTTTTAACAACTTATATTAATCACTTTCGTTGGCGCGGATGAAAGCCTAAATGTGGTCATTCGTGTGGGAGGAAACCGGAGTACCCTGATAAAACCCACCTGTCCAATCTGGCGACCACCGTACCATCTCACACACAGGGATTCGGCACGTTTGGGGGTACTATTATATATATTTAAGTACAGGGATTCTACTCTGTGGGATGTCAGATTTCGCATCGCTCAGTAAAATGGCCCTATCTGAAACAATTTTGTACAAAGCTGTCCAAATATAACGCCTATCCCGAGTCTTTATATTGTTCTTCAAATAAAACACAACTTTAAGCTGCATGCATGTATACTTTGCAAACAATTGCCACAGACATTGGCCATAGCAGGTCACATTTCCGTACTAGGACACGGGTTCTGTCAGCAACAAAAAAACTTCGACGGGAGAGTTTTAACTGTGAATAACATTATCAATAAAATGTGTTTCCACTAACGTGTAGGTTTATTCGGCAAAAATGTACGTCAAAAAGAGATTTCGTAGCATTTTCAATTTGTTTTGAAAATTTCTAAAGCGGCGCAATTCGCGTTGAAACGAGCGTTCTGATTGGATTATGATTATTCTTCATATAAAAAACCCATCTTGTTACATTCTAATAATCCAATCAGAACGCTCGTTTCAACGCTTTTTCAACGCGAATTGCGCCGCTTTAGAAATTTTCAAAACAAATTGAAAATGCTACGAAATCTCTTTTTGACGTACATTTTTGCCGAATAAACCTACACGTTAGTGGAAACACATTTTATTGATAATGTTATTCACAGTTAAAACTCTCTCGTCGAAGATTTTTTTGTTGCTGACAGAACCCGTGTCCTAGTACGGAAATGTGACCTGCTATGGCCAATGTTTGTGGCAATTGTTTGCAAAGTATACATGCATGCAGCTTAAAGTTGTGTTTTATTTGAAGAACAATATAAAGACTCGGGGATAGGCGTTATATTTGGACAGCTTTGTACAAAATTGTTTCAGATAGGGCCATTTTACTGAGCGATGCGAAATCTGACATCCCACAGAGTAGAATCCCTGTACTTAAATATATATAATAGTACCCCCAAACGTGCCGAATCCCTGTGATCTCACATACTTCCCAGTCCAAGGATCGAACCCGGGTTGCATTGGTGAGAAGCGAGCGCGCTAACCACTGTGCTAATCGTACAACCCTCTTGATGAGGACAATGCCCCTTGGAGATGGGAACTTGGAAACTTACATGTATTGGTGTGGAATTTGAAGCACTTTTCATGACAATACCAAATAATCGTGCTATTGGTACAGTATCAGGAATCCAAATCCATAGTCAGCGTTTTCTTCGAAAAACAATTGGTGTTTGTATATTTTATTTTAAAGGCATAGCAGTGATTTACATAGTGCAGGTATATATTTAATTCAAAGTTTTATTCGTTGTTTTCTTGAAATTTGTTCTCCATTATTTTTCTTATTATTTCGTGTTTATTTTATGTTTCCAATTTTCAGGTTATTGTGGCAAACTGATTTACTTGTCGGGCATTATGCTTGTAGCAAACACTGTTACATTTTTGTATTATTGACAATGTTCACGCTCTACGGTAATGCGAAACCATACTTTCCCCAATGTACTCTGAATATTAATATAATTACAAAACAAATACCTGTCGGTATGTCAAATTAAGTAAAAATGTAATAGAAATATAACACAAAGCTTGTCTTCATCTCCAAAACCCATCGTTGGATTGTCACCAAACTTAGCAGGAAACATCAGTATTATGTCTAGTTGTGCATATTGTAATCCCGGTATGGTTAGATGACCGTTTGCAGATTTATGACCATTTAAACGTTTTTATAACACAATGCTTGCCTGTGCTTCGTCTACAAAACGTCATAATACTATATATGACTTATTATTGCAGTGATATCATATATTTCACTATCATGCTTTTATTATTCCACTGAAGCATCAATGATTGGGGAGACATATGGCCCCCGAGTTTATAAAACTTTTCTCAGATCTCAAGTTCAAGTGATCTGATTGGTTGATTCTGAGTGTTACTGTCAGCTGAACCAATCAGGCGCTTGAGACTGTTTTGAGATTTGAGAACAGTTTTATAACCTACAGACCAGGTTTTGTTTCAAAAACAATTTCTGCGCGACAAAGAAAGTTGTGCATATTGGGGAATTTGTGCTTACTGAATATTTGTACATAGTAGGAAGTTACCGTATTTAGCTATGTATAGTGCGCACATTTCTTACTGAAATCCTCATCCATTTTATCTACTGCGCATTATACACCAGTACAGACATCAGGACATTTTTTTCCGGACCAAAATTGATCAATATTTCATGAAATTCGACCCGAACGGGCCCACAGTCATTCTTTAATTTGTTACATTCGACAAACGTTATAAACTAGCTATTAAAACCAGTTGCCGATAGTCTATATAAATAAATGAAATGAATAAGACTACAAAATTAGCATATATTGCGTTTATTTTGGCAAACTTTGAAGAATTTAATTGAAATTACTAAATGCATAAAAAAATGGCAATTTGATAACATCACATGGTTTTATCGTATGTAATAATTCCCGTACTTTTCACGTACTTCGCCGCATAAAGCGACCGCTGCCTTCGTACGATATCATAGAGATAAAGAAACTTTGTAATTATAGTTTATTTGATTTAATATACCGTATGTTTTTAAATACGACATGATTAAAGACACGATGTGTTGGTTATTTTTACGGGAAATATTTACTATATGTACAATGCATTGCATAAAAAAACTTTTTTTGGCTGCAGTATTTCAATTGTTTGTAGCGATAATTAATTTCGACAAACCATTCACAATGGGTCCCAGTTAATTAGGTAGGCTACACGTGTTGAGAAGTTTGAGCATCTGCTGACATGTTTGAGAACGTGTTGAGATGTTTGAGAACGATATGCATGTAATTTTCATGAAATCATGCCTGAGTGCGTTACCGTTCCTTGATGAGGTATCTCGAGTGATTAATATACGTTGTAAAAATCACGGAGCACAATTTTTAGCGATTCTTGACAAATGTTAAATTTTGACTTGGAAAATTGCGTTTTTCACATCGGAACTCGGTTTCCCCCCCGATTTTCGTGCCAAATTGTGGGTGTGCATTATACACGATAGCGCACTATACATAGCTAAATACGGTATTTGCAAATATTGTGTAGGCCTTTGGGTGATTAATACATCCATTAATGGTACTGTAATAAATGTTGATGGACATTGAACCAAATGTCAACTGTTGAAAATGGCGAATTGTAATGGTTTGTGAGCCAATCTCAGGCCTTGTTAAATTTATATGAAAACGGTGGCAATTTGTTACGGAGTTGGTGCACCAAGTACTGGTTAACCACTGGCGCCTGCCCAGGATATATGTTGTGTTAGGTAAACTGCCCGCTGGCGATATAGCCCAAAAATGAGTGCTGATGCAGGCGTAAAACCCGGACAAACGAAACGAAGGTAACGGTTTGTGCTTGATTGAGCGAGTGCATATGGTACGATTGACTTTGTTCTTGTTCCTGGCTTTCTAACCATTCCCTTGTTCCTGGCTTTCTAACCATTCCATGAGTAGAGACACCTGTTTAATGTGTTTAAAATACACACTTGAGCATTAATGTATGTGTACTGTAATTATTTCAATGAACCCTTGAATACAGTGATTTCTCAGGAAAGAGTGAACAGATCTTTGCTTTGTTTACTTTTGTTGTCTTGTTATGTTAGGATTATACTTGTATGTGCTACCGAGTTTGATATGTTTGTGCTTTAGACATAAATTTATATCTAACATAATTCAAGTGCACAGAAATATATTTGTTTTAATTCACGACTTATTATTTTAACGCACGCAGAAGCTGGCCTTGAAGTTCATCAAGGAGTTGAAGGCCCGCAAGAAGGATGAGAATATACCACTGAAGTGTAAGATCTGCAATGACAAGACGTTCACGGCTACAGCCACTCTCATGTACCACTACAGGAGCCATGCAGGTACAACTCTACATTTACATTAAGGAGGATATTCAGGATTCAACGGTGGCCTTGTGGTGAAGGTTGTTTGCCACTTGCTGTTGCATGTTCGAATCCTGTCAACTTCTTTTATGTCAGATAGCTGGAAGCAGAAGGTCGATGATTCTACCTGGGTGCCTGTCTATGCCCAAAATACTGTTCAGAGGTGCACCCGTGGTCTTCCATGACCTAAGCTGTGTGTTCGGCTTTAAACCTCAAAAACCAACTAAATTTTGTCTGTATGGTTTTTGCAACAACCTTGACCAAAAACTAGGTCAGCTTAGTAACAAGTCTTTAACAGAATACCTCAGAAATATAGTACATGTAGTAGTGTTTGTCTAGTTGGGTTTGTAGCATCTGTACAACATTTACCATCTTCTTCAATGTTTATTATCTTGTTCAATGTTTGATTATTGAATGGGTTGAGTGACGCTATCTATATTGGTGCAACTCTTGTGTATTACAGGGATCAAGCCTTTTGTATGCCTCATTTGTAACACGACATTCACACGACAGCACAGTCTCAACTACCACATGCTGATACACAACAACCAGAGCAGGTTTACGTGCAAGGATTGTGGCCGCAAATTTAGACATCCTAGTCATTTCAAGGTTTGTACAGTAGCGCTGCGTACCCCATAATTTAGACATCCTAGTCATTTCAAGGTTTGTACAGTAGCGCTGCGTACCCCATAATTTAGACATCCTAGTCATTTCAAGGTTTGTACCGTAGCGCTGCGTACCCCCATACGCTTTTTGATATGGGATCAAACTTCACTGTCTTCAATGTAACCCACCAGCCCGAAGCCCTGATGCACTAGTAAAATTGTTGAAAGTTTAGTCTTTGGACTATTGCATTATACTTGGTATGTAGATTGTCCTGACATTCTATTGATTTTGTTTTCTGCCTTTCCAAGCTCGAGGTATTGGTGAGCTCCGCTTCAGTCCACTTAATGTACAATTTTGATTATTAATTGAATGTTGACTACACTTGTGAATTGATGTAGATGACCCCTGTTGACTTGGGTAGATAAAGGTCGCAGAAGCTGACATGTTGTCACCAAACTCGCTGGAAGAGTACCGTCACACAGACATATCTGTACTTGACGCGGTTTAGAAGATATGTGAAAAACCTATACTACTAGGTCAAAGGAAAGGAATTATTGACATACAATCAAACCTGTCTTAAGCAGCCCACCATGGGAATCACAGAAAGTGGCTGCTTAATTTAGGTCGAATGTATAATAAAACAACATATTGGGAATCTGGAAATGTTTAATACAGATTGGCTGCTTAATAGAGGTGACCACTAACACAGGTTTGACTGTATATCCATCTATATTCATGTGAGCAATTCTGGAGAGGGATGACATTTTGACCTTATTTTTTAACAAAACTATCGGGGAGAATATGGTGGGCTAATGTGTTATCCGTGGAATCACAATTCACTAATTACTTTTAATGGTCACTGTGTGTGTTTTACGTTTATTTATCGTCGCTACCGGTTGCCCATATGAGCAACACCTCCTGAAGAGATTAGTCATTTTAGATTTTTGGAGGATAGTGCAATGATACAGACAGAGACCCATTCCAGAGTCTCCTCTGGTTCTTTTACGTGCAGGGTGTACAGCACCAACACAAGACCTTGGTTTAAAGTCCCATCTGAAAGACTGTTAATTTTATTATGGTCAGATGGGGGATCTAACCTGCGATCCCTGGATTACCAGTCAAGCGTGTTACCACTGGACTACAGATCCGTCTGAATGGTCACTGTATAGCATGGAAGCTTTATACAACGACCAAGGTCACACTTAGTCAAATGACCTACGTGTAAATGAATGATATATTGATCTGATGTACAAACAACTTGATAGTTTAAAATACAGCTTAGTTTCTATCATGATTGCATGTCGTTTGTGTAATTGCTACCTATCATGTTAGTTTATACAAATTTATTTTAGCTCGATTACGAAACAAGTTCTTATAACTTACTTATGTTAATCACTTTCGAGACCTCATTCCTGATGGTATCCATCGCCACGAGGGAGAGAGAAGAGGCAACGTGGAAATTAAATGCCTTGCCTAATGGCACAATCGTAACTGCTCCAGCGGGACTCAAACTCTGGACCTTTCGCACCTGAAGCGAACGCGCATCTACTGCGCTATCACGACTTCTACCTATCATGTTGACTTGTGTTGCTGCTCGAATAGTGCGGTACTGTCTCTCCAACAGTCCTGTTCTTTTATTAATCCTATCCAGCTGGCTTGCGGTAGATTTGAGGGGCACTCGAGGGGGAGAGGTCTTCCTCCACCAATAATAGCTGGAGAGTTGCCATTTGACCTAAGATGTTGGTGCGACGTTAAACTCCAGAACCAAACAAACAAAACATACAAATTATTGATTCATTTCTCTTTTATCTAGGAGCATTTGAGACGACATACAGGCGAGACACCCTTCGAATGCCTCGACTGTGGCCAGAAATTTAAAACTCGCAACACATACAAACGACATCTCAAAACCCGTCACGGCAAACTCCTCACAGCCACAGGTATACATCTGTTGACACAAGAAGAATTTGCAAAGGTCCGAACAAAGAGATACCACATTCCACGACTCCCCGATATTGGCTATAAAATGCCAGAATTAACATTCACAAAAATGAAAAGAAACCGTACTGGTGAATTGGAGAAGGTTGATGAAGGAACGTTTATGGCAACAGAGAATATTGATGACAGGGTGATACTTGAAGAACTGAAGGCTGACATTAAGAAGGAGGCAGAATCTGGTAATGAATCTGATCCAGAATTAGTGGATATTTTGGAAGCGTTGTCTCAGACAGCTACTACTAGTGGTAGGCAGCTTCAAGTAGAACCAATCATCAAACAAGAACCGATATACGACGATAGCCTCACACAGCATACCAACAAAGTTAGCAAGAGTGGCACAACAATGATATATGTAAATAACTTCACTAGCCACCAGTCCAAACAGATCAAATTTCTGTAAATACAAACATGGGTTGGTGTGTGCCATAATTTCTGTATATACAATTGGACCGTGGGAAAACAAAACTACATGCTGATGGAATCACAAAAGTCGGGAAGCACTCGTAAAACTGACTGCGATCACTTGCCACTGTCGGGAAGCACTCGTAGAACTGACTGCGATCACTTGCCACTGTCGGGAAGATCTCGTAGAACTGACTGCGATCACTTGCCACTGTCGGAAAGCACTCGTAGAACTGACTGCGATCACTTGCTACTGTCGGGAAGCACTCGTAGAACTGACTGCGATCACTTGCCACTGTCGGGAAGATCTCGTAGAACTGACTGCGATCACTTGCCACTGTCAGGAAGCACTCGTAGAACTGACTGCGATCACTTGCCACTGTCGGGAAGATCTCGTAGAACTGACTGCGATCACTTGCCACTGTCGGAAGATCTCGTAGAACTGACTGCGATCACTTGCCACTGTTGGGAAGCACTCGTAGAACTCACTGCGATCACTTGCCACTGTCGGGAAGATCTCGTAGACTCACTGCGATCACTTGCCACTGTCGGGAAGCACTCGTAGAACTGACTGCGATCACTTGCCACTGTCGGGAAGATCTCGTAGAACTGACTGCGATCACTGTCGGGAAGCACTCGTAGAACTGACTGCGATCACTGTCGGGAAGCACTCGTAGAACTGACTGCGATCACTTGCCACTGTCGGGAAGCACTCGTAGAACTGACTGCGATCACTTGCCACTGTCGGGAAGCACTTGTAGAACTGACTGCGATCACTTGCCACTGTCGGGAAGCACTCGTAGAACTGACAGCGATCACTTTTAATGGGGGTGACCACTAACACAGGTTTGACTGTATGTTGTAAAATCTCTCTGTTTGCTGATGGCTCCTCCCATATTCGGGCAAGTGGGCGTCGACCACGATTTACCCCATGACAAGTAAAATTTCCATGGGTGTAATAATCGGACACGTTTCAAATAAATGTATCAATTAAATAAACAAACTAATCGACTGTATTACACTTGAAGCATATTGTGTACATCTTATGTCGCAGTTCAGCCATAGAGCATATCATTCCTTTAATTAATTTCACCACCAATTTATAAGGACAGTTTTGTTGAGGTTTCCTGATAATTTAAGGTGAGGCCATCCATATTCTATGAACACATAGTTATTCTCTGATCCATGCATACTATCTAAATATATGCATTATGCCAAACTGGAAGCATATTGTGTACATCTTATGTCACAGTTTAGTCGTAGAGCATATCATTCCTTTAATTAATTTCACCACCAATTTATAAGGGCAGTCTCTTGACCTAGTTTTGTTGAGGTTTCCTGATAATTTAAGGTGAGGTCATCTATGAACACATATAGTTATTCTCTGACCCATGCATACTTTCTATATGCCAAATGTTGATAGAAACATTGCATGTTGTCACTTGCACATGTTATTGTTTGTTGATCCCGGCTGGTATCCCGGCAGTGGCTAGGATCCCGGCAGTGGCTGGGATATACTTGGACATTTGCTCTGCTTTATTTTATTAGCATACCATGATTTATTCCAAGTTTTGCTAATTGGCTAAGTTAAATATTAGTACATCTTTTTAATGGTAGCCTACAGTGTATGTTTGATTGAGTGAATGTATACAAGAAATGATCTGAATCTGCAATAACATTGACTTCTTCTAGGCTTGTGTTCAGTTCGGGTGCGAAAAATAAAAGTTAGTGCAAGCCTTAAGCTGCCGAATAAATTGGACGGAATGTGCAAACAACATTGATCCAGATCAGGATCTATGTTGTTTGCTATTCAGACAAGTGTTTTAGCTCCACTATCCGAATAGCTAACAGCATAGAACCTGACACGTCGTCTGATCTGGCTGTATGCAAAAGCGACATAGTCGTGATTGGCAGGTTATGGGTTATGTTGTACAAATTTATTTTAGCTTGATAGTGAAACAAGTTCTTACAACTTATATTAGTCACTCTGGAGACCTCATTCCTGAATGAATCCATTGCAACGAGGGTGAGAGAAGAGGCAACGTGGAATTTAAATGCCTTGCCCAAGGGCACAATCGTAATGGTTCCAGCTGGGCTCAAACTCCGGGCCTTTTGCACCAGAGTCGAACGTGCTACCCCTGTTGTGCTATCACGACTTCCACAACCTCGGTTGGCAGTAACTGACGAATGTTTTTTTGAGGCCCCTAATGGGTAACCCCGTTTATTTCCAAAGCATACATACACAGCAGTATAAAACATAATGTCTCTCTAATGGTCTTAAATAGAATGAAAATGTTCCGTATCAGCTAGTTTTTAAATGCTAGTTGCACCAAACAATGTGTCTATGCTCAAGAATTTTGTTTGAGAGTGTGTTTACCTCGAGATAGAAAGAGAGAGTACTTATCTGTATAACTACTATGACTTGTGGAGTTAAAAGTTAGCAACTCGCCTTTCGACTGGAATGCACATATTCACTGTTATTAATCGTAATTTCATGAAGCTTCATATCTGTGTTGAACACCTGCGAGATGGTAGACAACAAAAGTGGGGTTCGTATGTCAAAGTTAAACGCAATACTGGGTTCAGTTTCAGTAAAGGCGCAGTTTTAAAGATAATTTCATGGCTTTTCAAATTTGTTCAGCACAATGATTTGTTTTGTTGTATGCACAATCTGGTCTTTGACACCTAAAACTTGGCTAACCTAATGTATTAAAGAAAGTTCAGCACACTACGAGACGATGGGATGTCAAGTTGAAATTGTTTACAACAATTACAGTCTAATAAACGGTTAACATGCATTGTTTGTTGGTGCCTGGCAGTAATACCGGGAAGCAGCCATTTGTGTCACTCTATTTTTACGGAAATAGCCGAAATAAGATTACATAATGTTCAGTGGTAACCATGACCACAAACGTTTTAGTAAAGACTTGCTAGAATGTTTACTAGTGTTTATACATGTATAATACTGTTAATCTTGCTAGAATGTTTACCTGTGTTTTTATACATGTATAATACTGTTACCTGAATCTTGCTAAAATGTTTACCTGTTTTTATACATGTGTAATATTGTTACCTAAATCTACATCATGATTTACATTAAAATCTATTAATTATTGCTGGTGAGTTATTCATTGATTGGTTAGGTAGGCAAATTTGCTTGCTCAGGATTTATATCGATTGTTTATATCCTCGACTATTTATGGGATTCTCATGAAAGGACCAGGGCCCGAGGTTATAAAACATTTCTCAGATCTCAAACTCGAGTGATTTGATTGGTCGATTCTGATGTTTACACTCATATGAATCAATCAGAAGCTTGAGACTGAGTTTGCGATTGGAGAACAGTTTTATAACCTGAGCCAGAGGAGTTGGTAGCATAGAGGATATTTGTGTTTATTAATGTATGATAGGATTTTACTTTCATCGAGTGATCACCGAAATGTTTATGCCCACGAGTGGAAATACATATATTGGTGATCACGAGATGAAATAAAATTCTATCTTGCACTAATAAACACAAATCTTCTTTTTCTTTTATGATTTCCAATCACTGGCTAATATAATATTTGTTTTCAAATTTTATTCATTTTAACTGCCCTGTCTGGGGCCTCATTGCACTACATGACACAACTACACAACCACTTGTTAGTGTGAACGTCCGTAATAATAAATTGTTCCTGTATAATTTTCAATTTAGTTTTTGTTTGCTGTCAAAATTAAAAACTACATACAAAACAAATTCATTGGAATATATTGCTTTATAATTAACATAATTGTCAGAAAATGGGTAAAATACAAAAGTACATCCAGCGGCGAAGGAATACGAAATTCAAGCAGTGACAGAAAAATGCCGTCTTTCTCCGTTTCAAAGTGGTGTAAGATGGTGTTTTCTTTCACTGATAAAACCATCATTCAATGGAAAGCATAAAAGAAAGTCCATTTCTACGCAAACTGATACACAATGAATATTCTTTGCTGTGAATAGTGTGTGTGTGTTTTACGTTTATTTATCGTCGCTACCGGTTGACCATATAAGCGACGCCTCCTGAAGAAAGTAGTCATTTTGGAGGATAGTGCAATGATACAGACAGAGACCCGTTCCAGAGTCTCGTCTGGTTCTTTTACGTGCACGGTGTAAATCACCGACACTGGGCCGTATTGAGTTTCTGATAATGTCATTTTGCCAGAAGTGAAAAATCGACAGATAGGCGGCTGCATTTATGAAAAAAGCCACTCTACCCTAACAAAATTGCTACAAAAGGTTTCTCAATGGTTTTCTATAGTATCAGGTGTGCTTAATAACATAATAAAAGTCTACCAAAATCTGACCTAAAAAGGTATCATTTTCAAGTTGGCTGCTAAATCGTTAAAATCTCAATTGCGTCTTCATTATTTATCCTAGATGAGTAATTTTGGTGTCTAACCTCAGGTTTTGGGGATCTAGGAATCCAATTAGCATACTTAAATTATAGTGAAGTGATTACATAATTGTGAAATTCAAGATGGCGGCGAATATGGCCGCCAAAACTATTAAAATGCCCATGTCTCCTTGTAGTGTAATTCCGTGGGTATCGAATGTTAATTTTGCTTTCTATGCATATATCGTTTGATCAGGATCCAAATAAGACAAAAACACTCGAGCCAATCATCAATTGTATTCTTGCCTATGCTTGACTTGTACCCCGGAGACGGGACATGCATTTTGTCCACGCTGGATTTCGTTTGCAATCTCGCTATCAAACACCATGTTCCACCCATTATTACGTTCGATCAACCCCTGTATTGGAAAGCTGCAGATATCATGATGGGTAGTTAGACTTGAAAAGCATTGTATTGATGCTTGGATGTTTTCACAGATTCATGAACCTACTGGGTGCAATATGCACGCTGATGGAAGGCACAAAATGCCTTTCAGTATATAATGACAGGGAAATCAGTACAAAGAGCTTTCCGTGGACATCTGCTGGTTGATAGGTGTTTCAATCACCTCTGATTGTTGCGGATCTCCTGGAGGATAACCCACAGTTTGAGTCATTGGTGGGCCAGGTGGCAGAAACGTACTAATTATTGGTGGCAAACGAAACTACTTTGGAGAGTGCTATTGCATCAGATATGTTTACCAAATCACAGAACAGAATGAAACTACTTGAGAGTGCTATTGCATCAGATATGTTTATCCAAATCACAGAACAGATTGACACAAAGAAGGCAGAATTTGGTACCAGGTCAAAAACCAGTCAGCTGTGGATAAAGAGAATGCTGCAGACTGCCCGAACATTGACCAAAGCGGATCGCGCAGGATCTTGGATTCTGCATTTGCGCGCTGTGTCGGACTGCCTGTCAATATATGCCGCCGCTGGGCATTTCAACTATCTGAGACCAAACATCCAGGGGTTTACATGTGAGCCGCCGCTATAACTAGTTCTGACCTTGCCATCGAGCTGACATAGATGCGGTCCTTGAATAGTAATGTAGGCCTGACTCATGGAAATGGAATGACCGAAGAAATGTGCACGTTGTGAACTATGTCCACACCTATCCCATCTGAGTACAATAATGCCATGCAGGAATTCAATGATCTCACATACACGACCAGACAGCGAGCAACACCGAGAATCGACAGAAGCAAGGATTAAACGAGACCACAATGATCAAGGACAAACCTACTTACACGTCATTCTCTCCAGACCCATCTCTTAGAAATATCAATACTGTTGTAGCCGTCAAAGAGATTGTGCATGGGTTTGAGACCGTTGGGAGGGATATCATTGAACGAATTATTGGAAACGCCGTTTTAGGTGTCTCATTCAAACGGAAAGACACTTGCAGACGAGTTGATCTAGCTCTGCTGTTCCAACGAGATGGTGTCGAAATCGGGAGACCTTTCACTGGAAGATGTAATGAGCTATGAAATACAATGGGCAATATGCCCATGAGTACATTATATACACATTACATACTTTCAAACGTGAACATTGGCACTGCGTGCCTTGTGTAAATATATAATATAATTAGATAGAGCAAATGTGCAAATAAAAACACGTGCAAATACAAAAATGTATCTTACAAGATTCAAGACTGGAATGTCGGCGCACTGTAATGTTAGGCTGGAGAGAACAGTTTTGGGTCATTCGTTGGAATTGGCCATACATTCTTAAAACTTGGTACATATACAGTTGAATACATGTGTTATCTTCATAACAGTGAATTGTCCATGCTGTTTTATTTCAGGTTTTACGCCTGCATCAGCACCATTTTGGACTATATCGCCAGCGGCCCATGCTGTAGCTTCTGGGTGCTGAAAAGGAATGTTTAGAAACTATTCTGTTTACGTTTATTTATCGTCGCTCACGGTTGTCCATATGAGCGACGCCTCCTGAAAAGATTAGTCATTTTAGATTTTTGGAGGATAGTGTAATGATACATACAGAGACCCATTCCAGAGTCTCCTCTGGTTCTTTTACGTGCACGTAGCCTGGGTTCCAGTCTGTCGATTTTTAACTTCTGCCAGAAGCTCAATACGGCCCAATTAATAGTATCGGTGTTAAAATATAAGTAAGTATGTAAGTAAGTAAGTTGTTTATTATAGTGACCTGTGTACATATCAGACAATATTTACATATAAATTATACAATTAAATACACCCGGCCCAATGGGCCTATAAGTCACTTACAAATATAATACTAGAAACATATCACATGATAAAACACATACAACATTATTTCTCTGACAAACAAAATAGTCGATTATAGTAGTTATATCAAAACTAGAAATGCGGCCAAGGGACACAGATGTTCCACTTCGTCCTTCTCTGCAGAGTCTAGGACCATACATCAGTATTGTATAACATATCACAGTGAGGTTTAAATAGAACTAAAGGAGTTACCCGTAACACAGAATACAGACGGATGCACCGAATATATTCATTTGACTGACCAGGCAAAATATATCGACGGTGTTCCCAGGCTAACGTGCACGGTGTAAAGCACCGACACGAGACCGCGGTTTAAAATCCCATCTGAAAGACTATTAATTTTATTAGGGTCAGACGGGGGATCGAACCTGCGATCCCTGGATTACAAGTACAGCGTGTTACCCACCTGACTACAGATCATGATATAAACACGAACACATTTATAAGTAAAATTAGGAATACATTTGAATTTGTTCTTTTGTGTCCTGTTTTTGTGAAGCTGTGGTAATTGTTGAAAGAAATGAATGTTTTCCTTATTTCAGATCTGCACGTATGACAAGTTGGCAGATAATCTGAAAATTATTATCAGTACGATTGCCCGTGGAGTGAAATAACTGTGCACAACCGCCTTATTGGAGACAGAATTAGTATGGAATACAATGTGCAAAAATGTTTCGCTAAAAGCAATCTAAAAAGAATTGATTTTAATTGAACGTGCAGGCATTAAATCACATCATGCCGCGACTACGTATAATATAATTTGCATGATGATTTCGTGTACATATTTTTTTATTATAGAAAATGGAGTTTAAACTAAAAAGACTTTCAGTGCAAAAGTGAACAGCATAACAATTAATTCTTTCCACAAACTGTAATCGAGTGGAATAATCTAAGTGTGCCATTCGTGTACTCACAGACAGTTCATGGCTTCAGACCAGCCCTCCAGCATCGGGATTAATGTCGTCATCCCATCTCTCTCCCGTTGCGCTTACGCTGAAAGGCCCTGCAATGTATAGAACATTTGTGTGTTTTACGTTTATTTATCGTCGCTACCGGTTGCCCATATGAGCGACGCCTCCTGAAGAGATTAGTCATTTTAGAGTTTTGGAGGATAGTGCAATGATACAGACAGAGACCCATTCCAGA
Organism: Archivesica marissinica; assembly: GCA_014843695.1. Classification (NCBI taxonomy): domain Eukaryota; kingdom Metazoa; phylum Mollusca; class Bivalvia; order Venerida; family Vesicomyidae; genus Archivesica; species Archivesica marissinica. Next base: position 78,699,194 of record CM026404.1, read on the forward strand.
GTCTCCTCTTCTGTGCACAGCACCGACACGAGACCTTGGTTTAAAGTCCCATCTGAAAGACTGTTAATTATATTGTGGTCAGACGTGGGATCGAACCTGCGATCCCTGGATTACCGGTCCAGCGTGTTACCACTGGACTACAGATCCATCTGTCGTATAGAACCAGAACAAGACTAAATATTTATAGTATCCGGATGTGCGAACACTATCTAGTTCGTGGTCGAGTGGTTAAGGTTGCTGACTTGTATACCACTGTAACATATTATCACTGATGGTCACGGGTTCGAGCCCCGCCCAGCCCGTATCTCTTTATATGACAAAGTTGGCAGTTTCTTACAGAGGTTTGTGCACCAAGTACTGGTTAACAGCTGGATCCTGCCCAGGAAAGGTGTTAGTTAAACTGTCCTTCGCTCAAATGGGCAACTGGTAGCGACGATAAATAAATTAAAAAATAGAACACTATCTTATCAATATCTTGTTAGAGGCATTGACATAATTTATAATGTACTGTACATTATAGAATATAAGCCGAAAACCATCCAATATGTATAACAAAGTGCCAATATTATACATATTGGATCCATTTGAGGCTTATATCTTATTTAAAACACACACTTAAATAACAAGATCTTACTAAATAAAATTGTTAATTTCGTATATTTTCTCATTGGACTTAATATAATACTCTGGCCTTTTGAAAGCAGTCCAATATTAATAATAATGGACGGCACGTACAAAGACATGACGTCACGACAGTGTTTTAAAAGCACATTAATATGCTTAAATGTTAGACGATTGACCAGCACGTGTGGAATGCCAGGTTTGATCACCGAGCTCATCGCAATACTATCATGTATTTATAACATATTCAGAACAAAACCCTTTCAAGGTCAGTGGTTAACACACTGGACTTGTAATCCTGGGGTCACAGGTACGACCCCCACTATGCCATACTAAAATGACTCATACAATAGTATTTCGGATGAGACTTTAATACGAGGTCTCGTGTCGGTGCTATCTATCTATCTATCTATCTATCTATCTATCTATCTATCTATCTATCTATCTATCTATCTATCTATCTATCTATCTATCTATCTATCTATCTATCTATCTATCTATCTATCTATCTATCATCTATCTATCTATCTATCTATCTATCTATCTATCTATCCTATCTATCTATCTATCTATCTATCCTCTCTATCCTATCTATCCTCTCTATCTATCTATCTCTCTATCCTATCTATCTATCTATCTATCTATCTATCCCTATCTATCTCTCTATCTATCTATCTATCCTATCTATCTTCTACTATCTATCTATCTATCTATCTTCATATCTATCTATCTATCTATCTATCTATCCTATCTATCTATCTACTCTATCACTATCTATCTATCTATCTATCTATCTATCTATCTATCTATCTCTATCTATCTATCTATCTATCTATCTATCTATCATCTATCTATCTATCTATCTATCTATCTATCTATCTATCTATCTATCTATCTATCTTCTATCTATCTATCTATCTATCTATCTATCTATCTATCTATCTAATCTATCTATCTTTTATCTATCTATCTATCTATCTATCTATCTATCTATCTATCTGACTCATATCTATCTATCTATCTATCTATCTATCTATCTATCTATCTATCTATCTATCTATCTATCTATCTATCTATCTATCTATCTATCTATCTATCTATCTATCTATCTATCTATCTATCTATCTATCTATCTATCTATCTATCTATCTATCTATCTATCTTATCTATCTATCTTATCTATCTATCTATCTATCTTATCTATCTTATCTATCTATCTATCTATCTATCT
>CM026404.1:78704545-78726129 GCA_014843695.1 Archivesica marissinica
CCTCTAGTTTATACTGTAACATTGGTTACATGTATATCATTTTCTATTTCTCAGTTTAATATGTTGATCTGTAATACATACACTGTACCAATCATAGGGTTTTGTTAATATTAAGAAAAATAAAAATTCAACAGTCCGCTCGGTTGGGTCTCGCAAAGCTGAATGACAATACCACGGTAATCCCTGCGCTATAACAATAGCGCGAACATCATTTACCTGTGACTATCTTACACACAAGAGAAAACAGTTTTCTTTTAATTCGTGAACTCAAACTCAGAAAACTATATTTAGTGCTGCAATCGACTAAACACAAAATATTATTAAATTCATACGTCGTTGGAAAGCTCAGGATATCTTCTAAGTTATATCTATTTATGTAGTAATTAAAAAATATATCGTTAAATTTTCCAGTTAATTACAGATTTAAAATACTTTGCCCCCCCTACATATCGGGGGCCACTGGCGTCAGCCCAGTCAGCCCTCCCCTTAACCGCCACTGGATATGCTTTAGCGATATTTAATAATTATAAGATGAGAAAACGGATGAAAGAACGGATAGCATGTTGTGCAAATGTAACAACGATAAAAACAGAGGAAGGCAATTATGAGGACTAATCTACTTTTAGGGGTGTTCAGGGGCAATAACTGACTAATGTTTCTCATTGCAATAGACACGTGATATAAATGTGTTGTACAAGGTCCAAGTATGGACACACCCATAGACCAATTTAAAATGAGTATGTGCACTAAATGTATTTCTATAGAAACGTAATCCATACAGTTATTTAAGCTCAATTGCGAAACAAGCATTAGATAATCTTCACCGATACCCCGTTCCTTGTGGAACAACCGCCACGATGGAGATAGAAGAGACAATGTGGAATTAAGTGTCTTGCGTACTGACACTGTGGAAGTCGTGATAGCGCAGTGGATGCGAGTTCGCTTCAGGTGCGAAAGGTCCGGAGTTCGAGCCCCACTGGAGCCGTTACGATTGTGCCCTTAGGCAAGGCATTTAAACTCCACGTTGCCTCTTCTCTCTCCCTCGTGGCGATGGATTCCATCAGGAATGAGGTCTCGAGAGTGATTTATATAAGTTGAAATAACTTGTTTCGAAATCGAGCTAAAATAAATGTGTATAAACTACTGACAGGGGCTCACTGACGGGGCTCACAACAGCCCGAGTACATGGCTGACACGGTAAGATAGTCGCCAGATTGACCAGGTGGGCTTGATCCGGTTTCCTCCCACACGAATACACCACATACCACTTTCATTCGCGCCACCGAGAGTGATTAATATAAGTTGTAAGAACTTGTTTGCCAATCGAGCTAAAAAATAAATTTGTATAAACGTCACGTATATAGGTCACGTACTATGGGTCACGCCAATAATGTTTGTGTATGCCTATGATAGTGCAATAAAGTAACGGGTTCACTGTGCTTTCGCGGTTTATTTTTGGAAATTACCGAACATCATAAGCCCACTTCATCAAATTAAATTACTAATATAATACTGTCAGTAATAATAACGAACCTCTATCGGTTTATAATTTAATTTTTTTATGGTTTAATTGACACACTGCCGGTTCGTGAATAAAATATATCGTTTCTGAGAAATGATTAGATATTTTTAGGTAATATCCGGGAAACGGGAACAGTTCAAGAACCCTTTTAGCACTTGCATAAAATGCATTGTTACAATGTAGATTACTTACGTAGGATTATCATCAACTTTGAGGGCCTTATGGAAGACTGGCCTTTTCAAATAAGTTTCCCCGTTAAACAAAGTATTTATTATTATTATTATTACTATAACGTGTATTCCATTTAGATGACCAATAACATATGTATATCTAGAAACTCTGTAACAATAATTTGTTGCATCATAAAAATAACAAGAAACTGTTGTGTGTATATATACAAGTCATCATGTTGATATGTTTAAAGCGACACTACATCAGTGAAAACACAAATATCTACAGAATGTATTTTCCTATTATATGGTATAATTATTTTCCAAATATTTGCCTCAAAAACTGAGTATTTCAACTAATAAACAAACGTCGTATACGCGGTTTGTTGACATAACAAAATAATGTAAACATCCATGCGTAATACAACTAGTGTATCCTGAATAACACGATTTATGATACAGATTTACCGTTATATCTCACATGTGTGCCTATTTATTTGTAGACTATTCTTAGTTAAACTATCTCTAAACAACATTATCTCGCGTCTAGTATTGACTCCGATGACAAACAAACGTCAATTCAGGAGCATGGATGAACGTTATATGAAATCATTCTTTCAATCCACAAAAACATTGTTTATTGATTCAATGTTCGTGTTCGAATGTATTCGGAAGAATTAGTAATAGCAATGCATTTATACGTGAAAAAATGCATTTTATTTGCTTTATGCGATGTAATGTCGCTTTAAGTAGATGATGTAAGCTAAAATACTCGAGTAAGATATTAGGAGAATAACAACATCTAAGTATGCATTGTTTTTGTATTTAACACCCTTTGATGGCCTCAATGTTTATTATGTCGTTTATAAGTCGTAATTCGTAAAATATAATTATAGCATATGTGTAAGACACTGTCTTCTCTTATCCCATGTAGAATTCGAATGTATCTCAGAGTTAAGATGTGTCTTATAAGAAATTTTACTATTAATAGTATTTTTATTAAAATTTCCCATCGGGAATCATAAAACCTGTATTCTGATTTTTTTTCCTGTCCGGCATCACCATCAGCGTTAGCTTTGGACCTCAACGAACATTTTAAAGCAGCATTACATCGTATGAAATAAAAGATATTTGAAAAATTCAATTTTTACGTATGGGTAGCAATGCTGCTACACATTCTAACATTATACTTTGTATGCTTATGCTCATTTGGTAAACAGTGTTGTTTGCGATAAAACAAACTCGAAACCGAAAGTAGGACTTTCCGAGTCGATCGGTCACGTACTTGTTTACAATCGGAACTTGTTTGCATTCGGAATGCATCGTTCCCATTTGTCCCGCGTTATCTTTTTTAATTAAATTACTTGATATGTTGATTCATACCTCTGTTAGCTAAGTCTTTAGAGACATTTCTACATCCCCGTGAGGGGTTCGACATTAGAGGAAGATAGATAGATAGTCTTTCATGTTCAAAATATATACGTTGTTTTCTACATCCTCTGTTGTTTCAAGCATGCGCATTGTGCGTGTTACATTTCGTGTGTTGATAAACAAATTCGCGTATACGACGGTTTAAATTTATTGGAATTTTATCGTTTCTGAGCGACTATTTCGATTTTTGTAAACACACACACATTAGTTTTTATATTTTACCCAAAACATACTTTATTACGATATAATGCTGCTTTAAGGTATGGCGGCATATTGTACTAAACAATGCTGACAAGCGTTTCTGACAGCTTTTCCGCCACTTCACTATCACTGTATTTGCAGATAAAGTTTTGTTATTTTCATAAGTGGGAGACGGTGTCACTTATTCTCGTATATAATAATGCCTCCCTACGTATACTATTACAATGCCTCCCTACTTATGTATGTCTTTGAATGGGGAGGGAGAAACGTAGACACTTGTTCATGCATATAGCAATGACCACCACTAGCGCCGTGGATGTTTGTCACATACAGGAACTGCCATATATATATACATAGAATATATATATTATATCTTTACAGACGGATCTGTAGTCCAGTGGTAACACGCTGGACTGTTAATCCAGGGATCGCAGGTTCGATACCCCGTCTGACCCTAATAACATTAAGTCTTTTAGATGGGACTTTAAATCGAGGTCTCGTGTCGGTGCTGTACACCGTGGACGTAAATGAACCAGTGGAGATGGGTCTCTAGTCTGTATCATTGCACTATCCTCCAAAAATCTAAAATGACTAATCTCTTCAGGAGGCGTCGCTCATATGGGCAACCGGTAGCGACGATAAATAAACGTAAAACACACACACACACATATTTTTATTTCTGTCTCATCTATGTACAAATGATATTATAACACATACATTATACCAATGAGAATTATAAGAGGAAATAGCATATTACAATAACGTTAAACATGTTTTACTTTCTAAAAGCTATGTAAAAGTCGCTAATCATGACACTAAAAATATTTAAATGTGATATATTTAATATGATACTTAGAAGTTATTACGTGGCTAGTTTCATATCAGCATAGGTTATGTTAGGTTATGTTAGGTTATGTTTCGGGTTTTACGCCTGCATCAGCACCATTTTGGGCTATATCGCCGGCGGACAGTTTACCTAACAACACCTTTCCTGGGCAGGCTCCAGCGGTTAACCAGTACTTGGGTGCACCAACCTCCGTAAGAAACTGCCAACTTTTTCATATAAATGAGACACGGCCTGAGCGGGGCTCGAACCCGTGACCACCAGTGATGATAGGTTAAAGTGGTATACAAGTCAGCGACCTTAACCACTCGACCACGGAGGCGGACTCAGCATAGGTATCTACCCGAGGCAACGTGATATCTGCTTAGGCTGATATGAAATTAGCCACGTAATAACGTTTTCATTACTTTGATATGGATTTGAACATTTGATAATCAAAGTCATGTTCTCAGTTATCAATTTATCAGGAATAAATCACAGTTACTGAATTAGATACACGAACACGATCATTGATGTATTACCACGAAACAACATATATTATCTGTCAAATTTGACACACTGGTACGCCACGGAAGTAAACAAATTAGCCCGTGTGCGCATGCGTTATTTCTCATGAACTAGTTATGATACAGCATTTTTCTGGTTTAATACGGATCGTGACCGTATCAAACCAGCAAACGTAATATAAGAATGGAACACACATCGTATCGAATGACTAAAATTCATATCTAAGTAATAACATTTAATATACGACCGAACTGATTAATATTGATATTGTTTGGCAATATTAAACTGAGACATTTGCATATTCCGTGAACTTACTTCGTTAATAATCGGATTTCCGAAGTAAAATATCAGCTTTCGATTATGGTACACTTACGTAATTGATTCAAATATTAATGGTAAAAACCTAACGTATGTCCTGGTCGTAGTTCACGGACACTTACGAAGGCTTTGGCGGAGATTAATGAGTCTCAGTTTAATGTTACCAAGTAAACGTCATATTTATTCACCCGAAAGCTCACGGGATAATATTCAAAATGGTATAAATAATATTTCACAGGCCTTAATTTCCTTGAGCACCATAGAGATACTTCTGTAAATGAATTACTGAAACGGTATCGAAAAAACATGCCATATGAAACACGTAAATCAGTATTATTATTAAAAAAAATTAAAATTATTATTATTATTCAACGAGTGGAGAAACAACGTGCATTTAAAACGTGTATAGAGTGGTGGAACTATGCTCGGCGTATTTGTCCATTTACATTTTTTAAACTTTAAGTTTATTTAACGTCGCTACCAGTTTCCCATTTGAGCGACGGGCAGTTTACCTAACAACACCTTTCCTGGGCAGACTCCAGCGGTTAACCAGTACTTGGTGCACCAATCTCCGTAAGAAACTGCCAACTTTTTCAAATAAATGAGACACGGTCTGAGCGGGGCTCGAACCCGTGATCATCAGAGATGATAGGTTACAGTGGTATACAAGTCAGAGACCTTAACCACTCGACCACGGAGGCGATTTACTTAAATTATTTATATAGTTCTAGGCTAATTTCGCTGACAGAGCCGAAGCATGGTTTAATAGCATTCCGTTGCGTGTATCGGTAGCCTAATGCAATATTTCCACCGAAACTGATACAGTGTATGAGCAATTCAGGTAGCGGATAATTTAAAAAATCTATACCTAACCCGAAAAATAGTTTCTATACCATTTCTGATTAAGACCAATAAGTGGTTTTATTCAATGATGTACTATATCAAAATAAGATATTCAACAGTTATGGTGGATACATAATAAATAACAAGTACGCCTGAAGTATTGAGCTCCCCATATAAACGGGTGCCGACCCGACACCGTTGCGATGGCTGCATTGGGCTAGAAGGTCACGTGATGAAGCTAAAACTGTCAACTAGAGCTTTTTGAAAGTTGTTTTCACGATTTAAGAAAATAATAATATACGGCTAGTGCAATTAACATTTTATACTGGTCATTATATGTGGGATTTACGCCGAGCATATGTTTCACCACTCTATATATGTATATTAGCTTCTTTCACGGACGCATATGTTCCCGGTTTGGACCTGTCGACATCCGGTAATGCAGTTCCAGGAGACGCAGTGTTGTTTGTTTCTCGCCCTGACACATATATCACGGAACAGAGATGTTCCTCTTAGCTAGTGTGTGGCGTATCAACCCTCACCTCGATTATCTTTATAGCCTTAATACAGATCAACCCCCCGTCTGACCCTAATACAATTAACAGTCTTTCAGATGGGACGTTAAACCGAGGTCTCGTGTCGGTGCTTTACACCGTGCACGTAAAAGAACCAGAGGAGATTCTGGAATTGGTCTCTGTCTGTATCATGCACTATCCTCCAAAATCTAAAATAACTAATCTCTTCAGGAGGCGTCGCTCATATGGGCAACCGGTAGCGACGATAAATAAACGTAAAACACACAGCCACTAAACACTACACTGGGAGCCAGAACGGGAACATCGTCGTCATGATTGGATCTTGTTATTTCAACAATTCAGATACGTGAATTGTTTGCGCTATTTTAATTTACGTGTTGAGTGCTAAGTAACTCCGTCACGAGGGTTCGTTTATGCTGTTTTTTTAAACTTTATTTATTTTACAACGATTGCGAAGCAAGTTTTAACAAATTATATTAATCACTCTCGTTGGCGCGGATGAAAGCGTAAATGTGGTCATTCGTGTAGGAGGAAACCGGAGTACCCGGAGAAAACCCATCTGTCAGATATGGCGACCACCGTACCATCTCACATACTTCCCGGTCCGAGGATCGAACCCGGGTTGCATTGGTGAGAAGCGAGCGCGCTAACCACTGCGCTAATCGGACAGTTTATGCTGTGTATTTTGTGTGGATATTGAAACGCACCTACAATGAGTTATAAGTAACCCCATCACCAGGGTTCTGTTCAGACGGATCTGTAGTCCAGTGGTAACACGCTGGACTGGTAATCCAGGGATCACAGTTTCGATCCCCCGTCTGACCCTAATAAAATTAACAGTCTTTCAGATGGGACGTTAAACCGAGGTCTCATGTCGGTGATGTACACCGTGCACGTAAAAGAACCAGAGGAGACTCTGGAATGGGTCTCTGTCTCTGTATCATTGCACTATCGTCCACAATCTAAAATGACTAATCTCTTCAGGAAGCGTCGCTCATATGGGAGACCGTTAGCGACGATAAATAAACGTAAAACACACGTTCTGTTCGCTAGGTATTCCGCGTGATCGTTATCTGCCACCTTGGACATTCAAACTGAATTATCCTTTGTATTCGTCAATCATTTCATTTATGTAAATATTCATCTTTGCCTGCACATTAAAACTTATTAATATTGCACTGAGTGTTGGTTATTATATGCTAATATATTATTGTGATCAAGCGATAGTACGACATGACGATAATACGACATGACAAGTTTTACAGTACGATAGTACGACATGACAAGTGTTACAGTACAATAGTACGACATGACACGTGTTACAGTACGATAGTACGACATGACAAGTGTTACAGTACGATAATACGACATGACAAGTGTTACATAACGATAATACGACATGACGAGTGTTACATAACGATAATACGACATGACAAGTGTTACATAACGATAATACGACATTAGGATGGTTACATAACGATAGTACGACATGACGATGATTACATAACGATAGTACGACATCAGAGTGGTTACATAACGACAATACGACATGACGATGATTGCATAACGATAATACGACATGACAAGTGTTACAGTACGATAGTACGACATCAGAGTGGTTACATAACGATAATACGACATTAGGGTGGTTACATAACGATAATACGACATGACAAATGTTACAGTACGATAGTACGACATTAGGATGGTTACCTAACGATAATACGACATGGCGATGATTGCATAACGATAATACGACATGACAAGTGTTACAGTACGATAGTACGACATTAGGATGGTTACATAACGATAATACGACATGACAAATGTTACAGTACGATAGTACGACATTAGGATGGGTACATAACGATAATACGACATGACAAGTGTTACAGTACGATAATACGACATTAGGATGGTTACATAACGATAATACGACATGACAAGTGTTACATAACGATAATACGACATTAGGATGGTAACATAACGATAGTACGACATGACGATGATTACATAACGATAGTACGACATCAGAGTGGTTACATAACGATAATACGACATGACGATGATTGCATAACGATAATACGACATGACAAGTGTTACAGTACGATAGTACGACATCAGAGTGGTTACATAACGATAATACGACATTAGGGTGGTTACATAACGATAATACGACATGACAAATGTTACAGTACGATAGTACGACATTAGGATGGTTACCTAACGATAATACGACATGACAAGTGTTACAGTACGATAGTACAACATTAGGATGGTTACATAACTATAATACGACATGGCGATGATTGCATAACGATAATACGACATGACAAGTGTTACAGTACGATAGTACGACATCAGAGTGGTTACATAACGATAATACGACATGACGATGATTGCATAACGATAATACGACATGACAAATGTTACAGTACGATAGTACGACATTAGGGTGGTTACATAACGATAATACGACATGACAAATGTTACAGTACGATAGTACGACATTAGGGTGGTTACATAACTATAATACGACATGACAAATGTTACAGTACGATAGTACGACATTAGGGTGGTTACATAACGATAATACGACATGGCGATGATTGCATAACGATAATACGACATGACAAATGTTACAGTACGATAGTACGACATTAGGATGGTTACATAACGATAATACGACATGACAAGTGTTACAGTACGATAATACGACATTAGGATGGTTACATAACGATAATACGACATGACAAGTGTTACAGTACGATAGTACGACATTAGGATGGTTACATAACGATAATACGACATGACGATGATTGCATAACGATAATACGACATGACAAATGCTACAGTACGATAGTACGACATTAGGGTGGTTACATAACGATAATACGACATGACAAGTGTTATAGTACGATAGTACGACATTAGGATGGTTACATAACGATAATACGACATGACAAGTGTTACAGTACGATAGTACGACATTAGGATGGTTACATAACGATAATACGACATGACAAGTGTTACAGTACGATAATACGACATTAGGATGGTTACATAACGATAATACGACATGACAAGTGTTACAGTACGATAGTACGACATGACGATGATTGCATAACGATAATACGACATGACAAGTGTTACAGTACGATAATACGACATTAGGATGGTTACATAACGATAATACGACATGACAAGTGTTACAGTACGATAGTACGACATTAGGATGGTTACATAACGATAATACGACATGACGATGATTGCATAACGATAATACGACATGACAAATGTTACAGTACGATAGTACGACATTAGGGTGGTTACATAACGATAATACGACATGACAAGTGTTACAGTACGATAGTACGACATTAGGATGGTTACATAACGATAATACGACATGACAAGTGTTACAGTACGATAGTACGACATTAGGATGGGTACATAACGATAATACGACATGATAAGTGTTACAGTACGATAATACGACATTAGGATGGTTACATAACGATAATACGACATGACAAGTGTTTCAGTACGATAATACGACATTAGGATGGTTACATAACGATAATACGACATGACAAGTGTTTCAGTACGATAATACGACATTAGGATGGTTACATAACGATAATACGACATGACAAGTGTTACAGTACGATAGTACGACATTAGGATGGTTACATAACGATAATACGACATGACAAGTGTTACAGTACGATAATACGACATTAGGATGGTTACATAACGATAATACGACATGACAAGTGTTACATAACGATAATACGACATTAGGATGGTTACATAACGATAGTACGACATGACGATGATTACATAACGATAGTACGACATCAGAGTGGTTACATAACGATAATACGACATGACGATGATTGCATAACGATAATACGACATGACAAGTGTTACAGTACGATAGTACGACATCAGAGTGGTTACATAACGATAATACGACATTAGGGTGGTTACATAACGATAATACGACATGACAAATGTTACAGTACGATAGTACGACATTAGGATGGTTACCTAACGATAATACGACATGACAAGTGTTACAGTACGATAGTACGAAATTAGGATGGTTACATAACGATAATACGACATGGCGATGATTGCATAACGATAATACGACATGACAAGTGTTACAGTACGATAGTACGACATCAGAGTGGTTACATAACGATAATACGACATGACGATGATTGCATAACGATAATACGACATGACAAATGTTACAGTACGATAGTACGACATTAGGGTGGTTACATAACGATAATACGACATGACAAATGTTACAGTACGATAGTACGACATTAGGGTGGTTACATAACGATAATACGACATGACAAATGTTACAGTACGATAGTACGACATTAGGGTGGTTACATAACGATAATACGACATGGCGATGATTGCATAACGATAATACGACATGACAAATGTTACAGTACGATAGTACGACATTAGGATGGTTACATAACGATAATACGACATGACAAGTGTTACAGTACGATAATACGACATTAGAATGGTTACATAACGATAATACGACATGACAAGTGTTACAGTACGATAGTACGACATTAGGATGGTTACATAACGATAATACGACATGACGATGATTGCATAACGATAATACGACATGACAAATGCTACAGTACGATAGTACGACATTAGGGTGGTTACATAACGATAATACGACATGACAAGTGTTATAGTACGATAGTACGACATTAGGATGGTTACATAACGATAATACGACATGACAAGTGTTACAGTACGATAGTACGACATTAGGATGGTTACATAACGATAATACGACATGACAAGTGTTACAGTACGATAATACGACATTAGGATGGTTACATAACGATAATACGACATGACAAGTGTTACAGTACGATAGTACGACATGACGATGATTGCATAACGATAATACGACATGACAAGTGTTACAGTACGATAGTACGACATTAGGGTGGTTACATAACGATAATACGACATGATGATGATTGCATAACGATAATACGACATGACAAGTGTTACAGTACGATAGTACGACATTAGGATGGTTACATAACGATAATACGACATGACGATGATTGCATAACGATAATACGACATGACAAGTGTTACAGTACGATAGTACGACATTAGGATGGTTACATAACGATAATACGACATGACAAGTGTTACAGTACGATAGTACGACATTAGGATGGTTACCTAACAATAATACGACATGGCGATGATTGCATAATGATACTACGACATGACGATGATTGCATAATGATAATACGACATGACGATGATTGCATAACGATAATACGACATGACAAGTGTTACAGTACGATACTACGACATTAGGATGGTTACATAACGATAGTACGACATTAGGATGGTTACATAACGATAGTACGACATTAGGATGGTTACATAACGATACTACGACATGACAAGTGTTACAGTACGACAATACGACATTAGGATGGTTACATAACGATAATACGACATGACAAGTGTTACAGTACGATAGTACGACATTAGGATGGTTAAATAACGATAATACGACATGGCGATGATTGCATAACGATAATACGACATGACAAGTGTTACTCTTAGCTTGGCAATCAGAAGGTTGTAAAACAACAAATAAATTGCCTATTAAATACATATTAAAAGTAAAAACATACTGTCTGTTCATTTATATTTCCTATCTTTCATTTCTTCTGATACCACATCCACTGTGAATAGGTATTCAAATCAAACTGGAAAACAGCAACATTGTCCCAAAATTAATGATTTGCATAGCCTGTGAATAACATCACTGTGTTTGCACACTGTATTCCTCCGCCAAATAATACAGTATACCAACCTTCAGTTTGCAATGGCCTGAAGTCACATCATTTCTCGAAACCCCCCCCCCCACAAAAACTATACACTGCCTGTCATGAAAATGCATTTTTACCAAAAAGAGAAAAAGGAACTATATTAGTTATTGGGACTACATTCGATGTACTTCTGCCTATTTACGTATATACAACCTTACAGTCAGAGATGGCTTTATATAGGTGTATGAGCTGACTGGCCGATATATAAATGAGCTAGATTTAATTTTTGTCCAGATTTTTGTCTCTTGAAACGAATATTGAAACCATAATTATCTCCTGCTAGCGACATATGATGCAATTTTCTTAACATGTTTTTTACTTCTAATGCGTGTTAATTCACAGCAGTTAATGAGAACATGTGATCGTTTTTTATATATTTAAATTTTAATGGTTAAGCATGTAAAACAACTTCTCAAAGCAATAAGGACACAACATTATTATAAGACTATGGTTACCGCTATATCTCACACTTGTGCCTATTAATGGTTTGTTCCCACTTTCCCAACAGGTCAATTCAGGAGCATGGATGCCCGTTATATGAAATCATACTTTCAATCCACAAACAAACACTGTTTATTCAATGTTAGTGCTTGAATGTATTCGGAAGAATTTGTAGTAGCTATGCATTTATTCGTGAACAAATGCATTGTATTTGCTTTTTGCGATGTAATGTCGCTTTAAGAAAAGTTATTAGTTTTCAGTTACTGCCCCTGAATACTCCTCATAGTAGATTGGTCCTCTTAATTGGTTTCCTCTGTTTTTATATATATTTATATTCGATCAGTATAAGCTATACTCGAGTGGTTTGTTTATGGTCAGTTTATCTGACCATCATGTAGTAGCCAATCAGAAGTACTTACATGTACATGTGTACTGTATGTAAGTACGTGTATTGTAATGCGTTCTCATTCGAGGTTAAGCAGGACTGTAAAGCGTATCGACGTTTCCCTACCCACCCGCCCTTTTATGTTGTGATATGTTGTTATCATATGTTCTCTGTTGCAGATGAAACGATTTTCTGTCGAACTATACCTATCAATCATAATGATGTAACATTGTGTTTCACGACGTGCGAGTGATGCTGGAGAGAGTGAAATGATGGTTCTGGACAATAGGTGTGACGCTCAATAACGGCAGTGTCGCATCAATTTCTATTCCCAGTGTTGTTATAAGTGCATGGACACCCAGCTACATTCTGTAGCAATATGTTTGGAGGAACCATCATGTGTATGAATTGATTGTTTGTGTAATGTAATAAAATGATACGTTCGATACGTAGCCTGTGCGACCAATTCCTATACAAGTGTTTGTTATTTTACATTGGGAAATAATTGGTAAATTATTTATAGTGGTGACTTATAATTATATAAGTTAGATTATAAATAATTTATGTTTGGCTGAATGAAATGATAGAAAACATAACGTTGTTTCATTTGCACCACATGTTTTCCATTCTTAGCCGTATTCGCGTCTTATAATTATTAAATTATTAAATCTAGACAGATATCCTTTAGCATGTCCAATGGATACCTTACTGTAAAAATTGGTTCAATTAATTAACACGATTTTGATAAAGTTACATTTATCCTAATGCAACATCTGTTTAGACGACAGCAGTAAAAACAAAAGGATTCCAACTAAAAGGACAATATACATTTAGGGATAAATCTGACTTTATCCATCAAGGGAGGTAATAGAAAAACTAGTAATGTATCTCATTTAAAAAATGTAATAACATATTGTTGGAAATAGTCTATTGTCAATAAATACCATTTAGAATTTCGAATCGGAAGAAAAATGGTTACCATCTTATTCTACTTACAAGAACGCGCGCACCTTTTTACATACACGTATACTAGAGGGCATATAAAACGCACACCTACATTATATGATTATTATTACATGAAAACGAAACACGGCGGATTTCATCAAATGTATATCACATCTTTATTACAAAACACACACTGAACAACTAAAAATATTCGTAAATGTTTAAAACTATGTATTTATATAGTTATTGTTTTTTTTATGTAAAACATACTTATCCGAAATGTGCGTTTTCTATGTCCTCTAGTATATATACAGGAGTAAGCATAGAACATAGTTATATTAGCACCGGTCGTGGATTCAACCATTCGGATTGAGCGTTGCTATGGAGCTATGAGCGACCTTGCGTTGATGCTTTGCCTTATTCATATTGTTAATTACTGAGAGAACTGTCAATAGAAGAAGATTTGTTTGTGTGGATGTTTGGGTTGATAGTCCCATTAACAGCTTAGGTTATATGGCGGTTATCCAGGTAGAACCACCGACCTACCGCACGGAAGGAATTCGACACCCGCAATGGGAGTTATTTATTTAATTGAACCATATTTTATTGCAAATCAATAGTACATATGTCATACACGTAAATATACAATACATAGCATGAAAATGCAAATGGTTTGGACCACACGTTTTAACAACCATAGACAACGGCCTGCACAAGTGGGATTCGAACATACAGCGGTGAGGGTCAAGTGATTTGAAGTGAGACATAACTAATACATAACAATTGTTCATGACACAGTACCTAGCCATTCATTATAACAGAATTACGAGATACTATAATTACATTCCTATCCATTGGGCCATAATAAAAACCGATCCAGTCTCCGAAAATGACAAGTAACTGAACTTTATGGAAGCAAGCTCAGAAACTAAACGGTTTACTGTCGTCTAACTCTGTATTGGAATGGTCAGCAGACGTCTTCCAGGAACGGCGTAGACATGCTTATTTCGTACCGCCCCCATTGAAGGACGGATTTACGACAGGATTTATTTATGGTAACACAAAGGAGTGTTCCAATAGTGTATGTTTATTGCTGTATCTACTTCCCCCCGTACCATATCGTGCACAATAAAATTAAATTGGCTATCTATCTTCCTATTAGTCAAACCCCTGATGGGGACCTTAGACTTTCACGCGCGTCAACTGACAAGAATGTTAGTAAGAAATGAAATAAAGAAGAAAAATCAGCATGGGTCGTTAACGATATTGAACAATACAGTAGAGCAAACAATGTCAGAATTTTTGGAATTTCAGAAAACATACAGTCGCCAGAAGCAAAGGGTAATAATAATTCCAAAGAAACATCCAATGAAACAAGTAATAGCAAAGAAATTATCTACAAACATTCTACAGACCCACAGAAAACAGCCATGGAATCTAGAGAAAGTAACCAAGATAACACATATGAGAGTCCAGAGCAAACCACCCAGACAATAGTTAAAACGTTAAACAAACATTTGCCTGGCCTTAGTCTGACAGTTGGAGACATTGACATTTGTCATCGCTTAGGGAGGAAGGGCATCAAACCAAGGCCGATCATTGTCAAATTCCAATCCAGGCTTATTAAACTGAAACTGTTAACCATGAAAAAAGCATTACCCAAACCTATATTTGTGGCTGAAGACCTGACCAAACTGAATTATCAAATATTAATGGCCGTAAGATACAAAATGCAAGATGAAATTGAATACAGCTGGTTCAAAAATGGAAATGTACTTTACAAAAACAAAACGGGTACAGTACATCGTGTACAATGCCGGGAATTTAACCACTGGCTGGATATGGCATGGCCAGAACCCGCATCTAGAACATACCAATAAATATCACAAGTGACGAAGCATAAGTAAAGTACCTTTAAATCCATTTCATTCATTTAAATGACCAAGTTAGCTGGGACAATTGACTCAATGCAGGCTATTTATAGAATATGTGTTCATCAATGATAATAACATACATATATTGCACCACCATAATTCTAATTGAGTACTCATACAAATATTTAGTAATAGAAAAATATAGATAGCCATACATCTTTAGCATGTACGAAAGTCATATGCATGTGTATATGCTTGATAGCTCTACTTGCATAGTACTTAAACAAATGATCAATACAATTCATGTGTATGGGGGGGGGGTGTAGCATGTATGCGTGATATCGGGGATGCTGTCTCTTTTCTGGCAGGGGGGTTGGGGGATGATATTTAATTGATGAACTATTTCAGCAATATATATATTTCGTTTTTCGATTTCGTCTGTTGGGCGGAGGGTCGGTGTTTTTGATGTCACGCATGCATGAGACTTTTTATACACAGGAACTCTAACTACAGTTTACATGAAGGAACGCATATAAGTTGTTAAAAAATTTATGTTTGCACAATGACCAAAATCTGCGATGACATACACAATGCTGTAATTGAAGCTATATCCAACCTGTAATCAACTGCATGTCTTGGATAAGCTGACATAAACCATAGTTAACATTTATTACTTATTAGATATAGTTAACATTGATCTGGAATTGTGCATAACTATGGATTTTGAACTTCTACCTGTTCCTACACACCTTACAGTTGAACTATATATATGTATATATATATGAAGTATAGGAAAGTATATGTGCACGACTGTGTGAATATGAAATACACATACATATCTATGAATAAGATATATACGTATACGATAAATGCATATGTATATGATGTCAATATAATTTGATATGCTGAAACCCATTGTCGACCTTGGCCTTTCGCATTTTTATAGCTCAAGGTTGACTACCATGTTTTGGATAGCATACAATCAATTATTCGAGATACATCCCCATCACCGACCTTGTAGAGTTTCGTTTTTCGTACAAGATAGACAAGACTGGGATACCTCCTCAAAATGTCTTCTTGCATGCATCTTCAAATGCCAATATACAAATTCCACGGGAAAGGAGATCCATTATGATGTATTCTGGTAAATCTCCCGTGTTTGCTCAATGTATGAAATGTAGTTCTAGCATTTATTTTTTCCAGAGCATGCCAAATACGGTAGTTTACCACCATAGCACAAGGATGTTTAGGTAGTTATTAATGGCTGCCTTGCTGCAAATAAGAACTTATTTATTTAAAATTGCTATATATCTATATATATGTAAAGTTGGATGTACACTGTTTTTGATGGTTTTTCTTGTTCCTGTTTCAATAACATTATTGTTGCAATAGACAATGAGCTCTTACAACTAATACTTAAAGCCTCTTTATGCTTTGTCATTTAAATGGACAAAAAAAACAAAAAACTATTAATCAATTACAGATTTGTCCTAGTGTTAACCTTAACAAACCACAAAATACAAAATTATATGTGATTTTGTAAATAAATATATATAAAGGGAGGTAATTTAAAAACATCAATCTCAAAAACACCAGTTTATTCATGCACGGACCTTTGAAACCTTCCTTATAATCTGAAGAATATATTATTGAAAAATAATATCATCAAACAGTACTTATAAGCTCTAATCATCCAATGCATAAAACTAAGTTAAACTTGAAACACTGTCTTTATGTAAACTTGTATGATAGCTGTAAATTAAAATTTGAATATGAACCTTATCTAGATATTGTACCAAATATCTTACGTTTTTTAATTACAAGATTAAGAATTTCTGCACATTCATTACGAATACTGGTAGATATGGACAAAATAGAATTCCACAAAATGAACGCTATTGTTTGTGTTGCAATACACACGACCTAGAAGACGAATATCATTGTATACTTGTTTGCCCGTGCTATTCAGATTTGAGAAAACTTTACATAAAGAAATATTATTTTGTAAGACCAAATATGCTTAAGTTTATTGAATTATTGCAATCTAATAAAAGAAATATCCTATATAATTTAGCTTTATTCTATAATAAAGCAGTTGACATTAAATTAACACTTTTAAATAATATGACATAAATCCAATATCAGCACTAATTATTGTTCATCCTCATAATTAGATGCATTTTTTTATTATTATCAGATTCTATATGCCACATTACCACGATAAAATTGTTGTATATATTTACATCATATATATTTGTATATATGTATTTGACGATGTACCATGTACAAGTCTTAATAAAAGTTCTGTTCTGTTCTGTTCTGTAACAGTGTCATTACTTATGTTTTAAAATAGTCAATACATGCATTCAAACATACGTACGTATGGGCTTAACGTTTAATATGTTTAAATTCATGCCACGACGAGTGTACACAGCTATTCGTCCTCTAGTTTTTGTTTTTCTATTTGTTCTCTTTTTTCTGGTCAATAAGTATTCATACACAAATCCAGTCTTATCTTTGATAAATTTGAAACTTTGATATGTGGAGCAAAGACAACAGCAATCTCTTCCCAAACCTGCCTTATTCTCTAAATTGCATATTATATAAACAAATATGTCCTCACCAAGATAGGCATAAGTAAATCATATACAACCCATGCCCTCTTATCAAATATCATTATGACAATACATAAAGTTACACAGCACGATCGTTTCTACTTATCTTTCTATGTTTGTATCCTTATTTTGTTTCAATGGAATCTATAATATGCTCGATTAACGTACGGGGCATTGGGAACGATACAAAACTCATTGAAGTCTTTGAATGGTTGAAACTAAAGAGATACAACATTTGTTTTTTGCAAGAAACACATTCGACAATGCAATACACCGATAAATGGAAATCTGACTGGAATGGTGAATCCTTTTTCAGTGGAATCAATTCAAATAGTGCCGGAGTGGCTATTCTTTTAAACATGAACACCTCTTACAAAACTGCACATTTTACTGAAGTTGTCAAAGGGCGCCTTATCACCCTAGATATAATAGTAAATGAACAAGAACTCACTCTCGTTAATATATATGGACCTAATACTGATGATAGCAATTTCTTCTCCATACTTGAAACATATATGCGTGAGAATGACGACAAAAACTTGATTATAGGTGGAGACTTTAACACTGTCCTAAATGTTGATATTGATAAGAAAAATGGCCAAAAACATACACATGTTAAATGCAGAAAAAAATTATACGATATGATAAACCAATTTAACTTAATAGACATATGGAGACAAAATAACCCAACAAACATACAATACACTTGGCACTCAAATACAAACCCACCCATCTTTAGCAGACTTGATTATTTTCTTGTCAGCCAATATCTATATAACTTAATAACAACTCCAGCCAGCATATAAAACAGATCATTCTATCTTTGTATCCAGCCAAGAGGACCTGGTTATTTTAAAATTAACAATAGTATTTTACATGATGACACCTATCAAAAAACGGTAAAAGAATGTATTAATAACATAGCTAATCTCAATAAAGATGCCAACCCAAACACTCTTTGGGAAATAATAAAAGGGAGCATAAGAAATGCAACTATCAAATATTCTTCATTTAAGAAAAAAACAAATGCTAAAAAGGAAAAAGAGCTAATAAAAGACATAGATACCCTTGAAAATAATTTAATAAACACAGATAGCAATGATAATCAATGCAAGATAGATTTGAAAAATAAACAGCATGAGTTGAGCAAAATATATGAAGGACAAATAAATGGTTTAATTCTAAGAGCAAAAGCAATAAATGTTGAAGGCTCGGAAAAAAACACAAAATACTTTGCAAATTTAGAAAAGCGACATGCGGAAAGAAAGAACATACAGAAATTGGTATCGGAGGGTAAAGAAATCACAAATCAAAATGAAATCTTAAATGAATTGGTAAAGTTCTACAAAGCACTATACAAAAAACAGGAGATCGGTAGCCCCATTATTGATTTTTTCTCTGGGTCTATCAATAAACTTACATGTGAGCAGTCCGCACAATGTGACGGGTTGTTAACTGAATATGAGTGCTGGCAATCTTTGCTTGATATGAAAAACAATAAAAGTACAGGCTCGGACGGACTAACAACTGAGTTTTATAAAACGTTTTGGCAAGATATCAAACTATACTATTTAAAATCAATAAATTACTCATATACTAAGGGTGAATTAACAGATCTCCAGAAACAAGGCATTATTACTTTACTACCGAAATATGGCAAACAGTTAGATATTTTATCAAACTGGCGGCCTATAAGTCTACTCATTGATTGATTATAAAATTGCAACAAAAGAATCGAATTAAAAAAGTCTTGCCCATACTAATAAGTAACAGTCAAACTGGTTTTATGAAGGGACGATATATTGGAGAGAATGTTCGCTTAATCTTTGAGACAATAGAGTATCTTAATGAACAAAACCTTCCGGGTCTCGTATTCTTTTCAGACTACGAAAAAGCATTCGACAGTTTAAATCTTAAACAATGGCAACACCGTAAACTAACACTTCTAGGTAAGGTTATAGTAATAAAAACTTTTGCTCTTCCAAAATTGGTGTATCTATTTATGGTTTTACCTAACCCATCAGAAAACAAATATAAATCATGCAATATTTAACTTCATTTGGGATGGTAAACCAGATAAAATAAAACGCAGTATATTTATACAAAACTATGAACATGGAGGAATAAAATTAACAGATATACACGTGATCATAACATTAGTGAAAATATTAGCAAACACCCATGTGTATCCCTTGTTGAAACAAAGTGCATGGATGTATTCATTATTGATTGGCTTGAGTCAGTACAAAGACTAGATAGTATATCTGGAAACGGCCGTAACAAACTACGAACCTACCAACTTTTCAAACTGGATTTCGATGTTGAACAATACTGTAAGATTATTATGCCAATAAGCCATCGTGCAGCATTTAGTAAGTTCCGTTGTGGTGTTGCTCCTTTGCGCATTGAAACTGGACGATATGAACATAACTGTACAGAATCGTACTTGTCCATTCTGCAATGCAGTTGAGGATGAAATGCATGCCATTATAGATTGTTATATGTATGAGGATATCAGGGCTATATTATTTGGAAAAGCTTCCATTATCTGTGATAATTTTCTTACACTGTCTAAAACAAATAAATTGATTACGTTATTCACTAATCCGGCATTAATACGTATATGTGCCAAAACCTGTTTTAATATTTTACAGCGTCGTAGTTTTTATCTGTGTAAATAATGTGTACATTATTTTACTAGTGAACAATTTTTTATGTGAACTATGTAAAGGCTGCTAATCCATCCATCCCTGATCTGATCAGAGGTCGTTCTGATTTCTTAAAACATATTCTAATTTGCGCGATAGTTCACCTTTTCTCTGTCAGAATCTTAAAAATCAGTATTTTAAATATTTTTTAATGTCATGATTAGCGACTTTCACATAGTTTTTAGAAAGTAAGACATGTTCCATGTATTGTAAAATGTTATTGTCTCTTATAATTCTCATTTGTAGAATGGCTATGTGCAATGTATGTGTTTATATTAATTGCAATGTATGTACTGTACATAGATGAGACAGAAATAAAGATATAA
>CM026404.1:78727129-78779093 GCA_014843695.1 Archivesica marissinica
ACACACAAATCAGAAATTCCAAACATTCTTGCAAAATAATAACAACATTTAATAATTAAGAATCTGAATATTTATTAAAACACTATTGCTGAGATGTACCAATATGTTCACACTTCCCAATTACTCCTATCTATTTTTAGATAACTGGTTTCATGAAAACATTCGCCTTATTCGCATATTTATGAGAATATGTTGTAGTATATCCACATTTCACCATTACATAGTTCATGAAAGCTAAGGGTTTACGTGTTGACAAATATATACTGTACATACCACAATAAAATATTATCAGAAATAAAATATACTTACAAGTGTGCAGATGGTGTATTTAGGAAAGGGAGATAAGTATGCAGGTGATTCACACATATGTAATGGATCGGATCCGGTGTTTATTATAATGGTCACTGTACTCACGTAAGGTGTATCATATATATGCATGATTAAATAATTATTTAGCAATATTCATAATGAAGTGAAGCTAAACGTAATCTTGTAACAAGAAAATGCACGGTAAGGATTAGATATTTATGTAACCAATATATTCTATAACACATCATCTGTGTGTATGACAAGTAAAGTGTTTGTTTATTATAGTGTCACCCCTATTTAAAGGGCCAGCCATTTCTGACTTATGAGACACCTCCTTTTATGAACATCAGTACTTCCCGAATCCTATGCTTGTTTGCCAGGCGCCATGCTTGTAGGGTATCGGTAACCATTATTTAACTAGCTATTGGCTAATTTTATTTCAAATTAAACGAATTAGGTCGAGCTTCCATTTGGGATTCGAACAGCGGTGAGTGACACGTGATGTGTAGTCAATGACAGTAACCACTCAAGTTTGCAAATAGTTAGCACTTGCCACATTTCCTGTCATATTATTACAGTTATTTCCGAAAACAAATTACAATCATACAACAGTAGAATTTATATCTATCTCTCCATACTTACTGTAATAAATCCCATTCATTTTACATATATTTCTCTCCATACTTACAGTAATAAATCCCATTCATTTTACATATATTTCTCTCCATACTTACAGTAATAAATCCCATTCATTTTACATCTATTTCTCCATACTTACTGTTATAATATCCCATTCATTTTACATATATTTCTCCATACTTACTGTAATAAATCACATTCATTTTACAATATGCTTACTGAAAGTTAAACTCCTTTTCTGGTCATAAACAGAGGTCCAAATTACTACCTTCTCTTTGAACGCTGTGGAGGAACAGTTTTAGAAATAATATATTCCACGTTCAGATTAGAGAAATAAACTTAAGCGCAATAATAATTATGAAGTAAAATAGCCTATGAGGAAGACTGACGACGAAGAACAATGGCGATTACAAAATTCGTTATGCTAATTCCGTTCAGAACTATGTTGAAGATTTTTTATATTGGAAACACAATTCTAATCATACGACTGTAGTATTTTACTGAAAATGGTTTGCATACATCTGTCAAAGTAGGTCATCAGGATTGAAGAACTAGTTTTATTCCGTCGCGATTCTCGGACTGTTATTGGTGGAGGAATACACCGAGTTTCATTCCGAGCAGTATGTCAGACGAGCTCCCGGTTTGACACAAGATGATCATAGTGGCGATCACTCACTATTAAAGAATACAGCAACACAACATACAATATGTACAACAATTTACTTATACAACAATTCGGTGAAATATTCATAGATGCAATGACTAAAATAATGCAACAGTTGAATCTAGCACGTGCACCGAGTTAACTGCTGGTTTCGGCTGAATCCACGTTCATCATAAGTCTCAACTGGCTGTATCTAAGATGATGAACAAGTGTTTGAAGTTTGGTAGGTAGGTTAATAGTTTGATACTCATGTCCTAGTCTATATGTACGCTATCATGCCCAATTCATTATGGGTATGTGGTGACTCCGTGTCTAGCTCCGGTCTGCAGCCCCACTTATTTACGTTCTGTGACGTTCGTCCTTCAATTCCTCCCGTTGAGTTCCGGGTATGTGGCGACTCCGTACTAGTTCCGGTATACAGCCCCACTTATTTACGTTCTGTGACGTTCGTCCTTCAATTCCTCCCGTTGAGTTCCGGGTATGTGGCGACTCCGTACTAGTTCCGGTATACAGCCCCACTTATTTACGTTCTGTGACGTTCGTCCTTCAATTCCTCCCGTTGAGTTCCGGGTATGTGGCGACTCCGTACTAGTTCCGGTATACAGCCCCACTTATTTACGTTCTGTGACGTTCGTCCTTCAATTCCTCCCGTTGAGTTCCGGGTATGTGGCGACTCCGTACTAGTTCCGGTATACAGCCCCACTTATTTACGTTCTGTGACGTTCGTCCTTCAATTCCTCCCGTTGAGTTCCGGGTATGTGGCGACTCCGTACTAGTTCCGGTATACAGCCCCACTTATCCACGTGCTCATTGCCGTTGATGATGTGTCGTCGCCCATTTAGCGAGTATGTAGTGACTCCGTCCTTCGACAGTTGCCCCACTCATTGGCACGTCTACCTGGCTAGCAGTGGTATATCAACCTCCTAGGTTACGAGCGGCTACAATATACGTATGCCAAATTAAGTGATAGTTCACCTTACACATGTTATATTGCATGTTCCTACCATTGACTTCCTCAGTCTATTCCACAAGTTGTAGCACCAGCTGATACCTCTGATTAACATTCAAATATCCAATATAAAATTATTTGTTATATGTATCAATGATATAAATGTATCATTGAGTAGTGTGATCATTAACATTGATCATTAACAAATACGTTACTGGATCAAAACAGTTCAATCACCTGATTATGATTATATACATAGTAAGTTATATCCTGTAAGCATTAACATGTATCGTACACCCACCATTCCGATTAGTGGCCTGGTACATTTACAGCTAACGGACGGATGTCGTATCATACAACAGACGGATGCCGTATCATCCCGTGATAATTATACCATATAAATTCATGACAGCATCAAGTCAATAACGCTCGCACATATGGTTCGCCGGCGGCGAGGGTAAATAAGCTCAATCATCATCAAGTCAATAACAGTTTAACCAACAACGTCGATTCATTCAGAGTGCACACCATTGTAACATGACGTAGACTCCTATATTAACAATTAACTTGTTTCACAATCGAGTGTACTAAACCTCGATACTAAGCAACAATGTCAATAATTTAATCTGACTGTAACATAGTCAATACCATAGTCATTTTGTGACACGGTTGGAACCTCCAACCTTCTGAAAACCAGCTGGATGGCTTCCTCACCTGACAGTATTCGGATAGGGAATTGAACATAGCACAATGAGTTCAAGTAAGTTAATATAAATATTCATAACAGCTCAGCTACGGCGGCCCACATACACTGGTATATCTAGTGTTGGTTAATATAACAGAGAAAAGGTTTTGACGACACTAGACAATATTAGCTTTCTATGTATACACTCCGACAAAAGATAAGCACCACCTGACTTGTTTCAATACTATCTTTTTTAATAATGAACCTATTTTGAATCGGGTTTCTGTTTTCGTTACCCGTAAACACATACATGTACTTACTTACCTGTGAAACAGGTTATTGATCGACGTGTATTTATGTTTATATGGCAGGATGTGTAAAGTGCCACGTTAAGTCCCAACATTTGTGCTTGCGAACTAAAGCTGATATTTTGTTATGTATAGTTTTAATTTTCATTTTCTATTGACTGGGTATCGTGCAGCGAAAATTAACCATACCAGAAACGTGGATAGTTGTTGGCATGAATAGCGGTTGTTTTAGCCATAGCAGGGTGGCATACCACGTCAGGGTTAACCATTGTCGTCAAACGGGGACTGTTACTGACCTCCACTTGCTGGTAGACCCGGCAAAACAACACCGTGAACGGACCGGCTCATAATCAGACGGGCGGCGCGGTAACGGCCGTTCAGTACAGCTTGTGCACTTCGTGGTAATTTAGCGTTTGGGGCCACATTAGCACAGGCACTGTAATCAGACGCCTCAACAATCAGGGAATGCGAGCGCGACGACCCAAATTAAGAACTGCTATCTTACAATAGTGGTAACAATTCCCTATATAGAGTGAACTATATTTCGATCAGTCCCTTAAACAAACAAGTTATCCTTTTATCTTAGACTGAAAACCGTCAGACATTACAATAGAATGTCGCGTTTAGACGACGTCATAAATAAATGACGTCACTAACGGTTTGAGTCTGAACACGCTTACGTTGACACCATTTCAATAGGCAGTGGCTAGGAACACAACGTGCAAACATAAATATGAGTATAATTGTTTGTTTCAGTGGATTATCGAATTATATATTAGTATAGAAGCCGTGGGTGCAAACATTTTGATGTTGGATTTCAAAAGAAAATCGATAGATTTTATAACAAACACAAATTGGTTTATTACACACATATTATTTTAAAGAATGTTATGGTAAAACGTATACATGCTACACTTCTTTAAGCAAATATAACACATGTTAAATACAAGAAAATAAGCGGAAACAGGTTGGTGCGTTTGCTAGAGGTGTCTTCCTTCCAACTGTATAGATAATTAGATATTGTACAATATAACTATTTAGGACATATTTACAATGAAAACAACAAATTACAAATTGTTTACCAATTGGACATACTGTAGAGATATAGTAAAATAATAAACATAATATGAGAAAGTGGAAGCAAATTGATGGCATGTTGTGCAACGGATACAACGATAAAAACAAAAGAAACAACATAAGAGAACCTATATATGTTTAGTGAGTATGCAGGGGCAGTAACTGGCCGATGGCTATCATTAGATATTGTACAACATATTTCGGGAAATATTTACAATGAAAACATTGGCAGATAAAGTCCGATTTATCCCTAAATGTATAAGGTCCTTTCAGTTGGAATCCTTTGTTTGTACAGTTTTATTATTTAATATGTTCATTCCAACTGTATGGATATTGTACAACATAATTATTTAGTTAACTATAATTGTAAATGACATGAATACATGTGTACACACGGTTCAGCTAGCGATGCCATTGTGGATAGATATGCTGGATCTCAACCGGTATCCCAGTGGAACATACTAAAACACCAATTGCTACTACGGGAGAACACTGCACCAAATACAATGTAGAGAAGTGGGTACTCACACAGGCCACATACTTAGTACAAGACTGAACAGTAGTTGC
Source organism: Archivesica marissinica (assembly GCA_014843695.1). Taxonomy (NCBI): domain Eukaryota; kingdom Metazoa; phylum Mollusca; class Bivalvia; order Venerida; family Vesicomyidae; genus Archivesica; species Archivesica marissinica. The sequence goes on from CM026404.1 coordinate 78,732,328, forward strand.
AGCAACAAAATATATTAACTGTGAATCACATGTGTGGCTCAAACCGCGACACTATGTGCGGATCAATAAAAGGGGCACCGCCACACATTCCGGTGAATATTCCTGGTAAATATTGTTTTAGAATAAAAAATACTGAATAATAGCATCTTGAATATCAGCCACCAGGCAAATGATAGACTGAAAGTAAACAAGGGAATATGAAAGAACCGTTGAAGACATAAACTATCTCCGTAATTACCGGTACATGCACGTAACTTAAGTATGTTAGCAGAGAATAAATGCCAAATGGTTATGCCGCCAAAACATAGATTGGCATATAGTACATTTACATTATATAATACATTACTTCAACTGTTATGGCTCCCTGTTGTTGCATGTGCATGAGATCCATTAAAATTCTAGACTTACTCTACATCAAATTACATTTCACTTATATGACCGTTCTCTGATATACTTGAGCAAATGCCGCTTCAAACTGCCAAAATGGCTAAAAGTTGTATTACATGCATCACACTCGTGTGGCCTTTTTCCAGCATGTGTGGGCATGTGAACGTTTAAAGACGTATTACATATTCCACACTCGTGTTGCCGTTCTCCGGTATGAATGTGCATGTGCTGCTTCAAATTAGAGGACTAGGTAAACGTTTTGTTGCATAGTTCACACTAATGATATATGTCACGTGATCATATGATAAGGACACGAAATTTCTGCTCTGAAGAAAATATTACATTTTGTATTTATACAAAGGCTTTTGGACACGATATTTATTGGATTTAGTGGCTAGATAAATGTAATAAACTATGTGTTGTCAAAAACGGATTTAATGGAAAGAAAAGTGAAGAAAAAGAGAAATTTAAGTGATGATAGTGTAAACAATGAAACGCCTACTGGCAAGCGGGAAAAATGCAGTGATAATACAGACGGGGTACCTGTGAGTAACATTTTAAGTCATGCGAGCTCTGTACTATATGAAACAATTGAAACTATGAATCTCGAGAACACTTTTATGCATTTATTGGAACCGGAGGGTCTTTGTCAAATATCACATACAAGGAACGTGTCCGAACTGTCCGAAATGAGTCAGGTAGAAGGACCAACGAATGCAGACCTTATGAAGTGTTTGAAGGGGATAGATACCAAGTTAATTGATATGGATAAACGGCTTAAGAAATTAGAGACATTGGAGAATAAAGTTGGTCAATTTGAAACTGAGATGAAAAAGATGTGGAATTATGTATACGACACTTCAAAGCGGTCTGATGAAAAGCTGTCTTATGTTACGGATAAGGTAGAGAGTACAGATTTTGGTCTTGGGGTAGTAAATGAAAAAGTATTAGAGATAGAGAGAGAAAAGAACTTGTTGAAAGATGAAGTTATTTACTTGCAATCACAATCGATGAGAAATAACCTTGTATTTGGGAACATACCAGAGGCCCCAACTGAGGTCCCTGACGATACAGAAAGGAAAATCAGAGAGTTCATGGTAGATAAGATGAAGATAGCCAGAAAATTGGTGGACGAGATTCAGTTCGAGCGAGTGCATAGGATGGGACAGGTGCGAGAAGGCAGATATAGAAATATAGTGGCCAAGTTTACTCTGTTTAAGGAGCGCGAATATGTGAGAAAACAGTGGAAAGCATTGCGAGGAACAGATTATTTTGTGTATGAACAATTTCCAAAAGAGGTGAATGACAGGCGGAAGAAGCTGCTACCAAGAATGAAGGCGGAGAAGCAGAAGGGCAACAGAGCATGGATATCATATGATACTTTGTATGTAAACGGGCGTCCTGTAAAGGAGAGCGGTGAAAAGTAGGGGTACACAGAGGATGAGCTTCAAGTTTTATCCTGGAATATTAATGGTTTGACTAGTGACAAAAAACACTCACCTGAATTCCTGAACATTATAGCACAACACGGGAACATTTGGCACCTGGTATTAGTATTATCAGAACACATTATGACACTATTATTTGGCTTAAACTAGACCGACACTTCTTTCACTTTGATAACGATGTTTTTATATGTGGAACTTATATCTGGTGTGAAAATTCACCTGCTTACAATATTACAGCTGTGGACTTGTTTGATACCATACAAAATGATATATATGAGTTTGATAGCTTAGGACATATGTATCTCGTGGGAGATTGGAACAGCCGGGTAGGCACAAAACATGATTTTATCGATTGTGATGTTTTAAACAACAATATTGATGATATTGATTATATACCAGATTGTAACCTGCATAGGGCCTCAATGGATAAAACGTGTAATAATTTTGGTATAAAGTTACTCGACCTATGTAAATCCTCGGGTCTTCGCATAGCTAATGGGCGCTTATATGATGACGTAAACGGCTTATACACATTTGCAAATACACAAGGTGCCTCGGTAATTGATTTATTGTTATCGAAAGAAAACGATTTTCCTTTGTTATGTGATTTTCGTGTAAACCCATTTAATGAATATAGTGACCATGCGGGCATATTATTTGTATTAAAATGTAACGTTACTTTTGATAGCGTTCATGAGGAAACAGGGGTCAGATTTAAATGGGACGATAGTCTAATTAATGCCTTTCGCTCAGGTATTATTGCAAGTTTGCCTGATTTTAATCGCATAACGAATACAATTAATATACATAGTAGAGAATCTGTCAATAACGTATTAAATACATTTACCAATACAATGCGAGACGTGGCGGATCCGTTATATAAGAAATGTTTTAAGCGTAATAGATCCATGCCATGCTTTAGTGATAAACCCATAGCCAGTCATGCGGAATGGTTTGACACTGAATGTATTGAAGCGAGAAATCTGTATGTAAATGCCCAACATATTTTTAATAGACTTAAATCTGAGCATAGTAGGGAGCAATTTTGTTATAATAAAAAAATATATAAAGATTTATGTAAGAGAAAACGATATGCTAACAAGCGTAAGAAATTATTAGAAATTGAAACATGCTAAGCCAAAACAGTTTTGGAAATATTTTAAACGAAATAATAACAAGTCTGCATCTAATAATATAACTCTTGAAGATTTAAAAAATATTTTGCAGAGTTAGGAAATGATGCTGCACAATCCGAAAACCCGGATGCAGAGAATTTTTGTGATAACCATGACTTCGATAATTTAGATTGTTCATTTGATGAGCTTGACAGGCGTATAACTATTGAGGAAATTGTATCTGCTGTCAAGGGTTTAAAAACAGGTAAAGCCATGGGTAATGATTTTATTATGAATGAATATTTGATTACAGGTATCGATATTCTATCAGGTCATATATGTGATATTTTTAATGCTATTTTGGACTCAGGCTATTTTCCAGATAAATGGACAGAAGGTGTTATTATCCCGTTGCATAAAAAGGGTGATACAAACAATGTAAATAACTACAGGGGAATAATATTAGTGAGCTGCTTATCTAAATTGTTTACTTCAGTTTTAAATAAAAGAATTGTTAAATTTTGTGAAACAAATAATGTAATATCAGATGCACAGTTTGGGTTCAGAAAAGGGCGTTCAACGGTTGATGCGTTGTTTATTTTAACCAATATTGTTCAAAACTACTTGTTTAATAACAAAAGACTGTATTGTGCATACATTGATTTATGTAAATGTTTTGATACTATTTATAGAAATGCCCTGTGGATGAAATTATATAAATGTGGTATACAAGGAAAGCTGTTAAGGATTATTAGAGACATGTACCAAAAAGTAAAGTCTTGTGTTAGAAGTTGTAACAGTTATACCGATTATTTTGAATATGCAGTTGGCTTACGACAAGGGGAGATAATGTCTCCACTTTTATTTTCTCTATTTGTGGAAGATCTGGAACTATTACAAAAACAGATGCGAGAGGGAAAACATAGGAACATAGTGGCAAAGTTTACTCTGTTTAAGGAACGCGAGTATGTACGTAAACAGTGGAAAGCATTGCAAGGTACCAACTATTTTGTATTTGAACAATTCCCGAAAGAGGTAAACGACAAACGGAAAAAGCTGATACCAAGGATGAAGGAGGAGAAGCAGAAGGGTAACAGAGCTTGGATATCATATGACACTTTATATGTAAACGGTCGACCAGTGAAGGAGAGCAGTGAAACCTAGGGGTACACAGAGGGTGAACTTGATGTTTTATCCTGGAATATAAATGGTTTAACTAGTGATAAAAAACATTCACCTGATTTCCTTAACCTTATCACAAAAAATGACATTATCTTTCTATTCGAAACATGGACCAATAAAGACAGTGATATTGAACTTTCGGGATATAAGTCGTATAATTTCTATAGACGATTCCAAAACCGCAACGCTAAGCGTTGTAGTGGAGGTGTTGTTCTATACTATAAAGATCATTTGTCACCGGGTATTCGTATCATTAGAACGCATTATGACACTATTATATGGATAAAATTAGACCGACATTTTTTCCACTTTGACAAGGACGTTTTTATATGTGGAACCTATATCTGGTGTGAAAATTCACCAGCTTACAATATTGCTGCTGTTGATTTATTTGATACCATACAAAATGATATACATGAATTTGATGACTTAGGGCATATGTATCTCGTGGGAGACTGGAACAGCCGGGTTGGCGTGAAACACGATTTTATTGATTGCGATGTTTTAAATATGAATATTGATGATATTGATTATGTGCCAGATAGTAACCTGCACCGGGCCTCAATGGATAAAACGTGTAATAGTTTCGGTGTAAAATTGCTTGACTTATGTAAAGCCACGGGTATTCGCATAGCTAACGGACGCTTATATGATGACGTAAACGGTGCATACACATTTGCAAATACACAAGGTGCATCGGTAATTGATTTACTTCTATTGAAAGAAAACGATTTTCCTTTGCTATGTAATTTTTGTGTAAGCCCATTTAATGAATATAGTGACCATGCGGGCATATTGTTTGTATTGAAATGTAATGTTAGTATAGATAACGGATATGATGAAAAGGGGGTGAGCTTTAAATGGGACGATAGTCAAAAAAATGTTTTCCGCTCACGTATTATTGCACGATTGAATGATTTTAATCGCATAACGAATACAATTAATATACATAGTAGAGAATATGTCAATGATTTGTTGAATAATTTTACCAATGCAATCCGAGAAGTTGCGGACCCGTTATTTGAGAAATCGTTTAAGCGTAATAAATATGCACCATGTTTTAATGATACACCTATAGTCAGTCAAGCGGAATGGTTTGACAATGAATGTATTCAAGCCAGAAATGTGTATGTAAGTTCACAGCATGTATTTAACAGGCTTAAATCTAAGTCTAGTAGAGAGCAGTTTTGTTATAATAAAAAACATTACAAAGATTTATGTAAGAAAAAACGAAATGCTAGCAAACATAAGAAATTACTAGAAATTGAAAAATTGAAACATGCTAAGCCAAAACAGTTTTGGAAATATTTTAAACGAAAAAATAAAAATTCGGTATCTAATAATATAACTATTGAAGATTTTAAAAAGTACTTTTCAGAGTTGGGCAACGATGCTTCTCAAACTGAAAACCCGGATGCAGAGAATTTTTGTGATAACCATGACTTTGATCATTTAGATTGTTCATTTGATGAGCTTGACAGGCTTATTACTATTGAAGAAATTTTAACTGCTGTGAAGACTTTACAAACGGGTAAAGCCATGGGTAATGATTTTATTATGAATGAATATTTAATTACAGGTATTGATATTTTGTCAGGTCACATATGTGATATTTTTAATGCTATCCTGGACTCTGGTTACTTTCCAGAGAAATGGACGGAAGGAGTTATTATCCCGTTGCATAAAAAGGGTGATGCAAATAATGTAAATAACTAAGGGGAATAACATTAGTAAGCTGTTTGTCTAAATTGTTTACTTCAGTTTTAAATAAAAGAATAGTTAATTTCTGTGAATCAAACAATGTAATATCGGATGCTCAATTTGGATTTAGAAAAGGGCGTTCAACAGTTGATGCCCTATTCACTTTAAGTAATATAATTCAAAATTATTTGTTTAATAACAAACGACTATATTGTGTATACGTTGACTTATGTAAATGTTTTGATACTATTTATAGAAATGCCCTGTGGATGAAATTATACAAATGTGGTATACAAGGAAAGCTTTTAAGGATTATTAAAGATATGTACCAAAAGGTTAAGTCTTGTGTTAGAAACTGTAACAGTTATACTGATTATTTTGAATATGCGGTTGGCCTAAGGCAAGGGGAGATAATGTCTCCTATTTTATTTTCATTATTTGTCGAAGATCTCGAACTATTTTTGCAAGAAAATAATAATTCAGGACTGTTAATAGATGATATTGTATTAATGTTACTGTTATTCGCAGACGATATGGTTATATTTGGTAAAACACCACTAGAACTACAAACTAACTTAAATATATTGCATGAATATTGTGAGCTATGGGGCTTAAAAGTTAATACAGCAAAAACTAAGATAATGGTGTTTCGTAAAAGGGGCGGCCTACTACCGAATGAATCATGGACATATAATGGAATCAACATTGAAGTCGTGAATGATTTTAACTATTTGGGTACTGTATTTAACTATACAGGTAATTTCACATTAAATCAACAATACTTGTCTGGTAAGGCGTTACAATCTTTAAATGTTCTCTTAGTTAATTGTACCAAATTAAAACTTAAGCCGAAGCTACTATGTCAGCTTTTTGATGCCTTTGTTGGCTCTATTTTGAACTACTCGTCTGAAATTTGGGGGTTTACAAAATCTAAAGAGCTAGAAAGAATTCATTTAAAATTTTGTAAACGTATTTTAAATGTAAGGGTCACTTCATGCTCAATAGGAGTGTACGGTGAACTGGGTATATATCCCCTTTATATTTCACGTTATATTCGCATTATTAAATACTGGTTCAAATTATTAAATACAGACAATATTATTCTTACGAGCGTATATAAGCAATCTGTACGTGATATGAATAATGGTGCTAAAAACTGGGTATCACAATTAAAAGATATGTTATGTAATTACGGCTTTGCAAATATTTGGGAAGATCCTTATGTAAATGTTAACGATTTTATATGTTTGTTTAAGCAACGGATTATTGATTGCTTTATACAGGGGTGGTTTGGTAGTAAAGACACAAGTGGTATGCTAGTATTGTATAATAGTTGTAAATTGCGATTTGAATACGAACCCTATCTTAATATTATTCCATCTAATTTACGATACTTAATAGCTAAGCTAAGAATTTCAGCTCATTCATTAAGAATTCACACAGGTAGATATGGACAAAATAGAATACCACACAACGAACGTTACTGTTTATGCTGTAATACGAGAGACTTGGAAGACGAATACCACTTTATACTAGTATGTCCATGCTACATACATTTGCGAAAAATATTTATTAAAAAATACTATTTTGCAAGTCCGAATATGGTAAAGTTTATTGAATTATTACAATCTAGAAATAGAAATATTTTACTGAAGTTGGCATTGTACTACAAACAAGCTGTTAATATTAGAACTTCAATATTAAATATCATATAATTGCCCAACCTATATTATAAATACAGTCGATTATTTTATCTTGACAATGTTGAATATAGCTGTACATAAAATATGCAGTAGGTGACAGTCAATATACTTACCTAGTATCCGAGCATAGACAAGTAGACATGCACTTATAAAAAAATATATATGTGTAAATATTAAATAGGTTATTAAGAAAACGTCACATTCTTACCTCAAGTTGCAGTAAAGAACGGCTATTGTACTTACCATGATGTCCCAGGAATAGCCAAGACCATCCATCAACATCTAGAATACTATATACTTGGCAATTTGGAAATTTCAAGTTTATCCTCTAAGAAATAGATAACTACAATAATTGGACTCTAAAACAACATACTGATGCTTATAATTAATTTGTTTTGTGTTACATTGATCACGTGTGAATAGTGAATAGTATGTAAAATATGTAAATTATCATGACTCTGTACTTACATGTATACGTCTTAATAAACTTATGTTCTATAAAGATTTATGAAGAGAAAACGATATGCTACACAAGCGTAAAGAAAGTATTAGAAATTGAAAATTGAAACAGCTAAGACCAAACAGTTTTGGACAATATTTTAAACGAAATAATAACAAGTCTGCATCTAATAATATAACTCTTGAAGATTTAAAAAAATATTTTGCAGAGTTAGGAAATGATGCTGCACAATCCGAAAACCCGGATGCAGAGAATTTTTGTGATAACCATGACTTCGATAATTTAGATTGTTCATTTGATGAGCTTGACAGGCGTATAACTATTGAGGAAGTTGTATCTGCTGTCAAGGGTTTAAAAACAGGTAAAGCCATGGGTAATGTTTTTATTATGAACGAATATTTGATTACAGGTATCGATATTCTATCAGGTCATATATGTGATATTTTTAATGCTATTCTGGATTTTTCCAGATAAATGGACAGAAGGTGTTATTATCCCGTTGCATAAAAAGGGTGATACAAACAATGTAAATAATTACAGGGGAATAACATTAGTGAGCTGCTTATCTAAATTGTTTACTTCAGTTTTAAATAAAAGAATTGTTAAATTTTGTGAAACAAATAATGTAATATCAGATGCACAGTTTGGGTTCAGAAAAGGGCGTTCAACGGTTGATGCGTTGTTTATTTTAACCAATATTGTTCAAAATACGGTTTCATAACAAACGACTGTTATTGTGATGATACATTGATTTAGTAAATGTTTGATACATTTATCGAAATGCCCTGTGGATGAAATTATATAAATGTGGATACAAGGAAAGCTGTTCCGGATTATTAGAGACATGTACCAAAAAGTAAGTCTTGTGTGAAGTTGTAAACTATACGATTATTTTGATAGCAGTTGGCTTAGACAAGGGGGAGAAATGTCTCCACTTGTATTTTCTCTATTTGTGGAAGATCTGGAACTATTTTTACAAGATAACACTAATACAGGATTGTTAATAGATGATATTGTATTAATGTTACTGCTATTCGCAGACGATATGGTTATATTTGGTAAATCACCACATGAACTACAAACTAGCCTAAATAAGTTACATGAGTACTGCGAGTTATGGGGCTTAAAAGTTAATACAATAAAAACTAAGATAATGGTTTTTCGTAAAAGGGGTGGCCTACTTGCAAATGAATCATGGACATATAATGGGATCATCATCGTCATCGTGAATGATTTTAACTATTTGGGTACTGTTTTTAATTATACTGGTAACTTTACTCTGAACCAACAATATTTATCTGGGAAGGCCTTAAAATCTTTAAATATTCTTTTAGTTAACTGTACCAAGATAAACCTTAAACCGAAACTACTTTGTCAGCTTTTTGATGCCTTTGTTGGCTCTATTTTGAACTACTCATCTGAAATTTGGGGGTTCACCAAATCTAAAGAGTTGGAAAGAATTCAATTGAAATTTTGTAAACGTATTTTAAATGTAAGGGTCACTTCATGTTCTACAGGAGTTTACGGGGAGCTAGGTAGATATCCCCTTTATATTTCCCGTTATATTCGCATTATTAAATACTGGTTCAAATTATTAAATACAGATAATATCATCCTTAGTAGAGTATATAATCAATCTGTAAGTGATATGAATAAGGGTGCTAAAAACTGGGTATCACAACTTAAAGAGATGCTATGTAACTATGGCTTTGCAACTATTTGGGAAGATCCATACTATGTAAATGTTAATACTTTTATATGTTTGTTTAAGCAACGGATTATTGATTGCTTTATACAAGGGTGGTTTGGTAGTAAAGACACAAGTGGTGTGCTTGTATTGTATAATAGTTGTAAATTGCGTTTTGAATACGAAACCTATCTCGATAATATTCCATATAATTTACGATACTTAATAACTAGGTTAAGAATTTCAGCTCATTCATTAAGAATTCATACAGGTAGATATGGCCAAACTAAAATACCACAAACCGAACGGTTTTGCTCATGCTGTAAATCGAGAGATTTGGAAGATGAATATCATTTCTTACTTGTTTGTAAATGCTATATGCATTTGCGAATCAAATTTATTAAAAAATACTACTTTGTAAGACCAAATATGGCAAAGTGTATTGAATTGTTACAATCAAACAATAGAACTATATTATTGAACTTAGCATTATACTACAACCAAGCTGTTGCTATAAGAACTTCGATATTAAATATCATAGTGCATTAACCTCTATAATAGGTTATTAAATACAGTATACTATTGTTGTTGATCAAGTTGTATATAGTTGTACGTAGAATAAGCGGTAAGCAACATTCAATATACTTACCTTGTTTCCCAGAATAAACAAGTATACATGCACATGTATATTTGCATACATACTAAATAAGTAATTTGTAATATTAAAGTTTATCCTCTCTAAAAACAAATATATATCTATTCTAATTATATTCTAAAATTTCTACTCAATACATGTATAATTAGCTTGTATGACATTGATCACGTGTAAATAGTATGTATAATATGTATATAATTATGACTATGTACTATATGTATACGTCTAAATGAATAAATATACACTCATTTCTGTACTCAATTAAGGCAAGCTGGATACAAAGGATAACCAATAATAGCACAGGTGCTTGGAAATGCTTTTATGATAAAATATTTAAACAGTTTGGTGGAAATCTATTATTTGAATGTAATTTATCACCAAACGACATAAATATAATGTGTCAAAAACAACCATTTCTAAAAGATGTCTTGAATTCCTGGTTTAAAATAAAGCTTATGTATGAACATGATAATGAAAATGTTTTTCGTCCCATTATTTGGAATAACTCTGACATCACAATATCTGGAAAACCAGCTTTTACTCAAGAATGGTACAATAACGGCGTAAAATATGTTGATAATCTGTATGATTTTAGAAATAACAATTTTTACACTTTTGAAAACGTACAGCAAATATATAATCTACACAATAATGACTTTTTAAAATATCACTCTTTGGTCAATAGCATTCCTAACAAATGCAAACAAAAAGTAAATCAACAAATTATTACCATGCTAAGACCAGAATCTATGTTAGAAAGAATAAAAAGTCTAATGAAACCCAATAAATTATTATATCAGACACAAGTAAACTCAAGGAAAATAGAACATAGAACATCTGAGCAAAAATGGTCAAATGTGTTTAGTGATGAAAATCTCAAATGGAAAATAAATTACTGTATGGCATATAACGCAACGATTGACACCAAACTGAGAAATTATCAATATAAATTTCTAATGAGACTAATTCCAACAAACAAGTATCTCTATATGTGTAAATTAACTGAAACCTCCTTATGTGACTTGTAATATGTCCATAGAAAGTATTGAGCATCTGTTTTGGGAATGTCCAGTCATACAGGACCTATGGACAAACATTCGAAATCACCTACGAACCATTGATATAAACATTTCCTTAAATTTTAAAGACATCTGTTTCGGGTATGAAAACAATAACACAGTTAATTTTATAATAATATTGTGCAAATACTTCATCTCCAGAATGAAGTATAACAAAATCTTACCAAAGTTTGAATCATTCAAACATTATTTGCATCAAAGGATCGAAATAGAAAAGGATATTGCAATGTATTCAGGAAAAATAGATAGACACAATTTGAAATGGTCAAAATTCTTTCCGACAAGCTAAGAAAATATACATGAATACCAATTAATGTTGTACCAATACGGCACAAACAATAAATTCAACTGATATTAAAAAGAACCCTGTAGCCCAAAATTCCCAGGTAAATAATTAACAAACTTTTATCCTATAAAAAAAAGATAGCAAGTAGAAACGATCCATCACTCATTACACCTATCTCCATACCTTAAACATTCAGCTGATATACACAGATTCACACATTTATTCAAATAAACTTAGCTAATAATTATGTTATGCATTCATCATCAAGGGACACAACACTCTAAACAAAAAGCTATATTTCTTTATACATATAGATAATTGTATACAATTCGATTCATGAAAAGTGTTTCCATAATATGTGAATGTACATGTATATAGAAATAAATGGGGTTACCCGGATACGGGCCTCAAAATGAAAAAAAAAATGAAATAAAAGATGATAACAGAATGATGTTAGGTTGGTTAAAAACAGGTTAAGAACAGGGCAGGTTTATTTAGGGAGAAACATGTTCAATCCGACTTACAGCCAGACTGAACTGTGGGCCAGACAAGGTGACAATATATGGGGGCAAAGCATTCCAGTGGACAATGGTTCTTGGAAAGAAGGAATATTTATGGTAGTCAGTCACTGTTTGGATCTGTCGGAATGCTTGCGAATGGGATGTTCTGGAAGATCTTGTATTTGGGGTAAGGTAGTTTTCAGCTTGAATGGCAACTTGGTTATGGAGGATGTTGTGGAACATAACCAATCTTTGGTCGATGCGACGAAGGTCAAGGCGTCTCCAATTTAGGGAGTTCAACATTTCTGTGACACTGGACGTTCGGCCGTAGTCTTGTTTGGCCCAGCGGGCAGCTCTGCGCTGTACAGACTCAAGCTGGTCTATGAGAACTGCCGTATACGGTGACCAAACCGTGGAGCTATACTCAAGAATGTTGAGAAAACAGTGTTATATTATAGCTCTCGTTATGCCATTCACAAGTTCAATACGTTTAAAAAATCGGACTATTCACTAATATATATACATGTACAGTAAATTGAAATACAATGCTACTCTCATACCGTGTCGAACATCCTTGCGAATATTAAAATTAATTCGCAATGCTATTAATATTCGCAAGGGTATTAGGAATTCGCGGTAAATTCGTCGACAATGATTAGATTGGAGAAATGCTGAAGAAAACAAACGGTTCCGAATTAATATTTCGAATTTCCCACGAATTTTTCCAAATCCTTTGCGAATATTTTACGAATCTTCCGAATGCTTAACAATCTGTAGACTGGTGTCATTAAGCTATTCTATTTCCGTCCTGTGTGAAGATCTTTACTGGCTACAAAGCCATTTGATTTAGAAGTAATTATGTCAAATGATTCTCAATCTGGAATATGATTTCATAGCTTAATCGCACCTGGCTCATGTATCCGTGATTACTGCAAATAAATTCAAACGTCTACAAGAAAAGACGGATCTGTAGTCCAGTGGTCGCCTGGGAACAGGCGTCGATATGTTTTGCCTGGTCAGTCAAATAAATATATTTTAACACCGAGACTATTAATTGGGCCGTATTGAGTGTCTGATCATATCAACGCCAGAAGTTAAAAACTGAAATCGACAAACTGGAACCCATGCTACACATCTTAGACCAAGCTGTTTAACATTACACTATCGCAACGTGTGCAATGAATTTGTGATGAAGGCGTTTCAAAGTATAACTACTGATACAGAGATAATGAATTTAAAGTCATATTTCAAGTCATATTTCAAGAATTGAATAACACTAGTGCTGTTAGTAGAGTGAATATTAGAGTATTCAATTAAAATATAATAAATCACGTGAATAAGCTCAATTGTCAGCTTTTTGTTATTGCTTGTTGGTAAATGTATACATTGAGAGACGAAAATATAAATACAAACTGTATTCTAACATGACTCGGCATTTTGTCTGTACACAGGAACTTGAAATTTTATCCATAAGCCACCAAAGGTCTCGTACCTCTATCCTAAGACACCCCCTCTCTTTTTTCACACATTACTGACATTTTATCCATAAGCCACCAAAGGTCTCGTACCTCTATCCTAAGACACCCCCTCTCAGAGGTACGAGACCTTTGGTGGCTTATGGATAAAATTTCATTTTCCTGTGGTCTGTATTAATAAATTTGCAATAGAATACGGTTAGCGCGTGGTGTCAAACGTGACGTCATTTTTGTTATTTACGCTTTCTAGAAAATAATTGTTTTTGCTCTATTTAGATAATGTTAGAATCGAAATATGATTTGTATTTGCGTTATTTATAGACGGATACAACATGGTTTGTCGTTCTGATGGCCAGAATTAACCACTTAGGCATACGGCTGCGTGGCATATTCCTAGGCATACGGCTGCGTGGTATATTCCTACGCGCCAGACACCAAACCATGGTTTATTTGGCAATACATAACTGAAAGACAAATATTATTTCTTAATTCAATGTACGCAACTAACTAAATATACACACATGTTGCGAATGGAGTTAATTTCATTTGTTTTACTGCATAGTAAATATACATTATATAGTTATTTGATTGTAGTAAGCAAAACGTGTGAACGGGTAGATTTGTTGGAACTCTATGAACTGTGAAACAAAACACCACGGTCTAACCTTGTATTGTGTGTTTTACGTTTATTTATCGTCGCTACCGGTTGCCCATATGAGCGACGCCTCCTGAAGAGATTAGTCATTTTAGATTTTTGGAGGATAGTGCAATGATACAGACAGAGACCCATTCCAGAGTCTCCTCTGGTTCTTTACGTGCACGGTGTACAGCACCGACACGAGACATCGGTACAGTCTAACCACAATACTGGTTTCTATTTCAATGTATATGCGGTGATGTTTTATTACCCTTCAATACAGTTTACGGATTGGATTGGATAAGTGCAGTTACTAAATCGTGATATACCTTTCGCGTGTCTCCGAATTCTTAAAATAAAACCGGAAGCTGCGCATACGGTTCCATGGTGCGCAATGCATCTGTACAAGACGCTGAAATAAACATGGAGGTAAATTAAAATTGTCAACACTTACATCATTTAAATAGGCCGAATTGCTTAACACACGGTAAAACTACCATCGACATACGATATAAAGATCTGTACATGATATTTGCGGCTTGGGGAATAGCATCATTTGGCAAAAAAACAAATAACGAATACATGTACTGATTGCTTACATATAATATTTAAATCCATTTCCGGAACAATATTAATATATATAAAACAGGGTCACTGGGTTTCTTTTTGACGCCCATTGTGTTATTTCCCAAAAATGTTAAGAAACTCATGCGATCTTGTTTGATATTATATAAATATATTTAGAAGCAAAGTGCTTTGCATAGTATTAACCAGTCATGGAAAAATACTGAATTGTGAATTAGTGGTCTACTCATTTAGCCAGATCGCCAGCTATAATTGTAATAATGACTTATAAGGTTTCATGATGTCTGGTTATTTTATTTTATAATAGTTCATCCGAACTGGCCGTTTGCTTGGTTTCATCTACGATAGTAGTTCCAGAACGCCCACGGTCACGTATATTATCAAAGTGCTGAACTAACGAATGGAATAGTGGGTGTGGCGATTCGCCACACGCGCAGATAGGTGATTTAGTTTAATCATATTGTATTTGCTATTTTACATATATAGTACATATATACTTAACATTCATTACAGTCAATCCTGTGTTAGTGGTCACCTCTATTAAGCAGTCAACCTGTATTAAGCAGCCAGATTTCAGATTCCCAATATGCTGTTTTATTACACATTTGGCCTCTATTAAGCAGCCACCTGTGTTAAGCAGCCACTTTCTGTGATTCCCTAGGCTGGCTGCTAAAGACAGGTTTGATTGTATATATGATAAAATGCAAAATGGTTTGGGCAGCAAGTTGTAGCAACATTAGTAAATAAAACTGCCCTCCCCAAAATATAGATAGGTGATGAACCAGTACTAAGAGACATCCGTGGCTTGATGTCGTTGACTTCAAATCACTTGCCCCTCACTGCTGTAGTTACTGAGGGTGTCGACAGTGAGCTATCCAGCTACCTTGTGGAAGGGCGGTAGTTATACCTGGGCGCCTGTCCAGCTATTTTAGCAAATTATTGAGTAAAACATTGTTTCTTGACTGATTTTTTACAACACATTTGAATACGATATGTATTGCATAGGATATATAGTGTCACTGTCAGCTCTACGTAATATACGCATGCGCAGTTGCGCTTCCGGATTTTAACTTGGTTAGACATTTGTTAATAACATTTATAGGGACACTATTTTGTGCCAATTCATACGTAGTTGGTGTGTTTGTGTTTTTTTATCGTCGTTACCGGTTACCCATATGAGCGAAGCCTCCTGAAGAGATTAGTCATTTAAAATGTTTGGAGGATAGTGCAATGATACAGACAGAGACACATTCTAGAGTTTCCTCTGGTTCATTTACGTGCACGGTGTAAAGCACCGACACGAGACCTCGGTTTAAAGTCCCATCTGAAAGACAGTTAATTTTATTAGGGTCAGACGGGGGATCGAACCTGCAATCCATGGGTTACCAATCCAGCGTGTTAACCACTGGACTACATATACGTCTGTATGGTCAGACGGGGGATGGAACATGCAATCCATGGGTTACCAATCCAGCGTGTTAACCACTGGACTACAGATCCGTCTGTATGGTCAGACGGGGGATGGAACCTGCAATCCATGGATTACCAATCCAGTGTGTTAACCACTGGACTACAGATCCGTCTGTATGGTCAGACGGGGGATGGAACCTGCAATCCATGGATTACCAATCCAGCGTGTTAACCACTGGACTACAGATCCGTCTGTTTCGCATATTTGGAGTCCGACGCATTCTTGCGTATGCATTCAGCAACATTATTTCGATAAATAATTCTCGCTCAAAGCCGATTCAAGAGAGAAACAAACAAAAAAGGTTACATTGACAGAAATTATTTCAGCTTCAAGAACCTTTTAAATTCAAATTCCACGCTGTCAGTGTCTTGTGTGTGTAATTCAGTCTCGATACAATGTATAATATAACAACACCCTTTATTATCATAAATATAGCTTAGCATCCCCATGGGGACTGTTGCTGAACATATGTTTTGGATCGACAGTTATTGAAATACGCATACAGTGAGATTATTCACTCAAAAGAGCTATTATTCCTTCTGTATTCATCTCTGTTAGGAGTATTGGTCCACTGGGATGGAAATATCTCTCCAAATCTCCAAGAAAACACCATGATAGTATTGTATATGACCGTTTTGTTAATATTGATATTTTCTTGGAAGAACGACAAATGATATATTCATATTGTAGACACACATATATATATACCACCCACTGCCCGCCCATTTGTGTTATTAATTGAAATGGAAGAAATTCATTACGGCATTTGGGTGAAATTAAAATGAATGAAAAAGGCACTACATTTATGGATCTCAGTGGTCAGCAGGATAGCTGTCTATGTTTGATTTCAAAGTCCAATATATGTTGTTTTTTAAAAAAAAAAATGTTTACGTTTATTTATCGTCGCTACCGGTTGCCAATATGAGCAACGCCTCCTGAAGAGATTAGTTATTTTAGATTTTGGAGGATAGTGCATGATACAGACAGAGACCCATTCCAGAATCTCCTCTGGTTCTTTTACGTGCACGATGTAAAGCACCGACACGAGACCTCGGTTTAACGTCCCATCTGAAAGACTGTTAATTTTATTAGGGTCAGACGGGGGATCGAACCTACGATCCCTGGATTACCAGTCCAGCGTGTTACCACTGGACTACAGATCCGTCTGTAGTCCAATATTTGGCGAAAGCTCTATTTTAACTGCTAAATCTACCCCCCCCCCTTTGGCATCAAGTAAATACATCTGTAAAGTCACATGGGATACAACACGGTTTAAAGTTTAAACTTTATTTTACAACGATTGTGAAGCAAGTTTTAGAAACTTATATTAATCACTCTCTTTGGTGGGGATAAAATAAATGTGGTCATTCGTGTGGGAGGAAGCCGGAGTAACCGGAGAAAACCCACCTGTCAGATCTGGCGACCACCGTACCATCTCACATACTTCCCTGTCCGAGGATCGAACCAGGGTTGCATTGATGAGCTAACCACTGCGCTAATCGGACACTTTGATCAAGCCACTACCTACAGTGTCGTTTTTGTTTTGTGATTTTATTTATTTTATTTAACGTCGCTACCGGATTCACATATGGGCGATCCCCCGTCTGACCCTAATAAAATGAACACTCTTTCAGATGGGACTTTAAACCGAGGTCTCGTGTCGGTGCTTTACACCGTGTACGTAAAAGAACCAGAGGATACTCTGGAATGTGTCTCTGTCTGTATCATTGCACTATATTCTAAAACTCTAATATGACTAATCTTTTCAGGAGGTTTCTCATCATCATCATCATCATCATCATCACCACCACCATCATCATCATCATCATCATCATCATCATCATCATCATCATCATCATCATCATCATCATCATCATCATCATCTCATCATCATCATCATCATCATCATCATCATCATCATCATCATCATCATCATCATCATCATCATCATCATCATCATCATCATCATCATCATCATCATCATCATCATCATCATCATCATCATCATCATCATCATCATCATCATCATCATCATCATCATCATCTCATCATCATCATCATCATCATCATCATCATCATCATCATCATCATCATCATCAATGAGGTATCAAGAATGATTAATATACGTTGTAAGAACTTGTCTCGTAATCGAGCTAAAATATATTTGTAGAAACTAAATCAGCCGCTTGTCGCAAGTAAAGTTGACAACAAACAATGATCTGACAGTTGATTGTCTTGTATCGCTGCACGCGTGTATCATGACGTTGTCTTTCATTTCGCTCAATGTGGCATTTCGTTATCTCGATTTATAATGTAATTAACTAAGTATGCAAAGAACATCATACGATACATTTATTGAATGAAATGAAATGAACATAGTGGAAGAGATAATCGAGACAAACACAGAATACGAAAGGAGAGAACTTCGAAATGAAATGAACATAGTGGAAGAGATAATCGAGACAAACACAGAATACGAAAGGAGAGAACTTCGAAATGAAATGAACATAGTGGAAGAGATAATCGAGACAAACACAGAATACGAAAGGAGAGAACTTCGAAATGAAATGAACATAGTGGAAGAGATAATCGAGATAAACACAGAATACGAAAGGAGAGAACTTCGAATGAAAGAGAAAGCAAAGGTGGTAAGAGACACAAGAGAATTTGAAAAAGAAAAATGTCAAGTGAAACACAGACACAACATGGAAGAGATGGAATAGACATACATGGACTATGAACGAGCAGAAAGCCAGACATTGTAATCCAGGGATTGCAGGTTCGATCCCCCGTCTGACCCTAATAAAACTAACAGTCATTCAGATGGGATGTTAATCCGAAGTCTCGTGTCGGTGCTTTACACCGTGCACGCAAAAGAACCAGAGGATACTCTGGAATTGGTCTATGTCTGTATCATTGCATTGTCCTCCAAAATCTAAAATGACTAATCTTTTCAGGAGCGTCGCTCATATGGGCAACCGGTAGCGACGATAAATAAACGTAAAAACACAGAAAGCCAGAAAGGAGCAGATGTCTTACATTAATGCTACTGATATTGATTTGATAATATTCTATTGCTCTATATACATGTATATAACAATCACACTCATATTACACATAGATAATTAGCAAACGTGTTGGGTCACAGGTCTATCAGCATTAGTGATTGGCCCTCCCCCATAGTAAGGATCTGAACACGAACCGAACAGACATTTTATTTCGAAAGACTTGTACATTATACATCGTCTTAACAAAACTAGTAATAGCATATACAATTAATGATCACGTGACAATTGAAATTTGAGTGGGAGTAATATATAAATTTTGACAATTACACGATTATATTATTTCTAATAGCTAAAGTTAATTTTATTTATTTGGCTAAATTATGTATACTATTATTATTATCGGAACTCATAAGACACTTTGTGAATACTGCTTATTGAGTGTTTGATATGTCGTCTTCATATTTTATTACACCCGAAAAGCATTTTCTAATTAGGCTAATCCCAATTTAGTTTAATCATATTTTATTGCTATATACATGTACATAATAAATTCAAAGACATATATAATAAGAGCAAAAGCAAATGGGTTGGGCCACAAGTTCTGAACAACAATCTGATTGGAATTGGTATTTGATCTTTTAAAACATTTTTTAGTTTGCGCAGTAGTGTTTATTTTGCTTTCAGTATTTTTCCTCTTAATAAGATTTTAAATTTCAATTAGCGACTGCTTTTCAGCTTTATCTCACACATTAACACATGTACATGTATATACTATAGTAGTGCAATATGTTATAGATGAATGATGTATATATACATAGTCTCTTGTAACTCTGAATTGAGTGGCAATGTACTTTTTAATATGTAAACTATATTTTGTGTTTGTTATATGCTGTACATTGATGAGACTGAAATAAAGAACAAACTAAATAAATAAATACAACTGTTAATATTTATTTGCCGATTTGCCAAATAAAGTTTATTTGCTGTTCATCAGTTTGTTTTTTAATTTTGGATACACATTTTATATTCAAACCTGGATATAACCACGTTACCGTTTTGCTTCTTTCTGTTGTTATTTCTCACCAGCCAATATGAAAATACTAAACAGCAGATATACATGTAATGGCGAGATGACACGACGACATTATGGCACAGTTTCCATATGTCGTCTGTTTATCATTCTGTTATTTGTGTGTTTTACGTTTATTTATCGTCGCTACCGGTTGCCCATATGAGCGACGCCTCCTGAAGAGATTAGTCATTTTAGAGTTTTGGAGGATAGTGCAATGATACAGACAGAGACCCATTCCAGAATCTCCTCTGGTTCTTTTACGTGCACAGTGTACATCACCGACACGAGACCTCGGTTTAACGTCCAATCTAAAAGACTGTTAATTTTATTAGAGTCAGACGGGGGATCGAATCTGCGATCCCTGGATTACCAGTCCAGCGTGTTACCACTGGACTACATATCCGTCTGTATCATTCTGTTATTTCTTCCAACCAAATATAAAGGGGCAGGATGCTAACACAAAGACACGAAATACGTCATGCATTGTGGTGAAACAATATATAGTGACACAACACAACACTAAAACATGTTTATAGGTATGTCTCTCGGTGGTTTGGGTAGGGGAATCACATTAGTGTGTCGCATTATCGTTCTATCGTTGCTTCCAGACTCCCAGAATTCCAGACGGAATAGTACACGGAAGTATTCAGAAACAAGTTATTACCTCGTGACGTGTATTCTCTAAATAGGAACACACTATCTCAAAAATAGAAAACACAAATGTACGTGTGTTCTTTATATAAATGTTTAACTGAAACCATGAAGCTATTTTGATTACGATCGTGGCGTTATTTTGATACCACTCTGTTTGAAAGTTCAACTTATTCAACAACTTATGGGTATAAGTAAGTAAGTCTTTATTAAAGTGACATGTGCACATTTCAACAAGTATATACAGCAACTAATAAACAACAAGAAGACGCACCCGGCCCCGTGGGCCTATAAGTCACCTAATAATATGCATTCAATAATAATTATATAGTGTGAACAGAAGTGATCTGATCATTAGATTAATAAATTGAAAATTGAAAAATATGGCGCTGTTCACAACTCATGTGTGTTATCAATGTACAAAGTTAGGTATATAGTTCTGCGGGCAGAATGGGGCTTTTTGTCTGAACATTGTCTCAGCGAACATACACTATTTTATTGTTGTTTCTGTTAGATTGAACCCTCCTGACATTATTTCACCCAGGTGATATAGCGCCACACTTGAGCAATGTATTCAAAGGCCATAATTTAAAATGGCCGCCAGTAAAATATGTATTTGTATACAGCATTGCTAATAACGGACATAGAGCCTTCATTTATAAACATGTTATCAAATATAATGAATGTAACAGAATGCTCTAAGGGAATTTGTGAATATGTCTTTATTAGAATTGTGCTTATGTGGGAGAAATATTTAAATATAAGCAACATAGTATGCATTATAGTAATGGTTGTGTCGTCTACTTAAATTCGCTATAATCGTTAACAATCGTCACATTATGGTGATATTCATGTAACGTTACATTAGGGTGATAGTCATGTAACGTTACATTTGGGTGATATTCATGTAACGTTACATAATGGTGATAGTCATGTAACGTTACATAATGGTGATAGTCACGTAACGTTACATCATGGTGATAATCATGTAACGTTACATTACGGTGATAGTCATGTAACGTTACATTAGGGTGATATTCATGTAACGTTACATTATGGTGATAGTCATGTACAGTTACATTATGGTGATAGTCATGTAACGTTACATTAATGTGATAGTCATGTAACGTTACATTAGGGTGATAGTCATGTAACGTTACATTATGGTGATAGTCATGTACAGTTACATTATGGTGATAGTCATGTAACGTTACATTATGGTGATAGTCATGTACAGTTACATTATGGTGATAGTCATGTAACGTTACATTAATGTGATAGTCATGTAACGTTACATTAGGGTGATATTCATGTAACGTTACAATATGGTGATAGTCATGTAACGTTACATTAGGGTGATATTCATGTAACGTTACAATATGGTGATATTCATGTAACGTTACAATATGGTGATAGTCATGTAACGTTACATTAGGGTGATAGTCATGTAACGTTACATTATGTTGATAGTCATGTACAGTTACATTATGGTGATAGTCATGTAACGTTACATTATTGTGATAGTCATGTAACATTACATTATGGTGATAGTCATGTAACGTTACATTATGGAGATAGTCATGTAACGTTACATGATGGAGATAGTCATGTAACGTTACATTATGGAGATAGTCATGTAACATTACATTATGGAGATATTCATGTAACATTACATTATGGAGATATTCATGTAACGTTACATTATGGAGATAGTCATGTACAGTTACATTATGGTGATAGTCATGTAACGTTACATTATGGAGATAGTCATGTAACATTACATTATGGTGATAGTCATGTAACGTTACATTATGGAGATATTCATGTAACATTACATTATGGAGATATTCATGTAACGTTACATTATGGAGATAGTCATGTAACATTACATTATGGTGATAGTCATGTAACATTACATTATGGAGATAGTCATGTAACGTTACATTATGGAGATAGTCATGTAACATTACATTATGGAGATAGTCATGTAACGTTACATTATGGTGATAGTCATGTAACATTACATTATGGAGATAGTCATGTAACGTTACATTATGGAGATAGTCATGTAACATTACATTATGGTGATAGTCATGTAACATTACATTATGGAGATAAGTCATGTATAGTTACATTATGTTAATAGTCATGTACAGTTACATTATGGAGATAGTCATGTAACGTTACAGTTGGGAGATAGTCATGTAACGTTACAGTTGGGTGATAGTCATGTAACATTACATTATGGTCATAGTCATGTAACATTACATTATGGAGATAGTCATGTAACGTTACAGTTGGGAGATAGTCATGTAACGTTACAGTTGGGTGATAGTCATGTAACATTACATTATGGTCATAGTCATGTAACATTACATTATGGAGATAGTCATGTAACGTTACAGTTGGGAGATAGTCATGTAACGTTACAGTTGGGTGATAGTCATGTAACATTACATTATGGTCATAGTCATGTAACATTACATTATGGAGATAGTCATGTAACGTTACAGTTGGGAGATAGTCATGTAACGTTACAGTTGGGTGATAGTCATGTAACATTACATTATGGTCATAGTCATGTAACATTACATTATGGAGATAGTCATGTAACGTTACATTATGGAGATAGTCATGTACAGTTACATTATGGAGATAGTCATGTACAGTTACATTATGGAGATATTCATGTAACATTACATTATGGTGATAGTCATGTAACGTTACAGTATGGAGATAGTCATGTACAGTTACATGATGTAGATAGTCATGTAACGTTACATTAGGGTGATAGTCATGTAACGTTACAGTATGGTGATATTCATGTAACATTACATTAGGGTGATAGTCATGTAACGTTACAGTATGGAGATAGTCATGTAACGTTACATTAGGGTGATAGTCATGATGTAACGTTACAGTATGGAGATAGTCATGTAACGTTACATTAGGGTGATAGTCATGTAACGTTACATTATTGTGCTATTCATGGAATGTTAAATCTCCTTGAGGGCCAATCTTTCCATTTTCACAAGACATTCTTGAGATATCAATGGATTTGTAACTTAGATTGTTAACATGATAAGTGTCGGAATACGTTTAAAACGTTAGACGTAGTAACGACAGATTAATGTCTCCCAAATGGTTGTCTAGTGTTTGGTTTATTTGTTGGTAGGTGTAATAAAGTTGCATAGTCTGGCTTGAAAGTAATTAGTTTATACAAATTTATTTTAGCTCGATTGCGAAACGAGTTCTTAACTTATATTAATCACTCTCGATACCTCATTCCTGATGTAATCCATCGCAACGAGGGAGCGAGAAGAGGAATGTGGAATTTAAATGCCTTGCCTTGGCACAATCGTAACGGCTCCAGCGGGGCTCGAACTCCGGGCCTTTCGCACATGAAGCGAACGCGCTACAACTGAGCCATCACGACTTCCACTTGTAAGTAATTGTATTTAAATAATTGAGTTGATATAATATGACAATTAGATTAAGGTCGTTGACGTCAGATCACTTTCCCCCACCGCTGCTAGTTCGAATCTGGGGATTTCGAATTATTTCATATGTGGGAGCTTTCCATCTGGCTTGCGGAAGGTCGGTGGTTCTACCCGAGTGCCCATGCGCCTGAAATAGAAGGTGTAAAGGTATACTGGGTACAACTAACATGTGATACAAAATTAAGGTAATCACTTAAATATAAAATTGCACTAAATTATCACCTATATTGTGGAAGTCGTGATAGCGCAGTGGTAGAGCGTTCGGTTCAGGTGCGAACGGTCCGGAGTTCGAGCCACGCTGGAGCCGTTACGATTGTGCCCTTAGGCAAGGCATTTAAATTTCACGTTGCCTCTTCCCTCTCCCCGGTGGCGTGGGATTCCATCAGGAATGAGGTCTCGAGAGTGATTAATATAAGTTTAAGAACTTGTTTCGCAATCGAGCTAAAATAAGTTTGTATAAACTAAGCTAAATACTAGAATATTACTATAAGAACAAAAGAGAACAGAAGCGTTGTAAAGATATAGTAAACATATCGCTTTTACTTTGAATAACAATAGTCAGGTGACTTGTAATTATAACATATACAGTCTATATCCGCTATGTCAAAGTCGGTCATGTCGAATTCTTAGGTTATCTCGAAGTCGGATCAAAGTCCGCTTTCAGACACTGTCATTTTACATATAACTGGCTCCGTTTATATCGAATATTATTGTCAAACTTCGGTTATGTCGAAGTATTTTGTTCGGTCCGACGGAATTCGACATAACGGATGCAGACTGTAGTTTAATTGGGAGAACAGATCTCCTGTATTGTGCATGTGAACATGGTACCATCGTTCGTCTGTTGTTGTTTCAGCAAAGTGATTGTCCGATTAGCGCAGTGGTTAGCGCGCTCGCTTCTCACCAATGCAACAAGGATTCGAGACTTGGACCGGGACGTATGTGAACTGGTACGGTGGTCGCCAGATCGGACAGGTGGGCTTTCTCTGTGTACTCCGGTTCCCTCCCACACGAATGACCACATTTAGACTTTCATCCGCGCCAACGAGTGTGATTAATATAAGTTGTTAAAATTGTCTTCGTAATCATTGTAAAATAAATAAAGTTTAAACAAAAAAAAAGCGATTCTCGTTCGAAGTGGATTTCAATGCTCAATGAAAACGTATCACGTCTGCATCTTAGTATAATATATAACCTTAAATACAATTTAGTTTCTCTATTGTTGCAGATACTTATACAGAGAAATGTACTGCAAAGGTAATTCAGTTTTTGAGATTGTCTGTGATTCTAATTGTTTTCGCGGTTCCAAATAGCACCCATTGATTTAATTCAGTAACCAATCGCAAGCACACAACAAATAATTACGGAATACCATAGAAATATACAATAGGGTCGTAAATTTAGTTTATTAACTCCAATATAAAAGAGAAAGAAATTGCTCAAGAGAAAACTTATATTACGAAACAACTTGTATGGAGGTACAACTCATTTCGATATCCAATTATGTTACGTGGACTGGCATTTACATCTCACTTGAATGCAAAACCCACACATGTGACGCGCACACGTTAATGGTCTCTTAGCCGAACATAATTTGTTCATTGACCATACAAATGTGAATTCGATTGAAAACAACTTGAGCATAGCTGAGACTGGAGCAGTTATGTTCAGACTCTCTCCATTTGGAGGCTGCAACGAGTGTCTTCATCATTTCCCACTATTCTTCGTCTAGAGCAAGCATGTTCATTCTCCTCCAATATTGTTTTTCTAGAGAAAGCATGTTCATTCTCCTCCAAGATTGTTTGTCTAGAGAAAGCATGTTCATTCTCCTCCAATATTGTTTGTCTAGAGAAAGCATGTTCATTCTCCTCCAAGATTGTTTGTCTAGAGAAAGCATGTTCATTCTCTTCCAATATTGTTTGTCTAGAGCAAGTATGCTATGCTCTTCCAATATTGTTTGTCTACAGAAAGCATGTTCATTCTCCTCCAAGATTGTTTGTCTAGAGAAAGCATGTTCATTCTCCTCCAATATTGTTTGTCTAGAGCACACATGCTATTCTCGTCTAATATTGTTTGGTTAGAGCAAGCATGTTCATTCTCCTCCAATATTGTTTGTCTAGAGAAAGCATGTTCATGCACCTCCAATATTGTTTGGTTAGAGCAAGCATGTTCATTCTCTTCCAATATTGTTTGTCTAGAGCAAGCATGCTATTCTCCTCCAATATTGTTTGTCTAGAGAAAGCATGCTATTCTCCTCCAATATTGTTTGGTTAGAGCAAGCATGTTCATTCTCTTCCAATATTGTTTGTCTAGAGCACACATGCTATTCTCTTCCAATATTGTTTGTCTAGAGCAAGCATGTTGATTCTCTTCCAATATTGTTTGTCTAGAGCAAGCATGCTATTCTCTTCCAATATTGTTTGTCTAGAACAAGCATGCTATTCTCGTCCAATATTGTTTGTCTAGAGAAAGCATGTTGATTCTCGTCCAATATTGTTTGTCTAGAGCACACATGCTATTCTCGTCCAATATTGTTTGTCTAGAGCTAGCATGTTCATTCTCTTCCAATATTGTTTGTCTAGAGCAAGCATGTTGATTCTATTCCAAGACAGATTGTCTAGAGAAAGCATTGCATTCTCTTCCAAGATTGGTTGTCTAGAGAAAGGTATGCGCATTCTCATCCAAGATTGTTTGTCTAGAGCAAGCATGTTCATTCTCCTACAATGTTGTTTGACTAGAGCAAACATGTGCATTCTATTCCAAGAGAGTTTGTCTAGAGCAAGCATCTGCATTCTATTCCAAGATAGTTTGTCTAGAGCAAGCATGTGTATTCTATTCCAAGATAGTTTGTCTAGAGCAAGCATGTGCATTCTATTCCAATATAGTTTGTCTAGAGCAAGCGTGTGCATTCTATTCCAAGACAGTTTGTCTAGAGCAAGCATGTGCATTCTCTTCCCTCACTGAATCTGGAACAAGTACTAGAATGTCTTAACCTGGAGCAATAACTAACATATAGCAAAGATGCTCATCATATATCAAGTTAGACTCTGGCATTAGTACGTTTATTCTCTTCCCAGTTTGAGCATGGATGAAGTGTGCTTATCTGGTATTCCAATTTGATTTTGTCTGGAGCAACGTGTTCACCATAGTCCCTGTTGGAAACTGATACAAGTACATTGTATGTTCCACCACTTCTCAGTTTGATCGTGTATGTTCATCCGTTCCATATGATTATACTTGAGCAAGAATGTGAATCATGTTCCCAGTTTTAACCTGTAGATAGACTATTCATTATCTTCCTAGTTTGAGCCTGGGATATGCGTTTCACTTTCTTCCCAGTTTGAGTTTGGATGCTGTTTAGTTTAATCATCTTGTATTGCATTCTTTCTTTCTATATATACAATGTACAGAACAAAACAAACGAACACGCTTGCATAATTATTTCGTTCTATATATACAATGTACAGAACAAAACAAACGAACACACTTGTATAATTCTTTCTTTCTATATATACAATGTACAGAACAAAGCAAAGGAACACACTTGTATAATTATGCATAGTATGTACGATTTATGTCATTGTTGTGCACAAGAATTGTCAATAAATGTTGAAGCAAATGGGTTGGGCCACACGTTTTATCAACATTAGTTACGGCCCTCCCCAAATCATGTATTTCATTAATCCAGGTGGCGCAAGTAATCTACATGTTATTCCCAACACTCAATTCTCAATGTATGCTCGCCCGGCGGCGAGGGTAAATAAACTCAATCATCAACATTCAATTCTGAGTATGATAGGGAGGCGCCTGTCAGGGAGGGAGGGGGGCGGGGACAGTTGTTAAAATATGATTAATTGAGACAGAGAGTGTTACAAATAACTACATACTAACATTCTCTGTATGTCCATTCTCTTTCCAGTTTGAGTCAAACAAACCCACTCAGAAATCAACTTCGATTTACATGCATGTACGTTATTTGAATAGTATTTATTTACGGTTGTCGGGTGGGGTCATCGTGTATTAGAATAATTATTTCAACAACGTCTAGGCGGATTACTTCACCGACATTAAATGAATGCCCTTATTTACAATGCTGACGTCATACCGCTATCAAGGCGTAATGCCCCCTTAAGATAAAAACGGCTCACATAAAAGCCAAACTCTCTCATTAATTCGAAATAAATATCTCAATTTACCTGACCACTGGATTACACTGTTTGTACAAACCACAAACATAGATGGCGATAGTGCAAGTGAGAGAAGAGTTATCGATGTAATTGCTTATATGTTTTTCAATGCGAAACAAGAGATTAATAACATGTAGGCGTAATGCGATGATGTTGCTATTGGTAATATCTAT
Organism: Archivesica marissinica; assembly: GCA_014843695.1. Lineage (NCBI taxonomy): Eukaryota > Metazoa > Mollusca > Bivalvia > Venerida > Vesicomyidae > Archivesica > Archivesica marissinica. Next base: position 78,761,290 of record CM026404.1, read on the forward strand.
CTATCGCTCGTACAACTACTACATAGAGTAGGAATTTCCAAGATGGAATAGTGTCTCGCTCCTTGCAATTCCTAAATCGCTGATCATAGTGAAATAATAGCGTTCAGAGGGTTTTGATCGAAATGCTCCCAAGTGGAATGTGAGACGAGAATAAATGACAGACGTGTTTCTGCGGCCATGTGACATTGGGCAGCTACATAAGAAGTATCGGTTATTTGGATATGGAAGTCACTGCTACTATTAAAGTGAGTAGATTTTATACTGTTGTTTAGATAGCTCGGCTCTGTATAGCGTTTCAAACTGTAGATGTTTGCCAAGGAACGGTATATGGCACTCCAAGCAAGCTATGTGACAACCGAATACAGAAGTTACGCTAGTTGGTAGGCAGGGGCCGGCTTCACGTCACTGTCATAGCTAAGACATTATCGTAAGTCGGTTACAATGGACGATGTGATTGGTTCTTTAAACAAAATGGCCACCCAATCAGATATGCCGTTCAGTATTCTACGACATGTCATAGTGATAATAGTTTAGATAAGCCGATAACAGAATTGTTAGAAAATTCAAAATGCTACGTGTGTCAGCGGTGCGATATACATGTTCATTGCGCAACATTCGTAGGTCTGTGGTTCTGGCTTTGGTTTATAGAGTTAACGCTATATAAGTTATCGATAGGCAAAATAGGTGCAAGAGAGTGTTGCCGCACGTGTTTTGTTACTCTGCATATAAGATGATGATTGATCTTATTAACCCACGCCGCCGACGAACCACGTGAGCGAGCGTGTGTATATACTGTTAAATCTTAATCAGTACATATAGTTTTAGTTTACTCGACAAAGTAATACTCCGTTGTTGATGAATTCAACTATAATCGTCCGGTGCATGCATAACTAAATTAACTTCCGGGTTTTAATTGGCTGATTAACGCGGGGTCATCTCAATGTTCCGACAGTATTTAGTTCGAAGTGACGGGGAGGGCTGTAAATAATGTTGTTATAACTTGTAGCCCAACCCATTTGCTTTTTCCCCCTTGACAAAACAAATGTATCCTATACTGCAATCATATAATTACATATTAATCTCTGATTTGTTCTTAGTATTGTATGTATATATGTAATGTATTGTATGAAAAAATGCAATAAAATATTATTAACAAAAAAAAAAGTGCCATCTTTTTCTGTTTTGTCATACATGTTATTGTAAAATATTGTTACATAAGCATGTGCATGTGTCTTTGTTATCTCAAATTTAATCAAACATAAAAGCATAAATGATAATATTAACCCGGACATTTCAACAATGACAATTTGCATTTTAACAACTTCCCCCCACTCCAAAAATGTATTCTTCAAACTAAAAGTCCAAATGAAATTGTACAATGCCTCAACATTCCGTTACAGTATGTGTATGTTGCAAATGGTATTACTCCACATGTTAATACAACATGTCATTTTGCCATCTCTGCTTATCATCAATGATGCCACTACTTTTCTGTTCAGCTACAACATTTTAATATAGGGAATCACATCATTTACGCTCACGATGCGCTGTGAACAGTTATTGCGAGGAGTATATTAGTCGAACACACCAGAAGACACACCATTGACACTTCATTAAATTATCAGATACAATACATACATGGATCTGTAGTCCAGTGGTTAACACGCTGGACTGGTAATCCATGGATCGCAGGTTCGATCCCCCATCTGACCCATATAAAATTAACTGTCTTTCAGATTGGAAGTTAAACCGAGGTCTCGTGTCGGTGCTTTACACCGTGCACTTAAAAGAACCAGAGAAGACTCTGTAATGGGTCTCTTTCTGTATCATTGCACTATCCTCCAAAATCTAAAATGACTAATCTCTTCAGGAGGCGTCGCTCATATGGGTAACCGGTAGCGACGATAAATAAACGTAAAACACAAACGATTTTGTTCTAGTGTCAACGGTTCTAGACCAAACTAGAAAATAGCACTGTGTAGGTACCAAAACGTAATGTCAGGCATATATACAATTGTTTAAATTTAATATTTGCAGTGTATTACAGTTTAGCTGAGTAATCGATAACTTTGCATCTCCAATAGTTACAGATAAGGTACCGTTACGGCAGTCTTCATATTTTACTGTTATCCAATGAAATGATAATTTGGAATCGGAAATAAAACGGAAACTACCGGTCTTGTTCGTGATATCTAATTAGCATACAGTAGTTCCCCTTGTCTACACACAAAACGGCACCAAAAGCCTATCTAAAGGTGGGAACTGTTTATATACACACTGTATGGAAGAGTTGACTTGTAACAGTATCAATTGTGCATAGTTTACTGTTTGCTCTGTCCAGTATTACTGGGCAGTTCATGGCATTCGTTAAATCGTACATCGGGAAGGGCCTTAACTAATGTTGTCCGATTAGCGCAGTGGTAGTGGTTAGCGCATTCGCTTATCATCAATGTAACCTGGGTTCGATCATCGGACCGGGAATTGAGATGTGAGATGGTCTGGTGGTCGCCATATCTGACATCATGGGTTTTCTCCGGGTACTCCGGTTTCCTCCCACGCGAATGAGACCACAGTTACGCTTTCATCCGAGCCAACGAGAGTGATTAATATAAGTTGTTAACGCTTGTTTCGCAATCGTTATAAATAAATAAAAGTTTAAACTAAACTAATGTTGCTAGAACTTGTGGACCGACCAATTTATCCTTCTTTAAAGTTTCATGTTTTGTATTCACATGTATATGTAAAACGAATCGAGCAATAAAATATGATTTCACTGAAGGGACCTATACTCGGATTCACACATATCTAATTAGTCCATCAACTTTTCATGGATTGCTTAGTCTTGCATCGCCTAAGTAAGAATGGGTTTTTTTGGTACCATGATGATTGAGCTTATTTACCCTCGCCGCCGGCGAACCATATGGGCGAGCTTACTAAGAAGCTTAGTTAATACTCATAGATTATAAACTAAGGTGATTAAGTTGTGTGTGATAATAATACGATTTGAATGCTCAGCCCGGCCATAGATTAGGCTACAAGCACCAAAATGTATAGGGTCAGTACAGGAGTCACTCTATACGGTCTCACATCTCATATTCGTAAATGTATAAATATGTTAGATGTATAATATTATTTGCATGCTCAGCCCGGCCATAGATTAGGCTACAAGCACCAACATATATAGAGTCGGTACAGGAATCACGCTGTACTAGCACGCATCTTAATTCTATAATGTGTGAATTAGATGAGTAATGTTATTTGATACCTCAGCCCGACCATAACTTAGGCTACAAGCATCAAAATACATGGGGTCTGTTTAGGAGTCACTCTAAACTGTCCTCGTATCTCTTGATATTATATATCTTTTCCATGTTCACTAATCTCTATGTCCTCGCACGCGACGCGCGACCAATTCTCGACCCGATTTATTATGTTTCTCGCCGTTTATATGTCCTTTTTTATGGTTCAAACAGTCACAAATCTTCAAAAACGGACATCAGAAACAGTTTAACGTTTGAATGTTTTCGGCTGAATCCAGTATTTGTAAGGATGTTTTTCATTGGTAGAAAAACTATCCGTTTTTTGGATCTAGTTCGAACTGTTTACTGATTGGCTGATTTTGAAGCCTAGCTTAGAGCTACTTTGTAACCGCAAGAACCTGTACTCATGTTTATATTGCAAACTGTGATTATGACTAAAATAATTACATACTTCATGGTTAAAATATACAATGTTACGTGTCCATCAGAGAATTGATGGCTCATAATGTGCCCTGTATATTTCACAAGATCCTCCTTCTGCATTAGTCTAGTAAAAGTTAAATTTACCATGCACATATTCAGGTACATATTGTGTCATGCTCAACTGTTATCTTGGACACATATCCTACTAATAAAAGACAAACTAGTAGAATTATGATAGCTTTATCCCTGGGTATATATCATTATGATTTTAACTGTTGTTCTATATAGATAGTAGGTATACTTTATTAGACCTTTCACAGATGATAGAAATAAATGTTATAGTATCAAGCTTACCCCTGCAAAACTGAAAAGGAAGCCACATGGCTATATTTATCAGTCTATAAGATTGGCTCACATTAGGAAATTTAAGTAATTACAGTAGGCTGCATAGAGACCAAATTATTCCAGCATTGAGGCAATGAGCGGAATCACTAACAGTAAGTGTCCGGGATGTCCGGAACACCCCCAGACACCCGCCAACCTTGCTCAGGTTGTCGAGTGCCTGCAGTGCTCCTTACCTCAAATAAACAAAGAGGATTTGAAGAAAACAATCTCCGCAAACCCAGCAATCCAATAGACAAGGATGTATAATAAAAATATATTGACGACGTAGGTACAGTCTGCCCAAATTGCTTAATAATATTATTTATTTTATTTTATTTATTTATTATAAGTATGATTAAGGTTTAGTTATTTATTATTTATTTAATAAGAGAGTACTCCTTTGTTATGTATATAGCGAGTTATTTACCAAGAGAAGACAATGGAATAACATAGGTGTTGCGGTCCAATATATAGATTGCGACAGCTCTAAACACTGATTTGCGAGCTGCCTTGCACGGATCGAGGATATTCTTTAGGTTAAAGTGCAATCCTTCACCGTTCAGTGCAGCTCTCAGATCTTTCCGATGGCTTTCCAGCCCAGTGCAGTAGAAATGGCGATTCTGCTGATGTGAAACTGGCCTATGACATACACACAGTCTTAACGGTTGTCGAGGGTGAGAATTACTCAGTATTGAAAGACATCATCAGTATGTCGAAGAAATCGAACCGACGTAAATCTTCTGCTGTAGTTACTACTACAATGCAACAAAACGACAAATGTCAATGCAAAGAGGAGATAACTCATCTAAAATCGACAATAGCATCCCTACAAGCAGATATATTGTTAATAAAACAGAGAAGTAGCGTTTCAGAAAACACTCGTACCGACGAATTGAAGAACATATATGATGCGGTGAAGATATTCGAAAATGATATATCGAGAAATCAGAAGCTTGTGCAGACATGTGTAGATAACATAAAAGTGCGTATAACAAAGCTGGAAGCTAATGTAATACAAGAAGTAAAAACGTGTAAAACATTCATTCATTCCAACTCTAACTCACTTAAACAGTCGCAAGATAGCTTACTGAAGCTTTCATCTGCATATTCACATTTGAAAACATGTGTAGAAAATTGCCGTAATGGTGAACGGGATCATTCTCCAGACCCAGTGTCAAATACCGAAACATATATTTCTAACCCCCCGTATATAAGCGACTCCCCAATACCCACCGGTATATTGACACCTGCGTCTGAGAGTGTAACCACAGATGTAGCAATAGAAGATAGAGTACCACACTCTACTGACATAGAGAATAAGTTGTCACCTGCTACCGACATGCCTCATATGTACACTGATACGTTTATTGCCACACCCTATATCGAAAATACCTATGTTCACAATCTTAACAAGGACGTAGATATGTCCCGCAACAATGTATTAATCCCTACCATTGTTTCAAAAAGGGATGATAATAGATCAGCAAATGACATATCATTTTCGCAAATACGCGCCCATGTTGGACCCTATGCAAAAAGGCCCGACTGGAGACCCTCGTATAGCAATGTCGTAGCTCACAGTAAAAGAACCCCTATCCCCCAATCGAACAACAACACCACTCCCCCGTCGAAAAATACGCCCCCGGCGACTAGTGGGTCACGCAATGATACTCATAACCACACGCACAATACGCGCCCTGCACCCAATTCCCAGGTAGGTGATGATGATGATGACGATTTCTCCCAATATGTTAGGAGACGTACCAAACGGTTCTATGTGGGAGGTTTCAAGCATAACATTACTGAGACTAAATTAACCAAAGGTATTGAGAGGAATGGACCATCGGTCACAAAGGTGACTATATTTAGAAACCGTAAGCTTAGAACGGTTGTAATTCGCATCAATGTAGAAGATGACGGCAATGCCAACCTTCTCGTTGATGACCCACATTTCTGGCCAAGAGGAGTAACCTGTAGGCCGTGGTTATCCATGAATGCTTATAAAAGCCGTTATAACACCCAGACAGATGATGATTACTCCGAGCAAAGATCATCTCGTCGTGGCCGAGATACATACCGTAACAGTTATAACAATGGCCAACATAATGGGTTAAACAGGTGGAAACACTACAATAACCAGAATTATAATCCCTATTCGCCCCTGCGCGACGAATGTGACGAAGATCATGAATACTAAACCTAATAAATATGCAATAAATATTGCAACTTGGAATTCAACCGGTATCATTTCCAGTGCTAGCTACCTGTGTGACATGTTAACTAAGTCCGACGTTGATATATGTGGGGTATCAGAACACTGGTTGTTCAAACAAAATCTGCACTTTCTCGATTGTATTAACTCTGATTATGTGAGCTACGCTGTCTCGGACCCCGATCTTGATACGTGTAGTCATAGGCGGGTCGGTAAAGGTGGCATAGCCCTGTTATGGCATAAGCGTATGACGCAATTTGTAACAATATTAGAAACTAATGTAAAACACTTTATTGGTATACAAATTGTACTGAATCCTGGGGAGTATATTTTCGTTTTTCAGGTTTACTTACCATGTAAGAATCATAGTATGAATATATACAGAAACTGTTTGGAAGAACTGGAGAACATGATATGTATGTATGAAGATAAAGGCTCATTGATTATAATGGGGGATTATAATACCGAACTAGGCACTGAACGTTTATCTACATATTTTAATATAGATTCTAGAGGTACACTATTATTAGAATTATTGAACAAGTACTCCCTTATACCAATAAATACTCTGAACATATGCCGTGGGGCTAAATACAGTAACGTTCCATATAACACAAACAGAGAAACGTTGATAGATCATGTTGTGATATCAGATAGAATCTTAAGCACCATAGTGGACTGTCAAATCATAGAAGATAGCGCACTAAATGTTTCAACCCATCGTCCAATCATTTGTTCTTTGTCTATACAGACGAGTCATGGTCCTAAGACTCGTGTCATTTCCCCAAATATTATCAATTGGCACAATGTTAAACAAGAACATGTTGACCAATATATGCACGTTTTAGAATGCAGCGATGTTTTGTCTTGTGCACTCGATTTCCCTGTCAGACACACCTCGGATATAGACGATTTATACTCAGGAATCGTTGTCATTGTAAACCTTGCAACTCAATTGTTCATACCAAAGGTTAAATTTAAATCATACATCAAACCCTATTGGAATGATCTTCTCACACGTTTACATAAAGAAATGGTCATAAAACGCACTGAATGGATAAAACACCACAGGCCAACGAATGACGATTCCGTGTATTTTAAACAATATAAGATTTATAAGAGAAAATTCCGCTCTGCTCATCGATTGGCAGTGTTGACATACTTAAATGAGCAAGACGCACAAGTTGACACGGCCGCTGAATGTGACAACAACGAATGTTGGCGGTTAATAAATAAACGTAGAAACAAAACAATAGACAACAAGGGATTTGAAATGTGCTTTGGTGGCACCACCTATAATAACCCCCAGGATATAAATTATGAATGGGGAAAGTACTTCTGTGACTTGTATTCTCCTTCGGCCGACCCAAGTTTTAGCGAAGAACATAAACATTCTGTGGAAACCGAATTATTAACTATTAAGTCCATAGTTTCTCCACAAACCAGTAGTAAACATGTTGTTAGTGTTGAAATGGTACAGACAGCACTTCGATCTTGTAAAAAAGGAAAGGCCAGTGGACATGACGATATATGCTACGAAAATGTCATATATGGTGGTTCACTATTAATAAAAGTCATAACCCAACTGTTTAATTACATGATTACATATTCATATACACCGTCTGAAATGAAAAAAGGTGTTATAGTAACATTATATAAGGGCGGTAACAAAAAGAAAACTGATCCAAATAGCTACAGAGCGATTTCATTGTGCTCAGTCATTCTCAAACTATATGAGAAGGTCCTATTAAGTTTTATTGAACAGGACAAAAAAGTAACATTCAATGCATCTCAGGGTGGTTTTCAGAAGAAAGTAAACTGCCTAATGACGTCATTCATGTTAAGAGAATGTGTAAATTATGGTATGGAACACCATTCTCCCATTTATGCTTGCTTCCTGGACGCTAGACAAGCCTTCGACAGGACTTGGATTGCATCGTTGCTTGTCAAACTATACAAAACTGATATCCATGTTATGCTTTTCAAAGCTATCATGTCATTTTTTGATAACTGCTTAAGTTGCGTTAAGTCCAATGGTTACATGTCTGAGTGGTTCCCTATCCTACAGGGAACCCGCCAAGGTCAATGTATGAGTCCGTTCCTCTACCTCGTCTTCATAAACGAACTAATGAATGAAGTAGAAAGAAGCCCATATTGCTTCAGGATTGGAGACTTGAGTTGTGGATGCCCTACCTCCGCCGATGACATGGTTGTATTATCGAACACTAAGCATGGTCTAGATACGTTAATCAACTTGTGTTACATGAACTCTAAACGTGAACGGTATCTCAACAACGCTACCAAATGCAATACTATTGTATTCAATGACACCATGAGTACAGAGAGATACTGGAAACTGGGTGATGAAACCTTTCATGAAACCAGCAGTTACCTCCATCTAGGCGTCCAATGTAATAAAGACCTATATTTAAGTGAAACTATAGCTACAAGTTGTGATCGGTTGCGTAAATCCTTCTTCAGCATTGTAGACTGTGGTATTTATAGAAACGGCCTGCATCCTGCAACTTGTAAAAAAATATACGAATCCATTGTACTACCAAAAGCATTATATGGGAGTGAATTGTGGAACGGTGTCACCGATACCCAGTTACTCCCCTTGCGAAAACTGCATAGACAATGTATCAAACGTATTCAATCTATCCCTACATCTACTAGAACGGATATAGCATTAAGCTGATAGATAAACGGAAACTTCTACTATTTGGTCAACTCTGTCGATTAGATACCAAGTTTAAAATCAAAGACGTGTTTGTGCATAGAACCACATCATTCATGACATCTCCCAAAATTGCAAAAGGTTTTATCCCCGATATATATAGAATTCTAGGAAAATATAATCTGACACAGTTTTTCTTAGATTACTTACACGATGGTATATTCCCAAGCGTAGGTGTATGGAAATATAACGTTAAACTGGCAGTAAAAAACCAGGTAGTATTCGACTGGAATAGTAGGTTACTTTGCGATGCAAGTTTAAATACTTTCTCCCTAGTCCAGTCAGAATATGAAACTTGTAACCTATGGAATTTCTGTAGAGAATACACATACCTACAGCCACATTGTACATCCGTCTTTATCCTAATGTGTAGGTTTTTCTCTCATAAATACGACATACAGTGTATGAAATGTCACTTGGTCACAGACGAGATTAGCAGACATATACTGTTGTTTTGCCCATTTAATGACAAATGGAGAACCACACTCTGGATGAAACTCTCTAAGTCTCTAGGTACCAGTACCTTTAAAAGTCTCTGCTCACTCTCACCAGATCTGCAACTCATTGAAATGGTCCGTGGCTTTACAGCATTTCAATTGACAGACGATCAGAGAGTAGCAAGCTTTAAAGTGTTTTTACAATCTGCCTATTACATGAATTGGTTATGAGACAGTACTAAAGCAAATATATGTACCAGCATCCCTATCTACGCTACTCTGCACATACCTCTCTTATAGTTTCGTTTCGGTAAGGGGGTAACACTTGCAGTAATGTAAGAGATACTGTAGCAATTGAATTTATTTTCGGTATGCTTTATACATGTAGTATAAGCGAGTAATACAATATTACAGTGATATGTATATGTTTGTATTGGTATAATATATGTATACGCATGTGTGTATGTATACGTATGTATGTATATGTATGTATGTATATATATACACGTGTGTGTATGCGTGTATTATGTATATATACATATGCTTGGTGTGTGTATATATGTATACGTGTGTGTTATTATATGGTACTACACATCGCCTGTTGCGATTATATATAGAATATGTATATAAGCGTTTATTTCTGTTACTTAATTTCCTTATAACATTGTAATATATTTCACTGTTGTAATTGTTCTTGTAATATGTGAATTGTATGCTCTTCAATACTGGAGGATAAATAAAGAATATATATATACACCGTTCAGTGCAGCTCTCAGATCTTTCCGATGGCTTTCCAGCCCAGTGCAGTGTAGCAGAAAATGCTCAGTTGTGTATTTGACATCGCACTCTGGGCAAATAGGATCCAGGCCAGGAACAATATATTGTCCCATATTGCCTCTGGTAGCAGATTTGCCCCGAGGCTCAGTCGAGTGATGGCCTTGTCCACATTCTTGAAACAAGAATACTGGATAGGTCGACTGAGCCCCACTGAGGTTCTGTGAAAAGTCTGCCTGAAAGGCCGCCCATCAAGGGTCTTGCGCCACCTCTCTAACATGGCAGATCTAACCACAGAATTAATTTCAGTGGGTGCGAGCCTAACACAATTGTCAACCGAGCTATGATTCAGGCCAGACTTGGCCGCCATGCCCACTTGTTCATTCCCATGTATACCTACATGTGCTGGACACCATACCAGTGTAACCTTTAATCCTAAATTTATGGTATCATTGTAAAGTTCAATGATAGATCTTAAGATATCGCGTCTCGATTGACTTATTTTGGATTTCAATGAGACCAGGGAGGACAAAGAATCAGAGAGGATAATGCATTTGGGGGGCTTGTTCTCTATGATCCAGCACAGTGACTGTTTGATGGCCAATAGCTCTGCAGTGTAGATGGATAGTTTATTGGTTAACCTTTCTACAAATGTGTAATTTTCTGATGGAATTACCACTGCAGCAGCTACTTTTCCTGAATTGGGACATTTTGATCCATCTGTATAAATCTGTAAGTAACCTAAGTAATTTTTCTCTAAATGAATCTGTAGTTCTGATTTAATGAGGTACGTTAAATCAGATTTCTTCACTTTTTCTGATAAAGCGGTATCAACATCTGGGTCTGTTAAGGTCCATGGAGGAATCTGGCCTGGCCTGAAGTCTGCTACCTGCACATCCCCGAGACCGCACGACTCCGCAAGTTCCTGGGCCTGAGCACCAAATGGTATCCGGTCCCGAGGATGGCGTTCACTGGATTACCATCATGCCTAGTTTGAACCCTGGCCCAATATTTAACAGTTTGCTCCATGCGTCTAATGTTTAGAGGAGGTACACCCGCCACCGCTTCCAACAGATATCCAGGGGTGGAGCGAATGGCTCCCAGAGCCAGTCTGAGGGCTTTATTTTGAACTATATCAAGTATTTTAAGTTCAGATTTCACAGCACAAGAATAGATTTGAGCACCATAATCTATCTTTGAACGTATTAATGACTTATAAATGAGTAAGAGGCTGTTCTTATCTGATCCAAAGTCTGTGCCTCTTAACATCCTCATGACATTTAAGTATTTTTCACACCGGGTAACCAAATCCTTAATGTGTTGCGAGAATGATAACCTATCGTCCAAAAGAAGACCTAAAAATCTCGCAACTCTTTCAAATTTAATTGGTGTTCCACCTAAGTTAACGTTCAAATTGTGCTGTTTCTGATTCCCAAATAAAACTCCTCCTATAAACGTACCTTTACCATTCCCTCAAGCAATTTCCCTGAGTGAGATGTAAGGCTTATAGGTCTGTAAGATATTGGTTCATTTTTATCTTTTCCATTTTTATAAAGCGGTATCACACATGCATCCTTCCAGGCCATCGGGTACACCCCGCTACTCCATATTCTGTTGAAAAGCTTCAGCCATAGTTCAAGGGCTGAATCCGGCATGTGTCTAAATAGAAGATAGGACATCCTATCTAGTCCCGCCGCAGAATCACGTCTGTCACTAATGCAAGATTTAAACTCGGACAATGAAAATGGAAGATTTAAAGGAATATCATTTTCCCCCGGCTCATTTATTACATTTTGATGTTGTGATTCAAAAGTTTGTTGAGATTTTATAGTATCTGGTGACATATTTGAATCACTGGAGACCTGTTGGTAGTGTTTTACCAGGAAATTAGCCTTTTCAAGGGGACATTATTGCCAAATCATTTTTGTATTTTAATAATGGTACAGGATTTGAAGCTATACCTTTAATTCTGTGAATATTTTGCCAAAATATTTTTGCAGTACATTTTTGAGTTGAAATCGATTCACAGAATTCCTGCCAATTTTCTTTTTTTGCTTCAAGAAGTACTTTTTTGGATTGTAATTCAGCCTCTTGTAGTGTGTGAAGTTTCATTTGGCAGGGATTTCTTTTTAGTTGATTTAATGCCTTTTTTCTATCCTGTACCGCATTGTAACATTCGTCATTCCACCATGGGACCTTTTTATGTTTAGACACCCTACCGGAGGAGACAGGTATACACTTCTCACCTAGTTCTAAAATTGTTGCTGTTAAATTATCACAGAAGATATCCACACTCTCAGAGTAGACACTATCAAGGGTGATCTCCCTACACATTTCCTTAAACAGGGGCCAATCTGCTTTGTCATAGATAAATTTGCCCCCTTGATTGGATGTATCATTTTCTGTGTAATTTAGTCCAATACTTAAAATGATTGGAAAATGATCGGAGCCAACATTATCCTGATAAACACCCCATGCCGAAATAGCTGCAAACCTAGGGCTAGTGATAGTAAGGTCAATTCCTGACATTGAACCATTTGTCTTATTTAGCCTAGTTGCCGTACCATCATTCATAATGACTATATTTTCTTGCCCCGCCCATGTAAAAATATCCTTTTCCTTTCTGTTTGAATATTCGGAACCCCAATTTGTGTGGTGTGCATTGAAGTCCCCTGTAATCACACAGTCACCTAGCTTATCAGTTGTTCTAAAAGATGAGCTAATTTTATTTAACGACTCAAGATCACACCCTCTTGAGTATAGGTTTACCAAGTGGAAGGGAGATCCAGCCAAATGAATTTTGAAAAGTTGTACCTCTATTTGAATATCCCCATTTGTATCCCTCGGATTGTCTACCACAAGAGTCTGGTAATCTATGCCGTGCTTAATAAAGGTAGTCAACCCCCCTTTAGCTTGCATGCCCTGAGTTGTCGGGTAGTTTTTTTGTTCGATGTGGTATCCAGGAATTTTACATGTTTTAAGTTCATTGAACTTAGTTTCCTGGATACATATAATATTTATGTGGGGGTTGATATCTAGGAAATATTTTACTTCAGTTAATCTATAGCCTGTCAGTCCTTGCACATTAAAAGCGGAGACTGACAAATCGACGCATGGAACCTCTGTTTTTTAGGGGAGACATGGATCTTGAACGAATTCTCCATGTTCCTGGTTGTTTTAATCTTAATTTACTTGGAGTCACAGGAGCTTTATGGACACCCCTTATTACACCAAGCGACTGGCCCTGACATGGCATTTGGGTTGCTGGGACAAGCCCGAGCCCTCTTGCATTCGAATCCAAGATCAATCCTCAGCTGGGTTGCACTATATTTGCCTAACCCAGCTCTGGAGGGTTTTGACCTGCTCGTGCATAGCCCATGGACTATAGCACAGAGTCTCTCCAATGTAATTATTTTATTCTGACCACCATGGCCCATAACATTGACATTGGGCATAACAGGTATAATTGGTCCCACCTGAGTTACTGGTGACGGGGTCATTTGTTGGCTCCGATCTACGAGAGGCAAGCTACTGGCTCATCCACAATAACCGGTTCCTCCACCCCCGGTTGAGTATTCCCCACGGACATATTACAGACAGGAGTATCCGGGTTCCTACTCAACAAAGAGAGATGAAGGGAGAACATGGAGTCCTCTTCAGTCACATTGAAACAACTACTGTCACTGACAGATCCACCGGTGGACTCACTCCCTTCAGTGATCTCCGTCAGTGAATCCGTCCCCAATGTAACCAAAGAGGGCCCCAAGCTCCCATCTGTCATACTCGATTTCGGGGTGGAGGTTGTTTTATCCTTGTCCGAAGCTGGCCCATCCGCCAGCGCACAGCCCACCAAACCGCCCGGGGAGGCAGGCACCCATTCAGCACCTCCCCCGTGATACCCCCCCAGGAAGAGGGCGTCCACCCCATCCCACCTTCGTCCACTCCTCATCAGTATGAGTTGTCGACGCAGAGCGAACCGGAGTGATACGACGCACTCCCCCAGGGGTGGTCAGCACGGCGACAGCGGAAGAAAATGACGGTGGACTGGCAAGCGCCACCCCCGGGGATCCGGCGCTCCTATGCGCCGACTTACGAGATCAGCCCCTGTCGGACCTAGACGGAGATTGATTTGTATCCTCCCTAGCCATTTCGTTCTCTTCTCTAGACAGGATTTGCTCTGCCCTAAACCAGGGCACACCCCTCTCCCTGGCTATCGCAGTTACGCAGATAGCCCTGACGTAGGCATGACAGCCCCGGTATCTGACAGAGTGCTCATCCCCACACTTCGCACAACGCCTATGTGAGGAGATACATTTCCTGGTGTCGTGCGGGCCAGCACACTTGGCGCATCTCTCCTTACCTCTACATCTAGGGGCTGTGTGGCCGAAGCCCTGGCACTTGAAGCATCTCATAGGGGGTTGGACATACGCTTCTGTCCTATAGACAATGCTGGTGCCCCCAACCGAGACATATAAGGGGACTCCCCCCCGAACAGGTCAGTTTTATGGCACTTGTGAGGTTACCATATTTTGACCTGAGTCTTGTGAGGTTTAGTAAGGTAGAACCTTCACTACAATTAAACACAAGACTCTTTTTGAATTCGGGGAGATTCTCCTCGAGCGAAACACCATGGATGACCACGTCGCGGGTAATGACCGTTGATGGTAGGCTTACCCCAACGGCCACCCCCCGACACGTCCATCCACGGTGTTTAGGGCCTTGACCAGGGCCTCGGCCGATACAAAGTCTAACAAGATCGCCCCAGAAGCTAGGGGCGTCACCCGTTTGATACCCCCGTATGTGGTCTCAATCGATCTGGCCAAGGTTCTGCTGCTAAATCTATTGACAATACTTGTATTGTCCTTCGATCGCAGCAGACACACATGGCCAGACGTCTGAAACCTCACACGGTGATTCAGAGGGATCTAATGCATCCCCCACGATTCTTGAAATGTCCAACGGGTGCGCCCCTGGACGCCTATGTGATGTCATGATCACACGCAAAATACAAAAGCATAAATATTCACTGATGAGAAAACAGTCACCTTATCACAGTGTTTACAAATGGCTGTCTGAACGACAAGAGAATGACAAAAAATGGCGAGAAACGGATAGTGTTTTACAAAAGTAAAACTCTGTTGACCGAGGGAAAAAACGCGGCACGCAGAAGACACAGTGTAACATACACGCTGATTGGTGACATGATCTGCTGTAACATACATGCTGATTGGTGACATGATCTGCTGTAACATACATGCTGATTGGTGACATGATCTGCTGTAACATGCACGCTGATTGGTGACATGATCTGCTGTAACATACACGCTGATTGGCTGACATGCATGCTGTCTGGTGACATGATCTGCTGTAACATACACGCTGATTGGCTGACATGCATGCTGTCCGGTGACATGATCTGCTGTAACATACACGCTGATTGGCTGACATGCATGTTGTCTGGTGACATGATCTGCTGTAACATATACGCTGATTGGCTGACATGCATGCTGTCCGGTGACATGATCTGCTGTAACATACACGCTGTCTGGTGATATGATCTGCTGTAACATACATGCTGATTGGTGACATGATCTGCTGTAACATACATGCTGTCTGGTGACATGATCTGCTGTAACATACACGTTGATTGGTGACATGATCTGCTGTAACATACACGCTGATTCGTGACATTATCTGCTGTAACATACACGCTGATTCGTGACATGATCTGCTGTAACATACACGCTGATTCATGACATGATCTGCTGTAACATACACGCTGATTCGTGACATGATCTGCTGTCTGGTGACATGATCTGCTGTAACATACACGCTGATTGGCTGACATGCATGCTGTCCGGTGACATGATCTGCTGTAACATACACGCTGATTGGCTGACATGCATGCTGTCTGGTGACATGATCTGCTGTATCATTCACGCTGATTGGCTGATTTGCATAATGCCTTGTTCGTACCTCCACACCGTGCACGTCGGGAACAAGGCACAGCTCACAGCAGGAAATTTGGTCACCGTTCCGAAGTGACCAATCCACGCCGCTGACGCATACAGACGAGGACCCGCATCGACTCTTCGGGGTGTCAATAC
Organism: Archivesica marissinica; assembly: GCA_014843695.1. NCBI lineage: Eukaryota > Metazoa > Mollusca > Bivalvia > Venerida > Vesicomyidae > Archivesica > Archivesica marissinica. Next base: position 78,777,624 of record CM026404.1, read on the forward strand.
TTACCTAGATCAGCGACAGCTAGTACTGGGGCGCTGAAGAGGCGACGAGTGACTGGGCAAGAGAAGACGGCAGTCGTTTCGCGTGGATGGCGCACCTGTCGCCTCGAACTCGTGTATCTGTCTCCAATGACGGACTAGCGGTTGGAGACGGAGGGATGCGACCACGACCCCGGATGTGTCAACAGGGTGGACAACGACGGAACAACCGAACCATTTTGCTGCTGTGAGCCGACTAATCGTGGAGGATGTGGCCCTAAAAAGCACCGAGAAAGTTTAAGATACCACCGAGAAAAATAACCACCTTGAACATGATGGCGGAGGGAGACGTTACAGCACATCCGCGACCCAGGAAACCGGCACAGGGCTTGTCACCCTGTCGTTTGGTATCACTCCATAACTGGGTCAACGATGGAGAAGCGCCTTCACAGCGATTGGATGACCTCATTTCTTCATCCAATCAGCGACCAGACCTTCAACCACCTTGACTTCAACTACCAGTATCACAATCTTCTAGAACATAATCATCTTGGACTTAAGCAACATAGACTCAATCAACAAGGAATAATTATCGAGTAAACTAATCATCTTGGACCGAAATCTTCACGGGAATCTACAACTACAATCCTCAATCTACACCACTCTACAAGACACCGACGACTCAACACTTCATCGAATAATCGACGGTGCGAACTCACGATTGCTCGCCCATATGGTTTACCGGCGGCGAGGGTAAATAAACTGAATCATCATCATCATTGCATAATGCAACAGCCACTGTTTGCTTCCATTCAATAGTGTGAGGGATGACCAATAGGTATTCAGCTTCTGTTGAATATTATTTTAACTCTTTCAGCTCCGAATAAATTCAGAGAATTTGCAAGTAACATAGATCCAGATCAGCCGTAACGTCGCGTCTATGTTGTTTGCTATTCCGACAGGTGCTTCGGCTCCACTGTCTGAAGAGCAATCGCTCGCCCATATGGTTCGTCGGAGACGAGGGTAAATAAGCTCAATCATCAAGAGCAATCAGCATACATCCTGATCAGACGGCAAGTTCTGTTCTGTCTGATCGTGTTTTTGCTTTTTGCAAAGTCGTTTTTATGCGACATTGGTGGAGAAGGAGTTAATACAATGATACTGCGGGGCCTCCGTGACCGAATGGCTACGATCGATGACGTCATAGTACTTGCCATCTACCGCTTTAGATTCGAATCACACTGAGGGTGTTGGCTTCATTCAAGTGAAAAAGTTATCCGGTTGGTTTTCGGGAGGTTAGTGGTTCTACCCGTGTGTCCGTCAGTGCATGAAATGCAACTAACAGAGGCATCCGGGATCTACCTCCACCAAACCGAGCTGAATATCATATAACTGCAGCTGTTGGTGCAACGTTAAGTACCAATAGCAACACGCTAACACATACTGATTTTATTGACCGCTCCTCAATCAGATAAATCCATGCGTTTAATTGGG
>CM026404.1:78781116-78871368 GCA_014843695.1 Archivesica marissinica
GCCTATAGAAGGATGGGTGTTTGCAGTCGGTGGATGGGCTGGTAGTGTCCCAGTCCATCTTTGGTAGGTTTAGGTCCCCAGCCACCCAGATGTTGGAGAAACGTTTATTAACCTTTTCAATAGACTTACAGAATTGATTGAAACTGTCTATATCAAGCTCATGAGGTTTGTAATAAGCTCCAATCACAAGAGACTTATTTCCTACAAGGTCTAATTTTACCCATAGGTCCTCACATTCAGACTGTAGGTCGGGCATTTCCTGGGCTGTTAAGCAGTCCCTTATAGCAATAAATATACCTCCGCCTGCCTGATTGATATGGTCACGACGGAAAATGGAGTAACCTAGGTCTGGGTCAAACACTTCACTGGTATAATGCTTAGGTTTAAGCCAGGACTCAGTACCTATTACAATATCCGGTTTTGATGAACTGATGAGATTGTTGAATTCGAGTTTTTTGTCTACTATTGACCTGCAGTTGATGATTTGGACTTTTAGTGACCTCTTTATGTTATTTTTTTGACCTGTTTTGGACTTTGGTTTCGCTTGGGAGTGGACGTTTGGGCCATGGAGAAAGATACATTGCTCATGTTTGAGCTGTCAAGGTTGGCGAAGGGATTTGAAGTTTCGAAGGAGTCCAGGCTCGGGACAGAGCTGTTTGAAATATTTATGTTTTCGCAAATAGAACACTTCCAGACTGCCGTCCCAGTTGAAGAGTTTCCGAGTCTGTCGTATAGGGAGTCATTTATGTTCTGGCAATCGGCATGGAACCAGACCGTACACATGTCACACTGGACACCCTTGCAAGTCCAGGAGACGGGCAGTTGACAGTTTCCACACGGAAAGATTGTGGAGTTTCCTTCCAGATACATGTCCGTTTGGATGGGGCCTGGGTTGCTCTCGATATCATGGGATAGTGCCAGAAGGAGACATAATTGGGTGATACAGATGGGAATTGGTTTCCTTTTCCTTTTGTGGTTTGTTGTCTTTTTAAACAGTTTATTTAAATGGGCAGTTTGGTTAAGTATCGAGAGCTGGACAGATGTTCTAGCCCGGGAGCACGGCTGGAAGTAGCTAGAAAACAATCTGTGCATTATACAGAATGACACAAAAAAGAGACATAGATGCAGGCAAAGAGCCAGAACAAGGGCCCAAGGGTGAGGGCACGAAATCGGTGATCTGGAACAAAACATGGTGTAAATAAAGGCAAAATAAATTCAGCCTATAAATCCTAATGATGATATAAATGAATTTCAAAGTAACACACAAGAGTATTAAGGGGAGATGATTTCGGCTTGCTTATCAACATGTACTTCCGGTTTGGGATTTTTTTTGAAAAGATTCGAAATTGCATCAGATTGGCGTGAGTTCAATGGGAGTTTGTGTGTTGACCTATTTGTGTGTTACTGGAGAAAATATACTTAGTTGACTGCTGCTGGAGACGAGAAATAATTAATTTTATGAGAGCTGAAAAGAAAGGAAGTAGCGTTGGGTGGAAAGGTACGGGATATAAGAGCTAGGTGGTCGCTGTAAGTTGGTGCCGTCTGTCGACTGTACTGTAAGGGTTGGATGGCTGGTGTCGTCTGGTGGTGCAGGGCGTGTAAACGTGTGTAAACCAGCGTTTTAGATAAACTTCGACGCCACAAAAGTTTGTTGATGTTTTTTCTGTAACCGGAAGATACCTTTTTGGTACCATTTTAGGTCAAGTGTAGGAAAGCCCTTAAGAGTTATTGATACATGAACTGATTGGCTGAGTAGGTATTGTCACAAATAGTGAAAATGACTTCTAAATATTAAAATACAATATATGACCGGCATTTTAGAATATTTGCATACTATTTGGAGACAACTAAACAGCATATTATAAATACAGGTGTCAGTGCAACATTCACAACCAAATTACCTTCAGAGTAGGGGGTGGGTGCCATTAGTGTGAAATAAAAAACCCGCAATCGGTCAACCCCATTGAAATTTGACATTTTCCTGTGGCTCAAAGGCCAGTCTTTTGTGCCAAACTATTTTTGGGGGAAATCTAATGGCACTGTGTTATAATGTGGCATATGGAAATTTCAATAGTGGTGTCTGACCAAAAACCAAGCACATGTTATTGGCAGCAGTGACGTCATTCACAAAACAGGTGGGGAACGAAAATAGGGAGATTGTCGATACTTAGCGTCTTAGTAATGTTCCCTGGCTGTAAGATCACATACATTAACAATAAGCCTAGCTGAGTTTATGGTCATTTGCTAGAAGTATAAACACGGTCTAATAATTGTACTGTAATCATTTGTAACCGAGACACAACAAACCGCACAAACTATGTGTTTGAATGGGCACGTGTCAGACTGTACATAAACATGGTGAGTGTGGCCGCATTTAGCAACTATTTATCTTAAAAATAGGTTTACTGTAAGATTATTTCCACAAGGGACACTCTCTGTTTTGTCACAGTAAATTACTATCGTTAGTTGTAATTAGGGATGGCAACGAATATTCAAATATTCGTTCGGATGTCCGAATATCAGAGGCGTAGATGGTTCTGGAAAGTGGTCCGGCCAAATTACTATCTTCGCCAGGGCCCGCAGGGCACAAGGGCCCGAAGGGCCCGAGTCGCTAGGGGGGTCCGGGGGTATGCCCCTCCCGAAAATTTGTTGATACTTAGGTGCTCTGAAACGCGTTCTCCTGTATTCTGGTGAGTATTTTTGGAAGTTTTTTTTTGTCAGTATTGTGTGGCATCATCGGAAAAGGGAACCTAAAATTTGAGTCCGAATAAAAAGTGATGCCCGTTTCTGATTCAAATAGCTTTAATATACAACCAGACCCCAAAACACACACTGACAAATTCAGCGAAACAGAAAGTTATGCTATAATATTGGTGTTCATGTATTTTGGCCTATATTACAAGATATATTCATTATCTGTAGGGACCGATGCTCATTTAAGTCATTAACGGTGTAGTGGTAGTAGTTAGTAGCGGCATTTGAATGCCCGCTACAATTTATTGGAGGTCGGTTGGTGTTACATGTAGATTACGACACTTTCAATATACATTGTACATGTAGCGTGTGAAATGCGCTATTGTAAATCAGTATTTAGACTTTACTGCGATATTAGACAACTCGCGAAGTTAATCCACGGAATGTCAATTTATGGATTAGTTTGTGTTTTTACGTCTTTCATATGGAGACCAGTGTCCGTGAAAGATCTGACCGTACAAATCGGCCAAATACTTCCAAACGGTGCTGTTCGTTGCCGGATACGAACTCGTTCGCGATGTCTAACATGTCCAGCTCACCTGCCTGATATTTGTGGGTGTACACCATCATCAGATGATTTAACCTGTTCTGTGACATGGTAGTACGCAGGTACGTTTTGACCCGCCTCAGAGCACTGAATGAACGTTCACTCGTCGCATTAGTTGCCGGCATAACTAGGATTAACTTCGCGAGCTTCATAACCTGGCCAATCAGATCTTTTTGGACATGTGACAATGATCGCAGATAGGATACGATGTCCGAGAGTGAGGAGCTAGAGTCCTTCGGAACATTGAACTGAAGGGTTGTCAGTTGCATCTTTAGCGTGTCTGGTTCAAAGTCAGCCCCATAGAACTGTGAAACAACCTCCAACTCGTCAGTAAAGTCATCACCATTTGAAGCTTTCAAGAGCAGCTGTTCGCTTTTGGCGTATATCCGATAATCTCGTTGATCGAATCGATCAGTTATGGCAGACACAATGAAATCCAACGCTTCAAAGTATATAGGCCGATAGTATGCTTCGGAAGTTTCTGGGTATGTTGGATCTGCGCTACCCTCCTCAAACCGACGGGGTGCTTTCCGTCGTCGAGGTAACCGTGGTTCATCAACGTCGTTGTCAGCAGCACGTTTGGTTACAAGGGACCAAAACAACGCGAACTCGCGCTCTGTTCTTAGTCCTTTCAAGGTGTTGATGGTCATTGCAGCTACAGATTGTCCCTCGGCAGCAGACAGTTTTCTCGTTTGCAGTGTAGCACTCAAATTATCCGCTTGACGGAGGAGAAAGTGTCCCAGATGCAGACCAAAATAAAAGTCGAACCTCGACATGTAAGTATCAACACCACGGATTCGCGCTTTCATTTCTGTGTCGGAAGTATTGTCAAGTGACCATTCCCATAGTTCTCGCAATTGTGGGTAATTATCAATAATGCTTTTAAGGGCATTGGCCCTAACGGTCCATCTAGTCGGACAAAGAATGCGTATGTTTGCAGTACGGTCGTCTTCTGTCATTCCTGATTTGATTTTTGTCAGATGGGCATCGCGTTTGGGTGATTTGTTAATCAACTTAGTTATCTCGTGTGTGATTTCCAGTGCATCTTTCATGAGTTTATTGTTCTTAATTGAGTCTGCACACGCTAGACTTAATGCGTGGCCGTAGCAGTGACTGTATAAGCAACGTGGTTCGTCGTCTTTGATCCGCTTCGCAACACCGCTCTTCTCACCACTCATGGTACTGCATCCGTCATAACATTGACTCCGCGCTTTTTCAATTGGCAAACCAAGTCTCATAAGGATATCTTTGAGTGTGTGAGTTATGGTCTCAGCGTTTGCACATGGAATATCAACCAATCCAATGTAGTCTTCGTGAGCTTCCAGATCATCGTCAACCCACCGAATACACGTAACCAATTGTTCAAGGTTTGATAAGTCTGTACACTCATCCGCAAGAATACCGAAGAATTCACTGGATCTGATGTTACTCGCAATCTCTCGCAACAGATCATTTCCGAAGATTCGCAAAATCTCATTCTGAATTATAGGACTGGCATAATTGTTTCGCTTTTTCTGAAGCCAAGAGGCAAACTGGGGATCATCATCTGCTAACAGCTGGCACAATTGAACAACATTTGATTCACCTTCATCATGGCCGCGAAGAGCAAGTCCTTGTCTGCATAAGAACCGAAGACACGATACTATTTTAAAAAAGTTTTTTCGATTTGTGATTTTTTCCTGTTTGTGGATGGAAGATAATTCTTCACCCACGTCAAGGGATGGTTTGATAGACCGCTCTAGTGCTTCTTTATGACTGTCACTTAGTTCATGTGCATGAAACCCCCCTCTCTTGCGACACCCGTCTTTCCAATTTGTATATCCACGACAAATAAAAGACTGGTCGATTGCCTGAGAAGATAGTTTTTTATCTTTATATGCCGTGGAACAAATGTAACAAAATGCGGAATCATTTTCTTCGTCATAGTGAATCCAACCCCACTTTCTAAACCACTCAGACTGAAATGATCTTGTCACTGGATTTTTTAGTCCAAATGTTCTTTTGGGAAATGCTATTTGCGGTTGGTGCGGTTTATATCCAATTTCAGGCAGCGATGCCGTTTCCGTGCTACTTGGAATATTAGCTTCAACAGAACTTGTCTGAATGTCAACACTTGAAGATGCATCAGTGGTATTAAGGTCAGAAGTTGACGCTTCAGATTCTCTGCAAGGGAACAAAAGCATATTCAGTTATACGAGTTGGGAAATGTGATGCTAGTCTGTGATGCACACCTGTGAAATATATGAGAAGGCGTTGAGCAGAGCAGAAAGTTGATGTTTTTTTCGTAGAACATAACCATTGGCATGGTGGGATAAGAAGGGTATGATTCTGGTATGAAACGTAATTTCCTGAATTCTCAGCATATTTTATTATAGTTCGGACACGGTAGGTCAAGGCCACCCGAAACACGTGGGACGGTAAGTACTCAATGGCAGTAAGGTACAGTTGAAGTTTGGTGGAAGTGGGACCAGCAGACACAGAGATAATTATATCTTCATCAAAAATGTTGTCCTACAACTTGCACGAGACCCATATTTTCCATGTATTTTGAACAAAATTGAAAATTTGGCCAGGGCCTCCGGCCTACCCTATGTAATTCTTGTTTTAGGTGAGCATAAAAAAATATTTCACAGGCGAGACAATAAAACTTGGACGTGATAAGGTGCTGATGAAGTTTGCTGGCATCAATTAGTAAGTTACTGAACTTCAGAAGTTATGAACATAAGAATAGACAGAGAAAAATGCAAGGGTGCTGGTCAAAACGTCAAAAGCTTCACTTCAGTGAATATTCCTAGATTGGCCCAATAATTGGTGATTCCAAGTAGTAAATGCTATAACGTTATTAGGATGTGTTAAATATTCTTAGTTATTTATGAAATAAATACTTATTTCATTTTATGTTGTGAAGAAGAGTTGTGGAGGAAGATTAATTTTAGGATGGAGTACTCTCAATGTTTATTTTATGTGATTCGTGTTAATTTTTCCGTGCTTTGCTAAATTTTCTCCCGCGACTCCAGCAATTTCATTGGGCCACGGGTTCGAGAGCTGTATTGGCAGGATCCAGACTTAGTTTTCTTTGTGTTTGATTTAATGTTATCAAGGAGTAATATAATTAATTTGTTTGTTTTAAAAACGTTTAGACAAGAAACTTCTTTGAAATATCACAGGAAGTTTGCAACAACATTCAGGCCCATGTTAATTTTCAATTAACTGTTCAATATTACAAAAGGTCAACATATTATATAAGTACGATTAATTTTCTGAATAAATAGTGCATGAATTAAATACAGGAAATGTTATTCACAAATTAAAAGTTTTAAAATGTCAGGTGTGTTTTTCATTCATAACAATTCTGTATAATGGCCACAAACTATAATGCATACAATACAATACAATACAATACAATAAGTTTATTGCATAACACAGACACATGTTTATAGCAATTAAACAGTAGAAACAGGCAGTGACATGGAATTTTACAAAAGAGCATAATTAGAGGTTATTAGTATTCAAATACATGTATATGATATAAAAAGGTGTTAGGTTCGTTGTTTATTTCCAAAATATATAAATTTGGAAAGATCGATAGTGATTTTTTGGGATTTGCATGACAAGAGATTAATAAATTTCTGTATAGTCGGCCAGGTATGGTAATATCTTTTAATAAATTTCGATCTTAAAGTTGCATAATGTGGGCAGATTAGTATGAAATGATATTCATTTCCCAAAATTCTCGAATTACAATAAATACATAATCTTTCGTTTCGTGGCAGGTGTAGGTAACGACCACGCTCAATAGCTAAATCATGCGATGATGTTTTAAATCGTGTAAGGGCAATTCTGTATTTGTTTTCTTTAATAAAATCAAGGTAAGTTTCAAAGATAAATTCATTTTTAAACAAACTGTATGTCTCTAGACGTGCATAGTTATTGATAGCAGTATACCAGCGTTGATAATATATGTCTAATATGCGTGATTTTATAGTATTGTAATTAATAAGCATTCACTGGTTTTGCCACAAATAGGACAGTCCGCATGTATCGATAATATTTTTTAACTGATAAGCCCAGTTCATTTTGTTGTGATAATTTTTGTTTTCATCATCCGTTTTCAACAGTTGGTAAGTTTTATAAAGTAAGGAATCTTCTGGTAAAGTCAATAATTTTAACCAATATTTTACCATTAGTAGTTGTCTGCGTATCGACAATGGAAGACAACCAAGTTCTCCATATAGTGCATTTAGGTTTGTTGAGCGCCTTACGCATAATATTTTTCTGCAAAATTTTGAGAGTATTAATTCAACATCGGGTGTATCATGGTAGCCCCATAATTCTGCTGAATAGTTTAAAATTGGTGCGACAAGAGAATCAAACAAGCTTAACTTTCTCGATGATGGGAAGTCTACTTGATTAAAAGCAATACATAATTTATGTAAAGAAAAAGAGGCGTGCTTAGCTACAAGTTTTTGTGTTCGATTCCAATTACCGTTCTTGTATAGATGAACACCTAAATATTTAAACGATTCTACAATATCAATACGTGAATTATATATGTAAAAATCATGTCGAGAATGTCGACCATTTTCAAAAATCATAATTTTTGTTTTATTAGTATTAAGGCGTAAGCCCCATGTATTACAATAAGTCTCAATCTCGTTCAACATAGATTGTAATGCTTCAGGATCTTGCGCAAACACAACAGCATCGTCAGCAAATAATAGTAAGAATATTTGTAGGTCACCAATGTTCATTATTCCATTCAGATCTGCATTAATATTATTTAATATATCATTCAAAAAAAATAAACACAAAATGCTACTGGACGGGTCTCCTTGCTTTACGCCAATATTCGATGTGATACAATCAGACGTGTTTGACCCATAGCGAATATACGATCGTACTACTGTATACATATATTTTAGAGCAGTTATAAATCTAGTGCTAACATTTGAATTAAGCAGTTTCCCCCATAAGTAAACCCTATCAATTCTATCAAACATCATTTGCCAGTCCAAGTAGGCTACATAGAGTTTTTTCTTGGCAGCAAGAGTTTTACATATAAGGGCATGCAAAATAAAAATACAGTCACTAGTGGATTTATTCTTCTGAAAACCAAATTGATTATCAATAAGTGTGTCATGTTTATCAGTCCATTTTATTATTCTATTGACCAATAGTTTTGAATATATTTTTGAAATTATATTATTAAGTGTGATTCCTCGAAAGTTTTTGGCTTCACGATTACCACCCTTGAATATCGGTATAATGATACCTTCTCCCCAGCTTTGTGGGAAAACCCCAGAGCTAAATATAGTATTGTATAGTTTAGTCAGGTAAGGCGCGATTATATCGAACGAATACTTAAAAACTTCGGCAATTAATTGATCTGTTCCCGGGCTTTTCGAGTTATTTTGCGCGAATACAGCATTTCTTACCTCCGACTCAGTAAACTCAGTATCTAGGTCATTATCATAAATAAGAGTGTCCGTGTTTTCAAAATTATCTTGATCATGTTCTGGTTGCGAGCCGTACAGGTTAGTAAAATAAGTAAACATATCTTCAATTGAAACATTATCTATATTTGAACCTTTTGTTTTATATTGAGCTTTTACATTTTTCCAAAATGCTTTTGGATTTGATTTAGCTAAGTTATTTATACGTTCGCTTTCCTTACGATTAAACTGCCGTTTGTGCAAACGCTTTAAATTAACATAATCACGCCTTTTACTTAGAAATATTAATTTACTTTCTTGTGTTTTGTTTCTTAAAAATGCATTTCTTGCTATATTAAATTGCTTTCTAGCAGCAATACAATCATTATTAAACCACCTCTTTCTATTTTTACTTATATTATTTCTCGCCAGATTATGAACCCGTTTGCGAACTTTTCTGAATACACTAAAAGCTTTATCCTGCATGTATTGTGTGAACTGCTGTACTGATTCATTTATTGTATTGTTATTTAAATCTGATGACAGTCGCTGAAGTAGGTCATTACTGTCCAATAATTGTGTACGGAATGTATCGGTCAGCGTATCGTCCCACTCTAAGTATTCCCCATTGGTTGTATTATTATCACGTGATTCGCATTCTTTACTGTGTTTACGTTGTATACAAATATTCAATGCGCAATGGTCCGATAGATCATTGGGCGGTTGTACGCAAAAGTTATTAATGTAAATAAAGTCATTCTTATTCAATAAACAATAATCAACAACACTTGAACCATTATTATTAATGAATGTAGGCTCGCCAGTTTGATCATTACATAGACGACCGTTACATATAAGTAACTCAGTAGATTGACAAAGTTGTATAAGACGTTTACCATGTGCGTCTAACACGTGATCTGTGTTTACTCTCTGACTGTAAACATTAGATTGTACATCAATATTGTTGTCTAAAAACCTGTCCAAAACGATATAATCTGGTTCATTCGAAGTTCTACAATTTAGATCACCGATTAGGAGGACCTTACCTTGAACATGATATTTTTCTATATCAGTTTCAATTTGTTCAAATACATCAAAATCATTGTTAAGGTTTCTGAGTACATTTGATTGTTGTGGTGGTATATAAATACCGCATAAATAAACACCAGTTTCAAAATGAAATAGGCTTTTACAAAGCTTTAACCACATACTGCCACTTTGGTGTGTTTCCACTAGTGTTATCGTCTCTTGCAAATACGATTTACAATATATAGTGATGCCGCCACTGAAACGTCCTTTCTTAGTATGGGGCGATTTATTACCAAATAGGTGATAGGCAAAATATCCATGAATGTCTAAATTATAATGAGAATTTCGTGACAGCCATGTTTCAGTCAGTATTATTATATCATGATTATAAATAATGTCAAGAAAATCTGGATCCGATAATTTACGTATTAGTCTATTTATATTCCACGAAATAATGTTCAACTGCTCTTCATGACTTCCCTAGTGCGCCGAGGATACCGGCCTCATGTACTGCTGCCCATTGATGTAAAGTTTGTCTGCAACGAGCTTAACGTTATGTCCTTTGCGCTTTTCGGTTTGCATGACTGGGTACAGATCTCGACGGGCTTCTCTCCATTCCTTCGGAAGCTGGATTCCCACACCATGGTTGGTTTTCTTCAAGTCGTCTATGACTGTGTAGGATATGGTTCGAACCGTCTCGCGTTCAGAGTAACTGTGAAATTTAACAACTATTGGGCGGGGTTTCTTCGAATACTCCGGATTGCCCATTCTGTGTGCACGGTCAAACGCCATGCTGTCACTATCTACCTTTAAATAGTTTTTGATGAAATCTTTCACAAGGGCTTCGCTGTTTTCGGGTTCCGTGGTAACAGAATCTCCGTGCTGTGGTCTGTGAGTTTCAGGAATGCCATAGAATATTAGATTCTCTCTCATATTACGATATTCACCATCTAGAACTCGGTCTGTTGTGGATTCCTGTTGTGTTTCCAGTGTTTTTATTTGTTTTTGAAGGGTTGCGCACGAGTCTTGGATACCTTTAACATTGGCTCTGACTGACTTCGTTTCAGTCGATTGTTGGTCATATTGATTACTTATATAGGCGCTAGCATTTTCGACATCAATAACCCGCTTGTCAATGGCACTTACTTTTATTTCTAGATCATTGAGTTTTGAGCTTATAGAGTTCACGGTTTTTTCCACATGTTCGATCCTTGCCACTGTACATTTAATGCTCTGTATATCTTCCATCATGCTCACAGCCCACGGAGGAGGTTCGACTCCGGGCGTGACAACTGGTACGTAGGGTAGGGTATACTGTCTTTGAGGCGTAGCAAACTGACCAGAGGTAGACCCAGGGTATGCTTGTGGAGTATAGTTCATGTTTACTAGATACGGAGAGTCTGTTGGTGTGTAACTACTCGGAGATGGATTTTTAAGCTTCAAACGTTTACTCACTTCATCAGTTCCATGTTGCGCTGTCGTGTGTACGTGTTGATCATTTGTATCCAAAGTTCGTGTAATGTGTTCACGGTCCTGAGCACGAGAATGTTCACTATTGTCCGCACACAATGGGGAAATTTGTTTTCGTTTATTTTTCTTCCCAGAATTGTTATTCTGATGTTTTTCTTTCGGTGGCATGAGGAAACAACACTTTAACTCTATTACACCAAACATTTACGAAAATAAGTCCTTATTTTTTAATTTAATTCCAAATAATTGTCGGAGTTTAAATTCCATGTCACGCCATGAAGGGAGATAACTCTTATATCGTATATGGATGCCTCATGTCAGATATCATCAACAAATAGCATGTCCGACTGGATTCTAGTGATACACTGTTTAATTAATCTATGACTTTCCCAATCCCTCGGCACAGTAAATTCCAATGGGAAATATGTGTAAGAAACACAGGCCATATTTTATTTACATACTTTATTCACTCCGGAAGTAATACATGCATGTATGTATCAAAAATGTATGTTTACTATGCATATATGCAGTCCTATTCATACACCAGTTACGTCGAATGTAACATTATAATTATGCATAGCGAGGTGACTGGTGTTAAATACAATGTGTACAGAGGATGATAACAATAACTGATTAAGTCGTCGCCATATTTACACGGCCATACCCGGAAGAAGTCACACTGAAACAGAAAGTAGGTTTTGAATCTTTTGACAGAATCATGATCGAATAATCGAATATTCGTTGCCATCACTAGTTGTAATCCAACAATTTATGTCTTTGTTTTATCTTGAATGGAAAATAATGAAAGATTTAATTGAACTTGATCTAGTAGTGTGCAATTGCAGTGACAAACTGACGCAGAGGGCATATATGACGTATATGATATACGAGACGAACATGTTTACACACTCAGGCGCGTAGCTAGGCCTAAATATGGATTACGCACCGTCCTAGGGGGTCCGGGGGCATGCCCCATCCGGAGATTTCCCCCCCGCTATATGGTCTCAGGTGACTTGCCTGTGACTATGAACATCAGCTACAATCAATATATGTTGGCATTTTGTTCATGTCTGCTTTCTTGTGAATGTTCAATGTCGGTGCCCCCTTACCCCCTTACGATCCAGTTTTTATTGCATTTTACCCATTTATTTAATTTTCAGGAACTGTCAAAATAAATCTTACGCACGCGCCTGACACTCGATATATTGGTACATTGCCAAACTGACACATAGGACATATATGACGTAAGTTATATAAGAGACCAACATACGATGTACTGATACATTGCCAAACTGACGCAACGGACATACAGGGCGTAGGTGATATACGAGCCGAACATGTTTACACACTCGGTGTATTGGTACATTGCCAAACTGACGCATAGGACATAGATAACGCAGGTGATATATGAGATCTCTAAGATCGTCCCGGTACAAGAATATATATATCAAATTGATGATATAAAGATTATGCAAAATTGTAAATATTCTCATAATTATATACATGTAGATATGTGAATATAATATGCACATACATGTATATAATATTATAATTATGTATAACTTTGGATCATTTGAGTTATTTATCATTCTAACACGACCCAGCTAATAACATACATACTTGTAGAGTAAAATCTACCTCGGGTTATTCTGCGATATACCTACCTGGAACAATGCTGCGCGCGCACCGTGTTTTGGCTATTCCATTTATACAATGTGTGTAAAGTTTAATGAATGAAAGTCACGTGATGTTTGTAAATGCTACCGTGGGAATTCGCGGTAGTGAGCTATTTTTAGAATCAGATAATCTCTTGTCCGTCTTGTTTTTCTGTTAAGTAACGTTTCAGTTACTATTCAGAACAGTTTTATTTGACAAAATAAATAAAATTATTGATTAGTTACAACTTTTGTTCATTTATGCACTAGATTGATATTTTCCATAACAAAATAACGTCATCACCCCTTACGCGGGAGGACATTTCGAAAGCCAAATGCACGGCGTTTGAAGAAAATACTCCTTTGATTCTCGTCTAAAATTATTAGAAGTAAGTCGTGTTAGAATCGAAATAATATGCCTTCGGCCTTCGTGATATATTTCTATGCATAAGAACCTCAAACTCGGGTTATTCTGCGATATACCACGGTTGATACTTATTATTTCTTAAATATCTCAAAAAGTGTTCAATATCATATGTCTACAATGAGGCATTATAAATGAAGATATTTGACATTTACTCTAACACTTTGAGGTGTTTACAGTATATGTCTGAAATGCATTTTCATCAGATTTCGATATATTCATAGTTGGAATCATAAGTATACCGCCATTGTAAAGCTAATTACATAGTAATATTCTATACTAATTATATGTTATGAATATGCAAAGGATTTTAAGATAATTGATTTAGTAATTATTTTGGCGGCCATCTTGGATTTGACGACTTCCTGGGTGAACACAGACCGGTGCTCTATACATATTCTGCATGCAACTGGTTCAATCACATGTGCACCAATATTGTTCACATATTTACCGCACATAGGTACCGTCTCCGTTACATAGTGGTTAAGGCGTCCGCCTACGGAGCGGAAGGTCGAAGGTTCGAATATCGTCAGGGGTTCGTTCTGATATGGCCGGTTGGTGAGCCGCCAGCTGGCGTCTGGCAAACAAGCATAGGATTCGGGAAGTTCTGATGTTCATAAAAAAAGAGGTGTCTCATAAGTCAGAAATGGCTGGCCCTTTAAATAGGGGTGACACTATAACAAACAAACACTTTACTTTATTTTTATTTATCCAACTTCATCCGCATGCAACTGACATTTGCACCAAATGTCATGCTTTTACCACAAAATGCAGGATTGCACACATATTTACCCCACTATATAGACACCAAACTGTCGAAAGATACAAACACTAAAGATAACGAATGTTTGATACATATATTTCAGCAAAGGAAATTACAGTCTACCTCCGTTATGTCGAATTCCGTCTAACCGAACAAAATACTTTGACATAACTGAAGTTTGACTTAACGAAATTCGATTTAAACGGAGCCAGTTATATGTACATACAATGATAGTGTCTGAAACGGGACTTTAATCCGACTTCGAGATAACCGGATAATTCGACATAACCGACTTTGACATAACGATTGTAGACTGTACATGGTAATATCATTACTCCATGGAGACAATACAATGCCACCTTTCACTATAACTGACATTATTTACTGTGAAATCATTTATTAACCAACTCATTGACTGCTGGACGGTCATCGCCTTAAGCAAACATTGTAGCTTCTGAATAAGTTTGCAGTCGCATTTGGGATTGGCTTGTAAAGAAATTGAAGACAAATTAGAAAATCCAGCCTTGGAATTCTGATCACCAGACGCTTGCTAATATTAACATGTATGCAGATATTTCTGTCGAAGCAAAATAGACACTGAAAGGATGTGAGATGGTACGGTGGTCGCCAGTTTGGACATGTGGTTTTTCTCCGGGTATTCCGGTTTCCTTCTACACGAATGACCACATTATACGCTTTCATCCGCGCCAACGAGAGTGATTAATATAAGTTGTTAGAACCTGCTTCGCAATCGTTGTAAAATAAATTAAGTTTAAACTAAAATAGACACTATTTATTAACGACATTTAAAAATCTGTATTTTTACTTTTGTTTTCGTCAACATTTGCGTGAGTGCCATAGGACATCGGCGGGTAGTACCGGGTAGTCAGTTAATTAGTTTCTACAAATCTATTTTAGTTCGATTGCGAAACAAGTTCTTTCAACTTATATTAATTTGGGAAGGGTCGCATCTAATGTTTTAAGAACTTGTGACCCGACCCATTTGCCATTATCGATGTTGTTGTTTGTGGTGTATTATATTATTGTATGTGTACTTGTATTGGCAATAAAATATGTTTAAACTTATATTAATCACTCTCGAGACCTCATTCCTGATGGAATCCATCGTCACGAAGGAGAGAGAAGAGGCAATGTGGCATTTGGTTTAAACAGTATTTATTCCAATAAATTTACATGTACAACTGTATAACACAGAAAATGTTACAAATTACATAAATTGTCAATGGTTTGGATTGGAAAACAAGTTTTCAGAAAACTTATATTAATTCCTCTCCAAACTTATATTAATTCCTCTCCAAATGTGGCATTTAAATGCCTTGCCTAATGGCACAATAGTAACGGCTCCAGCGGAGCTCGAACTCGGTGCCTTTCGCACATGAAGTTAGTTAATTAATACACAAGTACATTTATTGTGACTGATTATCACTATTGCAATGTATTAGTATGAGCTTTATCACGTTATCACTGTTTGTTTTTCCATGCGTGTATCCTCTTTTGCATTGTGAAACTGTTTTGTTACATTTAATGTATGCGTCATTTAGAGGTTTAATACCGGTGGTGAGTACTCCGACATTATGCTAAACTAATTAGGTTATGCTGTGTACGTTCGTTCGTTCGTTCGTTCGTTCGTTCGTTCGTTCGTTCGTTCGTTCGTTCGTTCGTTCGTTCGTTCGTTCGTTCGTTCGTTCGTTCGTTCGTTCGTTCGTTCGTTCGTTCGTTCGTTCGTTCGTTCGTTCGTTCGTTCGTTCGTTCGTTCGTTCGTTCGTTCGTTCGTTCGTTCGTTCGTTCGTTCGTTCGTTCGTTCGTTCGTTCGTTCGTTCGTTCGTTCGTTCGTTCGTTCGTTCGTTTGTTCGTTCGTTTGTTCGTTGTTCGTTTGTTCGTTCGTTTTTCGTTCGTTTGTTCGTTCGTTCGTTCGTTCGTTCGTTCGTTCGTTCGTTCGTTCGTTCGTTCGTTCGTTCGTTCGTTCGTTCGTTCGTTCGTTCGTTCGTTCGTTCGTTCGTTCGTTCGTTCGTTCGTTCGTTCGTTCGTTCGTTCGTTCGTTCGTTCGTTCGTTCGTTCGTTCGTTCGTTCGTTCGTTCGTTCGTTCGTTCGTTCGTTCGTTCGTTCGTCTAATATGCATGATGCTTTGGAAATACAAAGAATAAAGAACTATGAAATACCGGTAGATTTGGCACGTGCAGAACACACGAAACTCTACATGTGATGCAAATCAATACCTTACATACATTGAAACAAGTTCATGTTTGCACGCACGCACGCACGCACGCACGCACGCACGCACGCACGCACGCACGCACGCACGCACGCACGCACGCACGCACGCACGCACACACGCGCGCACACACACACTGAAGTTAGTCAGATCTAATTCATTTCCGTTTTTCGTTTGCACGTTCGTGACTGCTTTCCTTCTCATAAAATGTCCATAAAGGCAAGTATTTTTGTTCAGATAACATTCAAATTGCATTTTTGCAATGTAGATATAGTATATTCATTACTTCCAAACTCTAGATCAAATATGTGTACCTTCATATTTTGTAGAAAAATTAATTCCAGAATGTCCTTGTAAAAATTTCGAAAAAATGTGAAAGTGCAATTTTTTAAATTTCCACTAAAAGTTGAGAAAAAGATTTTATTGTGTCATATTACACAGGCTTTTGACATCACAAAACCATTATTACCATTTCTGTTAAAATTTTACACTACCCCAATGTCCTATTTGTACTGTACTAAAAGTGGCAGTGCACCATGGTTCCATTCGTCTATATCTATGTGCACTTGAACACGTGTTCCCCACTGAAACGTATTACTGTATGAGTGCTCGTTTGCCATTTGAACTCGAATTGACACATCTTGTCACCTAATCTTTGCCAATCGTTATAAAAGCTGTTATATGCCGAAACGTCCCAAATGACTAGCACTGAGTCTAAGCTAGCTGACACTATTTACATGCTACAGCTCCCGTGCCATTTGTATAATATTTCAATGACATTTGTAGTGACAGTCTAACAACCCCCGCGAGTTGATTTGTGATGATTGCTCACGCATTATGCTATGTATGCACTGCTGTTGTTGCTATGCTATGTATGCAATGCTGTTGTTAGTTTATACAAATTTATTTTAGCTCGATTGCGAAACAAGTTATTTCAACTTATATAAATCACTCTCGAGACCTCATTCCTGATGGAATCCATCGCCACGAGGGAGAGAGAAGAGGCAACGTGGAATTTAAATGCCTTGCCTAAGGGCACACTCGTAACGGCTCCAGTGGGGCTCGAACTGTTGCTATGGTATGCTGTTGTTGCTATGGTATGTATGCACTGGTGTTGTTGCTATGCTACGTATACAATGCTGTTGTTGCTAAGCTATGTATGCACTGTTGTTGTTGCTATGCTACGTATGCAATATTGTTGTTGCTATGCTATGTATGCACTGTTGTTGTTGCTATGCTATGTATGCAATGCTGTTGTTGCTATGCTATGTATGCACTGGTGTTGTTGGTATGCTACGTATGCAATGCTGTTGTTGCTATGCTATCTATGCACTGCTGGTGTTGCTATGCTATGTATGCACTGCTGTTGTTGCTATGCTATGTATGCACTACTGTTGTTGCTATGCTATGTATGCACTGCTGGTGTTGCTATGCTATGTATGCACTGCTGTTGTTGCTATGCTATGTATGGACTGGTGTTGTTGCTATGCTATATATGTACTGCTGTTGTTGATATGCTATGTATGCACTGATGTTGTTGCTATGCTATGTATGTACTGCTGTTGTTGCTATGCTATGTATGCACTGCTGTTGTTGCTATGCTATGTATGCACTGCTGTTGTTGCTATGTATACAATGCTGTTGTTGCTATGCTACGTATGCAATGCTGTTGTTGCTATGCTATGTATGTACAGCTGTTGTTGCTATGCTATGTATGTACTGCTGTTGTTGCTATGCTACGTATGCAATGCTGTTGTTGCTATGCTATGTATGCACTGCTGTTGTTGCTATGCTACGTATGCAATGCTGTTGTTGCTATGCTATGTATGCACTGTTGTTGTTGCTATGCTACGTATGCAATGTTGTTGTTGTTGCTATGCTATGTATGCACTGCTGTTGTTGCTATGCTACGTATGCACTACTGTTGTTGCTATGCTATGTATGCACTGCTGTTGTTGCTATGCTACGCATGCACTGCTGTTGTTGCTATGCTATGTATGCACTGCTCTTATTGCTATGCTATGTATGCACTGCTGTTGTTGCTATGCTACGTATACACTGTTGTTGCTATGCTATGTGGTCATTCAGATGCGCCGTCGTGGCCGAGTTGTTAAGGTCATTCTCTTCAAATCACTTGCCTCTCAAAGCCGTAGTTTCGAGTTCTACTGGGGTGTCGATAATTATTTCATACGAGGCAGCTATCCAGCTGGCTTGCTGTAGGTCTGTGGTTATACCAGGGTGACCGTCTATACATGTACAATAATGCTAGGAAGGGCACCTGGGATCTCTCAACACCAATTCTAACTGGAGAGTCTTTAACCCATATCCCCAAAGAAAGAAAGAAAGAAACACACAAACAGAAAAACAAAGCAATATGAAACAACATATATTAAAGCGACATTACATCGCAAAAAGCAAATAAAATGCATTTTTTCACGTATAAATGCATTGCTACTACAAATCCTTCTGAATACATTCAGTGTTTTTGTGGATTGAAAGTATGATTTCATATAACGGTCATCCATGCTCCATGTTTGTTTGTCATCGGAGTCAATACTAAGCGCGAGATGTCGTTTTGAGTTAATTTAGCTAAGAATAGTCTACAAATAAATAGGCACAAATGTGAGATATAATGGTAACCATAACTCGTGTTATTCAGGATACACTAGTTGTATTACGCATGGATGTTTACATTATTTTGTTATGTCAACAAACCGCGTATACGACGTTTGTTTATTAGTTGAAATACCTAGTATTTGAGGCAAATATTTGGAAAATATTATACCATATAATAGGAAAATACATTTTGTAGAAATTTGTATTTTCACTGATGTAGTGTCGCTTTAAGGAGGAACCTGGTAATCATAGAAACAGGTAGCCAATACAGAATACTATTTCAACAGTTTGATTAGCTGATATCGATACAGACTCAGAGATTATGATATGTACACAAAACACACCACTTATTGAATAGTGCCCATCTTATTTATATTTCAGATGGATACAAAAGCACACAGCGTTGCCAAGATATCCGCAATGTCTAGAGGATTTAGCCTAGCGATATTAGTTACTGTGGTATTATGTGGAGTACACTCAACGGAGACAGTGATCGATCCACAAACAATAATAGAATGTCTGCCCAGGGAGTATACATTTCGTGCATCAAAGACTACAATGATAAATGGGCGCGTTCTCCCCTGCTGGGATGACCTAACAGTGTATTCCTGTTGGGGGCGTTGCGATTCCTTTGAGGTATTTCTTGCTCTTTCCGCTTCTTTCAGCAAACTAGATCCCTGTTGGTACGATTTCCCCGAAAATAAATCCCATCCGAGTAATATGTCATAGCTCTGTCCGGTGTCACCCCCCACATTTCCCCACATGTGATATATGTCTCAATGGTGACTTGAATGCTGTGTCCGCATCGTACTAGGCGTGCGGTGAGTTTGAGGTATTTCTTGCTCTTTCCGCATTGTACTAGGCGTGCGGTGAGTTTGAGGTATTTCTTGCTCTTTTCGCATCGTACTAGGCGTGCAGTGAGTTTGAGGTATTTCTTGCTCTTTTCGCATCGTACTAGGCGTGCAGTGAGTTTGAGGTATTTCTTGCTCTTTTCGCATCGTACTAGGCGTGCGGTGAGTTTGAGGTATTTCTTGCTCTTTTCGCATCGTACTAGGCGTGCAGTGAGTTTGAGGTATTTCTTGCTCTTTTCGCATCGTACTAGGCGTGCGGTGAGTTTGAGGTATTTCTTGCTCTTTTCGCATCGTACTAGGCGTGCAGTGAGTTTGAGGTATTTCTTGCTCTTTTCGCATCGTACTAGGCGTGCGGTGAGTTTGAGGTATTTCTTGCTCTTTCCGCATTGTACTAGGCGTGCAGTGAGTTTGAGCCACACAAGAACAACATGATAGTCAATATACTATCCATAGTGTCTTTTATGTCTCCATCATGGCGATGGCTTCCATCAGGAATGAGGTATCGAGAGCGATTAACCCATTCAACCCCAAGTAACTGACATGGACTAGTCCATGATATTCTTAGACCAATAAATGAATCAGAAAATCACATTTGGACAAGTTCATTTATCAAAATGGGTAATTATGTCTAAAAATAGTCATATCACTGGCAATAAGTGCAGATCCTGATGAGTGGTTCGTCACGAGCCGGCTCATCTGGATCTACACTTTTTCATAAGCCTATTTAGAGGCCTGTGGGGTTAAAAGGGTTAAACTACTGTTAGAATAAAGTTCTCATTCGAGCTCAAAGGAATGTGTACACACAACTGTCTACAATACATATAGTCACTAGTGCGTGCTTCATGATACCTAGATTATCTTCATGATAGGTTCCAAAATATTCATTTAGAGAAACTGCCGTTTATTTTATAAAACTGTCCTTAAAAATGGCCACCAAGATAAGATCTTATCAGTGTTTTCACAGGCTGTGGGAGGTGTGTATATGCTCACATGTAGTTAAAGAAACATCGATTCATAGGTGGTTGCATGTGCGTGCTATTAACCTCTAACGCAAAGAAAAAGGGCGTGTTATTCTCATTAATGCCATACATATATAGCGGCGAGGTTTCTTCAATATTCTACACTCACCAGCTTACCAGCGGAAGAAATGAAGACTAAATATGTCACCAGGGAACCAATCTCTCCACGACAACGACAACGACTAGCAATATGCTTAAGTTAAAAATAATTTGATTAAGACCAAAGCAGAGCTTAATGGTGACGAGAGGTGGCGCAATGTGAGGCATACTTGTTGTGCAGCTTAACGGACGGGCACCAGGGTAAAATCACTGAGTATCCGAAAGCCAGCTCTATTTGTGGAAAAGGATTAATGTGCTACTTATATGTTTTGTAGGAGTTATCTTTGCCTGGGTTCCAGTCTGTCGATTTTTCACTTTTTAACTTCTGGCAAAGTGGCAGTTGATATCAGTCTCGGTGTTAAAATATATTTATTTGACTGACCAGGCAAAATATATCGACGCCTGTTCCCAGGCTAGAGTTATCTACGTGCTATATATATGTTTTGTAGGAGTTATCTATGTGCTATCTAGATGTTTGTAGGAGTTGTCTATGTGCTATCTAGATGTTTGTAGGAGTTATCTATGTGCTATCTAGATGTTATGTAGGGGTTATCTATGTGCTATCTACATGTTTGTAGGAGTTATCTATGTGCTATATAGATGTTTGTAGGAGTTATCTATGTGCTATCTACATGTTTGTAGGGGCTATCTATGTGCTATCTACATGTTTGTAGGAGTTATCTATGTGCTATCTAGATGTTTGTAGGAGTTGTCTATGTGCTATCTAGATGTTTGTAGGAGTTATCACAATGTGCTATCTAGATGTTATGTAGGGGTTATCTATGTGCTATCTACATGTTTGTAGGAGTTATCTATGTGCTATATAGATGTTATGTAGGGGTTATCTATGTGCTATCTACATGTTTGTAGGAGTTATTTATGTGCTATCTACATGTTTGTAGGAGTTATCTATGTGCTATCTACATGTTTGTAGGGCTTATCTATGTGCTATCTACATGTTTGTAGGAGTTATCTATGTGTTAGCTACATGTTTGTAATGAATGGTGTTTTACGGCGCAACGACATCTAAGGTCATGTAGCGCCTACATGTTTGTAGGAGTTATCTATGTGCTATCTACATGTTTGTAGGAGTTATCTATGTGCTATCTACATGTTTGTAGGAGTTATCTATGTGCTATCTACATGTTTGTAGGAGTTATCTATGTGCTATCTAGATATCGTAGGAGTTATCTATGTGCTATCTAGATGTTTTGTAGGAGTTATCTATGTGCTATATAGATGTTTTGTAGGAGTTATCTATGTGCTATCTAGATGTTTGTAGGGGTTATCTATGTGCTATCTACATGTGTGTAGGAGTTGTCTATGTGCTATCTACATGTTTGTAGGAGTTATCTATGTGCTATCGACATGTTTGTAGGGGTTATCTATGTGCTATCTACATGTTTGTAGGAGTTATCGATGTGCTATCTACATGTTTGTAGGAGTTATCTATGTGCTATCTACATGTTTGTAGGAGTTATCGATGTGCTATCTACATGTTTGTATGAGTTACCTATGTGCTATCTATATGTTTGTAGGAGTTATCTATGTGCTATCTAGATGTTTGTAGGAGTTATCTATGTGCTATCTAGATGTTTGTATGGGTTATCTATGTGCTATCTACATGTTTGTATGGGTTATCTATGTGCTATCTAGATGTTTGTAGGAGTTATCTATGTGCTATCTAGATGTTTGTAGGAGTTATCTATGTGCTAGCCTATCTACATGTTTGTAGGGGTTATCTATGTGCTATCTAGATGTTTGTATGGGTTATCTATGTGCTATCTACATGTTTGTATGGGTTATCTATGTGCTATCTAGATGTTTGTAGGAGTTATCTATGTGCTAGCCTATCTACATGTTTGTAGGGGTTATCTATGTGCTATATAGATGTTTGTATGGGTTATCTATGTGCTATATAGATGTTTGTAGGGGTTATCTATGTGCTATATAGATGTTTGTATGGGTTATCTATGTGCTATATAGATGTTTGTATGGGTTATCTATGTGCTATCTAGATGTTTGTAGGGGTTATCTATGTGCTATCTACATGTTTGTAGGAGTTATCTATGTGCTATCTACATGTTTGTAGGAGTTATCTATGTGCTATCTAGATGTTTGTATGGGTTATCTATGTGCTATGGAGATGTTTGTATGGGTTATCTATGTGCTATGGAGATGTTTGTATGAGTTATCTATGTGCTATGGAGATGTTTGTATGGGTTATCTATGTGCTATCTAGATGTTTGTAGGGGTTATCTATGTGCTATCTAGATGTTTGTATGGGTTATCTATGTGCTATGGAGATGTTTGTATGGGTTATCTATGTGCTATGGAGATGTTTGTATGGGTTATCTATGTGCTATGGAGATGTTTGTATGGGTTATCTATGTGCTATGGAGATGTTTGTAGGGGCTATCTATGTGATATCTACATGTTTGTATGGGTTATCTATGTGCTATCTACATGTTTGTAGGAGTTATCTATGTGCTATCTAGACGAGAGCTATATTTATGTTTGTTTATATGTTATCCGGATGTTATCTTTATGTTATCTATATTTTATTTAGATATTTATAGGAGGTATGTAAATGCTATTTTTATACTATATAATTTTAATTTTTTTTTATTATGTTTTATCTACATTCTATCTAGATGTTATGTATAATTATGCTATATTTTTACTATCTATATTCTATCTAGATGTTATGTATAATTATGCTATATTCTTACTATCCATATTCTATCTAGATGTTATGTATAATTATGCTATATTCTTACTATCTATATTCTATCTAGATGTTATGTATAATTATGCTATATTTTTACTATCTATATTCTATCTAGATGTTATGTATAATTATGCTATATTTTTACTATCTATATTCTATCTCTATGGTTACTATGATTTCAGTATGGGGATTACAAGATTCCATACAAGATAAGTTATCATCCAGTGTGTACATATACGGAGAAACGTGCAAGAAACGTCCGACTACGACGCTGCCACCCGAACCATCCCGACCCGGTATATGAAGTGTTTGATGCTACCGAGTGTAGCTGTACGCAATGTGACTCTGAGAATACGAGTTGTGAAAATTTAAATGGATGATGTTAAATACATAATAAAATAAAATAATATCTAACGATTCGAATATTTATATTTCTTACGTGTACTTACATATGTACCATTTATGTAACGATTATGTAGCACGTCGCGGGCTCCCGTGGCCGAATGGTTTAGGTTTTACAGCCCCTATTTTAGAGCCAGTACACGTGGTAACGCGTAGGAATGTAACTGTGCGTAAAATATAGGATCGTGATCAACTAATTATAATAAACAATTACGCACTTAGCATCAGTATAATTAAGAAATAATAAGTGTCAACCGTGGTATATCGCAGAATAACCCGAGTTTGAAGTTCTTATGCGTAGAAATATATCACGAAGGCCGAATTCTGCGATATACCACGGTTGATACTTATTAATTTAGTATTTTCTTCAAATGCCGTGCATTTGGCTCACTTCCGCGAATTCCCACGGTAGTATTTTACAAACATCACGTGACTTTCATTCATAAAACTTTACACGCATTGGAATAGCCAAAGCACAGGTGCGCGCAGCATAGTTCAAGGTAGGTATATCGCAGAATAACGAGAGGTAGGTTTTACTCTACAAGTATGTATGCTATTAGCTGGGTCGTATTAGAATATATGTTAAATGTAATACCGAATTACAAATATAGCAACGTTATATGTTAAATGCAATACCGAATTACAAATATAGCAACGTTATATGTTAAATGTAATACCGAATTACAAGAATAGCAATATTATATGTTAAATGTAATACCGAATTACAAATACAGCAACGTTATATGTTAAATGTAATAACGAATTACAAGAATAGCAATATTATATGTTAAATGTAATACCGAATTACAAACATAGCAACGCTATATGTTAAATGTAATACCGAATTACAAATATAGCAACGTTGTATGTTAAATGTAATACCGAATTACAAATATATCAACGTTATATGTTAAATATAATACCGAATTACAAATATATCAACGTTATATCTTAAATATAATACCGAATTACAAATATAGCAATATAATATGTTAAATGTAATACCGAATTACAAATACAGCAACGTTATATGTTAAATGTAATACCGAATTACAAACATAGCAACGTAATATGTAAAATGTATAAATAACGAATTATAAATATAGCGACATAATGTCAGGGGCGTACCCAGCCAATTTTGATGTGGACACCAAAGGAGCACCGAAGGTGCGAGTGGTGTATGGGGGTCTGGGGGCATCCCCCCATAAATGTTTTAAAACCTGGACGTCATTTGGTGCATTCTGGCGACTCTGAGAACTAACTATATTCCGATAAATACACTTGGAAAACGTATGTTTTTTATGCGGCAATTTGTAAAATGTCTGAATTATACTGTACATCAGTGCATCGTCTGAGTTTCATATCTTTAGCTGGGTATGTGTATGAAACGGGAGTGCATCTACGTGTACGTAGATCTACCTGCTTGTGCCTATACGTGTGCTTTTACTTGCAAAGAACTGCTTAGTACTGGAGCTTACCACGAACACTGTTAACGTACTGTTGAAGTATGGCGTTAAACTCAATCAAACTGCACATGCATATAGATCTACGCTGTAATTATTAATGTACTGGTAAATGAGGGTTGAGATTTTAATAGTCCGTAGACCTACATAGATACAGACAGTTGAACGCCATAACGGTCTTTAAAGAAAGTCAAGTTTTCTCTCCTTCCTGGAGGTAAATGTTGTCATTACAGTATCAATGTCAATTTGTTCGTGCCTGTGTAGCATTGCTAGGCCAGAGAGACGCTCAGTTGTCATAGTAGATCGTAAATAGTTCTTATCTCTACGCATGACACTGAACGACCTCTCAGCAGTAGCCGTAGATACAGGCATGGTAATTAGTACAACCAGACATATATATATATCTGGGTACAAGGCCATGTTCGTGTTGTCTATGGCGCTCTTCAGATCAGCTGGCCTGTCAGCCTCAAGGAGCCACCGTGTCCTCCAACGTGAAACTTCACGACGAAAGCTCTCATGGTCGCCTGTGAGGTCTGTGCTGTAGGCGTCGAACACGCTGTCCTCCTGATGTGGCGTAAAGGCCTGAATCCTGCCCGGGAGTAGGTACTAGGCCAGGAAGCGGTCATTGGCCGATAACAGGCGCTCCTCAATCGTGGTTACCAGGTGGTCTACGAAGGGGTAGTATAGGGCCCGTTTCCAATACGATGACGTCAGAGTTTTACTCTAGTCTATATACATTACCACAGGTAGTCTACTAGTCTGTATAGTAGAAACTCATTTCGCTAGCTCGTACGCACGGTTTTCCGTTTTTTTAAAGATTTTTGTTTGTTTTGAAAATGATGTGGACGCCACTGCGTACTTGCGTATAGGCAGTTACGCGCCTGAATGTTATAGCGAATTACAAATCTAGCAACATTACGTGCGTTAAATGTAATAGCGAATTACAAATATAGCAACATTACGTGCGTTAAATGTAATAGCGAATTACAAATATAGCAACATTACGTGCGTTAAATGTAATAGCGAATTACAAATATAGCAACATTACGTGCGTTAAATGTAATAGCGAATTACAAATATAGCAACATTACGTGCGTTAAATGTAATAGCGAATTACAAATATAGCAACATTACGTGCGTTAAATGTAATAGCGAATTACAAATATAGCAACATTACGTGCGTTAAATGTAATAGCGAATTACAAATATAGCAACATTACGTGCGTTAAAGTAATAGCGAATTACAAATATAGCAACATTATATGCTAACTAAAATGATAACCAACATATATAGGAACATCATATGCTAACTATGATAGCGAATTTCATTCTATATTCAGTACACGCTTTAAAGCAATTCAGCTACAATTTACTACATCTATTGTACTTATTTGGTTTTAGCGTTACAGTTACCTACATACTTGCCCCAGACCTTGACTCTAGTTCGACGTTCGAGAGCCATTAAATTACCATGGAAGCACATTGTTATCTGTTCCGTATAATATATATGCAGACGAATTAAACCGTCGTCTTTCGACTTGGCTGGAACACAATTCAATTTTAATGGAGGAACAAAACGGTTTCAGAAAAAAACAGAAGTTGTTCAGAGCATAATATTATTAGATATTCGTTATACACAATTGTGAATAACCGAACATTGGCGTGTCAGTCAACCACTGCATACGTCATCGACCTTAGAAAGGCCTTTGACCGCGTACAAAGAGAGTGTCTGTCATTTAAGCTAATGTCAATGAGAGACATCTCTAATTTGCTATTACCTCCCTTGGCAGATAAAGTCTGATGTATTCCAAAATGTGAATAGGTCCTTTAAGTTAGAATGCTTTGTTTTTACTGTTCGTTTATACACATTTATTTTAGCTCGATTGCGAAACAAGTTCTTACAACTTATATTAATCACTCTCGAGACCTCATTCCTGATGGAATCCATCGCCACGAGGGAGAGAGAAGAGGCATGTGTAACTTAAATGCCTTGCCTAAGGGCACACTCGTAACGGCTCCAGCAGGGCTCGAACCTGGACATTTCGCACCTGGAGCGAACGCGCATCAACTGCGCTATCACGACTTCCACTTCTTCAAGAGTAAAAGTTAAATGGACACATTTCTTCAAATTTCAGATTTTATGAACACATTTAGGTCGTGGTCACTGTTCGCAGGTCGCTCACAGGAGTGGATACTGTTAATGTTGGCATTATCGTGCACTAGAAACTTACCATGCGTAGGGTTGTTATAAATTATTTCATCTGTGTTATGAACTGCTTACGGGGACACCTATGACGTGTCAATGAATGTGCGGGTGGGGAAAAAACCTCGAGCAAATCCGTTACCTTCCTGGTAATGATTATTTCCGTGCGTAATTACCGCTACATCCTACACGTCAGCAAATCATTTTGAAATGCAAGGAGCATTGTAAGGAACATTAATCCAAATGAATCTTCGTGAACATCAAATGTCATACTCTGATTTGTCTGTGTTCTCTGAGTTTCCACATGTCTGCGGCGTAGTATGCAACGGATTAAACAAATTCCGCGTACCACTCGGTAAGTACGTTGGCTGTCCGATTAACGTAGTGGTTAGCGCGCTCGCTTCTTCTCACCAATGTAACCCGGGTTCGATCCTCGGACCGGGACGTATATGAGATGGTAATGTGGTCGCCAGATCGGACAGGTGTGTTTTCTCCGGGTACTCCGGTTTCCTCCCACACAAATGACCACATATACGTTTTCATCCTCGCCAACGAGAGTGATTAATATATTAAGTTGTTAGAACTTGCTTCGCAAATGTTGTAAAATAAATAAAGTTTTAAAAAAATACGTTAGTCTCTTTCCATCAATGAGCATCTGTCGCATAGTGGTTTTGGTCGTTGTCTTCAAATCACCCCAACTCACCGCTGTAGGTTCGAATCCAAATGTGGGTGTCTAATTCTTTCATGTGAGGTAGATATTCAGTTCAACCCGGGTATCCGTCTGTGCACCAAATACTGCTCGAAATGGCATATGGGGTTTTCCTCCACCAATAATTGCTGGATAGTTGGAAATATGACCTCAGCCAGCCAGCGAGCCAGTCAGCCAACCAGCCGGTCGGCCGAACGGACAGACAGGCAGCAATGGCGCCTGGGTAGAACCACTGACCTTCTGCAAGTCAGCTAGACAGTTTGCACACATTCCATGTGTGGCATATTTGTGACCTACTGCATGTGTGGTCCTTGCAAACATTCACACACAAGTAGGTGTGCGCTTTACGTTTATTTATCGTCGCTACCGGTTGCCCATATGAGCGACGCCTCCTGAAGAGAGGAGTCATTTTAGATTTTGGAGGATAGTGCATGATACAGACAGAGACCCATTCTAGAGAGGGCACAAATTAAAGGGCACAATCGTAACGGTTCCAGCGGTGTTCGAACTCCGGGTATTTCTCACCTGAAGCGAAGGTGCTATGACTGCGCTATCACGACTTCCACATCTAAACTCTCTATAGAGTGGTACTGTACTGTATGATGCACATTGCATTTAAAAAATAATATTTGTCGTTAGTTATTTATTGGTGAATAAACCCTGGCTTGGAGATATTTATTGTTGAATAAACCGTGGTTTGGGGTTATTTATTGTTGAATAAACCATGGTTTGGGGTTATTTATTGGTGAATAAATCATGTTTTGGAGATATTTATTGTTGAATAAACCATGGTTTGGGGTTATTTATTGGTGAATAAATCATGGTTTGGAGATATTTATTGTTGAATAAACCATGGTTTGGAGATATTTATTGTTGAATAAACCATGGTTTGGAGTTATTTATTGTTGGAGTTATTTATTGGCGAATAAACCGTGGTTGGAGTTATTTATTGGCGAATAAACCGTGGTTTGGAGTTATTTATTGGCGAATAAACCGTGGTTTGGAGTTATTTATTGGCGAATAAACCATGGTTTGAAGCTATTTATTGGTGAATAAACCATGGTTTGGAGTTATTTATTGGTGAATAAACCATGGTTTGGAGTCATTTATTGGTGAATAAACCATGGTTTGAGTCATTTATTGGTGAATAAACCATGGCTTGGAGTTATTTATTGGTGAATAAATCATGGTTTGGAGTCATTTATTGGTGAATAAACCATGGTTTGGAGTCATGTATTGGTGAATTAACCATGATTTGGAGTTATTTATTGGTGAATAAACCGTGGTTTGGAGTTATTTATTGGTGAATAAACCATGATTTGGAGTTATTTATTGGTGATTAAACCATGGTTTGGAGTCATTTATTGGTGAATAAACCGTGGTTTGGAATAATTTATTGGAGAATAACCATATTTATTGGTGAATAAATCATGGTTTGGAGATATTTATTGTTGAATAAACCATGATTTGGGGTTATTTATTGGTGAATAAATCATGGTTTGGAGATATTTATTGTTGAATAAACCATGGTTTGGAGTTATTTATTTATTGGTGAATAAACCGTTGTTGGAGTTATTTATTGGCGAATAAACAGTGGTTGGAGTTATTTATTGGCGAATAAAACATGGTTTGAAGCTATTTATTGGTGAATAAACCATGGCTTAGAGTCATTTATTGGTGAATAAACCATGATTTGGAGTTATTTATTGGTGAATAAACCATGGTTTGGAGTCATGTATTGGTGAATTAACCATGATTTGGAGTTATTTATTGGTGAATAAACCATGATTTGGAGTTATTTATTGGTGAATAAACCATGGTTTAGAGTTATGTATTGGTGAATAAACCATGGTTTGGAGTCATTTATTGGTGAATAAACCATGGTTTGGAGTTATTTATTGGTGAATAAACCGTGGTTTGGAATAATTTATTGGAGAATAACCATGGTTGGAGTTATTTATTGGTGAATAAACCATGGTTTGGAGTCTTTTATTGGTGAATAAACCATGGTTTGGAGTTATTTATTGGTGAATAAGCCATGGTTTGGAGTTATTTATTTGGTGAATAAACCATGGTTTGGAGTCATTTATTGGTGAATAAACCATGGTTTGGAGTTATTTATTGGTGAATAAACCATGGTTTAGAGTTATTTATTGGCGAATAAACCGTGGTTTGGAGTTATTTATTGGCGAATAAACCGTGGTTTGGAGTTATTTATTGGCGAATAAACCATGGTTTGAAGCTATTTATTGGTGAATAAACCATGGTTTGGAGTTATTTATTGGTGAATAAACCATGGTTTGGAGTCATTTATTGGTGAATAAACCATGGTTTGAGTCATTTATTGGTGAATAAACCATGGCTTGGAGTTATTTATTGGTGAATAAATCATGGTTTGGAGTCATTTATTGGTGAATAAACCATGGTTTGGAGTCATGTATTGGTGAATTAACCATGATTTGGAGTTATTTATTGGTGAATAAACCGTGGTTTGGAGTTATTTATTGGTGAATAAACCATGATTTGGAGTTATTTATTGGTGATTAAACCATGGTTTGGAGTCATTTATTGGTGAATAAACCGTGGTTTGGAATAATTTATTGGAGAATAACCATATTTATTGGTGAATAAATCATGGTTTGGAGATATTTATTGTTGAATAAACCATGGTTTGGGGTTATTTATTGGTGAATAAATCATGGTTTGGAGATATTTATTGTTGAATAAACCATGGTTTGGAGTTATTTATTTATTGGTGAATAAACCGTTGTTGGAGTTATTTATTGGCGAATAAACAGTGGTTGGAGTTATTTATTGGCGAATAAACCATGGTTTGAAGCTATTTATTGGTGAATAAACCATGGCTTAGAGTCATTTATTGGTGAATAAACCGTGGTTTGGAGTTATTTATTGGTGAATAAACCATGATTTGGAGTTATTTATTGGTGAATAAACCATGGTTTAGAGTTATGTATTGGTGAATAAACCATGGTTTGGAGTCATTTATTGGTGAATAAACCGTGGTTTGGAATAATTTATTGGAGAATAACCATGGTTGGAGTTATTTATTGGTGAATAAACCATGGTTTGGAGTCTTTTATTGGTGAATAAACCATGGTTTGGAGTTATTTATTGGTGAATAAGCCATGGTTTGGAGTTATTTATTTGGTGAATAAACCATGGTTTGGAGTCATTTATTGGTGAATAAACCATGGTTTGGAGTTATTTATTGGTGAATAAACCATGGCTTGGAGTTATTTATTGGTGAATAAACCATGGTTTTGAGTCATGTATTGGTGAATTAACCATGATTTGGAGTTATTTATTGGTGAATAAACCGTGGTTTGGAGTTATTTATTGGTGATTAAACCATGATTTGGAGTTATTTATTGGTGAATAAACCATGGTTTAGAGTTATGTATTGGTGAATAAACCATGGTTTGGAGTCATTTATTGGTGAATAAACCATGGTTTGGAGTTATTTATTGGTGAATAAACCGTGGTTTGGAATAATTTATTGGAGAATAACCATGGTTGGAGTTATTTATTGGTGAATAAACCATGGTTTGGAGTCTTTTATTGGTGAATAAACCATGGTTTGTAGTTATTTATTGGTGAATAAGCCATGGTTTGGAGTTATTTATTTGGTGAATAAACCATGGTTTGGAGTCATTTATTGGTGAATAAACCATGGTTTGGAGTTATTTATTGGTGAATAAACCATGGTTTAGAGTTATTTATTGGTGAATAAACCATGGTTTGGAGTTATCTATTGGATAATAAATTATTTATTGGTGAATAAACCATGGTGTTGAGTTATTTATTGGTGAATAAACCATGGTTTAGATTGATTTATTGGTGAATAACCCATGGTTTATAGTTATTTATTTGTGAATAAACCATGGTTTTAAGTTATTTATTGGTGAATAAACCATGGTTTATAGTTATTTATTGGTGAATAAACCATGGTTTAGAGTTATTTAGTTCTTAGGTGTATGAATTAACAAACCATACGCCAAAGTGGTTTATTCCAGCGCCCAGAACGACAAACTACGTTTTATATTGTTGACAATAGAAAGTTATAGATACATGTATAATGATTGTCATTCAGTATGCTGATGTCGTTTTGTATTTCGATAACATTACCTGATTTGTATTAAGTTACATTGTACAACATTATATATGTATATTGCATGGAGTAACTGTGTACTTTGGTTATAATTATTGTGTGTGTGCATTAATGCTAAAGGGTTAAGAAATTTAAGAGGGCCATAAGGAAGATTAGTTCAGAACTAATTAGGTCACCCTCTATGAATAAAGAAATCTATCTATTCGAATATAATTAACGCATGTACAGATGTTATTTCTAATCTAACATGACCAAAATATCTAAAAAGTACAAACTAATTGGTTTTATGTTTTAGAGTGCGTAACGGTTGACGTCACTAATTAAGCAGTGTTTTATTGCAGATTCAAACACGGTAAATTCCTTCTTTGCGCAGGTGTTTAAACTGCAATATGAATGTAGTTGAAGTGAATACCATTTCATTCTAGTTTGCCCCAAATATAGAAATCTTAGACTAAAATATTTCAAACCATATTTTTGTAGATGGCCCACTACTAACACATTTGTATCTCTTATGAATGCTAACAGCGATAGAGTTATTAACAGTACAGCTAAATTTGTATATCATGCTTTCAAACATGCACAAATAAGGTAATATATATTACTATGAAGTTTCATCCCATGCAGCATTATTTGACTATGAATGGTATATATTCGGCCATCGTGATATATTTCGACGCATAAGAACTTCAAACTCGGGTTATTCTGCGATACTTATTATTTCGATTCTAACACGACTTACTTCTAATAATTTTAGACGAGAATCAAAGGAGCATTTTCTTCAAACGCCGCTGCATTTGGCTTTCGAAATTTCCTCCCGCGTAAGGGGTGATGACGTTATTTTGTATGGAAAATATCAATCTAGTGCATAAATGAACAAAAGTTGTAACTGATCAATAATTTTATTTATTTTGTCAAATAAAACTGTACAGAATAGTAACTGAAACGTTACTTAACAGAAAAACAAGACGGACCAGAGATTATCTGATTCTAAAAATAGCTCACTTCCGCGAATTCCCACAGTAGTATTTACAAACATCACGTGACTTTCATTCATAAAACTTTACACGCATTGTATAAATGGAATAGCCAAAGCACGGTGCGCGGGCAGCATAGTTCAAGGTAGGTATATCGCAGAATAACCCGAGGTAGATTTTACTCTACAAGTATGTATGCTATTAGCTGGGTCGTGTTAGAATATTAGATAAACGATAACTATATATCCGTTGCCACCAGGCAATGGGTACCATCGCATTGATAATTAGTCACTGCACGCACGCGCCAATTTTCCAAGCCAATTAGCAAATCATCATGCGTTGCAGGGCTATTTACTGAGAATATTACAATCTCACACATTAACTACTATCGGTGCACAATATACCGGGCACACTCTTTGCACCCACATAGCAGAAACACGTTGGTTGCTTTTGTAGCTACGAGAATAATGACTCGTTAACTAAAATGTCTTGGTCGTCTATCCAGTCACTATGTGAATCTTTAGGTTAAACATATACAACTATATTGATCAGATTTTAAATCGGTGCAAGATGCATTGGCGTACACCTCTATTTAAACTGGCATTGACGTACACCTTCATTTAAACTGGCATTGGCGTACACCTCCACATAAACTGCATTGGCGTACACCTCCACATAAACTGCATTGGCGTACACCTCCACATAAACTGCACTGGCGTACACCTCCACATAAACTGCATTGGCGTACACCTCCATATAAACTGCACTGTCGTACACCTCCATATAAACTGCATTGGCGTACACCTCCATATAAACTGCACTGGCGTACACCTCCATATAAACTGCATTGGCGTACACCTCCATATAAACTGCACTGGCGTACACCTCCATATAAACTGCATTGGCGTACACCTCCATATAAACTGCACTGGCGTACACCTCCATATAAACTGCATTGGCGTACACCTCCATATAAACTGCACTGGCGTACACCTCAAATTAATTGTATGAATAAGTTATGGCATCACCGTTAACAGTAACACATCTCTTGATATATATACATCTTGTGCTGATATGTCTTGTTTATACAAACTTATTTTTAGCTCGATTGCGAAACAAGTTCTTTCAACTTATATTAATCACTCTCGAGTCATCATTCCTGATGGAATACATCGCCATGAAGGAGAGAGAAGAGGCATGTGGAATCTGCGCATCCACTGCGTTATCACGACTTCGTGTTCTTGTTTGTTTGTTTTAGGGCATACATTCGCAATAAGTCAAAACGCACCAACATCTTATGTTATATGGCGACTCTCTAGCTATCATTGGATGGAGGAAGACCCGGGTTCTCCCTATGCGCAGTACTTCAGGCACGCACACGGGCATCCGGGTAGAACTACCGTCATTCCGTAACTTCCTCATTCAGAATTCGACACCCCAAGTGTGATTCGAACCTACAGCGGCGAGGTGGTAACTATTTGAAGTCAACGACCATAACCACTCGGCCAAGGAGGCCCACTATTAACAGCATGCTTTTCTTTCAAGTGACCTCGTTGCACCTTACCTCACATTCTTTATTAAAACATAAGAACCCCGACTAAGATAACATAAGCATGGCCCTATCTGTACATTACATCAAACGCTTGAGGTAATAATTCATATAAGTTAATTAAACCCCGAGTGGCAACGACATATTGGCCGTCAAAATAGAGTTCAATCAGATGTAGTAACATAGCATGCTACAGAAATAGCTTTATCCTATTTGAAATAGTTTAAATTCTAAAACCAAACGAGATATGTACATCACTACACGAATGGCGTTTTGATTATTTTGCGATAAAAGAATGTGCACGTCAAAAACATGCAACTCCGTTCAAATCATAAACTTATTCCGCATGATACTTGCCGGAACTATGGAATGTTGCAATTGATCAGTCAATGTCTCTGCAATGTCTTCCTGTAGCATAGTCAATGTTTGATCGTGTTTGTTCATTACACTACAGTGTACATCCGTTATGTCGAATTCCGTCGGACCGAACAAAATACTTCGACATAACCGAAGTTTAACTTAACGAAATTCGATATGAACAGATCCTCGAGTTATATGTAAAATGATAGTGTCTGAAACGGGACTTTGATCCGACTTCGAGATAATCGAATTTGACATAACAGATTAATCTTGCATGGTATCCAGTTTCAGGGGCGTATCAATTTTTAGGCCCGACTAATACATTGAGCGAGGAAAATGTTGATTTCTGGAACGTCAAATGGTGCACGCATTTTAATTTAAATTTACGTCTTAAAAATGTTTTTTTTCTTCAAAATGATGCCAACTTGAGTCTAAAATTGCTACACAGAGATGAAATGCCACATTGACTACAACACACGTATATTAGATATCTCTCATTGTGTGAGGTATTTATTCATTTGTAAGAAAATATGGAAAAAACATGACATATGAAAAACATTTTCTATTGAAGACAACAAACTCTATACGAGAGGACATAGAAAACTCACACTTCAGATAAGTGTGTATTTACATGAAAAACAATAACTATATAAATACATAGTTTTAAACATTTTGCATTATTTTTAGTTGTTCAGTTTGTGTTTTGTAATACAGATGTGATATATCTTTGATGGAATCCTTCGTATTTCGTTTTCATGTAATAATAATCATATAATGTAGGTGTGCGTTTTCTATGTCCTCTAGTATATATTTGAGGAGTGAAATACAAGAAACAG
The DNA here is from genome assembly GCA_014843695.1 of Archivesica marissinica. Taxonomy (NCBI): domain Eukaryota; kingdom Metazoa; phylum Mollusca; class Bivalvia; order Venerida; family Vesicomyidae; genus Archivesica; species Archivesica marissinica. Next base: position 78,817,365 of record CM026404.1, read on the forward strand.
TTCTGTTCTGTTCGTAGCCTCATCTCAGTGAACTGCCGATGATTGGCATCACCGTCCCAAACATGGCGTTCCATCCCATGATCAGGATACAGCCGTCCTGAACACACGCCATTTTCGCGGAGTCCTGGTGATTTCTAAAATAACCGCAATAAGTTAAGGTTTGGAGAATAAATTAGAGATCTGAGGCCCGGGCCTTCATTGCATTATAGTACCTACGTACCTGAGTTTACCTTTATTTACTCATATACTATTAGATTATGGAAGTCGTGATAGCGCAATGGATGCGCGTCGTTCGCTTCAGGTGCGAAAGGTCCGGAGTTCGAGCACCGCTGGAGCCGTTAGGATTGTGCCCTTAGGCACGGCATTTAATTTCCACGTTGCCTCTTCTCTCTCCCTCGTGGCGATGGATTCCACCAGGAATGAGGTCTCAATAGTGATTAATATAAGTTGTAAGAACTTGTTTCGCAATCGAGCTAAAATAAATTTGTATAAACTATCTATACTATTAGATTGTATTAATTAAATTAGAAATAAAATCAGTCGTATCTCTTAACAATAATAACATTGTTAGCAATAGGAAAACTCAAGTAAAAACTGTAACTAAGAATTATAAACGACAATATGTCTCGTCTACACATTATACGATTCATTTCATTTTAGCCTGGCCGAGTGGTTACGGAATGAGGTCTCGATAATGATTAATATAAGTTGTAAGAACTTGTTTCGCAATCGTGCTAAAATACATTTGTATAAACATGAGTTTAATCCTAATTCCGGGCTTTATGTTAAAAGCTTGAGCTGTTATTACATTTCGATAGACACCATACAACTAATACAATTCTTAAAGCATTTCAAGAAAAATGATTATTCCAACATTCTGCAATTGGACAGAATGACCAGAGAATCAGGACTGTTACCATGCAACGAACTGTGCGGCCGAAGAAGTAAGAAATCACAGTGACGTAAACAATGACGTCAATGTAATATTTCGCAATACAGTGGACAGACCGTCATACACTAGAACATAGGAACTCACTGTGACGTAAACAATGACGTCACTGTAATATTTCGCAATACAGTGGACAGACCGTCATACACTAGAACATAAGAACTCACTGTGACGTAAACAATGACGTCAATGTAATATTTCGCAAAACAGTGGACAGACCGTCATACACTAGAACATAGGAACTCACTGTGACGTAAACAATGACGTCAATGTAATATTTCGCAATACAGTGGACAGACCGTCATACACTAGAACATAAGAACTCACTGTGACGTAAACAATGACGTCAATGTAATCTTTCGCAATACAGTGGACAGAGAATCAAACTTGAACATACACTATACAGACATCATCAGCCACTTTACAACTTGCAAGAAATAACACTGCAGATGGAACACTTAAAATCACTTAATACTTTATTTTATTACTACGACTATGATAAAATGTCTTGTTAAAAGGTTTTCAGACCCAGAGACAAACTAAGGTTGAGTACAATGCACACTAAACTGTAAGATGCACGCTTTGCCAACTATATTGTTCTTCTGTGGACAGCTTACAACATACACTGTTCTTCTGTGGACAGCTTACCAAATATATTGTTCCTCTGTGGACAGCTTACCAACTACATTGTTCTTCTGTGGACAGCATACCAAATACATTGTTCTTCTGTTGGCAGTTTACAAAATATATTGTTCTTCTGTGTACAGCTTACCAAATATATTGTTATTCTGTGGACAGCTTACAAAATACATTGTTCTTCTGTTGGCAGTTTACAAAATATATTGTTCTTCTGTGGATAGTTTACCAAATACATTGTTCTTCTGTGGACAGTTTACCAAATACATTGTTCTTCTATGGGCAGCTTACCAAATGTATTGTTCTTCTGTGGACAGCTTACCAAATATATTGTTATTCTGTGGACAGCTTACAAAATACATTGTTCTTCTATGGGCAGCTTACCAAATATATTGTTCTTCTGTGGACAGTTTACCAAATACATTGTTCTGTTCTTCTGTGGACAGCTTACCAACTATATGTTCTTCTGTGGACAGCTTACCAAATACATTGTTCTTCTGTGGGCAGCTTACCAAATACATTGTTCTGTTCTTCTGTGGACAGCTTACCAAATATATTGTTCTTCTGTGGGTAGCTTACCAACTACATTGTTCTGTTCTTCTGTGGACAGCTTACCAAATACATTGTTCTTCTGTGGACAGCTTACCAAATATATTGTTCTTCTGTGGACAGCTTACCAAATATATTGTTATTCTGTGGACAGCTTACAAAATACATTGTTCTTCTGTGGGCAGTTTACAAAATATATTGTTCTTCTGTGGACAGCTTACCAAATACATTGTTCTTCTATGGGCAGCTTACAAAATATATTGTTCTTCTGTGGACAGTTACCAAATACATTGTTCTGTTCTTCTGTGGACAGCTTACCAAATATATGTTCTTCTGTGGACAGCTTACCAAATACATCGTTCTGTTATTCTGTGGACAGCTTACCAAATATATTGTTCTTCTGTGGGCAGCTTACCAACTACATTGTTCTGTTCTTCTGTGGACAGTTTACCAAATATATTGTTCTTCTGTGGACAATTTACCAAATACATTGTTCTTCTGTGGACAACTTACCAAATACATTGTTCTTCTGTGTACAGCTTACAAACTATATTGTTCTTCTGTGGACATATTGTCAACTAAATTGTTCTGTTCTTCTGTGGACAGCTTACCAAATACATTGTTCTTCTGTGGGCAGCTTACCAAATACATTGTTCTTCTGTGGACAGTTTACCAAATATATTGTTCTTCTATGGGCAGCTTACCAAATATATTGTTCTTCTGTGGAAAACTTACCAAATATATTGTTATTCTGTGGACAGCTTACAAAATACATTGTTCTTCTATGGGCAGCTTACCAAATATATTGTTCTTCTGTGGACAGCTTACCAAATACATTGTTCTTCTATGGGCAGCTTACAAAATATATTGATCTTCTGTGGACAGTTTACCAAATACATTGTTCTGTTCTTCTGTGGACAGCTTACCAAATATATGTTCTTCTGTGGACAGCTTACCAAATACATTGTTCTTCTGTGGGCAGCTTACCAAATACATTGTTCTGTTCTTCTGTGGACAGCTTACCAAATATATTGTTCTTCTGTGGGCAGCTTACCAACTACATTGTTCTGTTCTTCTGTGGACAGTTTACCAAATATATTGTTCTTCTGTGGACAATTTACCAAATACATTGTTCTTCTGTGGACAGCTTACCAAATACATTGTTCTTCTGTGTACAGCTTACAAAATATATTGTTCTTCTGTGGAGATATTGTCAACTACATTGGTCTGTTCTTCTGTGGACAGCTTACCAAATACATTGTTCTTCTGTGGGCAGCTTACCAAATATATTGTTCTTCTGTGGACAGTTTACCAAATACATTGTTCTTCTGTGGACAGCTTACCAAATACATTGTTCTTCTGTGGACAGCTTACTAAATACATTGTTCTTCTGTGGACAGCTTACCAAATACATTGTTCTTCTGTGGACAGCTTACTAAATAAGTTGTACTTCTGTGGACAGTTTACCAAATACATTGTTCTTCTATGGGCAGCTTACCAAATATATTGTTCTTCTGTGGACAGCTTTCCAAATATATTGTTATTCTGTGGACAGCTTACAAAATACATTGTTCTGTTCATCTGTGGATAGTTTACCAAATATATTGTTCTTCTGTGGACAATTTACCAAATACATTGTTCTTCTGTGGACAGCTTACCAAATACATTGTTCTTCAGTGGACAGCTTACCAAATATATTGTTCTTCTGTGGACAGCTTACCAAATATATTGTTATTCTGTGGACAGCTTACAAAATACATTGTTCTTCTGTGGGCAGCTTACAAAATATATTGTTCTTCTGTGGACAGTTTACCAAATACATTGTTCTGTTCTTCTGTGGACAGCTTACCAAATATATGTTCTTCTGTGGACAGCTTACAAAATACATTGTTCTGCTGTGGGCAGCTTACCAAATACATTGTTCTGTTCTTCTGTGGACAGCTTACCAAATATATTGTTCTTCTGTGGGCAGCTTACCAACTACATTGTTCTGTTCTTCTTTGGACAGTTTACCAAATATATTGTTCTTCTGTGGACAATTTACCAAATACATTGTTCCTCTGTGGACAACTTACCAAATACATTGTTCTTCTGTGTACAGCTTACACAATATATTGTTCTTCTGTGGACATATTGTCAACTACATTGTTCTGTTCTTCTGTGGACAGCTTACCAAATACATTGTTCTTCTGTGGGCAGCTTACCAAATACATTGTTCTTCTGTGGACAGTTTACCAAATACATTGTTCTTCTATGGGCAGCTTACCAAATATATTGTTCTTCTGTGAAAAACTTACCAAATATATTGTTATTCTGTGGACAGCTTACAAAATACATTGTTCTTCTATGGGCAGCTTACCAAATATATTGTTCATCTGTGGACAGCTTACCAAATACATTGTACTTCTATGGGCAGCTTACCAAATATATTGTTCTTCTGTGGACAGTTTACCAAATACATTGTTCTGTTCTTCTGTGGACAGCTTACCAAATATATGTTCTTCTGTGGACAGCTTACCAAATACATTGTTCTTCTGTGGGCAGCTTACCGAATACATTGTTCTGTTCTTCTGTGGACAGCTTACCAAATATATTGTTCTTCTGTGGGCAGCTTACCAACTACATTGTTCTGTTCTTCTGTGGACAGTTTACCAAATATATTGTTCTTCTGTGGACAATTTACCAAATGCATTGTTCTTCTGTGGACAGCTTACCAAATACATTGTTCTTCTGTGTACAGCTTACAAAATATATTGTTCTTCTCTGGAGATATTGTCAACTACATTGTTCTGTTCTTCTGTGGACAGCTTACCAACTACATTGTTCTTCTGTGGACAGTTTACCAAATACATTGTTCTTCTGTGGGCAGCTTACCAAATACATTGTTCTTCTGTGGACAGCTTACCAAATACATTGTTCTTCTGTGGACAGCTTACCAAATACATTGTTCCTCTGTGGACAGCTTACTAAATACATTGTTCTTCTGTGGACAGCTTACCAAATACATTGTTCTTCTGAGGACAGCTTACTAAATAAGTTGTTCTTCTGTGGACAGCTTACCAAATACATTGTTCTTCTGTGGATAGCTTACCAAATACATTGTTCTTCTGTGGACAGCTTACCAAATATATTGTTCTTCTGTGGACAGATAACCAAATACATTGTTCCTCTGTGGACAGCTTACCAAATACATTGTTCTTCTGTGGACAGCTTACCAAATATATTGTTCCTCTGTTGACAGCTTACCAAATACATTGTTCTTTTGTGGACAGTTTACCAAATACATTGTTCTGTTCTTCTGTGGACAGCTTACCAAATATATTGTTCTTCTGTGGACAGCTTACAAAATACATTGTTCTTCTGTGGGCAGCTTACAAAATATATTGTTCTTCTGTGGACAGCTTACCAACTACATTGTTCTTCTGTGGGCAACTTACCAAATACATTGTTCTGTTCTTCTGTGGACAGCTTACCAAATACATTGTTCTTCTGTGGACAGCTTAAAAAATGCATTATTATTCAGTAGACAGCTTTCAAATGCCCTGTTCTTCTTCTGTGGACAGCTTACCAAATGCATTGTTATTCAGTAAACAGCTTTCAAATACGCTGTTCTTCTGTGGACAGCTTACCAAATGCATTGTTATTCAGTAGACAACTTTCAAATGCGCTGTTCTTCTGTGGACAGCTTACCAAATGCATTGTTCTTCAGTAGACAACTTTCAAATGCGCTGTTCTTCTGTGGACAGCTTACCAAATTCATTGTTCTTCTGTGGACAGCTTACCAACTACATTGTGATTGTGGAAGTCCGATGCGAAATACCCGATACTACGAGTTGGCGCCTAGCTGTAGCCGTTACGATTATGCTATTAGACAATACATTTAAATTCCACATTGCCTCGTCTCTCTCCCTCATGGCGATGGATTCCACCAGGAATGAGATCTAAAGAGTGAATAATATACGTTGTAAGAAAATTGTTTCGCAATCGAAAGCTAAAATAAATTTGTATGCGTTCAGCATATATCTCTTTTTCTATGTTAATAATATGTTATTGCATATAAATTGATCATTTGCTCAACATACAACAACAACTACAGCACATAGAATGGTAACACGAAATTCGAATGGCTTAGATCACATGAGATGACGACCGACACAATACAATCACTATAACATCCAGCTAAACTTAAGGACAAGAATGCAGACTATATATGATTCATAATAATAAAGCAGTGAATGATCATTTACACATGCAACTCACAATTCACACAACCATTCTCCTTACGTAATCGAGACCGAATCCAATTCTATAAACTCACTAGTATTAATTTTGTTAATTATTTAAGAAATAATAAGTATCAACCGTGGTATATCGCAGAATAACCCGAGTTAGAAGTTCTTATGCGTAGAAATATATTACGAAGGCCGAATGCCTGAGTGATATATTTCTACGCATAAGAACGACAAAGGAGGGTTATTCTGCGATATACCAAGGTTGATACTTATTATTTCGATTCTAACACGACTTACTTCTAATAATTGTAATGGAGTATTTTCTTCAAACGCCGCTGCATTTGGCTTTCGAAATTTCCTCCGGCGTAAGGGGTGATGACGTTATTTTTTATGGAAAATATCAATCTAGTGCATAAATGAACAAATGTTGTAACTGATCAATAATTTTATTTATTTTGTCAAATAAAACTGTACAGAATAGTAACTGAAACGTTACTTAACAGAAAAACAAGACGGACAAGAGATTATCTGATTCTAAAGATAGCTCACTTCCGTGAATTCCCACGGTATTTTTTACAAACATCACGTGACTTTCATTCATAAAACTTTACACGCATTGTATAAATGGAATAGCCAAAACACGGTGCGCGCGCATCATAGTTCAAGGTAGGTATATTGCAGAATAACCCGAGATTGGCGATTTTACTCTACAGGTATGTATGTTATTAACTGGGTCGTGTTAGAATTTTATTTAGTTTAAGGTCTGTGCATTGGTTCCAGTCTATCGAATATTCAATTCTTTAATTACTTCTGGCAAAATGATATTATCAGAAACTCATTACAGCTCATAGATATATTTATTTTACGGACAGGGCAAACTATATCAACGCCTCTTCCCAGGCTCAGTAGCACCACTAGCTTGGGTCATATGGCGACGCTCCAGCTAATATTTGTCGAAGCAGTACTCCAGACATGGACGAGCACCATGGTAGAATCACCGACCTTCCGCAAGTCAACACCACCAGTGGGATTCGAACATACAGCGGTGAGAGGCAAGTGATTTGAACTAAATGTACTATAAAGTGTATTATTTCTTGAGAACATTGTGATGAACATATGCGAGTTATATTAATCTTTGTAAGGGCTTCTAAAAATAGTGTTTCTCATCATCAGATAATAACTCAATACAATGAAGTGAGTAGATCATTGGAGGTAAGTGGATGGAAACAACGAGAATTGATGAATAGCGAATGACATTTATTTCCATAGCGAGTACACGTGCCGAAGAAGTGTTCTTCACCTTCAATGTAATGACCGCATGAACAATCAGGAGAATCCCGGCTCAAATGAGTATTTCTTAAATTTCTGCATACATTTCTAACATATGTTTGAATTATACTACCGTAACAAAGTATAAAGTCGTGATAGCACTAACCACTCGACAACCGATTCCTCATGGCATATATATTTAATGGGCATCAAAATCACAATGGTGACCACATTTATTTGTAGTTGTTGATTTGGGTTTATGGTGAACCAATAAAGTTAAGATTACATAGTGCTGAACACGACTGAACATTTTGGTTCCATGTCTCATTTACATCAAAATTATAATATCAGATATGGAAGTACCGATAAAAATGTTCGCACATGGAACACTCAGAGAGGTGCAGCAATGGATGTCGTGATAGCGCAGTGGATGCGCGTTCGCTTCAGGTGCGAACGGTCCGGAGTTCGAGCCCCGCTGGAGCCGTTACGATTATGCCCTTAGGCAAGGCATTTAAATTCCACATTGCCTCTTCTTTCTCCCTCGTGGCGATGGATTCCATCAGGAATGAGGTCTCGAGAGTGATTAATATAAGTTATAAGAACTTGTTTCGCAATCGAGCTAAACTAAGTTTGTATAAACTACTACCGTAACCGAGTTAAATAATAAGAAGGAATTCTAAGAATTTAGAACTCTCTGTTCAGTGTATTCCTGTTTCTCGAGATTAAAGGTAACTAACCAGCTCTTACATTAATTGACTATTGATTCTACAACAAGTTTACTGACGTGAAAGAAGTTTAGTTTCCATAACAACAAAAGCTGATGTAGATACAGAAAGAGGAGTGAGTCGGCTAAGTCATTCATTAACATAAACAAGTGGCCAAAGAACAGGCATATGTACACTATTCTCAGAAATGGATTGTCCAACAAATACTCATTGAGCACGATTATGAAGTTTGGGGGTCCATTTAACGTTATTGCTTGAAACTGAATTCATTGTTTTCATTTGTATATTATCACTTCTTGCCACATTTGGTCAATTGTTTTAGATGTATTACAAAATACATGTTGCTATTCACGTTGTTCACGTAGTTTAGAAATTGAATTGGTAGATATGGTGGAATATGTATACACATTATTTTAGCACGATTGCGAAACAAGTTCATACAACTTATATTAATCACTCTCGAGACCTCATTCCTGATGGAATCCATCACCACGAGGGAGAGAGAAGAGGCAACATGGAATTTAAATGCCTTGCCAAAGCGCACAATCGTAACGGCTCCAGCGGGGCTCAAACTCCGTACCTATCGCACCTGCAGCGAACGCGCATCCACTGCCCTATCACCACAATTAAGTACTTACTTGTGTAATTTCGTTGTGTAATGTAAAATGTCATCGAGTCAGAATATCATTTAACAAAAGCAATGTGTGCCACCTTCGGTGAAATTTAGATGCATTACAAACTACCATACACGTTGCTGTGCACGTTGTTTACTTACATGCAGCTTAGGAATGGAATTTGGAGTGGAGGGGCCTCCGTGGTCGAGTATTTAAAGTCGATGACTTTAAATCACCTGCATCTCACCACTGGGAGTGTCAAATTCGTTCAGGCATGTGGGGAAGCTATCCATCTGGCTTGCGGTAGGTCGATTGTTCTACCCGGGCGCCAGTCCGTGTCTACAATACTGCTCGGAGGTGGGATCTTCCTCCACAAATAATAACTGGAGAACACGTGGATGTCATTTCCTGCAGCAAGCCAAGGGAATCGCAGAAAGTGGCTGCTTAATAGAAGTCAACTGTATAATAAAACAACATATTGGGAATCTGGAAGCTGACTGTTTAATGCAGGTTGGCTGCTTAATGGAGGTGACCTTTAACACATGTTTGATTGTAATCAGAAGCTCAATATGGCTCAATTAATGGTATATGTGTTAAAAATATAGTTATATGACTAACAATGCAACATATATCAACGCCTGTTCCCAGCCTAGTGAGTCAGTGATGGTTTGCATACATAAACCGTAGATATAGTTGGGTTTGTATCTGTAATCGTAATAATTGTATATATGCATTATTTCTATCACTTTCCTTACCTCCGTGTGTCTTACCTTGGATCATGTTGTTGTATGTCTGAATTTCTGGTGCTTACTTTTCGCCCTCCCCGATCTCTCCACAGCAAATGAGAACTGCGATCTCAGACTACACCCTAGTCAACATGTATGCCTACCTTGTCTAAATATCCTCAAGAAAAAAATGTTATTTGATTATGGCACGACCAGCATACTGAGGGATGAGAGATATAGAGGAGGGAGAGGGAGAGCGGAGCGGAGCGGAAGGAGAGAAGGGAGAGAGAGAGGAGAGAGAGGGAGAGCGAGCGGAACGGAGCGAAGGGAGAGAGAGCGGAGCGGAACGGAGAGAAGGGAGAGAGAGAGAGGGAGAACGGAGCGGAGAGGAAGGAGAGAAGGGAGAGAGAGAGGAGAGAGAGGGAGAGCGAGCGGAACGGAGAGAAGGGAGAGAGAGCGGAGCGGAACGGAGAGAAGGGAGAGAGAGAGAGGGAGAACGGAGCGGAGAGGAAGGAGAGAAGGGAGAGAGAGATAGAGAGCAGAGCGGAACGGAGAGGAAGGAGAGAAGGGAGGGAGAGATAGAGGAGAGAGAGGGAGAGCGGAGCGGAAGGAGAGATAGAGGAGAGAGGGAGAGCGGAGCGGAGAGGACGGAGAGAAGGGAGAGAGAGAGAGAGAGAGAGAGAGAGGTGTGAAAAAAAAAGAAAATCCGAAAGTCGAGGCCATAAAAGAACGAGTATGCAACTGCCTCCTCGCCACTCAAGGTAGAAAAAACAGCAAAACAGTATTATATATTACGAAATCAATAAGCTTGCAACCTCACGATTTCTGTTACACATGCATATCATAAGTTATTCTGACGGGAGTTCGGCTTAAAACATTGCACCCAACATATTTAAAACAAAACGCTACTGACACAAAATCTAAAATTTCGAAATGTATTTGACAGGATACCTAATTTAATGAAAGAACGACTGGGTGATCCGTTTAAAATTAACCATCTGCACACTATATGAGTAGATTGGTGTATTGATTTAGCCAATAATGGAGCTAATGGGACAAAACATTGATTAATACCATATGAACATGCTTTCACAAATGTGCAAACACGTGTGGACTAATTTTATTTTAAAAAACCAACTCGACAGAAGTAGTGAACTCTCAAAATGTGCGTCCTTACCATGTTTCTATGAGTTCCAGGCAAGATAATCTACAAGTACGCACGGCTTCTATGGCTTCTGCATTTGGTGAGAACGGCATAGACGTAGAAGACACCGGTGAAGCACTGTCCTCATGCATGCACATTAATGCAGTTGTTACTACGATACTCCGGTCACCCCCGAGTACGTGAAGGCCGTTCGAGTCCGCCTCCGTGGTCGAGTGGTTAAGGTCGCTGACTTGTATACCACTGTAACCTATCATCACTGATGGTCACGGGTTCGAGCCCCGCTCAGACCGTGTCTCATTTATATGAAAAAGTTGGCAGTTTCTTACGGAGGTTGGTGCACCCAAGTACTGGTTAACCGTTGGAGCCTGCCCAGGAAAGGTGTTGTTAGGTAAACTGCCCGCCGGCGATATAGCCCAAAATGGTGCTGATGTAGGCGTAAAACCCGAAATATAAATAAATAAATAGAAGGCCGTTCGAGTAGCGTTCGTACCGAATTCAAAATGACTATCTATCCAATTTAATCAGAAACCGAAAGGGCGACGTTGGTTTTGCTACCACTGCGCGATCACGATTTCAGCTGCTTACACAATCAAGTTCTCAACAAGTATCGTTGAGTCCTTTCGCCGTACTCGGCGTTTGCACCAAATTTAACTTTTATATGTCGTGATAAGAATGTCATGCGAGCACTTATGTGATAGACAGTTTACGAGCATGATGTTAATGAGGATAATGAACGCTGTTCTGAAGAAGTTGATGTACCAATAACAGTTAGAGAGATTTAATCTGCAATCAAAGCACTGGAGGCATAAAGATAAAGCGACCGGTAGTGATTTCCTGTTAAACGAATATTGATCGATATTATTGTATATTCTCATGTATGTGATATATTTAACTAATTGCACTCTGTAAAATAAAGGTTATACATAGTTCAAACAAGTGTAGCAGACGACAATATATTAACACTTATTTGTAACTGAAAACTCTGGAAATATGTCGTGGCACTAATATTTTATTAGAATTGTGTCGCTATGACATATATATTTCACTGATATTATTAGCCTCATATGGATACGGCCATTGTTTTTATTAACTAAATTATGAACTGAAATGTTAGATTCAGCACTGTACTACGATCTAAAGCTAAACATCTTAAGAGAGAGTGTTACTAAGAATCATATTAAACTATACGATAAACATGTGTCATGTGACCATGGAATACAGTGACATGAAGTTGCAAATGAAATGAAAACATTTAGAAAATTGAATAGAAATCATGATAAAATGTAATTCAAAAACAACAAATCCATATTTCTAACCGTCCAGGCGTACATGGCAGCTACCAAGAGGTTTGATGCATGATTCCGCTACCGGGTGGGTATTCCATGACTACAGGGTGGGTATTCCATGACTACATGGTGGGTATTCCAGGACTACATGGTGGGTACTCCAGGACTACCGGGTGTGTATTCCATGACTACAGGATGGGTATTCCATGACTACCGGGTGGGTATTCCAGGACTACATGGTGGGTACTCCAGGACTACCGGGTGTGTATTCCATGACTACAGGGTGGGTATTCCATGACTACATGGTGGGTACTCCAGGACTACCGGCTGTGTATTCCATGACTACAGGGTGGGTATTCCATGACTACAGGGTGGGTATTCCATGACTACATGGTGGGTATTCCATGACTACAGGGTGGGTATTCCAGGACTACCGGGTGGGTATTCCAGGACTACCGGGTGGGTATTCCATGACTACCGGGTGGGTATTCCATGACTACAGGGTGGGTATTCCATGACTACCGGGTGGGTATTCCATGACTACAGGGTGGGTATTCCATGACTACCGGGTGGGTATTCCATGACTACCGGGTGGGTATTCCATGACTACAGGGTGGGTATTCCATGACTACCGGGTGGGTATTCCATGACTACAGGGTGGGTATTCCATGACTACAGGGTGGGTATTCCATGACTACAGGGTGGGTATTCCATGACTACAGGGTGGGTATTCCATGACTACAGGGTGGGTATTCCATGACAATAGGGTGGGTATTCCATGACTACAGGGTGGGTATTCCATGACAATAGGGTGGGTATTCCATGACTACAGGGTGGGTATTCCATGACAATAGGGTGGGTATTCCATGACAATAGGGTGGGTATTCCATGACACTAGGGTGGGTATTCCATGACAATAGGGTGGGTATTCCATGACTACAGGGTGGGTATTCCATGACAATAGGGTGGGTATTCCATGACTACAGGGTGGGTATTCCATGACTACCGGGTGGGTATTCCATGACACTAGGGTGGGTATTCCATGACTACAGGGTGAGTATTCCATGACTACCGCGTGTGTATTCCATGACTACCGGGTGGGTATTCCATGACTACCGCGTGTGTATTCCAGGACTACAGGGCGGGTATTCCATGACTACCGGGTGGGTATTCCACGACTACCGGGTGGGTATTCCATGACTACCGGGTGGGTATTCCATGACTACCGGGTGGGTATTCCATGACTACCGCGTGTGTATTCCAAGACTACAGGGTGGGTATTCCATGACTACCGGGTGGGTATTCCATGACTACCGGGTGGGTATTCCATGACTACCGCGTGTGTATTCCAGGACTACAGGGTGGGTTTTCCATGACTACCGGGTGGGTATTCCACGACTACCGGGTGGGTATTCCATGACTACCGGGTGGGTATTCCAGGCCTATCCTTCCTACCCTGCATGTCACAGCAACCCGTTTCATTTCATCCCATTTACTAATTGTCCATATCTTCCAATTCAGTTCAACACCAATAAGTGCACACATGATGACAAAACACATGTTACAAATTGCCCCACTAACCACAAGTACACATGCAAACACCCAGGACCAATCGGGGCTAAAGCACTTAAAGACAATGCCCGCCATGTCTCACCTACCGCTCTCAATGCTAACAATTTTATATTGTAATATCCTCATTGAAAGGAATTTACATAAGCTCTCAGCTTGTTTTCCAATCCATTTCAAATATCCTGTGTATTGTATACCGTATATATATTGAATGAACTGAATAACATATGATTAAATTAAACTAAATGTAATGTGTTGAGATACTTTGTAGCAGAAACGAGAACTTCTCGAGATCTTGTCAGAGTCGTTTATCTGTAATGTTTTATACAGATCGAATTATATTCCAAAAGAAGACAATGTTGCTAGACGTTGACATTATTAAGAAATGTCCTTCTGTTACACGACATAGACAGTGCACTATTACATGTGTGTATGGTTTGTGAGTTTAAAGTCGCAACATCCAGATTAGGATACATAGCGACATTCGATCTGATATTGGTGGAGGAAGTACCCATGTGCATCCCTGAGCAATATTAAAGCCAGATACGGACTGGCACCTGGTTGGAACTACCGACATTCGCCAAGCCAACATAGCTTCCACACATGAAATGTCCGGTGGGATTCGAACATGTAGCTGTGAATGGCAAAGAATTGAACAATACAGCTATGGAGATCCCTCCACTATCACCTGTACATTTCACAGAATTCTTCTTGGAACTTGAGATTAAACCTATTCTAAGTAGCCATACACGCATTGTTTATTACCCGATTATGGTACTTAGTACATTTTCACTATATTTCAAAGAGCTTGATGTCATAAACTAACTTACACCCCCCTGAACATAAATACAAAACTAGAGACACGAACTAATTAAATTATGAAATTTAAGACTTGTTTTCTAAGGGCAATAAAATTGGAGCTATAAGGTAATGTCAGACGTCTGCATGATTATGATACATCATTCGAAGATAGAAACACAAATAACGAGTTTGATTTAACTTTGAGTTTAACTGGTTCAGAAATACTGCAGTGGCAAACTAAAGCACCATTAAAACAGTTTACCTAACAACACCTTCCCTGGACAGGTGCCAGTGGATAACCAGTACTAGGTGCACCAAGCGCCGTAAGAAACTGCCAACTTGTTCATATAAATGAGACACGACCTGAGCGGGGTTCGAATCTGTGACCATTAGTGATGATATTTGTAAGTAAGTAATTTGTACAAGAGAGATAGAATATATGTAGAAACCTATGTAGTAAAATTGTAATGACGAAAGGTCAATTGCAACAAAATGGAGAAAAGTAATGACAAAAAACAGTATGTAACCCAATAAAATCTAACATTTATGGAAAATATGTGAATCATTTAAAAATGCGATGGTGAATTTATATCGTCTGTGTAATTGTCGTAACTGTATAATATTTGCCTTGAGGGATCGGTCTTGCTTTCAAGTATTGCAAGTGAGGAATCAAGAATAGTTTTTTATATCAAAATTTACTCCCAAGAAATTTAGTTATAAGAACAATACGAATGGGACTCCATCTATTGTTAAATACACGTTCATTATGTAATATTCTTGACTGACAAAAGTGAATTATTTGGGTAGTGGCTTTCAAAAATCTAAAACAGTTATTTAAAGCCCATGGGTGCACTTTATTTAAACATAATTGAAAATGGGGTGGGCATGGATCATGGAAAATCATCTTCATATAAAGAACACTCAGTGTCTTTGAAAAGACATATCACAATGCTATTTATTTTAATATTAAAATGTGTAGCATATGAAATGTGTTGCCTTGTGGGACACCCGTTTCTTGAATCCGTTCTAACAGTACATTGCCTATCGACGAGAAGGTGGGCTATAACATGTGGTTGTCCTTTAAGGCATAGATCATGTAGGTCTTTCAAAATAACATGTTTCCATGTTGTATCGTAAGCTTTTACAAGGTCGAAAAATATAGAAACTACGTGTTGATTCTTGATAAAAGCATAACGTATAAACGTTTCCAATCGTATTATACAGTCATTGATACTTCGTTCGTTCAGAAATCCACATTGGGAAACGGATGTTAAATTGTTAGACTCTAGATACCAAACTAGCCTGGAGTTAATCATCAGTTACATAGTTTTACAAACGTAGCTCGTTAATGCGATAGGGTATTAATTGTTTGGATTGGTGTTATCGTTTTCTGGTTTAGGCATTGAGATTACAGTTGCAAATTTCCAGATTTCAATAAAACTTATACTAATGCAAGTAATGCATAAGCATACATGTGCAATTAAAAAGATGGTAATATATTTCATCAAGAGAAACAGCGGAATCGTGAGATCATTTATTGCAGCAGAAAGTTCATCAATCGATAAAAGTTGAGAGCTATCGAAAATGAGTATTAATTTTTCCTCTTTGATTTTGGTATATATTCTTCTGCTAATTCATGTAAACTATTTGTAAAATGATCTTCAGTACGAATTAAATGTTCAATAGTTTGGTCTCTACACATTTCTTTAAATGTCTAAATGTCTACACATCAGCTGTAAACATTTGAGAAAAAATGGAAAATGACTTTCACAAAGATCGTCACATACTTTCTATTCAAAATCATGAAAAATAGACGGGTGGAATATAGATAAAGCAAGTGCTGAATAATTTCAAGATTCAGAATGTAGGTAAATATGCGGCTTGTCATTAAGAATAACAAATCGTGTTTATCTATAATATTATCAACACGTTCACCTTTAGGGTTAATAGTTTTACTTCCCGATATATTATGTTATCCATTAAGATCGCCTAAAATGTTTTGGAAACTGTCGACCTAAGTTATCCAGCTCAGTAATTGGTTTTAAAAATATTTCTTGAACACAATGTGCAGAAGTGCCTTGATTCAATAACAAAATAACTTCATTATAATTGATCTTAAACCATAAACCACGATAATTACACTGAATAATGGCTGGGGTTTGATTTATTTGAAAAATATGGATCGAGGCATACAATGACTAAACATGGTTATTAATGTTGAATGAGATCTTGACGATCAAGCCTCGATATTTTGCTATGGAGTGATTGTGATGGGGTATCACCATCATCATCCATATCGATCAGACTGTAATACCGATTAGCCTGAGCAAGGGATCACTATCACCCTTCCTCCGGCTGTCGGGCCTCTGATTTCGGGCCTCTGATTTCAGTATATTTTAGTGCTTGGTGTTTGGTTCACCTGAGCCGGTTTAGAATTACCCGCAATTGTATACGTGGTTTTGTAATTAAACGAATATGTTGAAGATTTTACAGACTGTGGTGACCATTTATGAAGAGGAACATTTTTATTTACATGTGTTGCTTTTAGTTTATGCAAAATTACCTTAGCGAAACAAGTTCTTTTGTATATATTATTATTGTCCAAAGTTGTGAGATATGACAGAAATATAGAAGTAACAATCAGTTATATATCTAATCAACAGAACTCTGATACGGATCAAATATCAGTTTCCTAGTTATATTGCAAACCCAGAATAAGTGTTCTATAGTTTCGTTTTTATGCTTGCAAAATAATGCACAGTGAACTGTATAATAACTCGTTAGTTCCTAGAATTATGTGCAATATCCTTGTTTGAAACCACTGTATTTTAGAATCTAGCTGTTTAGTTTGACTACTAGTATTTGGTTTAACAGTACTGTAATTGAGGATATTGTACATTATTGTAGATAATTTGTTTTAAGTTATATATTTCGTTACATTAATTAATTATTAAAAAACTACCGTCAGCTTTTAAGAGGTCAACTATATATTGAACGCCTGCATAAAACCATGACTTTAAACATACAATGTTTGTACCAATTAAAATTTACCACTAGTCATTCATTATTTCAACAAAACCAGCAAATGCAACAAATGTGTATTTCCAAAACATGTTATTTGTTTCTTTTGATATTTTTTCAACATAATGTTTTCCACAATTGTATATTTTCTGAATTTCAGAAACTCCTAAAATTCTTCACAGCCTCGTACGTGTTAGTGCCTATATGAACATGGATATAGTTATACTTTTATGGACGAATGGGAATTTATGTGATAAGAATTACTGCTATGTATTCGTATTATAGGTATTAAAATTGTCCATTTGTTTTCAGGGAACTAGTTCCAAGCTTTCACTGGTGTGCGCATAGAAATACAGGCTTGAGCTGGAATCCAGAAATGGCCAGATCAGTCTATGTACGTAGTTGAAATTCTGCAACAATATTTGGTTCCCATATGATTCCTCGTATGTTCCAGCAAAGATGTAGTATATACTATTTTGTTGATAGTTTTTATTTTATTGTCAACATATTTGCATTTAATTACTAAAATATGCACTTTATACTATATACATTCACTCAATAAACTATCCAAGTGTGTATTATGCAGAGTGAGTGTGTAATTAAAACCAAACTAGTGCTTATATGAACAAACCCATATTGTTTCAACTTACCTCTGTTCAACTTTTATGCTCAACACATCTTATACCCTAGTTTAGATCTCTTCAGAAAATTATAACATGTTGTTCTCATTATATCACAGTTTGTATTTTGCTATAAAACATTGTATATGTTTTCATGCAATAAAATGTTTTGTATTGTATTTTATTGTTTCGTTTAGCTAAATGCGATTCTTTGAGATGTTTCACTTTCTCGTCACAAACCGTCAACTTGTTTAATTACATGTATATAATACTGTGACGTTCGGGTGTTGGCCGTATTCTAATTGTGTTAATCAAATTGCCCTACACCATTAGTATTACCATGCTAGAATCTTATTCTTTGTTTGTTATACTGTCATCAATGCAATAAAGTACTGATTAAACTAAATTTGCAGGAACTTAGCTACAGGTTGCCATCCGTCACAAATACCTGTTGGAGAGTCGCCAAATGACCTAGATGTCAGTGCTACTTTGTACCTTAAAGACAAACACAAACAAACGATCACCAATTTATATTGTTCATATCCATAACTTGAATAATATCTTATTGCATGTTCACCCCATACATTACGTTACACTATAATACACACAATGAAATACATATAAAACAATATGACATTATATTAGGATTTATTACAATTGCTGTATACGATTTAATCTGGGGGAAAAAGCAAATGGGTTGCGCTACAAGTATTGACAACATTATTTACAGCCCTTCCCATAACCATTCATTTCCATGCGGATTAAAGAATTACTGTATATCCATATTCTGGGTTGTGCTGAGAAATTTAGCAGAATGCAGAATTTGAAGAACCACGAGACAGCTTTATTTATAGTTGATTAGGTGTCAGGTTGTTAATGCGGTTAGGTTCCTACTATCCCATACACTGGCAAACACGCACTTAACGATACCGAACATTAGCGATAGGATTGTTTTTAATCCATAGGGTGCAGCACGTAAAGAGCTATTTTTGTCTTTCCATTATGTTACGAGCTTGTTCTATAAATACTTATAAGTGTTGGTTTTATTGGGAAATAAAAACATTTATGTCAGACTGAATGATGCATTAGCAACATTCGGTCAACATCTGAATGTTTATTGACGTATGACTTTCTACTTTTAAATATAGGAAGCAAAACACACCACTATCAAGCATGATCATTGACTAATTTAAGGACTGCTTAACTCTTTCAACCCCAAGTAACTGACATGGATTGGTGCATGCTATTTTTAGACCAATAAATTAATAAGAAAATTACCTTTGGACCAGTTCATTTATCAAAATGGGTAATTTTATCTAAAAATAGTAATAATTATTACTGGCAAAAAAGTGCAGATCCTGATGAGACGGCTCGTTACGAGCCGGCTCATCTGGATCTACACTTTTCATAAGCCTATTTAGAGGCCTGTGGGGTTGAAAGGGTTAATATATACTTTGTTTTAGATTTAGACGACTCATACTCGATGACGTTTGTGGATCTGTCATTGTACCAGACATCTGAACATTTGGAAATTGCTCTTTCTTTGCAATTCATATTGCAATATATTCAATGGTAATAGGGGGTTACTGATAATCGTTATGTGTATGTTTTACTTTGATCTATTTGACACATGTTACACATTCCATGGCTACCTTTTAACTCCAAAACTACTAATGACATTCGGAAAATATTTGGCGAAACACAAAGTCGCCATAGAAATACATATACAGTCTACATCCGTTATGTCAAAGTCAGTTATATCGAATTATCCGGTTATCTCGAAGTCGGATCAAAGTCCCGTGTCAGGCATATCACTTTACATATAACTGGCTCCGTTTATATTGAATTTCGTTGCGTCAAACTTCGGTTATGTCGAAGTATTATGTTCGGTCCGACGGAATTCGACATAATGGATGTAGACTGTCTGTACAACATATTGATTACATTCTATATAGCCGCATTCTAGATATTGCCCGGCATAGATGCACACATACACAGCCAGATGAATGGACAGATGGACGGGTAACATCTAAGTATTATCCATACGCCATCGGAGTGGGAGAAAAACTATGACATACAGTATATAGTCGCCTTTATAGTGATTTGCTGTCGCCACAATTGTTTATATGTACATGTATGCCACACGAGTCTTAGGCCTTCTGAATATAAACAAATGCAACTTTGAAACTTTTCCAACTATCACGGTCATACAATCAGTGATTTCTCATTCATGCCAATCGAGCGGTCTAAGAATGGCTGGGTTCGTTTGATGAAGGACACTGTTGGATACCGTTTGATGAAGGACACTGTTGGATACCGTTTGATGAAGGACACTTGGATACCGTTTGATGAAGGACACTGTTGGATACCGTTTGATGAAGGACACTGTTGGATACCGTTTGATGAAGGACACTGTTGGATACCGTTTGATGAAGGACAGTGTTGGATACCGTTTGATGAAGGACACTGTTGGATACCGTTTGATGAAGGACACTGTTGGATACCGTTTGATGAAGGACACTTGGATACCGTTTGATGAAGGACACTGTTGGATACCGTTTGATGAAGGACACTGTTGGATACCGTTTGATGAAGGACACTGTTGGATACCGTTTGATGAAGGACAGTGTTGGATACCGTTTGATGAAGGACACTGTTGGATACCGTTTGATGAAGGACACTGTTGGATACCGTTTGATGAAGGACACTGTTGGATACCGTTTGATGAAGGACACTGTTGGATACCGTTTGATGAAGGACAGTGTTGGATACCGTTTGATGAAGGACACTGTTGGATACCGTTTGATGAAGGACACTGTTGGATACCGTTTGATGAGGGACACTGTTGGATACCGTTTGATGAAGGACACTGTTGGATACCGTTTGATGAAGGACACTGTTGGATACCGTTTGATGAAGGACAGTGTTGGATACCGTTTGATGAAGGACACTGTTGGATACCGTTTGATGAAGGACACTGTTGGATACCGTTTGATGAAGGACACTGTTGGATACCGTTTGATGAAGGACACTGTTGGATACCATTTGATGAAGGACACTGTTGGATACCATTTGATGAAGGATACTGTTGGATACCGTTTAATGAAGGACACTGTTGGATACCGTTTGATGAAGGACACTGTTGGATACCGTTTTGCCAAATGGAATGAACTCTAACATATTGTTTTAATCGATAATGTCTTGTTGTTATGTATTTTCCATGTGACTTGTCAATCCTTTGTTGTCTTTTGAATTACTCTTAAGTTGTGTACATGCATGTTCACAATGCTTCGAATTTTATATCCTGTAACAATTTACTTTAATTTCTGTGTCACCATACTGTTTGCTTGTCAATAGTTGTACTCTCTTTTTTTTTAATAATTTGTTAAATATTTACATTTAATGGCATTTTCGGTACATTGTATCTGGAACGTGAATGAACTCTAGCAAATACTGCACAGCTGAACACAAGAATCAAATGCAGTCGTGAGCGTGTTATAGATGGACTACAGATGAACTCTCCAAGTTTCTCCAGGTAGTGTAGTACTGTTTTGTTGAACCTAGCAAATACTGCACAGCTGAACACAAGAATCAAATGCAGTGGTGAGCGTGTTATAGCTGCACTACAGATCCGTCTGTTGTGATATATTATGCATGGCTTTTATAAAACAAAGTAACGTGCAATATTTGTGTAGGTTATTTCAAATATTACAATTTACATACTTTTAGTCACACGTTTTCACATCAGTCTTAATTTAGCCACCAGGCCCCCGAGGTCATAACACTATTTTCAGATCTCAAACTCGAACTCAAGACATTTAATTGGTTGATTGTGAGTTTCACACTCAGCTGAACCAATCCGAAGATTGAGACTGAGTTTGAGATTGGAGACAAGTTTTATAACCTCCAGCCCTGGTCGCAGAGTACTAACCTAAGCTACACTCCACTATACTATATGGTACTATACTGGGCGGCAATAAATAATGAGCCAACTTCTTACATCTCGTATATAGTTTAAAATTTATTTATTTTACAACGTTTGTGAAGCAAGTTTTAACAACTGATATTAATCACTCTCGTTGGCGCGGATGAAAGCGTATATGTGGTCATTCGTGTGGGAGGAAACCGGAGTACCCGGATAAAACCCACATGTCCGATTTGGCGACCACCGTACCATCTCACATACTTCCCGGTCCGAGGATCTAACTCGGGTTGCATTGATGAGAAGCGAGGGCGCTAACCACTGCGCTAATATGACAGTCAATATCTCGGATATATTGGTTACAGATAAATGTTTAGCAAACATTGAAATACGCTATGGGTATAGGAACATAGTGTGGCGTCCGTGGTCCAATGGTAGGGCGTCGGATTTGGAATCGAACGGTCCCGGGTTCGATAATCGGTCAGGCCACGTATGTAGTGTCATTGAGCAAGGTACCACACACACATTGCTTAGTACTGGTTAACCACTTAGGTCGGCTAAGCTTGCCCAGGAAAACATGTCTAGGTCCCCGCAATGGGTTTGACATTAATGGAACATACATAGTATTACCTACAGGATCGTTCGGCGGACACACATACGAAGCGCTGGAATAGGGTTCTAGCTTCGAATAGTTGACTATAATTCTACCTTCGAATAGTTGGAATAAAGTTTCAGATATAGTTCACGAGCATGCGCATCTACATAGAGATTCCTCAAACTACAACCAGGGATGGCAACCTGCGAATGGCTATATAGTTGAAACATTGTTGCCAGAAACATGGGCTGCTGGGGTTGTGAGTTATAGTTTCGAATAGTACCCCAGCCTACGACCTCCACACACTTTAACCACGCCCAATGTAGTACATACAACGATGGAAACTATTAACATGCGATTCTTTCCTTAATTGAATATAGAAGTTCGGAATAGGGTTGAGACGTTGGGTCAGACAATATAGGGTATACTATTGTGAGAAGTTGCGACACATAGTAATTAGTTACTTGAACATAATTGATAATCACTGACGTCAGGGTGTAGATATTCCGCATATCAATCATTGAGGTTGGCTTGGCAAACTCAGGAAAATTGTATGTGTGTGGACAGATAGTCCAACTATGTTATATATTTTATGTTATAGTTCGGGTTTTACGCCTGCATCAGCATCATTGTGGGCTATATCGCCGGCGGGCAGTTTACCTAACAACACCTTTCCTGGGCAGGCTCCAACGGTTAACCAGTACTTGGGTGCACCAACCCCCGTAAGAAACTGCCAACTTTTTCATATAAATGAGACACGGTCATTGAGCTTGGCTTGGCAAACTCAGGAAAATTGTATGTTTGTGGATAGATAGTCCAACTAAGATATTGATATGATATGATATAATTATCTTTATTTCGTATTATTTCGTAATAAGCCATGTCTGGCCCATGAACAAAGCATCAATACAAAACATTACAAAGTGAAACATGTATGGTAATATGGTGCTGCACAGTAATCTCCACAACCAATTATGGGAGAGACATACATTCTTATAAACAAAAACAACGCACATATTGTCACCTGTTGATCAGGCCGGATTAACTTATTGGACAGACAGACAGACAGACAGACAGACAGACAGACAGACAGACAGACAGACAGACAGACAGACAGACAGACAAACAGACAGACAGACAGACAGACAGACAGACAGACAGACAGACAGACAGACAGACAGACAGACAGACAGACAGACAGACAGACAGACAGACAGACAGACAGACAGACAGACAGACAGACAGACAGACAGACAGACAGACAGACAGACAGACAGACAGACAGACAGACAGACAGACAGACAGACAGACAGACAGACAGACAGACAGACAGACAGACAGACAGACAGACAGACAGACAGACAGACAGACAGACAGACAGACAGACAGACAGACAGACAGACCGACAGACAGACAGACAGACAGACAGACAGACAGACAGACAGACAGACAGACAGACAGACAGAAGACAGACAGACAGACAGACAGACAGACAGACAGACAGACAGACAGACAGACAGACAGACAGACAGACAGACAGACAGACAGACAGACAGACAGACAGACAGACAGACAGACAGACAGACAGACAGACAGACAGACAGACAGACAGACAGACAGACAGACAGACTCTTTTATTTCACTCAGGTACATTCAGTGTACAACATGAGGATATATAAGGTAATACATTTAAACAGATACATAATGGTCCCGATACATGAGATGGTAAACATAATTGTGGTGTAGTATTCCAACGTGGGGGAAAGAGAGCACTTCAACTAGAAAGGTGTCTCAAGCTACGTTCCTGCAATGAAAATATGTAGCCGAATATCACAATATTTCTTCACCATAAAAATAGTTCCATTTAGTAATTTATTATAGCATATGAATGTTGTCTAAACACGGGAGTTGTATGTTCCCTGTTCAGAGATTGCCGCAGAATTATTTGTCTGTGCTTCTGCGATAGCAACTATTTTATCTTAGGGATGATATTTGGACATACTTAATTTGGATTAATAGATAGACCTGAGGCCTGGAGGTTATAAAGCTTTTCTCCAATCTCAAACTCATTCTCAAACGCCTGATTGGTTCACTTGAGCTTAAATATCAGAATCAACCAATCAAATCACTAGAGCTCGAGTTTGAGAAAAGTTTTATAACCTCGGAGCTGGACTAGGTCACGCTTTTAGATTACACGGGCACATTAAAATCACGTGGTCAAGACAAATATGTGTGAAAACATGAATGGAAATAATTGTGATATCGGATACAAACAGGTAAGCATAAATTAATGTAATTGAGCGTAATGGGTCGCCGTCACTATAAATTATATAATCCTAGTGTTACAGCATACTGTTATAGCTGATTTTAGGTATAATGAATACTGTAGTACCCTGCATATAATAAATTATTATATTATTATTAAATAGTAGCATGATGCTTTTGGTGGTATTGGGATTAATTTGCAAAATGTTTCATAATTATATTAACAAATTTACAAACGTTTCTCAGGACTAATATAGAATCGGATGCCAAGAGATATTTCAATGTTAGATCGCGTCTTCGTGGTATTGCGGCTTTTTGGTAGAAATGTTCCCTTTGTTCACGAAAGTACTGGCAATCTACCAAATAATGACTTTCAGTACCTATATGGTGAAAATTACACAGCGTACATTTCCTTTCATTAAATGGTATTCCGTTATAGCGTCATACATCAACAGGTAATTTATTGTTCGCTGATCTATACTTAAATAAAGTAATTGATTCTTCTGGGGCAAGTTTCTTAAAATAATTTTCAAACATATGTGTTTCTTTAAATCTGTTATATATAATACCTTTGTTAGATTGACGAAGCTGTGCTTGCCATGTTTGCTTGTACTGATCAATTAATGTTTGTTTAACTTGTTTGTGAATGTTCTTGTCGTTGATTTGTGATTGGTGTTGCCAAAGATCAGATCTGCCTACGGAGTTCAATATATCTTTTAGCTTTGAGATCCACTTAAATTCGTTAGGTTTATCATATATGTATACATATGCAAAGCAATTTTATTGTTTTTACCAGTGAGAAGACGATTCCAAAATGAGATCATTTGAGTCTTAACAACAATTTATATCGGATATCGTCCTAGTTCGCCCATGATCATATACAGGGGTGTGGATCTGAGAGCTTTAGTAATTTTACGCAGAAAGTCGTTGTGCACCTTTTCTAATAGATCTAAATGTTCATACCCAAATACTTCTGCACCATAGGTTAGGATTGGAAGAACTGTATGGTCAAATAACTTGATAATTAAGTCTATGGGTAGATCAGAGTTATTTGATTTTGTAAAAAGTAAGTGCACTTGGTTGCCTGTTTTGCTACATGTTTTCGGGCTTTAAGAAAAAACCGTTGCTAGAAAAAGTCACTCCAAGGTAGTGGTAACTCTGTGGGTTTTTTCAATATTTTGGTCACCTATTTTAAAATGAAAATTTCCCATTTGCCTAGCCCCAAACACTATTATTTTGGTTTTCTTATATTTACCACCAAGTGCCAGTCATTACAGTAGTCGTTAAAAGAATCCAAGCATTTGCAGAATTAGAAATAAGAATGGTATCATCTGCGTACAGCAGAACTAAAAGTTTAAGCCAACGTGTCAAGTCCTCACTATCAAGAAGTTCTATACTCCTACAGTACCATTATTATATAAATATGTTTGTAAATCATTTAAGTATATAGAAAATAGTGCTGGGGATAAATGTTCGCCTTGGCGTACCCCAATTTCTGAGATGAATGATGCTGATAAAACACCTTTGTGTGAAACGCTTGATTTTATATTTTGGTACATATTATTTATATCCCTAAAGAATTTGCCATTGATGGAATTTTGGAGCAACTTGTGCCAAAGACCTATCCTCCATACCTTATCAAACGCCTGTGATAAATCTACAAGGGCACAGAAGAGCGTTTGTTTTTTGTTTTTTAGTATTTTGATTAAGGAGTGTAAAGTAAAAATATGGTCGGCGCACGAGTAGCCTTTTCGGAAACCTGCTTGATTTGCATTTTAAATATTGCTCTCCTCGAGATATATAGTTAGCCTCTGATTTAAGACGGATGTAAATAATTTCCCTAGGCAACTTAATATTGTAATAGGACGATACTTTTTAGGATCCTTAGGCTGGCCTTTAGTTTTGAAAATTGGGATAATTATGCCCTCTAACCAGGAGTTCGGAATACAACCTGTATCTAGTATGCTGATGCTTTACCATTGTTAAGGTTTTGAATACATTTATATATTTCAACCTCGATAATGTCGGAATTCAAGTATTCGTTACAGTTTTGGGTAAGTACAGTGTCCTCTACAAGATAATTTTCCTCGGTATAGGTATTTGTATTTATTCCTTTAAAATAGTCATACAATTCATTAATAGAGGGTGTTTCTATCGTTTTGGTTTTAAGGCTGTTGAGAAATGTCCAGTATTTTGTTTGATTTTTATCACTAAAATTTCGCAGTCTTATTTGGTTATAATGTTTCTCTTTTTTATATAAAAATCCATAGTTCGCTTATACTGCTTACTTGCATCACGTAGACGTGTCTTATTTATGTCAGTTGGGTTTATATGATAACACTTTTTTGCTTCATGATAATTATTCCTAGCTTTAAAACAATTTGGTCCAAACCGTGATTTATTGTTGTTGTTGTTGTTCAATTTATGGTTATATGTATTTCTTTTATTTAGAAACGTTTTATTCGCTGAGTCTTGAAAGAACTCCCGAAGGTCACTTGTAATAGTACGTTGGGTATGAGGATGTGTTTGCAATGTATAAATAACTCTTCTAGTTTATCGTTGTTTATATTACTTCTAAATTCATTAGCCATGTTAATACTCCAAACCGGTTTACTAGATTTAATAGGTTTAATAAAATATTGTTGATGGTTTAATGTATCATTTATATTTATGTCCCATTGCAGAACGCTATGACCATCCGAAAACAATACATCTGTTTGGATAACCTTAACATCTATAATATACTTGAAACATTCCGCAGTAGCAATAACATAGTGTATAACTGATCGCCCACGGAAAGTGAAATTACCTATTGTTCTATCAGTTGGCATGCGACCATTCAGAATAAATAAATTATTATTTCTGCAAATGTCGATCAGCCGAAAACCATGTGTATTCGTCCTAGTATCACACGAACACCTTTTTAAAGGCACGGATAGGTTTTCAAGTATTGCATATTTATCTAGTTCTGATTGAGAGTTTTCATCTACCTCGAATAAATCATTTAAAAAAGGTTCCGACAGAACAAAATCCTTCATTTTGGCAACTCTGCTGTTTGTATCTACCGCCACGTATTTGTGATTACTACATAGTTCTGTAATTTCATTCTCGAAATCAGAGAGGTCATCGATATTAAAAAATCTAGGTTCTCCGGCGGCAGGTATATAGACCCGAGTATTATATCATCGCTAGTTTTTGTATAACTCTTATCAATACTGGTCCATACTATAACTTCGGAGTTATTCCCTATTATTTTAATGAAAGGCCCTATATTTTTACGTAAATAAATCCCAATACCACCAGCTTTATGTTTATACTTTTTTCCTATGCTTTGAAAAAAAGATATAGCCATCAATATCAACAATATCGGTATAATCTAAATATATTTCTGAGACACAGTATATGTCGTATATGTGTGTACATGTTCACAACATTCAGCATACTTTATTCTCTTTTTTAAACCATTGACATTAAGACAACCTAGTTTCAGATAGTTTGATTTACTGTTCTTAATATCAGACCCCCTACTGTCCTACTGTTGTTTATTTGCACTGACGTGTAGATGAGTGGTCTTTGTAGAGCTTCGTGTTCCACCAGGTAGGTTATCCCATGGTCGGTTGATTACTGGATTGGGTTGTGTATCATTCCTAGTGGTATTTCCCAGTGATGGAATCTAGCTAGATCGGCTACGCTCCTGAGACAAGTTTGCTTCAGGTTGAATATTCGTTGACATTGTATCATTGTGGCGCGCACGAGTTTCACGAGCTGCATATGATTGCGTAGGAGGAATGTTTGTAAACACAGGCTTTGGAAGGTCAATACGCGCTGATTTTGCATTACGAGGTTCCATTGAGGGAATATGTCAGCGATAATTCAACCGTCCATATGTTTGGCAGGATATACTATGCTCACTTTGCTGTCTGGGTAATTTGCCCTCAATCGTTTGTACTCAGACCATAACGCTTTCCTAGCGTTTACTATTTCAGATGGGAAGTCACGATTTATGTTAAAGTTTGTACCTTTCAGCTTGTTGGTATTTGATATTATGTATTCTGTGTACCTCGAATCTAGACAGTATACAATAATAGGTTGTGTGGTCTCTCTCTTGAATCGACCTAATCGATGGACTCTTGGGATTTGTGGACACTATTCGATACCAAGATAGACCTTTAGGAATGTAGTGATCCTTTCTGTGCAGTTTTCAAATTTTTGCTCAGAAATTCCACCAAATATAAGGTTATTTTCTCCTGTTGCGAGCCTCCATATCTATGTATTTATATTCAAGTAGTGTTAATCTCTATCATCTTGCTCGAACATTCGTTGTTGTATCATGTGTACTTTATTTTGCAATTTGAGGCACTGGCCAACTTTATGTTCGATTGAGTTCATTCCTGTAAACACTTTGGACAGTTTATCAGACACGGAGAGTGTTTCATAATTTTCTGGTTCTGATGAAGTTATATATCGACCACTTGTATCACTTGTACCTCCAGTGCTAACTCTGTTTCGCTTTGTATGATTTATTACCTGATTCCACTCTGTATCATCTTGCATGAAAAACCGCTTCGTCGCCATTTTTGTGCAGGTCAATAGCTTCAATCGGGTTTTGTGTAGAAATAGAAATATGTTCCTGTTCCATATTTCCGATACCACCTGTTCTATATATAGAGTAGTTTTAGAAGTAGGTTTTAGAGTTCAATCTTCTGATATTACTGGTTCGTAAGTTTTTATAAAATATATTTTATCGACGATCAAAATGGCTCAAGTTTATTTATACAAGTTTATTTGGGTTGAACAGTTGTCGGGCACATGATTCTCCATACAGTATGTCTTGACACTTATGTACGTCTGTTCATTTGTTTGTTCGGTCTTTGCGCCATCATCAGCACCATTTGGGCTTGTAGTTTATGGCATAGTGTTATTGTATACTAATAGATGCTAGTAGATCATTTACATATACAGGTAGTACGAAACTGTCATTTATTATTATTATTATTATTACTGTTTTATATACAAAGCTATAGTTAAAAGCAGACAGTACAAGGTTTCGAGAGAGTTCGAGTCCAGTCTGCTAACGGAGGTCATTCTAATTATCTCAGAGTTTAATTATTAACTGTTAAGTAGTATGATGTAAATGTCTTTTATTAATTTGCTTTGATATTTATTTCATTTATTTGTACAACGCCATTGGATATGTTTTTATGTAAAAGTAGGCGTTTTATCAAATTAAAAAGTTTCAAGTGTCAAGTTTTATGGTGGTGTTTGAGTTTGATTACAGTATCGACTGGCGAAATACACTTTGCTCAATCACCAAGCTACTTATATTCTTTCCGGCTTTTACAGACTTGGAAATATGTTATTGATTGCTTAGAACCGACTACACATTAAACAATCACAAATAGATGTATACTAACTTGTTTCATGCCTGTAATGCGTTAGAGTGATTAGTCGAACATTAGGAGGTATTAACTTTAATATTTTCAGGCATGCACTTGTATCATTGTGCTATAGATCTTTACATTATATAAATTAAACAACCCATATAAACAGGAGAAGTTCAAAGATGAGTGATAACCCACAGGATCAGTTGTTTCACCTGTCATCACGTCTCCATTATTATTGCATAGCATGTAATGCAACATTAATGGATTGTCCAGTGCATTGTCTGAAACATTAATGGGTTGTCCAGTGCATTGTCTGAAACATTAATGGATTGTCCAGTGCATTGTCTGAAACATTAATGGATTGTCCAGTGCATTGTCTGAAACATTAATGGATTGTCCAGTGCATTGTCTGAAACATTAATGGATTGTCCAGTGCATCTGTCTGAAACATTAATGGATTGTCCAGTGCATTGTCTGAAACATTAATGGATTGTCCAGTGCATCTGTCTGAAACATTAATGGATTGTCCAGTGCATCTGTCTGAAACATTAATGGATTGTCCAGTGCATCTGTCTGAAACATTAATGGGTTGTCCAGTGCATCTTTCGGAAACATTAATGGGTTGTCCAGTGCATCTTTCGGAAACATTAATGGGTTGTCCAGTGCATCTGTCTGAAACATTGATGGATTGTCCAGTGCATCTTTCTATAACATTAACTGGTTGTCCAGTGCATCTGTCTGAAACATTGATGGATTGTCCAGTGCATCTTTCTACAACATTAATGGATTGTCCAGTGAATCTGTCTGAAACATTAATGGGTTGTCCAGTGCATCGTTCTACAACCTTAATGGGTTGTCCAGTGCATCTATCTGAAACATTAATGGGTTGTCCAGTGCATCTTTCTACAACATTAATGAACTGTCCAGTGCATCTGTCTACAACATTAATGTGTTGTCCAGTGCATCTTTCTACAACATTAATGGGTTGTCCAGTGCATCTTTCTACAACATTAATGGATTGTCCAGTGCATCTTTCTACAACATTAATGGATTGTCCAGTGCATCTTTCTACAACATTAATGGATTGTCCAGTGCATCTGTCTACAACATTAATGGGTTGTCCAGTGAATCTGTCTACAACATTAATGGATTGTCCAGTGCATCTGTCTGAAACATCTATGGATTGTCCAGTGCATCTTTCTACAACATTTATGGATTGTCCAGTGCATCTGTCTGAAACATTTATGGATTGTCCAGTGCATCTTTCTACAACATTAATGGATTGTACAGTGCATCTTTCTACAACATTAATGGATTGTACAGTGCATCTTTCTACAACATTAATGGATTGTCCAGTGCATCTTTCTACATCATTTATGGATTGTCCAGTGCATCTTTCGGAAACATTAATGGAATGTCCAGTGCATCTTTCGGAAACATTAATGGTTGTCCAGTGCATCTTTTTACAACATTAATGGATTGTCCAGTGCATCTTTCGGAAACATTAATGGGTTGTCCAGTGCATCATGTTTCATGTTATTGTTGTCATCTTCCATATGCTGAACGATAGTATTATGAAACATAGTATAAGCAGGTCGAATAGTCAAACGAATACACAGAAAGAGTACTTACCAGACTACAATATATGTCAGCAAGAAAGAAATGTCATCCAGGCAGATTCAGCATATACGCGAGTATATAAATGTCATCCAGGCAGATTCAGCGTATACGTGAGTATATAAATTTGTATGGCCGTATAGGAACGAACTCGATTGATTCATACTCTGAATAGACCAAACGTTCAAACTTATTAAAAGTTGTGTTACACATCTTGACCAACTTGGTAAATACGTACTTGTTGTGACGTCATCGTAAAGTACTTATTATGACATCATATGCGTATTTGTTGGTTAGAATACATTTCTCAATGTTTTGTATTATAATAGTTTCTTGAATTTAAAAGCTGATTATCACGTCATATTTTGACAAATGGTGCTTAGAAAACGGTATGCAGTTAAATACGTATAAAACAAAAGTTGTCTTTATAGCAACAAATCAAAGAAGACACATTTTTAGAAAATGTTAGTATTGCTAGTTCGTATATAAAAATTGCAACCCTTCAACAAAAAAGTGGAGAAAACCTCTTAGGTGTTAACTTTCATGACGATCTAAAATGGGATTCATGTCAAAATATGCCAAAAAGTATCATCCTATATCTGGCTGTTGTCAAGAATTATGTATTTTCTTAATGATTGTTCTATTATCTTTGGTAATACTACAGCTTCCAACGTCAAAAAATTGTCATACTACAGAAAAGAGCATGTCGTACAATTTTATGTAATGAATAACACATATTTTAACCAAGCATTATCTTTTTCTTACAATCCAGTGCTTTGGTCAACAACAGTTTTATCAAATAGCATGTTCTATGTTTAAAATTACAAACAGCTTGTATCCCAATTATATATGCGAAATCTATCAACAAAAACGTGAAGCAAATGATACGTCTTTGACTCTAAGATCAAAAACAAACAGACATGTGTGTATACCTGTAACGCATTCAGAGCAATTCAAGGGACGTGTATTGTTTTCATGTCCAATAATTTGGAATTGAGTGCAACTTATCAAATTCATTTCAACGATTTCCAACATTCTTAGCTGGATGCCAAGTTGATGTTCTGGTTGTACTTTTGATAATGATCATGCAATATTATGTATATAGAGTGGTGGAACATATTCTCGGCGTAAATCCTACATATTATGGCCTATAAAAAAAGTTAAATGCACTTTCCGTATATTATTATTTTCTAGGAACGTGAACACAACTTAAAAAAAATGTTGTTGAAAATGTTAGCTTCATTACGTGACCATGCGCCTCAATACAGCTATCGCAACGGCACCTGCTTCCATGAGGAACTAGCTACTTTAGGGCACCTATGCACGGCGTACATGCATTTTTTAAATTTATGCATGGTAAATGCTGAATAATTATATTATTTTGATTTAGTAACATCAATAACTAACAATATTACAATTCATAAGAAATGTTGTTCTGGTTATTTGTACATTTTTTCCAATTCGGATATATCTACCTGAAATGCTCATAAACCGCATCATTTCGGTGGAAACAATTCTCCCAACGAGTTGTCTGTTTATATTCGGCTACTGAACCAGTCAGGTGAGTGTTGCATTAGGCTACCGGTACGCATAGCGGAATGCTATTGAACCATGCTTCACCTGTGTCAGCGAAAATAGGTTGAAACTGTTTAAATATTTTAAATACGGATGTAAATGGAAAAGATACGCCGAGCATAGGAATACGCCGAGCATAGGAATACAGCCGAGCACAGGAATACGCCGAGCATAGGAATACGCCGAGCATAGGAATACGCCGCCGAGCATAGGAATACGCCGAGCACAGGAATACGCCGAACATAGGAATACGCTGAGCATAGGTTCCACCACTCTAATGATTTTTCAAGAGGGCTTCATGAAAGGGTAGCCCTGGCTAAATACCACCCTATATAAATAAAGAATGTACTTACCTACTTACTTCACAGACGGATATGTAGTCCAGTGGTAACACGCTGGACTGGTAATCCAGGGATCGCAGGTTCGTTCACCCGTCTGACCCTAATAAATTAACAATCTTTCAGATGGGACTTTAAACCGATGTCTCGTATCGGTGCTGTACACCGTTCACGTAAAAGAATGAGAAGAGACTCTGGAATGGGTCTCTGTCTGTATTATTGCACTATCCTCCAAAAATCTAAAACGACTAATCTCTTCAGGAGGCGTCGCTCATATGGGCAACCGGTAGCGACTATAAATAAACGTAACGCACGGTTCATGCATAAATGTACGCGGCAACTGGGATAGCTGTTGTATAGCAGTACTAACAGTAAAGTCTTTAAACAATGTATGTAAATATATAATATTTTAAACAATGTATGTAAATATATAATATTTTAAATACTGTATGTAAATATATAATTTTTTTAAACAATGTATGTAAATATATAATTTTTTAAACACTGTATGTAAATATATAATTTTTTAAACAATGTATGTAAATATATTATTTTTAAATACTGTATGTAAATATATAATTTTTTAAACACTGTATGTAAATATATAATTTTTTAAACAATGTATGTAAATATATAATTTTTTAAACAATGTATGTAAATATATTATTTTTAAATACTGTATGTAAATATATAATTTTTTAAACACTGTATGTAAATATATAATTTTTTAAACAATGTATGTAAATATATAATTTTTTAAACAATGTATGTAAATATATTATTTTTAAATACTGTATGTAAATATATAATTTTTTAAACACTGTATGTAAATATATAATTTTTTAAACAATGTATGTAAATATATAATTTTTTAAACAATGTATGTAAATATATTATTTTTAAATACTGTATGTAAATATATAATTTTTTAAACACTGTATGTAAATATATAATTTTTTAAACAATGTATGTAAATATATAATTTTTTAAACACTGTATGTAAATATATAAAACATTTTGACACTGTATGTAAATATTTCAATTGATGTTCAAACAGTGTTTGTTCTGGAGAGGTGCGACAAGGATATCTGGAGCAGAATAGGCAGGGATTGTCACGGGACCCCCGAGCACTGGACAGGCTACAATATGTCATGCACTTTCTTTTCTACCCATTACATATGGATAGTCAACGTGCACATTATTATAAGTGTTTCAGTTCAGCTTGATTTGAATTGATTTAATCATATTCCATTGCTCTTTGACGTATATTTATAAATAAGTACAAATTATAACGAGGAAAGATATGCATATCAAAAAACAAAAGGTTTTTTATGTTCGGTTCAGTTACCTATTGGTGAACTAAGCGCTTTTTTGACATGTGTAATTAGAAATGTACGATATGCATTAGCCTGGGAACAGGCTTCGATATATTTTGCATGTTAGTCAAATAAATATATATTACCACCGATACTATTAATTGAGCCGTATTGAGTTTCTGGTTATGTCATTTTGCCAGAAGGTAAAAAGTGAAAAATCGACAGACTGGCCTCCAGGCTAGATATACATCTATAGTAACGTTTTCACTGTCTGCTAATTGATCTAAAAGAGGTGGTTTCGGAAATAATATGAATAAATTCCAGATTAAATAAGCGAGTTGCACTATGGGCGAATGCTAAATCTACAAGTTATAAAAACTGGTTTTATTATGTCAAGAGACAGTTTGCAGACATTACTTTGATGGATTACTGTAACCTATCTATACCTATACATAAGCACAATTTAGTAGATAGTGTGGAAAATGCGGTAATGGAGAAATATGTTACTGACTGGTCCACCTCTATTAACAGTGTGATAGGTGTTTCTGGACGTGGTCGCAATAAGCTTAGAACCTACTGTACATTTAAATTTAAATTTCAAACAGAAGTATATTGTAAAATGATTTTACCCACACGTCACAGATCAGCATTATGTAAATTTAGATGTGGAGTTGCTCCATTACGTATAGAAACCGGAAGGTATGAGAATTTACCACTTGATGAACGTAAGTGCCCTTTCTGTAATGTATTAGAAGACGAAAGTCATGTATTATTAGAATGTTCACTGTATGATGATTTGAGAGCTGTTCTCTTAGAGAAAGCCTCATTATATGAAAATGACTTTCGGAACAAACCTGTATCCGACCAGCTTAGAATTATTTTTACTACTATACCTCTGATTAGAATTGTTGCCAAAACCTGTTTTTATATTCTTCAAAGACGATCCTTTTATTTATGTAAATAATGTATCCATTTGATTTATTGATTGTGTGTCTCTTATCCATTCCGAGAAACAGCTGCTAATTAGTTCAACCGCGATCTGATCGAGGTTGATAACTGATATTTTAAAACATTTCTTAATTGCGCATTAGTGCTTTTTTTCCATTTCAGTATTTCAAAATTTCCGGTTTTAGTAAGTATTTAATTTTCAATTAGCGACTGTTCCCCGGTTTTAATATGTAAATATAATAATATGTCGATAGACTGTGATAGTTTGATTATCTGTGATTACATTAGTCTCTTATAATTCTTTTATAATGAATGGTGTTGTACTATGCCACGATAATTTGTTGTGTATATTTTATGTATTGTACAACGATGAGACTGAAATAAAGAATAAAACCTATGTTATTTAATTATATTAGTATATGTAGTTCCGTGGATCAAACGGTATGCTGTTGTCATCCTCATCCGTTATCTCTGTCATCTGCCGGAATGTTAATCCACAGGATATCAATTATGCACCTATGAAAATAATAAAAATATATAGCATGGTTCGTTCAATAGATTGACTGATAGCGTCCAACATTATTGTGATTACAATCGTGGTGCTCTCTGTTGTCGTTACAGGATTGGTCTTTGATATAGGAGTGTCTCGTATAACTACTCTTCTTTGTTTAGAGAGCAAATATGTTCATTTGTAAAAGCGGTAGATCAATTACCGGCGATACTGGCACTGGGTAACTACTCCATTTTCCATTTGATTCATCAGTCTGAAATACAATTGAACGATGCATTCTTACAACTATGCTTTGCAATGCAACCAGAGCTGACTATATATCAATATTATTTATCATATTGAGGATTGGTCGACGTTTCAGTGAAGATGAAATCGGTTAGTTTTGATTAACAGATTGTAATATAACGAGCTAGAGTAGGCTTGTGACAGATGTATGTACTGTTGCCACCACATTTGTAGACCAGCTAGAGTAGGCTTGTGGCAGCTGTATGAACTGTTGCCACCACATTTGTAGACCAGCTAGAGTAGGCTTGTGACAGCTGTATGAACTGTTGCCATCATATTTGTAGACCAACTAGAGTAGGCTCGTGACAGCTGTATGAACTGTTGCCACCACATTTGTAGACCAACTAGAGTAGGCTCGTGACAGCTGTATGAACTGTTGCCATCATATATGTAGACCAGCTAGAGTAGGCTCGTGGCAGCTGTATGAACTGTTGCCATCACATTTGTAGACCAACTAGAGTAGGCTTGTGACAGCTGTATGAACTGTTGCCATCATATTGTAGACCAACTAGAGTAGGCGTATTACACCTGTATGAACTGTTGCCATCACATTTGTAGACCAGCTAGAGTAGGCTTGTGACAGCTGTATGAACTGTTGCCATCATATATGTAGACCAGCTAGAGTAGGCTTGTGACAGCTGTATGAACTGTTGCCATCATATTTGTAGACCACATAGAGTAGGCTTGTGGCAGCTGTATGAACTGTTGCCACCACATTTGTAGACCAGCTAGAGTAGGCTTGTGACAGCTGTATGAACTGTTGCCATCACATTTGTAGACCAACTAGAGTAGGCTTGTGACAGCTGTATGAACTGTTGCCATCATATGTGTAGATCAGCTAGAGTAGGCTTGTGACAGTTGTATGAACTGTTGCCATCATATATGTAGATCAGCTAAAGTAGGCTCGTGACAGTTGTATGAATTGTTGCCATCATATGTATAGATCAGCTAGAGTAGGCTTGTGACAGTTGTATGAACTGTTGCCATCATATGTGTAGATCAGCTAGAGTAGGCTTGTGACAGTTGTATGAACTGTTGCCATCATATATGTAGATCAGCTAGAGTAGGCTTGTGACAGTTGTATGAACTGTTGCCATCATATGTGTAGATCAGCTAGAGTAGGCTTGTGACAGTTGTATGAACTGTTGCCATCATATATGTAGATCAGCTAGAGTAGGCTTGTGACAGTTGTATGAACTGTTGCCATCATATGTGTAGATCAGCTAGAGTAGGCTTGTGACAGTTGTATGAACTGTTGCCATCATATATGTAGATCAGCTAGAGTAGGCTTGTGACAGTTGTATGAACTGTTGCCATCATATGTGTAGATCAGCTAGAGTAGGCTTGTGACAGTTGTATGAACTGTTGCCATCAT
Organism: Archivesica marissinica; assembly: GCA_014843695.1. Lineage (NCBI taxonomy): Eukaryota > Metazoa > Mollusca > Bivalvia > Venerida > Vesicomyidae > Archivesica > Archivesica marissinica. The sequence goes on from CM026404.1 coordinate 78,855,657, forward strand.
ATGTGTAGATCAGCTAGAGTAGGCTTGTGACAGTTGTATGAACTGTTGCCATCATATATGTAGATCAGCTAGAGTAGGCTTGTGACAGTTGTATGAACTGTTGCCATCATATGTGTAGATCAGCTAGAGTAGGCTTGTGACAGTTGTATGAACTGTTGCCATCATATATGTAGATCAGCTAGAGTAGGCTTGTGACAGTTGTATGAACTGTTGCCATCATATGTGTAGATCAGCTAGAGTAGGCTTGTGGCAGCTGTATGTACTGTTTCCATCATAGTTGTAGACCAACTAGAGTAGGCTTATTACAATTGTATGAACTGTTGCCATCACATTTGTAGACCAGCTAGAGGCTTGTGACAACTGTATGAACTGTGTCCATCACATTTGTAGACCAACTAGAGTAGGCTTATTACAATTGTATGAACTGTTGCCATCACATTTGTAGACCAACTAGAGTAGGCTTGTGGCAGCTGTATGTACAGTTCTATTAAAAGTTGCATTCATAGTTACACATATATTTTATATAAAAAATTTCAAGTTGAATTATGAACTCTTCTCTCTCCCACGTGGCGATGGATTCCATCAGTAATGAGGCATCGAGAGTGATTAATATAAGTTGTAAGAGCTTGTTTCGCAATCGAGCTGAAATAAATTTGTATACACTACACTTCGGATGGCAGGGACTCAACATCCTTCTACAAATAGATTATTAAGTATCAACTGTCGTTTATTCTATTATGCTGACCGCACATTGACTAGTCATAGACAATGTAGTGACTACTCCAGCAGTACTTCTGATACAGCTTACCGATCAGATAACCCAATGCGACAGAACAGAACATGCGGTCTAATCAGGCTATATGCTGATTGCTCTTCAGACAGTGGAGCTGAAGCACCTGTCCAAATAGCAAACCACATATATTCTGACAAGACGCTGCGCAGCGTATCGCCGCATCTGATCTGGATCTATGTTGAGTGCACATTGCTTTGAATGTATTTGGTGCTAAAAGAGTTAAATAGTGTGCTATTGCTAGTTTGTTTGTTCGGGCTGTACGCCTGCATCAGCAACATCATTTTCGGCCATATCACCGGCGGTTCATCAATGTGTAATCTGTATCTGTGTATCTGCATTTCTGATGGAATCCACTGCCACGAGGGAGAGAGAAGAGGCAACATTGAAATTAAATGCCTCTTAAGGGCAAAATCGTAATGGTTCCAGAGGGGTTCGAAATCCGAACCTTTCGCTAAATGAAGCGAACGGGCATCCACTGCGCTATCAAGACTTCCGCTACTCATCAGTGTACATGTACATATATAACGATACCACAAAGTATAGGACAAATAAAAATACCAAAACGTACAAAGCCATTCATTTGGCATAGCTGGCAGACGATTCTAGTAAATAATGAGCATTAATTTTTGTGGGAAGAGTGTGAGATAAATACAACCAGCTCTCGGGCATTTTGATGACAACTTTGCCATCTTCCAATTAAAAGTACTTATAGATTGGAATATTTCTAGTGTAGCCACACGCACTCGATGTAAGCCCAACGTGTGCTTAAAACACAACACGTCCTGACTAGCCCATTACTTACCAATTTGACTCCTACATGGAGTTTAGAATGAGCAGTAAACATGATAACGAGATAGTGTGGAGTATTTATTGATGCGTTAATGGGATTCTTATTAATTTAGCAGCGAACAGTAATAGCTTCCTTTCTTAACAAATCGAGGTTTCATGTTGACCGAGTTTAGGTAAAACAATTGTTGTGGGATAGATACATTTTAGAATATGTGAAATGATAGTAGATAACATTGCACATCTTTAATTATTAGGACGCACAGGATACCCAATGTTATCATCTTAAGCCTGGCGTATTTCGGCAACTGTTATTTGTTTCTAAGAAGAGATGCGACTTAGTAATTTCACTGTCATGATATATAACATCAGCAACATTTGATTATTCATGCTTTATTTACATGTAATAATAAGTAATAAAACATGATGTTCACAGAAACACACCGTCCTCCATTTTTGCAATCCTCAGCAAAGTATAGTAAAGCTACCGCAAGCCAAATATTCGCATTTGCTGCACATTTCCCATGCATCTACCAAGTTATTTGTGGTTGTATAATTATACGCAAATAGGCAGAAGGGCATCAGAGGTCCCAATGTAGTCCCAAGAACTAATATAGTTCATTTTTCTTTATGAAAAAAAATGTATTTGTATGACAGGCAGTGTACAGTTTTTGTGGGTTTTTTTGAGACTTGAGAAGACTTTAGACTAGTTGATGTGCAGAAAAGATAAGAATTCAGGCCATTGCAAATTGAAGGTTGGTACATGTATACTGTATTATTTGTCGGAGGAATACAGTGTGTAAACACAGTGATGTTATTCACAGGTGAGCACTGGCTATGCAAATCATTACTTTTGGGAGCCTTTTGCTGTTTTCCCGTTTGATTTGAATACCTTTTCTCAATGGATGTGGTATCAGAAGAAATGAAAGATTGGAAATATAAATGAACACACTGTATGTTTTTATTTTTAATTTTTACTATGTATTTAATAGGCAATGTATTTGTTGTATACAAAAGAGACAGGTGTCATTATTAAGTGTAAGCATGACATTGCATGTGCTATGTTATTAAATCGACCAGGGACCAAAATACGAAACGTATCCTGTGATACGTTTAACAACATGTTTAGTTTAGCACACTAGTACCCCTCGCATGTAATATGTAAAACATTAATCTCGATTGGAAAGCTTGCAACCTACGTGTTTGAAAGGTTTTTGGATTCCCTCCAAACAACAATGTTCTTGGTCCCAAACATTTCCCTTCATTGTTCATTGTAGAAACATCTCTATTAACCGGAACACCTATTTTCCGAAAACTGAATAGATTGCTTTCAAACTATGCTTAGCAACTTGTGCAACTGACTATTCTTTTAAGCAAACAACATTCTTTTCTTCAGAATATTGTAACACCCTAGGTGTTAGCTTACCCTCTGAGCTTTATGTTCACCAGGTGTATTTCCATGGAGTGTGGTGCTGCATGTTTACTGGCAGCGCTATAGGAATTTGACCGGTGCTCTTTGAATCAAACAGAACAACAGATCGCCTTCGAATATCACGCCAGTTGAATCTACCGCCATGTTTTACATGACGTCCAGTTTCGTGTATTCTCAATGGTTTCGATATGATAATCCTCAACCATTGTTCTGTTTGGGTGCATCCTTGGTGTAGTTAATCCTATCCGTGTTACTGTATATTCCTGTTAAGCGATTGATGTATGCAAATGGGTGTAATTTGAAGTTTAGATCCAACTGTATTTTGTTTAGCATGTATGCCGCCATCTTGAATGTACACAGTGCATTAGACGCTACGCGACAGTGTTCTATACACTGCTTTTGTAAACAAAGCGTATCGCTTGTATGTGGCATACATAGTTGGCGAATTTGTCTAAACGTAAGCTCTGGGGAGCCTCTTTATAAGTTTATGTGTGTTATTGATATGTATGCAGTGCTTAGTTGACACAACAGTTCTATTTTAGTTTGTAGTTGCGAGTACCTGTGGTACTATGAAATGTGTGTGTGACGTAATGCGACAGGTGGGCAGCGTCATGCGACACGTGGGGCACGCGCATGCACTGCGACGTGTGGATTCCACAGTGTGCACCCACATCCCACACGTCGCATTGTGTGTTAGTATAAATACGAGACAGAACGTCATTCTTGGCCTCCAACACTCCGGAATAGCCAGGAATCCTTGCCTGTCCGTATAACGTAGCAGACGACGTTTTAACAGTGGTGCGTTGCTATTTTAGTGTCATTTAATGTATAATTCGTGTTTCTTTGCCAGTTGGTGATGTTATATGTCGCATATTGTATATCGTATATTGTAAAGTGATCGTCAACAGTCACGTCTATGCGTATCAGTTGCCCATAGAGTAAAAGAAGATAGAAAGAACATAACATCGTTGTCGTCTTTGACTCAATTACCCGCTGTGTCCAGCCCACGTCCCGTCCTTCCGTCTGCTCACTAGATTGACCCCGGTTGGCGCGTAACATGTTGGTGTCAGAAGTGGGGTCCTTTAAGTTTCTACGAGGATCCAGAGATTCGAACTCAGCACAGACTCTCATAGAGCATGGATAGTCATACACCTGCTGGGAGTGATGGGGAGATATATATATAAGGCGCCGTGAGCAATCTAGAGACAGTCAGGGAGGCGTACCCAGGGCTGGAAGCGTGGATAGCTTGCTGAGGGATGCTGCTTTAGAGTCCTCACAGTTGTTACATGGACGAGATGATACCGGGTCGAGAGATGTACCATTGCATGCAGACGACGCAGTTAATACGGCAGGATTAAAGGGCATGTTTGGAGTGTTGAAGGACATGGTCACTGAGTTACGAGATGTGAAGCAGGCCATTACCCGTGAGGTGAATCGTGGTGGAGATCGAACGAGTAACAGTCACAGTGATTATGAGGTGCAACCAAGTCGAGACAGGCTGCACCAGGGGGACGTGCGAGATGGTCGGTTACAAGAGGTGGATGAGGTGGTCCCGGGATCCTCTGTACACAATGCTAACTACAACTCAGCTACCCGTTTCGTTGCGTCAAGTTCCGAAAGGCACTATTCCAGATACCCGGGGCATGCGCAGATGAATTCCTCGTGGAGAAATGATCCGCCACAATTCAACAGAATTCATGGAATGCGGAACCAGGCAACGGATGTAAGGATACCAGTGTTTACCGGCAAAGACGAGTGGCAAGTGTGGATAGCGAGATTCGAAGCCATAGCTGATCGACACAACTGGGATGACGATACTAAAATAGACCAGCTACTGCCGCGAATGGAAGGCCTTGCGGCACAGTTTTTATTCGGACAATTGCCGAAAGCCATTCTGGGAAACTATGAGGAGCTAGTGAGGGAGATGCGGAACCGATTCAGTGTGGTTGAGACGAGCAGGTCGTTTGCAGCCAAATTTAGTAGGCAGCACCAGAAGGCTGGAGAAACTGCCGAGGAATACGCAGCCGATCTTAAGATGTTGTACGACAAGGCGCATGGATTCAGGGACAGGAGGACCAGGGAGGAGGACCTAGTGAGAAAATTCCTGGACGGACTGAGGGACGATGAGGTCAGATTTGAAGTGGAGTTCCACAAGGAACCAGAGACGGTTGATGAGGCTGTATATCATGTGGTTAACTTCGTTCAGACAAGGAATGCGGGGGCCATAGACAGGAAGTACAGGACAACCCGAAGGACACTTCAGTCAGACGAGACGGAATATGAAATTTCGGGGATAGTGGCCAGGGTTCCGGCGGAGTGGGGCACCGTGATAACAGCGAAAGGGGGGAGTACAGCACCCAGCAGGGAAAGTGGCGACCAAGGCACAATTGGGCCACGTAAACAAGAAGAGGTCTTAGCGAAAATCTTAGAGAGGTTGGCGAAGCTGGAGGAAACGGACCACGCCAGGTACCCAAGAGGCATGCCAGCACAACGGACCAGGGACGTGGAGTGTTTCCACTGCAGGAGTCCCGGCCACTATGCCCGTGACTGCCCGGAAAAGATGCCCGAGACGGCAAAGAGGCCTTGGCGTAACAGGGACATCGAGTGTTTCCGCTGCAACAGACCTGGTCATTATGCTCGCAACTGCCCAGAGAAGGGATTCTCTGTTAGAACGAGGGGCATGGAGGGACGCAGACAAGAGGGTGCGAGTCCTAGATCGGCCGAGCAGAATTTAAACGACAATGGACCTACCCGAGTGACCGGGAGATGGTCCGATTAGAGGAGAGAGGTCACATTAAAGGAGCCACAATGAAGGGAACAGCAAATGAGGACGGTACAAATGGGGACAGGATACTCGGCGATGGGGCGTACGTGAAGGGGACAGTAGCGGGGATGAGTATCCTATTTACGGTAGATACTGGGGCTACCATGACCGTGCTCTCATCAAGGGTATATGAGAGGTTGGAGGAGGGCTACCGGCCACAGTAAGCGAAGTCCGGAGGCCTTCGTGGGGCGAATGGTTCGCCAATAAAAGAGATGGGGAAGGCAGAGTTTCATATTACATTAGGATCGTACGAGATGGTACGCGAAATGGTGGTGGCTGAAATAGAAGATGACGCCTTGTTGGGCTATGATATACTAATGAAGAGTGAAAAGGGGCCTACTGATTTACTCCTAAGCGAGGGGTTGATACGGCTAGATGGGACGGATATACCATGTATTCAGGTAGGGAGAAGAAGCTGGTCGAGGAGAGTTACCATAGCGGATGATGCGTGCCTGCCAGGTGGGGCTGAGACAGTGGTGGACGTGTATGTCGAGAGAGAAGAGGACGATGACGCAGATGCACATGCGGAATACCTGGTGGAGCCAATCGATGGCCTCCAGGAAAAGTATAAGCTTGTGATGACATCGACCTTAGTAGACATTAACAAAGGGCCAACGTGTAAAGTCAGGGTACTTAACCCTTTCCCAATAGACGTCGTGTTGCGGCAACAGGTTTGCGTAGGCTACGCAGAACGAATCGAGAGGGTTGTCAGTGTTCTGACTGGAAAAGAAAATGAGAATGAAGATGGGAATATGGTTAGGGTCAGGCGTGTCGCTACCTCACGGACCGGAATAACGAAGATCAATGAGGACACCACACCAACCCGTTTAACAGACGTCCCAGACCACCTAAGATGTCTGTTTGAGAGGTCAACAGAAGGGAAAACCGAACTCGAGAAGAGACAGATCGCAGGACTACTCGCCAAATATGGGGACACTTTCTCAAAAAACGAATGGGACATTGGACTCACTGACCTGGCCGAGCATTCGATTGACACCGGTGATGCAGCGCCGATCAAGCAGAGGCCTCGAAGGGTCCCACTGGCGTACGCGGCGGAGGAGAAAGCGGCTATTGATGACCTACTGAAGAAAGGAGTCATCCAGAAAAGCACGAGCCCCTGGGCCAGCCCGATCGTCTTTGTTCGCAAGAAGTCGGGCGCGGTACGACCCTGCGTCGATTACCGGAAGGTCAATGCACTGGTGAAACCAGATGGGTTCCCGCTCCCCAGGGTTCAGGACTGCCTTGATGCGGTGGCGGGCACGGGCCTGTTTAGCTCGTTTGATTTAACCAGCGGGTACTTCCAGATACCCCTTAAGCAGGAGGACATCCCGAAAAGTGCATTTACGTGCAAATATGGTCTATACGAGATGAAACGAATGCCGTTCGGTCTCAGCAATAGCAGTAGTACGTTCCAGCGAACAATGGAGTTGGTGTTACAGGGACTCCAATGGCAGACATGTCTTGTGTATGTGGATGATATCGTAGTCTTCGGCGCTGACCTTGGCGAGCACCTACAGCGGGTGGATGAAGTACTGTCCAGGATTCAGCAGGCTGGGTTGAAGCTGAGGCCGGACAAATGCCACATGCTGCAAACGGAAGTGGTATTCCTGGGACATATAGTGTCAAGGGATGGCGTGCGTCCGGACCCCACCAACATTGCAAAGGTCGTTGATTGGCCGACGCCTACCACGTCAAAACAAGTGAAACAGTTTGTTGCCACCGGGTCGTACTATAGGCGGTTCGTAAAGAACTTTGCTAAGATCGCAAGGCCGTTGGTGGAATTGACAAAGAAGGATGCATATTTTGTGCGGACGGCTGAGCGTCAAGAAGCGTTTGTAACTTTGAAGACCAAACTTACGGGAACTGACGTAATGGGATACCCGCTGAACGAAGGGGGTGAGTTCTACTTAGATGTGGATGCTTCGGGAAAAGGGATTGGGGGTGTGCTAGCTCAAATGCAGTCGGGTCGTGAACGAGTGATTGCATACGCCAGTAGATCTATGAACAAAGCCGAACGCAATTACTGCGTGACAGAGAAGGAGCTGCTAGCAGTAGTGTATTTCATGCAGTACTTTCGTCAGTATCTCGCGGGAAGAAAGTTCAAGGTGCGAAGTGACCACCAGGCTCTTACTTGGCTTTTTAGTCTGAAGGAGCCGAATGGGAAGATAGCCAGATGGATAGAAATACTTGCCCCGTTCGACTTCATCATTGAATACCGACCAGGAAAGATGCAGGCTCACTGCGATGCACTATCGCGCTGCGAAAATCCGCGAGAGTGCGGGTGTAGCGAAGTTGACATGAGCGAGCCCCTGAAGTGTGGGCCGTGTAACAAGCGCCGTAGGAGGGCGGAGATTATGCTGCTAGATCGCAACGGGAAAGAGGGCGCGGAGCCCGAGGAAGGACATGATGAGCCACAGATACACAGTGAGTCGGTTGCGGTCAGGCACGTAAAGGTGGTTACACGCACTCAGGACACGGCCGCATCGGATGACGGTTGGTTCACGCTGTTCACCACGAAGGAGATGGCCGACCAGCAGGAGGATGATGCCGATATTACTGAGATTTATGCAGCCGCAAAGAGTCAGAAGAAACCCGAGGCGTCGGAAATGATATCAGCAAGCCCGACCGCGAGACACTACTGGATGATATGGGATTCGTTGGTCTTTAGGGAAGGATTGCTGTGTAGATCGTTTAAGAAGCAGAATGGTACAGGGGAATATACTCAGCTGGTGACACCTAACACCATGAAAAAACAGGTACTTAGGCAGGCGCATGACAGCGTCCTAGCCGGTCACCTAGGGACAAAGAGGACTCTGTACAGAGTACTGCACAATTACTACTGGTACAATCTTAAAGACGAGGTGAGGCTACACGTGCGGGCATGCGATATATGCGCGGCGGACGCGATTCCTAACAGAACCCCAAAGGCACCGATGGGGCACCTGACGAGTGGGGCGCCATGGGATACCCTGGCGATTGACTTCCTCGGACCATTGCCGATAACCGAGAATGGAAACAGGTATATAATGGTGTTAACAGACCATTTTACAAAGTATGTGGAGGTAATTCCGATGCCCTCACAACATGCAGATATATGTGCACTGAGAATCGCAAATGATTTCATTTCGCGGTGGGGCTGCCCGCTATCCATCCACACGGACCTAGGGATGACGTTTGAGGGAAAGCTGTTTAAGGAGTTATGCAAGCTTTTTGAAATCAGGAAAAGCCGCACCACCCCGAGGAACCCAAAAGGAAACGGCCAGACTGAACGCTTTAATCGTACCCTTGTACAGATGATCAAAGCGTTTCTGGTAGATCAAGAGGAGTGGGACCAATTCCTAGGTTGCCTTGCGGGAGCCTATCGCTCTTCGCCGAACGAATCTACCAAGTTGACACCGAATCTGTTGTGCTTCGGTCGGGAAATTAGGATGCCGGCGGATGTCGTGCATGGGTACGCTAGTAGTACCAGTCCCGTCACTGAGGCAGAGCACACTCAGTTGATTAGAGATCGCATGTTAAAAGCTCATCATGTTGCTCGTAGGTATCTCAAGGCGAACGAGCGGAGGAGCAAGGAACGATATGATATTAAGTCCACCTTTCACGAGTACAACATTGGGGATCCGGTGTGGCTCTTGCATGAGGCCAGGAAGCCTGGGGTCACACCGAAGCTGGAGAGGAGGTTCGAGGGGCCCTACATTGTGGTCGGGAAGATGTCGCCGGTTATCTTCACGGTGCAGACTGACGGACGAGGCAACAGACGACAGGCCCATCACGACAAGCTGAAGAGATATGACGGCAGTTCTTTGCCCAGGTGGACGAGGAAGTTAGGGGATAAACGCCGAAGGTCCCCACCTACGCAGGACGGGGCAGATGTGTAGATAGAATGATTGTAGATTGGCTCTTGTTGTATGGGGCGAGGGGACCTGAGGGGGATGACTAGATATCGGACATGGGAGACCACTAGTGAGCTTTCGCCTTGGCGAATGTTGTACAGCCTGTTGACACCATTCTATTCTTCGTGTTTTCCAGGTTATCATGGAATCTAGACGAATGAAGAGGCGACCTCATGTATGTATGAAATGCGAGAAGCGGAATCGTATTTATGTGGCAGAGCGATACCGGGTGATCATGCACGTATATAAGGACCACACAGCACTAGATCAGGCTCCGTTTTACTGTACCCTATGTATGTTCCGTTGCACGACGAGAGACGCGTTGGAGAAGCACATAACGAACTACTCGAGGCATGCGTCTGAAGCAGACCGCGCCGGTGGAGACCCTAGAAGATTTCTTGGCCAGAACGCGACTCCTATGCTTGTTTTGGAGGGAGTCGATTTCAGGGAGGCGACCGCCGCGGAGTCGATGAACAAGGGGAATACAGCGCCCGGTGACCTTGGAAGTTACGCAGACATCGGCATTGAGCAAGGAACAAGAAGCGACCACGTTCAGGACGAGGCGGGTCTGATCAGTGTGAAGGTAACGCCACAGATGCTGACGGAGATCTTGGGTAAGCAGCAGGCGGCGGTACCAGAGTATGACCCATCCCAGCCTGGGTACTCCGGAGAGAGCTGCCGAGGGAGGACCTACGTTCCAGCCGTAAACAACCCACCATCAGTAGTCGCCAACGTCACGTCGACGGCAATCCCCGAAACGTTCCGCGCGAAGAGGCTACCAACGGGGCTAGCAACCCACCTCGGGTTTTCGCCGTACTCGCCATCGTTCGGTGACATGTACATACCATCCGGATTGGACTCCACACCGCTGTCACCAACAGTGGGGCTGCCCGGTTATGCGGCGGACGGCAGTGCAACAACCGCCCGGATCCTGAGAACACCGGAGTTGCCAACGGAGTTAACGTCCCCGACCGTGGTAGACATCAAGGCCCAGTTGTTAGGGTGGGGCGAACAGTCGTACGCGATCTCTCCGGCGCCAGGTCCAACGCAGGCGCAGGGATCGAACCCAGCACCGGCGTTGGTGGATAAAACATGCCAGACCGACGTTGTGGCAGCAAATAGGCCAGGGGATAAACCGCCACCGACAGCGACGTCCCTGGCCATAGCAAGCCTAGAGAAGGTGTTGGAGGAGAAACTGTCGAGGGTAGTGGAAGCGATGGATCGGAGCAGCAGGAATGACCGAGAGATGGGGCGCACCATGGCGAGGATGGCCGACTCGTTGTTCCGGTTGGAGCGGGTGGCGGATAGGGCCGCCATCGAACGTCGTTCTGCAGCCAGACCACCTAGGGAGACGACAGCGACGTCAGAGAAACGGCCTCACTTAACTGACAAAGATAACGGTAGGAAGCCGGTATCCCCGGAAAAAAGGACAAAACGGTTTTGAGGAGGCGTCATTAGGTCTAGTGCGTGGTGTGTGGTGTAATTGTTTGATATCTAAATACGTGCATATAAGTAGTGTAGGGTGGCACTATGGGGGATGTCTATGGCACTATGGGGGATTTTACCGAGGTGGGTGGCAGTATGGGGGATTTTGTTTAGGGCGCTATGGGGGATTTATACACATGCACATGTTTGACATGCCCCCATAGTGCCACCCCTAGTGACTACTAAAAATAACATAACACATAATAAATTTCAATATAATTTTTTTATTTACTAATAACTAATTAACTAAAACATTAGTAACATACATGTTATATTAATTTGAATACATGTTAATTTAAAGTTTTTTCACATTTACAACATTGGTTATAATTAACATAAACAGTGCCTAGTTCCTTCATCAATATACCATGTTTATATAATTTTCCATAATGTTTATCAAACCAAGTTTTAATAATAATGTCATTTTTATACAAATATTCATTATTTGTATAGAACATATTTTTTAGTAATTGTTTTAAATCAATACCTCTAACTAACATATCAAGTGCAAATAAACAAAATACACCACACATAACACTATATGTGCTTTGAATTCTAATACAATTTTTTGTCCATTTTTTACAATTTTTGTTCATAAAGTTCACAATTTCTTCTTTTATATGTTGTGTATTTCCATAAGAATCGAAATAAAATCCAATGTCCTCCATGAAATATATTAGCACCCAATGTTTTCCTGGTTGGTTTGAATCATCTGTGTTCACAATATATGTTTTTTTTGTATATTGTTCCATAGCTAGTTCATCTTTTGCGCACACAATTCCATTTAAATGTTTTAATATAGTAGATTTGTCCAATAAATATTGTAGTGAATATGTATCCATTGTTAATAATCTGTAATCACTTCTCTGATACTGTTAATTTCTATTTGATTATCATATTCAGCATATATAATAACGTTTATAGGGTCTGCTAGTGCTTCACTAAAACCCAATTCAATTCGTAGGTTGCCTGTTTTTATAGGGTGTAGATGTCCTTCTTCACTTCCTTGATCGGCTGTTAAATCAAATCCCCACAATGTATGTCCATTTTCATATTCTTTTAGTGGAAATCCAAATGAATCATCATGCATATTAGCTCCCATAGCATTCAATAGTGTGAAATATGATTGTAAAGTTTTTTTATTTGTAGCACTAGTAAAATCAGGTTCTAGTGTTTTATTATGAATACTTTTACCATCTAAACTAATATCTATTTTAGATATTTTAAAATGTTGAAAATTAAATGGGTTTGTGGTTGGATTTCCATTCATATCAGAATTTTTAACCATTCCTATAAAAATTCGTTTAGGCATTTGACCTAAAAAGGTATAATCATCAATTTTAGATTGTAAACCTGCTGTAATTGTAAATGTTTTTATTACAGCTCTTCTAATTGGTATTTTCATATTACTTTTGTGAATATTTTGATATAAATTATTAGCTACAGTAGGAGCTAGTGTAACAGTTCTAACATTATAAGCAGCTTCTAGGATATCTATTTTACCCTTAGCATCTGACCCCATCAAACAAAAATCGGTAGTAGCTCTATTTAGTTTAAGTCTTATATCTATTCCATTAGGTAGATATTTTTCTTGTAAAAATAAATCAAGATGTATTTTCCCACACATTTCTAAATTTTTCTTAGTAATTTTTAGTTTTCTATCTAACCAACCCCCACCTCCATTAGCTTTTGTATTTTTTGTAACATCGCCTGCTCTGTCTAATCTAAACAATTCTAAATCATTTAGTATGCTAATTTTATTTTGAGCTGATGTCCCTAGTAAATTTTCAAAATAAGCTTTGTACCCATATTTATCTGTACATGGAATTAATTTATTATTCAAGTATAAATCAATACTGCTGAATAAACTATGAAAAAAATTGTTAATTGTAGATAAATTAGTATCATCCTCAATATCAGACCCATCCTCTTTTGTAATTTTTAATCTTAATCTTAAATATGACTGATTAACATCAGTCCATTTTTGTGTTTGTGCAGGAATCATAAATTCTATAGGACCGTCATTATTTCTAGGGTTAACAATTGGATAATGTTCTGTCCATTGTCCTTCTACCATAGAAGCCATGGTAGGAGGTACACTATTAAACAATATACGTGGCCTATGTTATATAGAAATGGTATGTAGAGAGGTGCCTTGCTCAATGACACAACATACGTGGCCTATGTTATATAGAAATGGTATGTAGAGAGGTGCCTTGCTCAATGACACAACATACGTGGCATATGCTATATAGAAATGGTATGTAGAGAGGTGCCTTGCTCAATGACACAACATACGTGGCCTATGTTATATAGAAATGGTATGTAGAGAGGTGCCTTGCTCAATGACACAACATACGTGGCCTATGTTATATAGTTTATACAAATTTATTTTAGCTCGATTGCGAAACAAGTTATGTCAACTTATATTAATCACTCTCGAGACCTCATTCCTGATGGAATCCATCGCCACGAGGGAGAGAGAAGAGGCAACGTGGAATTTAAATGCCTTGCCTAAGGGCACAATCGTAACGGCTCCAGCGGGGCTCGAACTCCGGACCTTTCGCACCTGAAGCGAACTGCGCTATCACGACTTCCACTTCCATGTTATATAGAAATGGTATGTAGAGAGGTGCCTTGCTCAATGACACAACATACGTGGCCTATGTTATATAGAAATGGTATGTAGAGAGGTGCCTTGCTCAATGACACAACATACGTGGCCTATGTTATATAGAAATGGTATGTAGAAGAATCATACTGTATTACTCCGGTGGGATCTATCTCAGTCTACATTAAGTAGTATTTCATTCATATCGTTACAATCATCGTATTTTAATGTACTTTATGCTGATTTTGGTATTGTATCAATCGTCTGATGTGTGATCGTTTCCGCCGTGAACTGTGACAATAATAGCGGAGAGATATGAATGAACAGTTACACTTAATGTCATTTGTTGTACATCTAGTTATTATAGGATTGCAGTCATGCTTGGAGTGGTTAGGGCGCTCGCTTCTCGCCAATGTAACCCGGGTTCGATCATCGGACAGGGAAGTATGTGAGATGTTACGGTGAAGCCAGATCGGACAGGTGGTTTTTCTCCGGGTATTCCGGTTTCCTCCCACACGAATGACCACATTTACGCTTTCATCCGCGCAAACGATAGTGATTAATATAAGTTGTTAGAACTTGCTTCGCAATCGTTGCAAAATAAATAACGCTTAAACTTATTGGAATTTAAGCGATGCATAATAAGTTATTAATACGGATGATTTAAAGAACCGAACTCTTTGGGAAAGACCCAAACCCTTTGGGAAAGACCCAAACCCTTTGGGAAAGACCCAAACCCTTTGGGAAGACCCGAACCCTTTGGGAAAGAACCGAACCATTTGGGAAAGAACCGAACCCTTTGGGAAAGACCCGAACCCTTTGGGAAAGAACCGAACCCTTTGGGAAAGACTCGAACCCTTTGGGAATGAACCGAACCATTTTGGAAAGAACCGAACACTTTGGGAAAGACCCGAACCCTTTGGGAAAGACCCGTACCATTTGGGAAAGAACCGAACCCTTTGGGAAAGAACCGTCTCTAACGATGCAGGAACTTTTGGCTCGACCCATTTCTGCTTACTTTGTATAAATTGTATGGAGATTATGTGCCATAATAGACGACATTAAGATGATCAAGCTAAGAAACCGAAACTGCAGATAGATCTGCGACCATGTTGGGCAATTAAATAATGCCGTCCATGTTTTTATCATATGCGCTGTTATTGGACGGGCAATTGTTAGTACCGGTAAATTTGCGGCTTATGGCTTGATCCGGTATTTTTCCCTTGTCAATATTTAACACAATGGTCAATTTGGAATATGTGTGTGTTGTTCGCTCTCAGGCTTCACGTATCTGGTGGAAAAGGTTCGACATTTTATTACTGAACAAATTAATTGTGTTTCTCTTGGTTACCTTTCGCCAGAATTGTGTTCTGATCATACAAAATGTGCTTAGTCATCCAGTACATGTACGATGCTGCTCGATTGCACAGCTACATGGTGGATATTGGTTGATTTACAGGAGGACTCTAGAACGGCTCAGCGAAGCTTGACCTCTGGTCCGTAGTGGGCAGCACAGATGGCTATGCATTAACTATGTTCAGTTAATTATAGCAGACGTTGTAGTTTGGTTTCGTTGTTGGCTTTGTCCAACGAGGTATTCACTGTTGTTCATTGTTTTCAAAATCGATATTAGGAGAGGAATTTATATAAGATTGTATTTATCTTGTTTTCCAATCCTTTGCAACCTGTGTGTTTAGCCTACAATTCACATGCATATATGCTCTTTGTACAAAAGAAGAACAATAAATAAAATATAGCCTAAAATCGAGATATACTAGGCATGGCAACGACTATCGAGTTAGCTATTCGAATATTCGGTGGGGAAGGTATTCGAATATTCGATATACTTCTATCAAAAACTCAAAATCACTCAAACTCTTATATAAAT